>JBANSL010000015.1:15095750-15741000 GCA_037127255.1 Persicaria tinctoria
TTAATGATTATGCACAACGAAAATGTGATTTTGACTTTATAATGAATATTATTGTAAAAATCTGTTACACTGCTGACATATAATGTAAGAAATAAAATTTGTGCTATTAGCACAAATTTAAATTTAAATTTAGGGAGTTACTTCTCTTTGGATTGAAACTTAAAAGAAATTAGTATTGATCACCCTAAAAATAAACAACAGTTGTGCTACTAATGTGTAATACTTGTGCAAAACTCTTATACTGCTGACATGTAATAGTTAAGCTCAATCTTGTGTGTTGGTTTAGTGACTTCTGAATTTCTGATGCTAAAACGTACTGCGATGTTCTGTTACTAGCTTGTAATAATAATGCACATCCACAATGATATTTAGTTTTACCAGTAATTGAATTAATATAGCAATTTGTTACTGTGTTGGCATGTGATGTAATTACAAAGCATAATTTGATTTGTCATATTATAGTACTGAAATTAATTGAGTTGATTTGTTTAGCTGTTGTATTGATGTGTGTTGTCTTAATTTATCATAGGTAGGCAAAAATATGGCTCCATATGTGATTACAGTAGTATATGGTGTAGAATGGAGGTTTGCTGAGACCGGGCTTTCGTTTGTTGGAGACAAAACTTCTAAGGTGTTTATATTGAATAATTCAATCACTTTTCAGCGGCTAAAAAAAGTACGTAGTAGGTTCAATATTGATACTGGACTTGGTTTGGAATTCAACCACCTACACCCTTTCAAGTTGCTGAGAGCGCCGCTGAAAGTTGACTGTGATGCTGATTTTCTAGAATTTTTGGCTTTGACAACACTTGCCAATGTGAAATTTGCTGTTGAGCCGTGTGTTAGCAAAAAGTTTTTAGCTCTGTCAATAGTTGATGCAGATGATAGAGAAAGCTGGAGATCTTTTACATCTGAACAATTGTAGTTAGTTGAATATAATATGAATTTGGTTGAAAGCATTATTGAAAGAGATACCACATCAGTGATGTCTGACTCGAAGATGAAGAGCGTAAAGATAGAGAATATGAAAGAGGATGATTGGTCTCAATATACTGAAAGTGAAACAGAATCAGATGCTAAGGTTTGGAGGAATTTATACTCTTCAATTAAGGGAAGAGACACATTAAAGGAAAAGTGGGATGCTTCCACATCCAGTGAGCATATTTTACCAAACAACTCAAGAGAAATTCTGTATGTTGGAAAAACTTTTGTGTCAAGACAAGCAACAAAGGATGCTTTGACAATTTTGTTAGTAACACAGACATTTGGTTTTAGAGTAACAAAATCAGAGCCGAAGTATTTTAGAGTGCATTGCATGGATGCTAAATGCAACTGGAAAATGCATCTCAAGACTGTTTCTCAAACTTGTTATGTAGTCACAGTGTACAATGAGGAACACACTTGCACATGGGATGCCAGAACAAAATATTGCAAATAAGCTCCTTCCTCAATTGTTGCAAGAATCTTTGAATCTAGGTGCGCATTATGTACAAAATAAAATTTTAATTAATTGCTTCCATTTTTTTATATTTATTCTAACATATCAATAATTATAAAGTGTCGACAGTGGATTCAAACCAAAGCAGATAATCGCTACGATGAGAAATGAAAAAAGAAATACTAGTTAGCTACTGGACAGCTTGGAGAGCATCAAAAATAGCAAAGGAAAAAGTTCGGGGGACACCAGAATCTAATTATGCTGATCTGCCATCATTTTGCCATATGCTCAGGGAGAAAAATGAAGGAACTATTGCAGTAATCTCAACTGATAATGATGACAGATTTAAGTACTTATTCTTATCATTTGGAGCTAGCATCCGTGCTTTCCCTATTTTAAAGAAGGTATGTCTTGTTGTGTGTCAGCATAAAATCTCATCCTTTTTATTTAGATAATTAATTACAATCAGATGTACTTTCAATTCTTTTACACAGGTAGTTGTTGTTGATGACACGTTTTTAACTGGAAAGTATAGAGGAACTTTGCTTGGTGCAACTGCACAAGATGCAAATAGGCATATTTCCCCCCTTTCATTTGGAATTGCTGACACTGAAAATAACAACTCTTGGGAGTGGTTTTTTATGCAGCTGCTGAAGGTTTTGCCACAACAAAATAATTTAGTCTTTGTCTCTGATAGACATGCGAGCATTGCAAGAGTTGTTGCCCTGATTTATCCTACTGCTACACATTGCGTTTGTACTTGGCACTTAAAGAAAAACATCAAAGCTACATTCAAGAAAAAGTATCTATCAGGCTGGTTTCAAGACGCAGCAGATTGTTACACTATTGGTGAGTTCAACATCAAATTCAGGCGCATACAAGATAATTTCCCCAAGGTAGCAAAATATTTAGAGTATGCAGGGTTTGATAAGTGGGCTAGAGTACATGCAAGATCAAATAGATACAACATGATGACTTCAAACAATGCCGAAACCCTGAACTCTGTAATAACAAGGAAGAAGAATTATCCAGTTGTAGCCCTATTAAAGTTTGTACGAGAAAAGCTCACTTCCTGGTTTCAAGAAATGAGAGAAAAGGCACTGCAAAACCAAGACAAAATAACCCCGGAAATACTAAAAGTGATCAACAATTTACAAGAGAAGATTGGAGCATACAAGGTGAAGAAAATTAATGAATTTGAGTTTGAAGTCACATGAGAAGGAGCAGAGGTAATAGTTGATCTGTCAAAAAGGAGTTGTACGTGTAAGGTGTTTGATGTAGAACAAATACCTTGTGTGCATCCTTTGGCAGCAATTAAGCACATAAAAGCAAATATATCAGATTTTGTGGCAGATTTTTACACGAATGAAGCTTGGGCATTGACCCATCAGGAAACGATATATCCAGTGCTGCGTGAAGATGAAGAAATTCTCCCTGACGCTATAAAATTTATCAAATGTTAGCCCCCCATTGTAAAGAAAAGGGCAGGCAGACCACTGTGTAAAAGAAAACCTTCTCTTTCGGAGTTCAAGAGAAGAATAAAGCACTCAAAGTAACTGTCTCAACAACACAGCTTCTATGCCATCTTTCAGCAAGCTGATACATTTTTGTAAACAGCATTACATATGCACTTTTAAGGCTAACATGTTTGAAAAATTATAATTTATAATCTTCTACTATATCAATTGAATGACTTTTATATTTTAAATTCGAACAATTTTTATTTTTTATTGTCTTAACAGTAGTTTCTTTTCTCCTTACATTAGTTTCTCTTGCATATTATAAATTGATGTTGTGCAACTTGTAAACTTATGATATGAAACCATAAATCATTGATATGCAAATATAACGTTATAATATGCAAAATTTAATTCAAGATGTGCAAATATATGATTCTTGATATCTAATACTTGTATTTTATTTTTTAGTGAATAAAAATAAGTTGTGAAAATTCAAATTCATGTTGGGAAAATGTATGATTATAATATGCAAATATAAATTTGTGATATGCAAGCATAAATTGATGATATGCAAATATAAATTGATGATATGCAAATATAAAATCATCTAACGCGTATACAAGATTATGAAATATAAATATTAATTGTAATTTAATATTGTGGTAGTATAAATAGATACACAGCCATTCTGCAAAAATGTAAAAGAATCATATGCAAATATAAGTTTATGATATGCAATTATAAGTTGATGATATGCAAATATAGGTTGATGATATGCAAATATAAGACTATGATATGCAAATATAACTTGATGATATGCAAATATAAAATCATTTAGGGCATAAATAAAATAATGAAAATATAAATATTAAATGTGGTAGTATAAATAGATACATCACCGCCCTTCTATTTTTGATCGATTTATCACTTTACTAATTTCACTTTTTACAAGCTTGTCCCACCACCTTCGTTCGAGTGATCGTTTTGCTTTGATCAACCATTTCTTCGTTCAAGTGATCATTGTGCGTTTATTTTGAGCTTCTCTGTTGCCATGTCTTCCAATTCATCTGGTAAATCTCTGCTATCTTCAAATTTTCTTCATTTTTTAGGTTAGGGTTTAATGTTGTGCAAGTTTTTACGGAAGTTTTTACGCAAGTTTTTACAATGTCCTGCTTCTTAAATTTTTGTTGCCATTAATGCTTACTGGAGTAATTGATAGAGCTTATAGCTAGCTGGATGTGGGTAACTAACCCTTCGTTGATTTTTCACATATTTATTGTCATTTTTTACTTGTATTTACTTGGGTAAACGACTACGAACTAGAGGTGATTTCTGTTCAAATGTTGTTCCTACCTCCAGCAAAAAACGTGTTAAGAAATCTGCAACCTCTCGTCATGCCCAGAAAGCAGTTGATCTGTCAAGGGACTCTCCTGTTTTCCCAGATTTGTCACAGCTTACTGGGTCAATAGAAGTTGAAGAAGAGCAACCCATTATTTGTAAAGATGGAACGAGTGTTGGTGGTCCAACCACTGATGGTGCAGGCTCACAGCCTCCCATACTTTGTCATGAAATTCTATCAACAAGATTTCCAGATCCGGTTAATTCTGCTGATTGTACTGTTAATGAGAATCCTGATGCTTTTGTGTCTGTTGAGTGCACGGTTAATCTGAATTCTGATTCTCAAAATGCAACTTGTGCAGCACATGAAGTTCCATCTGGTTCTTATCTTGGTGCTAATTTACCTCAAAATATATCTTCTGATTCATTCCCTTCTGTAAATGGTGGTACTAGATTAGATTCTGAAAATGAAAATGCATATCAGCAAGTTCCTGAGGTCCCACCTGCTTCTGATTTTGAGACTGCTGCTGCTGAAAAACAAGATTCTGTTATGGATGATATGCATAGTAAAGAACAGACTGTCAAGGCCAGAGATACTGATGTCCCAGTGTCTTCTGCTGGATGTCAAGAGCCTGATAAAGACAAATCTCCTGAAGTCCCACTTACTACTGATTTAAAGACTGATGATAATAAAAAACAACAGTATGTTATGGATGATATGCATCGGAAAGAACAAACTGTCAAGGGCAGGGATATTGATGTCACAACCTCTTTGGGTGGATGCCCAGAGCCTGATAAAAAAGACAAACTTCTAGTGGTGGTAACTTGCATGAAGATTTGAATCTGCATAATGAATCCTCTGATGTTCCAACTCACAAATCTGATGTAGAGCCTGGTCCTTCTCATAGAGCTGTTTTGTTGAAGAAACAGAGAATTCCAAAAGGTAAAAAGTTCCTTACACTCAAGACAAGATCCGACCCGAAGATGTTTGTTTCTGCAATTGAGAGGCTAAGTAATAAACAGAAAGAGTGCATTAAAGGGATTGGGTTTGGAGATCTGTTTGATTTGAAAATACAGAATCTTCCATTATCGCTTTCCTACTAGTTGGTTGATAATTTTGATGCAAACAAATGCTCTTTGATTCTACCTAATGGAGATAGGTTAGTGATAAGTGATTTGGATGTGCACATTACCTTGGGCCTACCAATGGGAAAGAAGAGGTCGAATTAGACTGAAATAACTTTACTAACTTGAACAGTAATATAAATCTCCTGTGGTAAGAAAACTTTGAGGTTATTCAACAGTGGCGTGCTTCTCTTTCAGCTGAGGAAATGATTCCACCTTCTATTTTGATAGAAAAGATGGTTAAAGATGTTGATGCTGGTGATCAGTTCCGGTTGAACTTTGCAGTTTTGTTCCATTCTTTGCTACTGGGCACACATCAGAGTGGGCACATAAACCAGAGTTTAGTTAGAGTTTTTACTGGCCAAGAAGATTTCAAGGAGTTTAACTGGTGTGCATTCTTATTAGAATGCTTAGTTGACTCAAAGAAAAGTTGGGAGAAAACCAAACAAGGGCAGTTCAGAGGTCCTGTATTGTTTTTAAACGTAAGTATTTATTTTTAAAATATTATATCTAATTCTACATTTTAATATCACATTGCCACTAATATATAATTAACATCATGTTTTCCTATTCCAGTTGTTCTATGTTGATAGAGTCAAGTTGTATTCGAGCATTTTGTTCAGAAGATTCACTAGATCAATCCCAGTTTTTATTGGATTGACGTCAGCAATGCTTCGTCAGCGTGAAAAGGATGATATTGAGGTAGGATATTTCGGTTCTGGGTTAATTCAACCTCGTCAATGCATCCATAGCTCTAAAACTAGTAATCCAGCAACTGCTCCAACATCTCCCCCCCTATGGAACAAACTGTCCCGAATAAAGAGCCAACTCCTATTGAGGTAGATTTTTTATTATTTAAATTTTCTTTTGTTGCATCCCTTAATTTTTAATATGATTTAAAATCTATTGGTTTTTCCATCTTTTACGTGCATCTATATTTAGTTGTTCATACAAGCTTTGGCTCAGAAGACTACTGCATTAGCATCTGCAATATTTGAATTTGCTAGTATGTCTACAAAGGTTCGTTCTGAGTTTCAAGATAATGAGAAGGTCAAAGCTCTCATTGATGCTGCTAATAATCTTCTAGGGTTGGTAAATGAGGCTGATCACGCTGCACCTGAAGATCATCATCATAATTATATGGATGACTCTCCCAACACAATCTGGAATAATTCTCAGCATCCTTTTTGGTCAGATCCAGAGTTGTTGGATGTCCTAACTTAGGTTGATTTAGCTGCAAAGAACAAGGAACGAATGAAAGATAAACTTCATGAAGAAGGACCTGTTGACGACTTAACTTTTGTTGCTTGTCCAACTACGACAACTAAAGCTCAAGCACAACAAACTGCTGCTGACAAAGAAGTGCATCTTACAGATCTACGGAAAAAAGATATTTAACATGCGAAGAGAAAGAGAAAAGGAAAAGCCCATATCTCTGAAGAGCCAACTTTTGATTTGTTTGGGTCTGATCCTGCTTTCTTAACACCTGATGCAGAGAAGGTTGTTAATGATGCAACAAATCCTCCCTCACACTTAGATAGAAAAAATAATGCACCTGCACATAAAGAAGCTAGTTTAGATCTGAAAGGAAAGGGCAAAAAGAAGGTGCGAATTTCTGAAGAGCCAGATTTTGATATATATGATACTTACTCAACACCTCCAAGACCTACCTCAAAAGATTGTGCACAAGCTAGGAAGAAGGTTGATACATATGCAACGAAGGGTTTTAATGATGCACCAAAGGCTGCTTCTGCTACACAGAAAGGTGGGGATAAGGTTGTTCATGCAACAGTTCACAATGAATTAGCTGCAGAGAATGTTAAAGATGTGCCTCCACAAAATATTAATGAAGAACAAACGTATGTTTCTAACCAACAACAAGATGCACAGAAAAATGTTGAAGGGGCAATCCATGCCAGAAAAGAAGCTGATATTGTTGAAGACCTGCCTACTAAAAAAGTTGATAATGCTAAATCTGGTAAAACTTCAGTGTATTCAAGGAAACCCAAACCAGCTGCTTCTATGCCAACTCGTAGATCTACTCGCAGTTGTACTAATGTTTTGGGTGATAAAGAACAAGTTCATGTAAATAAGGAAGATGGAGATGGGAAAAGAGCACATAAACCAATTGCATCCTTGCGAAGCCCTTATTATTCCCGTGTTGTGGACATCGGTGATAATATGTCTGAACTTGAGAAGATTTTAGCTACATGTGTTAGTAGAAGATCAACGTCTAACACGTAAGTTTATTCCATTAATTTATTTACTTAAGATTTTAATCTATATTCTCTAACTTAATTTTATTCACATTTGTTTTATGTTCTTGATGCCTCTAATTGCAGTGAAACCTTATTTAAATACAAAGCTCTAAACTTAGTTATGGCTCATATGAGATCTCTAGAGGAGGATTGTAGAGTATCTCCCAACATTATTGATGCTTGGGCGGCAATCCTAAATCATAAAGAGCAATACAGGAGTGATTTGTCTCTCCATTAAGGCTTTTCTTGTTTATCAAATCGTCTGTAAGATTGCAACTTTTATTTTATTTTCAATTTCATGTGCATTTTAATACATTTACCAAGTTAAAATCAATCATTTTGCCACCATTGTTCTAACATTTTTTTCCATCCAGAAATATCCAACGGAAGTATCATTATCTGAAACTGTGCAGCAGTTTGAAAAGTTTAGTCTCTGAGTTGACACTGCATTGTCCTTGGCTCCTCATATTAAATTGAAAGAAGTGGACATGGTAATTACACAATAATTCTCTTTCTTTTTTTTAATTGAATTTCTCATTTAAGTTAATGACAACAATTTTGTACTGCTGACAAGTTGTTGACATATATTCTGATATATCATACTGACCTTTGTTGTAATAATATGAAAGACAATATATATTAATGTGAATTCTTTTTTTTTATATGAACTTTAAATGCAATACCATACCTATATCACTATTTATTTTTTTATGTCAGCTGTATTTAAACACAGTTGTTGAATTCCTGTAATAAAATCTACTGCTGACATGCTTACTGCTGACATGTAGTGGGTTGAATAGTGCATATATGTATTCATATGATATGAATATACATAGATTAATAATAAGTATTATTTTTTGATACGATATGTTAATGTAATTTTGTAACTATATAATTGATAAGAAAAACTCACTTCAGATGTCAACGCTAATATAGATGTCAACCCAGATAATAAGAACTGACTTCTGATAGATATCTTTTGATATATTTATACTTATAACAGTTATTTCTTAATTTCTAGTTGTTTTTGAATACCTATATCACTGATTATTTTTTTTTGTCATAAGTATTTAAACATAGTTGTTGAATTTCCTGTAAAAAAATGTACTGCTGACATGCTTACTGCTGACATGTAGTGGGTTCAATAGTACATATATGTATTCATATGATATGAATATACATAGATTGATAATAAGTATTGTTTTTTGATACGATATGTTAATGTAATTTTGTAACTATATAAGTGATAACAAAAACCCACTTCAGATGTCAACAATAATACATATGTCAACATTGATAATAACCTATATAAGGGTATGTTTTTATAGCCTATAATGATTCACTTTTAACCCTTCAACTTCCACCTACACCTTTCTCCCACCCAATAGGTAATGTCCTTTTAATAGTTGCTTTTCTAATTAAAATTGCAATTTCAATTATAAAAGTTAATAATACTCCCTCCTATCTTTAGGATGTTTGAGGGGAATGGATCTGATCAGAAATTTAAGATTTTCTAGGAATTTTACACAATTTTCTTGTATTTTTCATTTATCATCACATTAATTTCTGGGGGTATGTGTCAAATTGCAAATGGATCTTGTATATTATCATGATTGCTAGTCTAAAATGTGTGAGAGAGGGGTGTTAGTACATAATCCATATCACCCATTTTCCTTAATTAATGTGATCAACCCCAAAACATCTTATAAAAATGACCGGAGTGAGTATTAAATTTAATAACATTAAAATATAATCTTATTAATGAAGTGGGTTTTAAACAGACACGTTTTCCTATAGTTAGTATCTTATTGTTCCTTTTCGAAGATTAAGTAAATTATTTAACCTCTCATTGAAACAAAAAAACTACCTATTAAATATGCATATATTATGTACTAATATGCAAACTCAAATACTACTTGTGCAAAAGAAGTGATTGAGTGTGATAAAAGTAGATGTCCCATCCTTCTTGAAAAAACCAACACTCTACTGCATAGATATTGAAGAAAAAGAAAGATTTTCGCATCTACCATAATCATTGCATTTTTTAAATAATTTTGTTTTGTATTTTAACCATTGATAAAACATAAAAGACATTTTACACACTGATAACACAGAAAACATTTGTTTAAATAATGCATTATTAACTTAAATATGGTGAATAATTCCTGTTTTAACGCAAAGACATTTCCACTGATAAAATAGAAAAGTTGAACACACTGATAATCAATATAAAATATAAAATAATATAAATATAAAATAACAGAAATATAAAATAGAAAAGTTAAAATATAAAACATTATAATAGATTCAACGGCAGTTATATTGTTTGATAATCAAAAGTACAGATATTTAACCCCAAAATAACAGAAATATTGTTTGATAAGATAAAGAGAAAGATAATCATCTAGTTCCCAAGGAAGGTTGCGATCTTCTCCTTCCTCTTCCTTTCTTCCTCATAAATCTCCTCGATCGTCTCAAATATGGTCACCCTGAACTCCTGCATCTGTTGCTCCACCGTCTCTAATTTTCCTTGCATCTACAATCATTTTTTAATGCAAAAGTTAAATATTTAACTACTTATTAAATAATATTATGTAAAACAGAATAGACTTACCTTCTCAGCAGTCTCCTGATTGTCGTCTTCAAGGGCCCGCCTAATCGAATAAGAGATTTGACTTCTCTCCTGGTAGAGATTGAAGTAGAAACCTTGGAAAACCTCAATGGCTTCCAAGAGATCCTTTCTCTTGGTTGCAGTGTTGGTTTCCGCAACCTCTTCAAGCAGGGCCATATGATACCCTGGGTAGCGGTCCTTATCGAGTTCCGAGCACATCTTATAATACTCCTCCATCATGGTGAGAGGATAAAAAAGGTAATCCATTTTTTTTCTTGGAATGAAAGGATTGGGCTTTCAAAGATAGCGAGAGAGAAGAAAAATGATCAGCGATTTTGTGATGGATAAAAACAGACGGATGAGTGTCTCCTTATATAGGAAGAAGCGGTTAATCAACTTCCCCCATCAACTAGTTGTCACTCTTTTTAAAGGGCGGTTTCCCAATGCAGTGTAACCTTTCCCCTTCCCCATAACTGTAATAATTACATCAGATTTCTCTCTTCTATTAAGTAAAGACTAACTGTAATAATTACTTCTGTTAAGTACTTTGTATTTGCAGAGCACCAAATACACCCCCTTAATGATGGCCTTTTTTTACTGTATCTGTTTCCCCCCTTTTTTTTAAAAAAAATACAAAGACAACTATGGTTGAATAAAATTGATAACCATGAATAGTTATGCTACTAAACACTGTGTCTCTCTTAGAATGAATTGAATTAATATAACAATATGTCACCCTGCTGACATTTGGCTTAAAAAAACAGAATTTGTGCCAAAGGCACGAATGTAGATTCAAAATAATAAAGTTACTTCTCTTTGAAACCAATCTTCAAAGAAATTAAAAGAGAAAAATCTAAAATAAACCACAGGTATGCTACGAAAACTTGTATCACTAATGCAAAACTTTGATGCTGTTGACATATAAAGACTGCACAACATCTAAGGTATTAGATTTGTGAATTTTAATGCTAGAATGCACTGAGATGTTGTGCTAATAGCTTTTAATGATTATGGACATGAAATGCTTGCTTTCTCTCCAAGAATGAATTGAATTCTTATAACAATCTGTTACTCTGCTGTCATTTTACTTTAAAAATAATAATTACTGCCAAAGGTGCGAATTTAGACCCAATCTAATAAAGTTACTGCTCTTTAAAACCAATATTAAAAGAAATTAAAAGGGATCAACCTAAAATAAACAATAGGTACGCTACTAAAACCTGTAGCACTTATGCAAAACTTTGATGCTGCTGACATATATACACTGCACTACATCTAAGGTATTAGATTTGTGAATTTTAATGATAAAATGCATTGAGATGTTGTGCTTCTAACTTGTAATGATTATGGACATTAAAGCCTTGCTTTGTCTCTAATAATGAATTGAATTAGTATACCAATCCGTTACTCTGCTGACATTTTACTTTAAAAATAATAGTTAGTGCCAAAAGGCAAGAATTTAGATCCAATTTAATAAAGTTACTGCTATTTAAAACCAATCTTAAAAGAAATTAAAACGGATCAATCTAGAACCTGTATCACTTATGCAAAAAATTGATGCTGCTGACATATAGAGACTAGCTTAAATCTAAGGTATTGGGTTAGTGAAATTTAATGCTAAAAGGCACTGAGATATTTTGCTACTAGCTTGAAATGATTATGCACATCCGAAATATGCATAGGTTGATGTGCAACTAACTTAAATTAATTTTTGTACAAATGTAAAAGTATGATATGCAACTATATTTTACTGATATGCAACCACATTTGACTGATATGCAAATGTAAGATTAAAATATGCATAAGTTGATGCTGATGACATATAGAGACGTAGCTAAATCTAAGATATTAAGTTACTGATTTTTAATGCTTAAATGCAATGTGATGTTCTATTAGATTATAATGATTATACACATCAAAAGCTTGCTTTCCCCTCTTTGAATGAATTGAATTAATATAACAATCTGTTACTCTACTGACATGTGATATAGATAAAGACTCCACTACATCTAAGGTATTAGATTTGTGAATTTTAATGCTAAAATGCAGTGAGATGGTGTGCTTCTAACTTGTAATGATTATGGACTTCAAAGCCTTGCTTTGTCTCCAGCAATGAATTAAATCAGTATAGCAATATGTTATTCTGCTGACATTTTACTTAAAAAAAAACAAAAACAAAATTAATGCCAAAGGCACGAATTTAGATCCAGTTTAATAAAGTTACTTGTCTTTAAAACCAATCTTAAAATAGATTAAAAGGGATCAATCTATAACAAAAAATAGTTATGCTACTAAAAACCTGTAGCACTTATATCAAACATTGATGCTGCTGACATATAGAGACTAGCTTAAATCTAAGGTATTGAGTTAGTGAAATTTAATGCTAAAATGCACTGAGATATTTTGCTACTAGTTTGAAATGATTATGCACATCCAAAATATGCATAGGTTGATGTGCAACTAACTTAAATTAATTTTGTACAAATGTAAAAGTATGATATGCAACTATATTTTACTGATATGCAACTACATTTGACTGATATGCAGATATAAGATTAAAATATGCATAACTTGATGCTGATGATATATAGAGACTTAGCTAAATCTAAGATATTAAGTTACTGATTTTTAATGCTTAAATGCAATGTGATGTTCTATTAGATTGTAATGATTATGCAGATCAAAAGCTTGCTTTCCCTCTTTGAATGAATTGAATTAATATAGACACGAATTTATATTGAAATTGATAAAGTGATTGCCCTTTTAAACCAATCTTACAAGAAATTCAAATGAGAACACTGTAAAATAATACAGAATCTTCAATAAAAATACAAAGTTGCCGATTCAGCTAATATATGTCTGATGACAATACATATTTACATTATAAAGCTCCATCTCTCCTTTATCAAATCTAAGCAGATAAGTTCTCGATATCGAAAGAGCTTTTCATTTGTGATTGCCTTCACATCTCCTCCAAATATAAGCGCTTCAATTGCTTTTAATACAAACACCCCACAAGCACACCTTCAATTCAAACACACAAACACATGGGGAAAAAAGGGATTGTCAGACAATAAAAAAAATTGCAACAAAAGGAAAAATAAAAAGGGGGAAAAAGTGTAATATATGATAAAAATAAAAAAAAGTATGTCAACATAGAAAGAGCACATACGAAGTACGATCATGAACTAAATCAGGCACCTTGAATAACTTGAAGGGGGAAGAGGTAAAATTTTTGTAGACACCAACTTTTGCCAAATGGATTGGAAGCCACTTAGTAATTGGTTGCAAATATTCTTCAAGTAACCCAGCAGGAATTCCAGTAACATTGCAATCATACACATTTATAACCTTTTCATCAATTAGTATCTCCAAGGCTACCCAATGCATGTTGTGGATATTGAAAGGTGTATAAATCTTCTCGGCTGACGCCCAGGGTTTAGGATACCCATCAGGACAAATGCTAATGAAATAATCCTCAATAGTTTTTTCAACATTATCATCTTCTACAAAAGTTGAAGCACATGAAGGCCAGTACTTAATGACAAAAAGCCAATCCAAAACAACACAGTCCCTGTACTTGTCAGCTTCTACAGAAATTTGCTTTCTCATATGATATAACCCTGCTTCAAGATTCTGTAAAAACAAACTACTGTCAAGCAAAGGAAAAAGGGAAACATCCCCATATTTTGTTGATGTCAGCATTTCTTACCTCTGAATCCAACCACTTGCTCCTACTTAAAATATTCATGAAAAATGATTTGCCGAACCGTCCAGAAGGAGTAGCAACAGAAAAATTCCTGAAAAAGAGTATACAATACACATAAATTTACAACAATCATAGAGAGAGTAATAAATAATAAAAGCAGATTAATATATAGGTAATTGAATAACATAATAAAAAAATACCGGTTGCTCTTTATAATAGAATACATAAACTGATGATCCTTACTGCTGATCAGTGACTTCTTGGCATTGTACTGTGCCAATTTCTTTTCCTTTTCATCTACACGTGGGCTGAACAAAAAGCTACTGTCCATAGGAATGTTGTTGGATTGCTTTAATTTTTCAATGTCACTTAAGATAGTAGGACCCTTTGCATATGTATCCCAATCAACAAAGCGTGTGGCAACATAATCGTCTGGAACTAGAACAAGACTGTCTGATACAGAAGGAATAGCAGAAACATGAAATTTATTTGAAGATGATATAGTCGTATGATCAATTTCAGAACCCTTTAAAGAAGCATCCCCAGTTTCCATGGACGAGATGTCAGCAGCCTTACCAACAACATCTGCATCGCCAACGACAGTACCCTTCACATCACAAAGTCCACGCCCAACAACATCTTTTAATGACAATAGAACCTCACTGATGACAATAGATGGAGATGATGACATCTCACAAGCGTCTGCGCTGCATTTAGCATCCTTCCCTATTGCATTTACATCACCAACCATTAAATTTTGCATGTCACCAACAAACGTTGATTCATTTGGATAAGAATATCCTACCCCACATCCCATGTCATCAACATTCCCAACATCAACTCCAACATTTTTTGAGAGGGAATCCATTTCAAGAGCAACGACATTACTTGGAGGACACAGAACATCAGAATCATCTGATTGAAACTTTATATTAACCCCTTCCAAGCCCATTAGTGTGATATCATCATCATTTTCGTCGCCTCCCATACAACAAGTAATTGAATCCTGCATATCAGAACCTCCACCCTTATGTTCAGTGTCAGGGGAAGCAATTTTTATACAATGTGCATCACCTAAAGGGCACTGCGCATCAACAAAATCACCATCCAATGACCTGGCATCAACATCAACCCTACCTACATTCTCAATAAATTCAATTCGTTCCTTCACATCAGAAATTTCGACATCAATCTCAGAATGAGTAGCATTCAAATCAACAACTTCATCACTACACTTGCTATCGATGCCAGCCTCAGATAATACATTAAAATCTGATGACATTTGAGTGTCAATGCACACAATTTTTAAGCAATGTGCATCCCCTTGAGGGCATTGTGCATCAATTAATAATTCCACCGCCCATTGGCTTCACATCAACATTCATACCACATGCATCCTCAATAACTCCCTTCACTTCCTTGACATCAGAATCTTCACCGTCAACTTCATTATGTGCATCCCCTTGAGGGCGCTGTGCATCAATAATTCCACCTTTCAGTTGCTTCCCATTAACATCCATCCCACCTGCATCCTCAATAACTCCCTTCACTTCCTTGACATCAACATCTTCATTCTGAGCTTCATTCAAATCACCAACTTCAACGCTACGCTTCCAATCAAATCAAGTCTGAACGTTATGAAATTCCTGCTCGGTGGAATAAACTTTACAACCTCCACTATCATCCTCATTACCTACCACATCCCCCGATGAAATGTCAGCATCAATCTGGATGTCAGCATCAGGAAGACCATTTGCATCTCTAACGCTCACCCCCAGCAAAGAGATGTCACCATCATTTTTATCTATATCACCAACAACATTTTTTTAGGAGGGACGCACCTCAAGATCAACAATATTAGATTGGGGAGATAGAGCATCAGATTCAGCTGGATGAAGCTTCCTAGCACCACCTTCCAATCCCATTAATGCGATAACATCGTCATTTTTGTCACCTCCCACACAAGACTTAATCGAATCCTCCATATCAAAACCTACACCCTCATATTCAGTTTCAGTACATGCAATTTTTAAGCACTGTGGATCACTTTTAGTACACTCTGAATCAACAAATTCACCTTCTGTTGGAATGACATCAACATCCATCAGAACTACGTCCTCAATAACTCTTTTCGGTTCCTTCACATCAAAATGTTCCCCATCAACTTCAGGTTGAGCATCATTCAAATCACCAACTTCAATGCGACACTTGCCTTCAATGTCAGCCTCATATATTACAACAAATTCAGATGACATTTCATTAGAGGTTAAATTTAGATCAACATTTGAGATAACTACTTCATCTCCTTTATTGAAATCCAAAACAACTCCGTGAGCACCAGGCAAATCCATCTGTATATCAGGGACAACTTCATTATTAACTGTTGTATCAACATCATCATTAGGAATGGAATGCAATGGCTGAGACACATCACCCGTACATGCGTGCATTGTAACCTTATTCTCAAGTGAAGTGAACTTCTCCCCAATAACATAAAACATGGTAATAATCCCATCTAACTTCCCCATACATGTCTTAATTTCACCTACACTAGCAGCCACATCCTTTATACATTCAGACAACTCTTCTAGCTTATCAAGACGCCTAAAAATTTCTTGCAACACCCGAGATGAACTATCAATAACAAGGACGGAAGCATTAGCATCAAATTTAGAAGGAAAGTAACCCATTTCATCGCTTTTTTCACCCTTGTTGGGAGACAACACCCCATAGCACAACCATTTTCGGGTACATGGTCATATGTCTCAGCTTCATGAATTGAATCATCAATCAAATCATCAACACAAACACCAGGTTTTTTTGCATCAGAATCAACTCCCAAATATATGTCTTGAATCTCTGGACCAGATGAGTTAACTGGGGCATAAGGAGAACCAATAAGAGACACGGTTGACCCAGTAGAGTCACCAGAATGGGTGCCACCAAAGTCATCATCAAGCCCCCCCCCCCCCCCCCCAGTTTCATGCACATGAGGGGCAACAACATCATCATGTTCCCCACCAGTATCACGATCAGATCCAAACACATCACCCTTTCCATCAGACAGTGCACCGGGGGCCAATGTAGCTGCAGTAGACACGACTTGCAAAGATAAAGACTTCTCAACACATTCTATATAGAATATATTCCTAGTCTCTTTATCACCAGTCTTCCTCTTCTTCAGACTGTGATAAATAATTTTTAAAGGTACAAGCTTCTCGCACTCAATCATTTGATCAACCTTATCACCAGCAACAACAGGTATAAAAGACTCCTTGATTAGCACATCTGTCTCAGCCCCTGAAACCCGAACCTTCTTACCTAACTCTTTCTTCTTCCTCATATTAGTGGATTTCCTCTTATTTGATTTCTTATCCTCTAAAGACACAACAGGGGAGGAATGAAAGGTACCTGCAGAACGACCCCTTCTCAAAGATTTCATGTTCTTTGCCTTATTTACAACATCATGTTTTACCTCCAAATTGATTTCATCATTCCCAACAACATCATCTAAATCATCATTATTTACAACATCCTGTTTCTCGACCAAATTGCCTTCATCATTCCCAACAACAACAGCTAAATCATCATTACGTATGAACCTATTATTATATGCCTTTGTACGCAATCGATGACTTTCATACAGACCACCAGCCAACTTGGGGAAAACAGGTTAAGCAATGTCATCAACTCTTTCATCAACAACTTCTTCACTATACACTATCCCTGATGTTTTTGCAAATTCACCATAAGTAGGGAACAATGGTGCCTAGACAAATAGAGTAAATATTTGATTAACAACACGAATATTTACAACAAAACAACAACTATGCTAATAACCTGTAATACTTATGCAAAACTTTGGGACTGCTGACATAAAATGACTAAGCCAAATAAAAGATATTTAGCTACTGACTTTTAATGATAAAATACAATTATACGTTATGCTATTAGATTTAAATGATTATGCACATCCAAACCTTCCTTCCTATTTGAGAATGAATTGAGGTAATCTAACAATCTATTACTCTGCTGACATGTGATCTTAATAAAAATATCTTAACACTTATGCAATAATTTGGTTCCTACTCGTTAATATAGCTATAAAAATAAATAAAAAATGATCAATGTCAAACAAAAATCATTTCTACTGCAAAAAAATTAAAACTTTTGCAAAAATTTGGTTCTGATGACATGTCTGGTGTTTTTGCAAGTTTCTGCTGACATCTCTGGTGTTTTTTCAAATTTACCATAAGTAGTGGACAATGGTGCCTAAAACAGAGATTAAATAAATTGATTGACAACTACAAAACATAATAAACCTACCAAATGATCATCAAAAAGTCCGGAAGCACTATCATATATGTGTTTAATGCGACATTCCCAGCGCAAAGAGTATGGATCTCCAGCAACCATTTTGAAATTACAGTCAAATTTTGCAGGTACTGATGGGAAGGCTTCTAAAATCCATGACTGGTACAAATAAACATAAAATATTTAAAATAATGAGCCAGAAGAGTAATATATGATAACAAGCAATAAAAATGCTGACAAACTTAGGAAAAAAATAAAATAAAAATAGAAAAACTACCTGAAAAGCAAGATTATACCCATATATATCATAACAATCTCTATCACCATCACGATCAGCCAGAGCTATATTCTTTAATGTTGTCACCAACTTCGTGTACGAAGCTCTCCCCCAAGGATAAATTTCAAACTCATTCTCATCACAAGCAAGGGATAAGTTTTCTTCACTGACAAACTCTGATCGCCTGAATAATAGGATCTTTTCAATAATAAGCAACTTAGCCAGAATCAACTTCTTCTCAGAAGATTTTCTCTCAGATTTAAAACACTGAACTAAATCTTTATAAGAGCATTTCTTCTGCCCAAAGAAATCAATTGAAGACACATGTTTTGGTGGTTTGCAACCATTAGCTTCACAAGGAAGACCAGTAATAACATGGAATTCAGCAAGAGAAAACTGAGCCATAAATCCATCAACCTTAAACCACAACTCCATCTTCTTTTTGGTGGAAACTTGACGCAACATCATCTGATGCATGAGCTGAAAGTTAGAAACCATATTGGTTCCATGTGTCAACACCCACCCCACACAACTCTTGCGCAATATCTCGTAATGTTTATCCGACAAATGACTTTTGATGAGATTACAAACACCAGGATAAGAATATCTGTTTGATCTAGAATGGAACCACTCATCCTCAGGAATACAATAAGCAATATTCTGTTTAAACACAAGCAAAAATATCAAACATAAATATATATCAACATAAGTAAACAACACTTGATAATAGACAGGGAAAAAAGATCAATATAAAAAAAACTCACATCAAATTTCCTTGTGTATCTGACTAAATCAGTAGGTGAACTTGATAAAAACGAAAACATAGAATTCAAAAACACTAAACCAACAAAAACCCGGCAAAAGTAGAACAAAAATCTACATAAACCGCAGCAAAACAAACCCTAACCACACAGAAAAAATGGTAAAAGCAAAATCAGTACCTGAACTACCAACGATGTCCGCCGTATAACCAATTATGATGAGAACATGAAATAATCGACCACAAGAACTAATCCTTTGACGCTGATTCAGTCGAATTTTGCCGCTAATTTGAGGTTGAACAACAAATAACTTCAACGACGCAGTTTCCGCTAATTTGAGGTTGAACAACGGTAGAATAAGAAGGATTATGATAGGAAGATGAAACAATCGATCACAAACATCACTCTTTGACGCTGATTCAGTCGAAATTTGCCGCTAATTTGAGGTTGAACAACATAGAACATCAACGGACAGTTTTCCGCTAATTCGAGGGTGAACAACGGTAGAATAAGAAGGAAGGGCAATATCGTCAATTAACCATCCGAAATTAGAAAAGTGGACATTCCACTAATTTTTACAAAAGCTAGGACAAACCTCAAATTAGGGCGAAAATTTGTGCCTTCGGCACAAATTTTCTCAAAAAAATATGCAATTCTTTAAAATGACATGTTTTAATTAAAAGAGCTAGAAAGTAATAAGAAAACTAGGCCACCCTAAAAAAAAAGGAAAGAGATATTAATTTCAATACAACTCGGGGCTAATGCATTAAAAGTTTAAAACTATTAAAAAAACTTTTAAAGGAAAATATAAACTAATGCTTAAGTTTTTTTTTAAAAAAAATTCAAGAAAATTAATAACCGATAATTGAAATTTCTTGAATTATAGATTTTTTTTTAAAAAAAAATAGCCCTTAAGAGCATCTTCTCCTGTAAGCCATAATGGCTAGGGGAATTAGCCTACCAAAAGAGAATATTCTATATAATATTCTCTTTTCACCTATTATACGGTTTTTTTGTTCTCACCGTAGCCCATTTTTGACAGACTAAATTTTCTATAAATACTAATATAATTTAGAATTTTCACATCTCATTTTCATCACTCAATTCTATCTTTAGTACATTAAGCAAAGATTTTTATTATAATTTTCACATCTCATTTTCAAATACTAATATAATATTTAATTTTTATTATAATTTTGATGAATCTATAATAAAAAAGATTAATGTCATTTTCTAAAAATATTATTTGTGTAATGATAATTTAAATATGTCAAATATTATATTCATATCGAAGAACTCTTGAATATCTTTACAATACTACAACTTTATTTTTAATTAAAAATTTATAATTGTATTATTTATAGATTTATATAAACATTAAACACTTAAAAATAAATAAATAAATAAATAGCATTTGACCTTCCAAAAAAGAAAGCCAAATTTAACCTTTGTTTTGAAAATAAGCCAAAAACAAAAAGGCTAAAGGCTAAGGTGGATGCAAAATTAGGCCAAAACTCATTTTTTTGGCTTACCATGAGAGATGTTCTAAGGGTTGCTAGAATTGTTGACCATATTTAAAGTCATTTTTTTCCTAATAATAGTAATAATTAAGGTAAAGAGTAAGAAATCAACCCTTAGAAGTTAGAACATAACTATAACTATTTTTCATACTATATTTATGCCATATACCTCAAGAGTACAGGATAAGAACCATAACAAATATTTCATACCAAACATAACATTGATCTTATGAAATCAATTTTCGAAAAAGCTAAAATAATTTAATTTGGAGAAATCCTCTAATCAAACTTTTTTGTTTATCAATGAGACTAGGATGGAAAAACATTTATTTTACACACGAAATTAAAGCAAATCAATCATTACAACGTGTTTGTTAACAGTTAACCACCCTCCGATCCCTTCCGATTCAAGTTCATACCCCTTTTCTCGTATCATATTTTTCCAACCAAATTTTGTGTTTGTATCTTGGAGAATTTGAAAGCCACATCCCTATACCCTATTTCATGATAAGAGTTCATCCTCTTGAAACTCATTTATCATTTTCCTCTGAAAGGATGCTATCGACTAGGTTGTACCAATCGAATCCTAGCTTACTCTATCAAAAAAAAATGTATCATTTTCCTCCGCACCTTTGAATTTTATCCTCCCTGACTTCTTATTTTTTAAATCTTAGTCCAATTCAATCAGGTACTGTGTGAACTATTTAATGAGTTGACCCTTTCGATCATAAGTGACAGCTCTATGTTTCTAAAAGGATTTGAACTTCGAACGTCTTGGTATGAGATATAACCCGACAATTACTCTACGATATTAATTGTGAATGGTAAGTAGCTATTTGTAAACGACGACTTTGTATGTGGTGATTTACACAATTTCGTATATGAGGAATGATTACATATAAGTATGTCATATTTAAGGTAATTGCTAGTAGTAATTTACATTTGAATTGGATAAAACATGGAATGATATTGTTAACTTCAAATTAAGATAAATAACTAGTTGTAAGCTAGTGATGGTGATTTGTGAAAGAAATTCGTGAACTTTTGAAAAAGTTAGAACTTGAACAAAAAAAATGTGTAGTTGCTAGCTAAGGCTCTTTCATTTCCTTAATAGTGGGTGGGAAGAGAATTTGATTCACGACCAATTTTGTTGTCGTTTGAATTTCAGTGGAATCTTTCCTTCAAGTGGCATTTTATAATTTGTTAGCTATACGACTTTTTTATACATGTATGTTTGGCAATACGTCAATATGACGTTTGCAATATATGGTTGATTAATACTTTCTCCCTTTCAATTAATTACTTTAGTAGCAATCCTCATTTTTTTTACGCAGAATAAAGATTAGGTCGGGTCGGCCGCAATAGAAACTCTTCCTAGCGTATCCTTGCAGATGAGAATTTCATGTTCTGAATCGTCGTCGTAGCTGTCATCGGCCGGGGATGCATGTGCACTGCGAGTGAGATAGTCAGCCACATCATTTGATTCCCTGGAAATATGACGAATAGCTACGTAAGATAATGACAAAGTATCTAAAAGAATGTCAGATTGAAACAACTCGATATTCTAGGGGCATTTTCAATCCCCTAGCAGAGCTTTTATAACCAGTAGATTATCTCCCTCGATCACGAGGTTTTGAATGTTTAGTTGATTTTTAGCATAGGTACGTCACCGAGACATTGATACATGTATCCCTTCCCATGGCCACCACATCACCCCGCTAGTCCCGAAGAACGTAACAATAAGACGCCGAAGCACCAGGTCTTACAGATCCATCAAAATTCAACTTGTAGCAATAAGACATTGATACATGTATCTCTTCTTTGTTTAAAATTTTTGTTTCTCATTAAGAACACCATAACACGTACTTTAGATCATTACGTCAAATCTCATAATATTTGTTCATTGTTAATTTAACATATACCCTCTAGCTAGCTAGCTCGTCTAACTATGATATATCATTGAATAACTTGATAAATTCGGGTGCATTATGCGCTAAACCGAGCACATAAGACTAATGAAGTTCCATCCTAAAATCAATTAACATTAAAAATAATAGCCCACTAACTTATAGGTAAGACTTAGATTTCTTATAATATCAACGGGATGTTACATCTTTCACATCACCCAATATAATATTGGAATTGATCAAGAAATAATGTCCTAACTCTGAACTTGATCCTTATTCCAATCTCATTTAAAATTGTGATCGAATAACTAAGTAATTTTATATTGCATATATCTACAATAAGTGTTCGTTTAAATACAACAACATCTCAGTATATTCCATGATTAAGCGGGATTTGGAAAGTCAGAATGTACACACTATTTCTCCGAACTAGTTAAGAGAGTGTTTTCGATAGACCCAAAACTAATATAACAAATTAGCGGAAATGTAGCAGGTAAGTAAGAGCCAGAAAAAAGCATAGAAACTTAGATAAACTAGACGCCACACAACTAAACATCTGCTGGCCGGATGCACCTTCGTCAGAGGTTCAGAACATTGAGGTCATGTATGATAACCTCCATCCAACTCTTTTTCGGTCTACCTCTCTCCCTCCGGAACACTCCCAGATCCAAACTGTCAATCCTACGAACCGGTGCCGAAGGTGGTCTCCTCCGAACGTGACCAAACCAATGCAACCTGGTCTCCTGCACCTTATCCACGATATTGGTAACTCCAAGCTTGCTCCTAATGTCGACATTTCTGATTCTATCCATTTTTCGTGTTTCCACTCATCCAACGCAACATCCTCATCTCAACCAATGACATCCTCTGCTCTTGAACTTTGGTAATAGGCCAACACTTAAAGCCATACAATAACGTTGGGCAGGGGCGGAGCTTGGGGGGGGGGGGGCTAAGGGGTCACGTGCCCCTTCTCTTATTTGATGAATTAACTAGGTATATTCTCCTCATTGATGGCTTCGTTTTGATATATAATACGCCTTAATCCGATATTTGAGTAAAAAGTTATGAATGTTTAAAAATTGAAGGTATATTAATCACTTTAATTTTATTTCAATAGATTATAATGCTTTTATAATTTACTTAAATTAACATTTACATACTGGAATTCATCTCGAAAGCTTCAAAATGAGATATTATACTAATTATTTCGACAATTAAATAATAAGTTATACAAGTTTAAAATTTTTACGTCGGTTATACATTATTATATGATAAGAGTATAACAAGTTTAAAATTTTTACGTCTAATTATATATTGTACAATACCCCTCCGACAATTTTCTGGCTCTGTCACGTTGGTCGAACAACCACCCTTAGAACTTTGGTAAATGTTGTCATGTTGAACACATTTGTAACAAACTATATATATAATTTTTAAATTTTCGAGGCATACGACTATATATTAAAAGATCACACAAGAGAATGGGTGTAATCTCTGTTGATTGAATTCAATCAGAGAGCGATATATTTATAATAGCCTTTTACACCAAGGATATACATAAAAATAGATACAAATCATAACAGAATAAAAGAAGATAAAATACAATATTTATCTTTCCTAATACCCCCCTGCAAGCTCATGGAGGGGGAGTGACATGAAGCTTGGATCTCAATAGCTCAAAGCGACGATTGCCAAGAGCCTTGGTAAAGATGTCTGCTGTTTGATTGTGCGAATCGATGTGACGGACCGAAAGCTCACCAGCCTCTACCTTCTCACGGACAAAATGAAAGTTAACAGGGATGTGCTTGGAGCGACTTGTGAGCACAGGGTTCCTCGTCATAAAAGTGGCACTCAGAGAGTCACACAGGACAACTGGAAGACCTGTGAGGCGGAGCCGAAGGTCGATGAAGAGCTGCTGAATCCAGCGAAGTTCGGCAACAGTCTCGGAGATGGCACGATACTCGGCCTCGGTGCTAGAGCGAGCAACAACCCGTTGCTTTTTGGAGGTCCAGCTGATCAGAGAATTGCCCAAGAAGATAGCAAAGCCATACTGCGAGCGACAATCATCGGAGTCAGACACCCAACCAGCATCAGTGAAAGTCGTGACACGAAGCTGGGTTGTTGGCAGGAGCTGAAAAGTGTATGACAGAGTGCCCTTGAGATAGCGTAGAATGCACTTTACAGCAGCCCAATGATCCTCAGTCGGACGTTGCATGTACTGACACACTCTATTCACAGCATAAGCTATCTCTGGCCGAGTGATGACAACATACTGCAGAGCTCCAACTATGCTACGATAGAGCGAAGGATTAGACATGGGATCCCTAGCGAGATGGAGGCGAGAGTGTGGCTCTGCAGGGCCGCAGATTGGCTTGGCCTCTTCCATCTTAGCACGAGCCAGGAGATCACGGATATACTGCTGCTGAGAGAGAAGCAGACGGTCAGGCAGACGCGAGACCTCAACACCAAGAAAAAAATGCAGAGGGCCGAGATCCTTTAGTGAGAACTCCTTGTGAAGGCAGGCGATGAAACGAGTGATGGAAGAAGGGACACTCCCTGTGATAATAATGTCATCAACATAAACAAGGATGTAGATGAGACAAGAGGGTGATGCTAACACAAACAGGGAGCAATCTGATTGGCAAGCATGGAAGCCAGAGCGTATCAAGAGCGACTTCAACTTGCTGAACCAGGCCCGAGGGGCCTGCTTGAGGCCATATAAAGCCTTGCGAAGCCGACAGACATGGCGAGGACAAGAGGGATCAACAAAGCCAGGAGGTTGATCCATATAAATTTCTTCTGACAGATCGCCATTCAGGAAGGCATTGTTGATATCCAGCTGACGAATGGGCCAATTTCGAGACAGAGCAATGCTCAAGACAAGACGAATGGTAGTGGGGCGAACAACAGGACTAAAAGTGTCAAAATAGTCAACGCCTTCTTCCTGGTTGTACCCCTTTGCAACAAGCCTGGCCTTGTAGCGATCGACAGAGCCATCAGCATTCCGCTTGATCCTGTAGACCCATTTGCATCCAACAATATTCATAGAAGGATGACGAGGAACAAGAGACCACGTACCAGAGTGGGCGAGGGCATCGATCTCAGAACGCATGGCAGAGACCCAGTGAGGAAACTTCTCAGCTTGGCGATGGGTTTTGGGTTCGATTTCTGAGGATGAGGGTGGGGGAAGCGGATGTTTGGAAGTGATGAGGGCACGAGGTTTAAGGGTACCCTTTTGGGCACGGGTGGTCATGGGGTGAACCGAGGTGTCGCTAGGCCGAAGGTGAGGGAAATGGACTGGAGTGGTCGGCAATATAGGGGAAGAGGAGGAGCCCGAGGTGGATGGTGTGGCGTCGGAAGACGCAGGGGACGACGAGGGAGCTGGGGAGGGTGGGGTTGGCGGTGGGGATGCTGCAGGGGTGGCCGAGTTATCTGATGACGATGCAGAGGTGGTTGATGTCAAAGAACCTGCAGGGAGAGGGGAAGAAGATGTTGAAGTGTCGTCAACAACGGGCTCAGGACTAGAAGACAACGAGGAGATAGGAGAGGTGGACGCGGCAACCAACATGTCAACAGGAAGGCTAGAAGATGGAGAGCCTGGAAGGGAAGACATGGGGGCTGACAATAGAGAGGGGAAGACAGACTCATGAAAAACGACGTGGCGACTGACATAGATTTGTTTGGCAGCGGACTCATAACAAAGGTAACCCCTGTGACTCGAACTGTACCCCAAAAAGATGCATGCTTTCGTTTTGAATTCAAGCTTGTTGGCTCGATAGGGACCGAGAAAGGGGAAGCAGAGACACCCAAAAGACCGAAGAATGGAGTAGTCAGGAGTCCTTCTGAATAGGCGATAATATGGGGACTGATTGCGAAGGATAGGGGTAGGGGTGCGATTGTGAAGGTAGATGGCGGTGTGAAAGGCATGTTCCCAAAATTCCGGTGGAAGTTTGGAATGAGCTAAGAGCGTAAGACCCTTTTCTTGAATTGTTCGATTGCGCCGTTCAACCATCCCATTTTGAGTAGGTGTGTAATGCGATGATTAATACCCTGGGATTGGAGGAGAGAAGAGGCATTGCGATACTCCCCTCCCCAATCAGTTTGGAGGGATTTGATGGTCCTATTGAATTGGGTGCGAACCATGGCCTGAAAGAGTTTGAAGTAATGAATGACCTGAGACTTATGCGACATAAAATAAATCCAGGTAAAGCGAGTGCAATCATCCACAAACAGAACAAAATAGCCGCAACCATTTATTGAAAGAGAGGGGGCAGGGCCCCAAACATCCGAATAAACAAGCTCAAACGCAGTACTTTTTGACACATGTGTAGATAAAATAGGTAAACGATGACTCTTTCCTAAGGAGCAAGACTGACACTTTGGTAATGGTGCAGAACTCGACATTGGTAAATTAAAGGAATTGCAGAAGACTCGAAAAATGTGAGGACTGGGATGTCCCAGACGATGGTGCCACAGACTCAGACTGGTTCGTTCGCCGACAAGCGCACGAGGAGGGACTGATGACTGGAGACGAGACAGACTATAGAGCCCATTGTCAACGATTCCTTTGAGAAGCACCCTTCCCTGCAAATTCTTCAACAGACAGTATAAGGGATGTAGTTCAAGATAGGCATTATTGTCTCTCGTGAGGCGAGAGATACTAATGAGATTCTTTTTCATAGATGGAACAACTAGAATATTGGACAGTTTAACAGGGGAGGGGGTGGCTGGAAAATCAGTGTGACCAATATGAGATATAGGGAGGGTAGTACCATTGCCAAGAGATAACTGGTCACCTCCGCCATACGTTGAGTTGATGGAGACCTTGCTGAGATCACCAGTAATGTGGTCCGTAGCCCCAGAGTCAAAGTACCAGTTTTGATCAGCTATGGTAGATGGAGACGTCATGTACGCAGCAGGATTGGACGGTGGCTGACGTTGCAGGCGCTTGGGAGGATGGCGTGACGGGAAGGATTGCATATCCAGGCGCCTGAAGCAATCCTTCGCAGCATGACCCGTCCTGTCGCAGATCTGACAGGGGATCTTCGAACGGGAGCGAGAGCCTTGGCCGGTGGAGTCGGACTGTGGAGAGGACGACGAGCCAGAGGGTTGGCGGCCTTGGCTGGGACGGCCAGAAGACTTGTCCGAGGAGCGCTGCTGCGAGCTAGAGGACGAGCGGGACTGGTCGTAGTTAGCAGACGGCTGCTCAACAGCAGCAGTGGTCTGGGCTTCGTCCTGGAGGCGCTGCTCTTCACGCAGCAGGAGACCGAGAAGGGCAGCAGCAGTCAGCGGCGTAGATTGAATTTGTATGGCGGCTCGGAAGGGGTCATACGACGAGTCCAAGCCCTGGAGAACACAGGCAGCGAAGTCATCATCAGAAACAGGTTGAAGACAATCGGCAAGAGCATCCGCCATAGCCTGCTTCTTCTCAAAATACTCGATCATGGAGGAGCCAGACTTGGAGACGGTGTGGAGTTGTTGTTTGAGATACATCGCCTTAGCACGATGTTGGTGCTGAAACATATCGTTGATAGCAACCCAAGCCTCACGAGAAGTAGTGGGCTTGACAAGGTAACAGGCAAGGGTGGCGGAGACGGTGGTGCGAAGCCAAATCAGGATAAATTTATCCTTCTTCCGCCAGGCAGCGTAGGCGGGATTGGGAGCGGTGGAAGCGGGAGTGGAATCGGTGGCTGGGGTGGTGATGGTTTGGGATGGGATTGTGTCGGACAAGATGAAATCTTTGAGTTCGAAAGCATCGAGGGCGTCCAGAACATTAGCACGCCAAATAGAGAAATTGGATCGATCCAATTTCATAGTGAATTGAGGGAATTGGAGGCCAAAGTTGGGTTGAGATCCGAGAGCAGCATGGAGAAGATTGCCGGAGGAGTTGCTGGGAGGGGTGGAGTCGGAGTCGGGGGTGATGCTGGAGTCGACAGGCACAGTGGTGCTAGACATGGTGGCCGGCAGTGGAAGGTAAAAAAAAAAATTAGGGTTTTGAACCTTGCTCGGATACCATAAAAGATCACACAAGAGAATGGGTGTAATCTCTATTGATTGAATTCAATCAGAGAGCAATATATTTATAATAGCCTTTTACACCAAGGATATACATAAAAATAGATACAAATCATAACAGAATAAAAGAAGATAAAATACAATATTTATCTTTCCTAATATATATGATCTACAAAGCATATGCATATATGTGATCGTATGTATGTCAATAAGTTGACAAAATGCATTTCGCCATCAACCCTAGAAGGCATATACGTAACTCATCATATATAAATTAAATAATTAATACAAACACGTGGAAAATGATTCACATCATAGAATCAAAGATTATTCCAATTCAAATCGACCTCCACCACAATTACCTACTAGCAATTCCCTTAATTTTATCCTTAATTTTCAGATTTATTTAAAATCAAATATTTATAAACTAGTTAAAAAAAAACTAAATTAATTAAAACTATTATGAATATAACCCTTACAAAAAAAAATATAAACTCATGCATCTAATAAACCTTCCTCGAATAAAAGGAGAAGGGGAAATGACAACACTATGACCACATTAATTCCCTTTGAGGCTAAAATCTCTATAGGGGCATCCCATCTCTATATATATCCCCGGATTTTGATCAAAATCTAAAGCTCGTCAAGTAACTCACTCTTCTCAGTCTCTCTATATCTGGCTCTCGATTTCAAAATATACAGCTCGTCAAGCAGCACCTGCAAAACCAATACACTTTTTGATTTCTCGTGTTATCTTGATAGATTCCACACCTCTCTATCTTGTTCTTGCTTAATTCAGCCAAGAAAAATATAATGTTGCTTCTTGAGGTATTGGTTGTTGGCTTTTGGTGCATGCTGCTGCCTGTAAATATGGATGCTCGACGTGCATTCTATCGTTTCCCTGGAAATGGTGGCATTTCTGTTCGTGGAGCATCTTTTAAAGAGGCGGATGGGGACGACAATAACGATGACGATGACGATGACGATGATGATGATGGCGATGATGATACTAGAGGCTACGACTTTGCTCCAGCAGCATGAAAGATTGGTTGGTTCAATATATACAAAAAAAAAACCGCGCTTTCATTGGTCGATGTCGTCGATTATTTACTTTTCGGTATATATAGTATAATATTAATAAGGAAATTAAATAATGTTTTGAAATTTACTTTTTCGTATGAGTGAGCTTGCTAGCCAGCCATGCATGCATGGAAATTAGGTATTGTAATAGGTATTTACTAATACTGTAGGCATGGATGGATTGTTGTGTACCAATGCATTGATAACTAATTATAATTTTTCATATTTAACATTATATGTAAATCATTAACGTTAACGTGCATGCATGCATGCAATTAGGTATTGTAATAGATATTTACTAAAAATATGTTTTTTAAAATAATTAAGGTATATACCTACTAACTTAATTTTTTGTATTATTAAATAATAAAGCGAGTCTTGGTCAATCAAAATTAATAATTTATTACTAAAAAAATCGATTATAATTGGAACGTTGATATTTTATACTGTATCATTTTTATTTTATATCTTTAAAAACATATAGAAATATTGAATAACATATAAATTGTATGTATCAATTGACAAATGTCAGAGGGGCCTAAGCGTACCTAATCAAGTCGAGCACACAAGCCGCGAATGAGATTCCATCATAAAACCAATTGACATTAGAAAGATTAACCCACTTACTTATGTACTGAATTCACTATATTTTTCATGTGGTATACAATATCCTACCTCATATTCTCAACAAGACCTAGCTTGAGTAGCTTTTTACATGCATGTCGTCGATCATATATACAAATTGCAGGGTAAGATCTACTAGCTAGTTGAGTGGTTGATGGCTGCCATGAGTGCATGAGCTGGATTTAGGGATAGCAATTGTTGCGTTATATATGAAGCCATGAGTGCAAGAGATATATAGCTAGGAAATTTAGATAAGTTTCTAATTAATTAAGTCAAAACCTTAAAAATTAAAAATTAAAAAATTAAAAGCTTGCGCTAAGAGCATGCCCACCAACTTTCTCATTACATTCTCCAAAATAGAGAATTATAAATCACATATTCTGCTTTTTTATATTAAATTTCAACAGTTTCCCCATTATGAAGTTTACCCCAAAATATATAGAATTTTCTCTAAATTTAGGAAATAATCTCCATTTTTCTCTTCATTATCTATTTTGAAGAATATAATTGAGAAGCGCACTATTGGACCAAAAACAACATCAATATTCTCCAAACGCTCAAGATAGAGAATATGTTGCAGTTCAGCATTTTAAGAGCAACCCCAACTGTTCTTGTAAAAATTATCTAAAATAGAGATCAAAATACCAAAATCTCAAAAATATTTACACTCCAACTCCAACGATTTCTCTATTATACAAAGAAATTTAATCCTAAACTTAGAAATACTTAATTCTCTATACTATCATTCTTAGATTGACTTAGCTTAATTTCAAGATTGTTTGCAACAAATATTATGCGAAAATGGGCTTTCAAAGTAACAAATTAAGGGCTCGTTTCTTTAGATAACTAGGGAAAGGAAAGGTAAGGTAAGGTATTAAATTTTACACATAAAATGTATATGATCACCAATTTTTGTGAGCTTAGAGGAGAGGATGTAAGGGAATATTAGCCCATCCTAGAGGTATTAGTTACCCCCCTCAAAATTAGGGAATAGAAGGGTAACACATTTGTATGGAAAATCGGAGAAGCAGGAGAATGATTAGAATAGGGATCAATGAATTTTAACTTAAATATGGACTATATTCATGAGGGTAATCGTTACTTTTTCCTACCAAAAAACAAACGGGGGCTAAGTATATAGTGATAATTGATGAGACCAGCTGCATCCCATTTTTACAAAAAAACGACAACTTTCTATCCATAACAATGACCTTTCCAAAACAGCACATATATGCTTAAATACAAAGTCCGATCCTACTTGAAAGAATATATATATATATATAGTTTTCATTATAACGTGACATCATGTCACTATATATGCACGTGTAGTTTTCCTCGTGTTGAAATCAAACGATTGTGATCGATCGTGAAATATCCCACATAAACTATACGAGATAAAAAGTTATATTTATATAGGGTAGGATATATCTATGTTTTTTTTTTTTGTTCAAAAGGAGAGATGGTGCTCTCCGCGCATCACGCTTTTATTAGAAAATGAAAAGGGCTAAGTAGTCCCCAAACAGGGGTAAGCTTTGTATCATCCTGGCGTCAAGCTATTTTTCCGCAGGACCTCCCCTACAGTATCGTCACCGCAGTAGAGTTTAACCACCAAGTTCGGGATGGGTTGGTGTGATTCCTCTACGCCTAGAACACCAGAATATCAAACCACGAACTAAGAAAGGCACGAGATAAAATTGGCTAGTGATTGTGAGGCCCCAATTCTTGACTGGAGGGGACACTAAAGGCCTCTGCCCTTCCATCCGATATAGAGGGAGTACAAGGCTTTTGGTTTTTTCATGTTGTCAAAGAGTTGAACAATGGTTTTTTCGTATTGTCAAAGAGTTGAACAATGAAAATAGATGGCGAGTGTCTGATCGAATTGACCGGGTCATGTAGGAACAAGGTTCAAGTCTATCGGTCTGTTAGGATGCCTCAGCTGCATACATCACTGCACTTCCACTTGGACCGACTCGGACCAATGACTGGGGGTCGTGTGCACGGGCGCACATGCGCTAGTAGCCTAGTACACAAGCCGAGTGAGGTTCCATTCTAAAACCAATTGGCAATAGAAGGAGTAGCCCACCGACTCATATACTAGGGCTTGATATGTTCAACTTTCCAATGTGGGACACTTTGGTCTCATTCACATCTCTAACATAGGTCGACCCCTTACATCATCATGCAAAAAACTAAAAAGACTCTCAGGCGGGTCAAGCAATACAGATAAACCATAGTTATAATCAAAAGCTATGCTAGATAGGTAATCCGCGACATGATTAGCTTCCCGAAACACATGTCGGAACTGGATGGTCCAGTTTCTACTCAGAAAGCCTTGACACTTACTAACAAGGCTAGCCAGCAGGTGGCACTGTGGCAACTCTTTACCTAGGAGTGTGGAACCGGAACTAGATGGTCCCGAAACACATATGAGTCCATCTCCAGAATCACAGACCTGTAACCACCATCCCAGGCAAGCTTGAGCCCCTGTAACACTCCCCAAAGCTCAGCTTTTGGGACTGTACAATTGCCTATATTCATAATAAAGCCACGGTTCCACTCGCCAGCACTATTCCTAAGCACACCGACCGTCGTGGCATGGCCATCCCCTCGAAACGCTCCATCTGTGTTAACTTTTATCCAATCCGCTCTTGGCTTCTCCCACACCACTTGCACTTCTCTTCTAACAACTTCACTTGAAAACTTCGTGAGCTTTCTCCAGGCATTGCTATACTCTTTTGCTTGGGTTATGATAAAATTTCTTTTGTTTCCCTGTGATTTCTTTCGGTTGAATATCCAATCGTTGCTCCACTTCCAAAGCCACCAAAGGATACCTGCAAACACGTCTTTCCACCGAATATTTCTAAACATAACAGAGTTATTAAGGATGTTACCTCGAATCCATGCGGCGAACGGAGTGTTAAAGAATATTTATTTAGGATAGATCTATATATTTAAGTTGTCTTTTTTATAACATGTAAAAGTAAATCTGAAGTTTGAATTAATGAAGAATATTTATTTAACAGATTAAAATTTCAAGTAATTTGTGTACAATGAAATTCTTATTCAGGAATGGAATCAGAAATTAAAATGAGAAAACTTGGTAAAACTGTTCATCTCCTTCAATTTGATTAACCTAATCTCTTCACTCTCTCTCCTGCTCTCTTAATCTCTTCTCTTTCGCTCCATCTTCATCCATCTATCTTCATTTGTTGATCGACGTCGGAATCCGGCGAAGCTCTTTCGGCGTGGGATCTAAAGCAAGGCCGAGATCGGCTCCGTGTTCCTCATCTGAAGCAAGGCCGAGATCTATGGCAACATCGTCGCCTTCTCCCTCTCCCATTGCAGATTCCGACCTCCAATCGGAGCTCATCTGAAACGAGTTCTTTGGATTCCTACTCCTCTCTTAGATCCCACGCCAAAGATCTATGGCGACAACAGATCTATGGCGAAATCGAGCGAGATCGAGCGAGTTTCCAATGTATTTTGTCTGGTGGCAGCAGATCGAGCAAGATCGAGCGACAGCAATTCTACGCCTCTTTCAGATCTGAAAATCGAGCGAGATCGACAACAGATCTACGACGACAGCAGATCTACGCCGGAGGCAGTGACGGTTTCAGATCTGAGAGAGGCGGTGACTGGTGGCGAGCGAGCGTCCGGAGCGAGCAAGGTCGAGGTCGAGCGAGCGAGCAAGGTCGACCGGCCAGAGTGAGTGATCGAGAAGCGTCCGGAGCGAGGGCTATGTTCAGGGATTGTGTACAGAGGAAGCAGGAAGGTAGAAGAAGCAATTTGTGTAAAATTACAAAAATTAACCCATAAATATGAGAATGAAAAAAACTATCTATATTTTATTATGTGATTCACATCTTCTATATTTTTATTTTTACATTTGCACTACGTAAAGGTATATTTTCACAACAAATTGTTATATATGCACAACGTAAAGTTATTTTAGCACAACAAAAAGTTCTGAAACGAAAAAAAAAGCGGAAAAAAATATATTATATTTTGCACAACAAAATATTATATTTGCACAATATACGATTATATTTACACATCGTACTCTTATATTTGCACGACAAAATGTAAAAAAAATATTAAAAAAAAACTAGAGTTGGGTCATATTTGCAAAACTTACGGTTATATTTGCACAACGTACTCTTATATTTGCACGACAAAATGTAAAAAATAAATAAAAATAATAAAAAAAACTAGACTTGGGTCATATTTGCACAAGTTACGGCTATATTTGCACAACGTACTCTTATATTTGCACGACAAAATGTTTTTTTAAAAAAAAACTAGACTTGGGTCATATTTGCATAACTTACGGTTAAATTTGCACAACGTACTCTTATATTTGCACGACAAAATGTTTTTAAAAAAAAACTAGATTTGGGTCATATTTGCACAACATATGCTTATATTTGCACATGCACAACATACTCTTATTTTTGCACGACAAAATGTAAAAAAAAAAAAGAGTGAGTCTATAGGCAAGATGATAAAACTGCTATTGGCAAGATGGACACTCCACCAATTTATCCCAAATTTCATCAATTGAGACAACTTTTTTGAACATTTTACAGACTCTCCCAATTAAAATTTGAGTGGACTAGATAGGTTAAAATTTTCTCATACTGTATTATTTTTTATTAACAAAATCGTTAATTTAATAAATAAATGAATATTTATTTTTATTTTATTTTTGTACCTATTATTTTATTATTGTAAAAATGGGTTGGGGTGGGGTGGAGGGTCCATGCGGCTTGCCCATATGTAATAACGTGATGTTGTTACATTACTCTCTCTCACACACACACACACATAATAAAAGGAGAAATCGTCTGTTACATGTGTTAGCTCTCCTTAATTGTAGAACAAAAAAAAAATTACTGATTTTTAACCAATTGTATTTTTTCCATTAATTAATACGTCAGCTTCTCCTTAATTGTAGAACAAAAAAAAAAGTTACTCCTTAATTGTAGTATTTTTAACCAATTGTATTTTTTCCATTAATTAATACAATATAGCAATATATAATTATATATATACTCGGGATAAGACTTTACTACTTTTTACCAAATTTAGTTAGATATTGATATACTTTTAGATTATTAATATTGCAATATATGCTTAAGATAATATTTTTTTTTATCAAATTTCGTTAGATATCGATATATTTTTACAAGATTTTACCCATGTCTGTTAAATATGGATATATTATATTATATCTCTTTTTATTGTGAAAATTTTATTTAAATTTTTTTAAAATAAAATAATATAGTAGTTAGAATATAATTAATGTTTAATTAGAAGTTATTTTATTCGTTTTTTAATATCAAACGAAGTAATATTACAAATACCGCACAAAAGTGCGGGTACAACTAGTAATTAATTGTTCATACACGTGAATAATGTTTAAGTATGAATAATCATAAAAATTGTTACATGTACGAATTTTTTATTTTTATTTTTATTTTTTTTTATTAGGTAAAAATTCGGTTGGTAAACCTAACCGATAGCATCCCGACGGATGAGATCAAGAAGATCTGGATGTTCTTCCAGTGCCAACCCGTTAATAGGATGACCAAGGTGTGCAACCTTGTCAACCACCCTATTACCCTCCCGGGGCACAAAGGAAAAGGAGATATCATGAAAGGATCTAAGCAGATCTTTGATATCACCCAAAATTAACTCTATTTCCCAAGGGCAAACGCCAATCCCCTTTAGATGATTTATGATTGTCAACGAGTCTCCTTCTATTATTAAGTTATTATAGTTATAATTTTGCGCACATATATTCCTTCTCTAAGAGCAATTGCTTCTGACATAATTGGGCTTATATTACCAATCTTCTTATATCCTAATTGGAGAGCCTTCCTCTCCGAATTTCTAATTATATACCCTATGCTAGCTTCCCCTATACGATTCATGGCACCATCAAAGTTTAATTTCATATATCCAGTAATGGGTTTTCTCCATTTAACATTTTTCCTACTAACCTTCTTTTTACTCATAGATTGGACCTTATAATCCATATTCAATTCTTCTTTTTCCACTGTCCTAGCCTTTTTCCAACCTTCTCTCACAGCTTCCATAAACGATTTAATCTCTAAAAAGGATGGCACCCCACTTCCTCTAAAGGTTACTTGGTTCCGATAGTACCAAATCGTCCACCATTTTAATGCCATCTCCTCCTTTTCTTCCTTAAATAGCCGTTCGCCCAACCTTGCCATTATAACATCGCCTCTTAGTTGAGTGTAGTTAAGGTCATTCATTATTTTAGCGCATTTGTTTGTTTGTAGTAGAGTATTTTGTCCAAAAGAGCAATTTGCAAATAAGTGTAGCTCATCCTCACCATTCATCCCACAGAAACTACACTCGTTAGGAATTGAAGCTCCTCTTGAACTCAATCTATCCCTTGTTGGTAGACCATTTTGTGCAATTTTCCATAAGAAATTTTTAATTTTCGGCATTGTATTCACTTTCCAAATCCAGTTAGAAGGGCTATCAGTTAGGGAGTCTTGGTGTGTAAGGAATCTCACAGCACTGGATGTCGTGAATCAACCTTGTTTATCATGTCGCCAATATAATCTATCAGACATTCTATGCATTGGGAGAGGAGAATCAATGATCCTATCCGCCCAGTCTACTCCTACAGTTGCATAAAGCTTATCCCTCCACCATTTTCCGTCCCGAATAAATTCCCTTACAAGAACATTATCATCCGAAATACTCGTGTTATCAAATTCTTCAATTAGTGGCTTCTGAGATATCCATGCATCTTTCCAGAATTTTACAGAGTTTCCATCTCCGATCGTCCAAGCTAGGCCTTCCTTAAGTTTATCTATTAGAGAAGACGCATTTCTCCATTGCCAGGAGGCGTTTCTTGGTTTTGTATAGTTTAGAATGTCACCTTGTTTTAAATATTTATATCTGATAATGTTTACCCATATATTGTTTGGCTCTGCAAGAGTTTTCCACAACAATTTCAATTGCAAGGCCTCATTCATGATAATTGACTTTCTTATATTTAAACCACCTTTTTTCTTTGGTCTATAGATCTTATCCCAGCTAATGAGTGGTTTATATTGTAAATCTTTATTCCAGAAAAAGTTCCTATTAATACGATCCAGTTCGGTATGTACTGACGCAGGTAGCATGAAACTTTGCATAGCATACAGCGGTTTTGCTGATAGATTTGAATTAATGAGAATGGACCTACCTTGCTTTCCACTTTGAGAGCTGGTTTTTTGTCTTACTAATAATATCTTCGAAGGTTTGTTTATTGACTCTCCCGTTGATAATAGGACATCCCAGGTACATCTCCATGGCACCCGTGTGTGACATTAGAAGCGACGATTGTAGGAGTTGGATTCTTTGCACATGCACCCCACTAGTTGTCTGAAAGGAAGATTTATGGAAGTTAACTTTTTGACCAGATACCCTACAATAATCGTCTATTATTTCTCTGACTTTATTGCTTGCTTCCAGAGTAGCTTTAGCAAAGACAATTGTATCATCAACAAATGCCAGAAAGGGAACCACCGGGCCATGGTGTCCAAATTTAAATCCAACCTTAGACACTGGCAACATGGACTCACTCTGTAATCTTCTCGCTAGGACTTCAGCCCCAAGAATGAACAGAAATGAAGAAATGAGGTCTCCCTGCCGGATACCCCTTGATGGGGAGAACAGGTTTGTCGGAGAGTTGTTAACGAGGACAGAGAATGAAACTGATTCAACACACTCTCTGACCCAGCCAATAAATTTTTCGTGAAAACCAAATCTACTCAGAACTTCAAATATAAAATCCCAGTTTAATCTATCATAAGCTTTTTCCATATCTAATTTTACCGCCATCCATCCTTCCTTGCCTTTACGAGTTTTAAAAGAATGGAAAATTTCGTGCGCAATCAGCACATTATTCTGAATCGCCCTATCTGAAACAAACGCCCCTTGTAAGGGGTGAATCAGCTTTCCCATTACCTTTTTTAATCTTTCAGTTAGAATTTTCGAAATGATTTTATATATTGTCGAGCATAAACTGATTGGTCTGTAGTGATTTGTCGACGGCGGATTATCAACTTTTGGAAGAAGCGTGATAAACGTGTGATTGAGTTGTCTAAGAATTTTCCCTGAGTGGAAGAAGCCCTTGACAGCCCGAATTACTGAAGGTCCCACAATATCCCAAAAGCTTTTGTAAAACTCAGCCGAGAACCCATCAGGCCCAGGAGATTTATTTCTGCCTAAGCTAAACACATCACTCTTTATTTCACTATTTGAGATTGGTTTAATGAGTTGGACATTATCATCTATTGTAATTCCTGGAGTTATAACATCCAAACTGTTCCGCCAAACATTACCTGGATTTGTATTATCCTTTCTCAACCGATTTTCAAAATCTCTTTGTATTTCAGTCTTAATATTGTCTTCACCTAGAATCAACGTGCCTTCATTCGACGTAATTTGTCTTCTAATCTTCCTATTCCTTCTACCAGTAGCAATCTTGTGAAAATATCCAGAATTTGTGTCTGCTAATAGGATATGTTTAGTTTTTGCTCTCTGACTCCAGAATGTCTTATGAAATTTGATCAAAGCCTCCTTTTTTTGGATTAATCTCTTCTGTTTCATAGCATCTTTAGTATCAAACTTATTGCATAAAGCCATTTGGATAGCAATAAGTTCCGCATCAACTTCCTCTAGCTACCGGAAAATATTACCAAATGTTCTTTTATTCCATGCTTTAATTTTTGCTTTAAGGACCTTTGTTTTAAATACTAACTGATACATTGCTGAGCCAACACAGTTTGCTCTCCAGGCTTGTTTTACAATATTCCTTAAGTCCTTCCTTTTCAGCCACATATTTTCAAATTTAAACGGCGCTGCCTGCGTGGGGCAACCATCACTCAGATTGACTGTGATCGGACAATGATCCGATGAAGAAAAAGCATGGTGATATAGGTGTATGCTCGGAAAATGCACCAGAATCTCATTCTGCACCAGAGCTTTGTCTAACCGTTCATATATATTATCCATGCCCTCCTTCTTTTTTCTCCAAGTAAATCTATTTCCTATGAAAGGTAAATCAAACAGTTCACCCCTATTTTTAATGTCGTTCAATCTAGTAAGTCTAGCCAGAGATTCATTCGCACCACCACTCTTATCTTCTGTACATATAATATCGTTAAGATCGCCTATAAGAATTGAGGGGATCGGGGAGGAGGCAATTAACCTTTCGGTCTCTTCCCAAAACTGTGTTTTATCTCGCTCTTGAGAAGGGGCATACCCGAATATAATTTGACATTGAAAATTCAAATTTTAATTATGATAGGTGGCACAGATAGATCGTTGGTTATGGTGAGCTATCACTATTGATTCATGAGACATTAATCTAGACTTCCACATCACCCCTATCCCACCAGATTTACCAGTAGCAGGAATCCAAAACGTTTCATCGAACCCAGCTGATCGCCATAGTTTATCCTCTGGAATTTTATCAGTTTTTGTTTTCATTACTGCCATAATATGGATTTTTTGGATATTACAGAACGTACCCAATTCTGCCCAAAATTGGGGTCTTCCTATTCCCCGTACATTCCACGAACCTATTTTCATTTAACACCGTTATCATCCATTCCCCTCATGGCTAAGACAACCAGTTTACTCAAATAGACAATAATAACATTTTGAGAAGATTTTCCACGCTTTATATTAGTAGATTCGCAAAACTTAGATTTCTCACAAACTAAGACAAAGCTCAGCCTAGTTTTTCTAGAAATACTATCATTACTCGTCAGTTGCCAACCTCTGTTACATGTTTTCCATATATTTATAGGCATAAGGCCATTTTCTGTCGTGCTCCCATTATACACGCCCTTGCTGTAATTACACTAAGTTCTGATGATGAACCAAATCCGATTATGTAGACAGATTACACAAATAAAGTATGTATCAATATTTGTTTTGCTACTGGCCCTCTTTTGTGAGAAAGACCTCACAAACAACGAGCAATTACCGAGTTTCCACCAAGTGTTTGCAGATAAACACCCAGTTTCTTTAATCATTTTGATCAAGACAATATCCCAAGGCAAGATGGTAACCACATACCCATAAACAACCGAAATATAATAACAAACGCAGTCATAGCTGCTCCAATTCTTACAACCGACTCGATGACCAGACAAAGACTCAGACTGAACATTGATTAGTCGACACTTACACACCCTGAGACAACGATTGCGAAAGACGCTTATTAGAACCCATAAAGGGAGGTCAGGGTACAACCATGAGACAACCAAACAACTTAGGATACCTCTACAGACTCGATTCTTGTTACCCATCTTTACACACAAGTTGAACTTCACACCTAGAGACTTATCAAACACCCATTCACAAGCCAGCTTTACCTTGCAAGAAGTAAGATACCATTTAACACAGCTCGTTGTCCACTCCCAAGGAAAACGAGGCTGCATAACCTTCAGAAGCTTACTACACATTCTTACCCCTCTTTGCACTTCCACCCATCAGTTTTGAAGAAGCAATTTCACCCTCCTCATCCCCGAGTTTACGTTTGCCCAACTCGGATTTAGTCGAACCTTCAACCCCAAGCTGCTCAAACCTCAAGATCGCCGAAGGCGAGCATGAGGGAGCAACAAGGGGGTCAAGGCCACCCATATTAGTGAAAACAGAGTTGCATAAGTTTGGCAGCAGAAATTCAGAGGAAGCATGGATGTCACGAAGCATGCGATCAAAATCCGCTTGTGTAAAATCAGCAGGAAAGCCAGAATAATCAAGCGAGTGTTCAAAACTAACCTCCTCATTCAAAACCTCATCCCCAAAAAACTCATCATCGTCGGCACCGTCATACTCGGGGTCTTGGAGGACTGCATCAATTAGTTCTTGATTCACATCACCTGGAATTTGTGCAAGAGGGGCTTCTTCATCCAGCTCATCACCAGAAACATCAATTTCAATCACTTCATTCACCTTCTTAGAGCCATTGGGCTCATCCACCACCATTTCTTCAACTATCATCTCATCAACGACAGTAGCTGTTTCGGCAGTAGTGTTTTCTCCCACTTTTGTACCGCAACCTGTGATTACAACAGCAACATTCCCCACACCACAACCCTTCTCAATGACAACAGCAGTAGTTGTGGATCCCTCTCCAGTTTGCACTGAGGAGTCAGTAGTGGAAGAGGAACCACTGCCATCAGCAACATTAGCACCAAAGCACTTCCACAGTTCAGCCTTGGAGTGACCAAAGGAAGGGGGAGGGAACGAACGTGGCTTCGTAGATGGGGCAGATTTCCACTCCCCACCATCATCGGAAGAGCCAGCTTTGCCTTGAGGTGCTGCTGCTTCCTCAGGTTTTCCACCCATGACACCTTCATTAGGGATATTGCATACCCTGCGCTTGGGACAATTCTCAAAAACATGATCAGATAACCCACAACACCCACATCCCTCAGGAAAATCCTCAAACCAAAGAGGGAAGGTCTCTATTTCACCTTTCTCATTGGGCACGATTACCATTTTACCAGGGATCTTCTTTAAATCAGTATTGATACAGATCCTAGGATAGCGAAGCCTAGCCCCATTGGGGTTGAAGGCAGCCACCCTCAAGACCCTACCAACCCGATTCTTCTCAATAATTGATTTAAGAATCGATTCACTTACAAATTTTGTAGGCAGCCCGGGAATCCGAACCCAAAGATCCATGACAGAAACAGATTCCACCCAAGGATCAAACTCCAGCGACCAAGGGCGCAACAGCATGAGCTGGTCGGCCACATGGAATGGCCTACCATCCCATACCAAAGCCCGATCCTTCTTCTTATCAAACTTGAGCTCAAACGAATGATTAGCAAGCAGCAAGCGGCACCAACTGGAACCCTCCACTCAAGAACTTCCAATCCATCTTGATCCTTTTCCGGACTTCTCTGGCCTCAATGGGACTCCCCACAATTGTTGCAAACAGTGATGTGTCAGATAGGCATGTAATGTTCTCCTGAACATCGGCCTGTATCTCCTTCAGCATCAGAGCATCGATTTTGGATTTCTTCAAGAATCTGTCAACCTGTTTTTGATTAACTTTTGGGAAACCAGCATAGGAAGGAGAGATTCCATCTACTGGTTCACCAGAAGCTTGGTTTTTGGAGCCCTTTCGAGCGGTTTGAAGAGGAGGAGCGAGAGACTCACCCTCCATGGGTTTTTTTTCCCTTGTCCATTGCGGACGAGGCCATTGCGAACCAAACAACAATAGTAGAGTTAGAGCAGTGAAAGGAGAGAGTTAGGAGAAAGAAGCAGACAATGAAGAAGATAGAAAGAATGTTGTTCTCATACCAGATTTCATTTATAAAGAGGTAAGGGGAGAAAATCAGCTGCCAACCTCCGCCGGCCATCACAGCGCCATCCCTCTGCCCTGAATGCGTGTAACAGTGCACAATCAGAGCAAGAGCATCTCTAATTGGTGGAGCTCCAAGAACAATCCCCCTCAAGATTAGAGACCGTACTGCTACACGAGTAGGATGAGGCCATGGAGGGGGGCGACGAATCCGCTTCTCCACCCAAAGCACCAACCAAACACTCACATCGTCGAATCGAGCATTAACTCCCAAGATCAATCCGTACTGTACTTTTCGATCGATCCTCTTCCTCCTTCGAAGATTTTCGGATTGCAAATCCACCAAAGCAAGCCAAGAGATCCCACGCAATCTTTCAATTGGATCCATAATCCACTCAATCTCATCTTTAATGCTTGAATCAATAGGGTTTGTAGGGTGGATTTGACAAGAGAGAGCCACTGGATAGGGGAAGCATGTGCGATTAGGTTTTGTTTCAGAGAGGGTTTCTTTGATTTGGGCATTTCGAAGGAGGAGGAGTGCAGACGCGTGAGGCGCGTTCATTTCGGCAAAGAGTGTTTTTATAAAACTATCCATGTACGAATTTGATTGCTCATATCACATGATATTAACAACTACATATATGGAATCTATCATCTATATAAATATACCATCAAATGAGAATAGGTATCCATTTTATATAGATAGACCAAAATGATGCATATTATATAGGTGTATATGTTTTGCCTGATTTTAAATTTTTTTTTTTTTGTAAGTGCATTATTTTCTTCAAAGTATGCATCCTTTATCACATGATACTTTGCAGTAGTCTGTATGGTTAAATTAGCAATATATTTACAACATCGATTCATCGAATACCAATGTTAATAAAACCCTTATAAAGGGAATAAGGTGAAAAGTAATTAAGGATTAAGGGTTTAGGAATCAGGAATTTGTCCATTCAAGTTGAGACTTTAATTAAGTTTAATCAATCGATCGATTAAAAGATAGTTTTGGAATAATGCTTGAGACATTTTGAGGTGATATGTTCATAGAATGTTAGAATATATATATATCTTCTATATTACATCAGACAAAGAATCTCGATCAATTTCTTTCTAACAAAGACGTTATTGATATATAATACATATATTTTTATTATTATTATTATTGATAATTTTTACAGAAAAAAAGATTCGAGAGATTATGCAACACATTATCTGAACCTTAAGAGACTGACAAATTGACAGACGAACTATTATGACACAATAGAAGAAAAATATAAAACAAAATAAAAGGTTAAACAATAGATTTTATTGTTATTGATAATAGATACTGTATAACATATATAGTTAGTTAAAATGTATTATCAATATTGAAAAAAATAAGGAAAATATATCTTAAACAACCTCTCACGTGTGATTTTACACCAATGTGTTATGACCCTGTAGTAAAGCCCTTATTAGATATTAGGTATTAGGGTTAGGGTATAAATACCCTATTAGTTGTAATCGGGAGTTATCCAAGTAATAATCAAACACTTTACCCTAATCTCTATCTCTCTTTCTATCTCCTAGTCTCTCTATCGGTCTATCTTCTTCTTCCTCATCCCAATTCTACAGATTTTCTTCTCAGCTTGTTATATCTCTCGTTACAGCAGCAACACAACATCCGTTAAGGTCTGTTATGGCCCAACGACCTTAACAGATGTTGTGTTGCTGCTGTAACGAGAGATAGAACAAGGTGAGAAGAGAATCTGTAGAATTGGGATGAGGAAGAAGAAGATAGAACGATAGAGAGACTATGAGATAGAAAGAGAGAGATAGAGATCGATTAGGGTAAAGTGTTTGATTATTACTTGGATAACTCCCAATTACAACCAATAGGGTATTTATACCCTAACCCTAATACCTAATATCTAATAAGGGCATTACTATAGGGTCATAACAATGCACCCCCCTTACAAATATATGAAATGTGAAAGATACAAAAATACAATGAACACCTAATCTCATTTATCTTGGATTACAGTAGGTTGCCACTTGACTTGCTTTCCATCCACATCCACTACATTACAACTAAGCACATGATAGCCGCAACACAACAAGGCAATTGTTTGAATTGCTGTCCAAGGATGGAATTTAATCCACCAATATTCCCACAAAAAATCAGCACAAGGACCCAATGTAAAATTCCCCCAATAAATGGTCTTGAAGTGTATGATACCATCTTAGATTCAATCTAGCTCTTCCATGACAGCACAAGGAGTCGTTGGTGATCACTTTGAAGATGCTGCTTGGGCCAAAATCACTTAAGAACCACTTCCTCTATTGGTGTCCCAAAACCATTTATGACAGTCACTTGGGAAAGACTTATACCAACTCATCACATGGAAAACAAAAAATCAGTGACCAATTCAATGTGCTCTGCCACTAGGGGTGGGCATTACCGGGTATCCGACACGAACCGGATAATCGTGTCGGATACCCGAAACCGTTTAGTATGAAAAGGCCGAACCGTGCATGAACCGTTATCAACCGGGTATCCGACACGGTAAAGCTATTCGGATCCGTGTCGGATACCCGTGTTATCCGACACGAACCGTTAGCCTTTTTCTTCTTTTTTTCCGTTCTTGGTTGTGTCAATGTCTTGGCATATGGCTGCTGACCTGTTGTACAAATGTATAATGTATATTTTGATTTCATATTACAAAATCAAAATTGATTCAAACAAAAGTCGATCCAGATACATACACTGTACATACAATGTATATTTTGATTTTGTATTGCAAAATCAAAATTGAAATCCGTCCAATTGAATGTGAAAGTAAAGGGAAAGGAAAGAGTGAAGTGTCACAGGAGTCGATCCAACTTCCAAGATAAGAAGATTGAAATACACTCCAAGCTCTCAACCTTCTGCGATTTCCATCCCTACAGCCAGCACCATCCACACCAGGAACATACTAAACGGACGACGAAAACGAGAAGCAAGATGAACTCACCCCGTTGAAACGTTGTGTCTGCGTCGGATCTGAACAACAAAACAAGAGAAAAGGGCGAGCGAGAGGAGAGTGCGGAATTGATTGCGACTTGCGGGCAAGAGGAGAGGACAAGTGAAGAGCGAGCACGAGGATGAGGATAATTTGGACTTGATATGAATTTTATTTTGAGGGAGAGAGGCGGATCTGGATATAACTTTGAGTCTTTGATGGAGAGAGAGGAGAGGGGCGGATGGAAGAGGCGTGAAATTCAAAGTTGGAGAGAGAAAGCGCCTAGGGTTTACTTAAAAATAAATAAAAAAAGCCAAAAAAATAAAAAGAGGAGGGACGGAGGGTCGAACACTCGACCTCCACGTAACACTTGCAAGGGACACGCTACCATCTAAGCTAACTCAGCACTTAGTTATTCTGCCAAACCAGTATAGTAATATTACAATTTTTTGTTTTTAAAAAAAAAAAATTTAAACGGTTCGTGTCGGGTATCCGACAAGGCGATTTGCCCGATCCGAACACGAACCGTTTACAACCGTGTTTTCGCGGTTCGTGTCATTATCGTGTCGTGTTTTTTCGGTTTCGGATTTTTTCGTGTCGTGTTGACGTGTTTTCGGTTTCGGGTTTTTCTGCACACCCCTATCTGCCACCCCATGATCCTGCACTTGATTCCATAGAAAAAAAAATTGATAGGCAGGCAGCTTGGCCTATTGTTCAACACCAGCAATCCCCTTCAAACTTACAAGTACCCTACGAATCAGCCCACATGAATCGCCCAAGTTGTCGCTTCCGCCCATGGCAAGGTTGCTGCACTACCCCTTTTCCTAGCACACTAGCACTACACCCCCAAGGACAACAATCTTTTTGTAAATGCACACTAGCACAACACATACATGACAATATAAATGTCATTTCTCCACCCTGATCAAAAATCAAAGTGACTGTAGGTATGGGTTTCTCAGCTTGGACAAGAAAATTTATTCATGGATCAAATCCGACTTCCATAGCTCGAACCACTTGAACTTCAATAACAACAATACTATCTCGTCCTCTATCAAAGGGAAACCAATGTTGCCCCTTCTTTATGAACACGAGACTACAGTAAGCGCTGCCCATCAATTCGAGGACAACCCCATTGATATCAGGCAATGAGATTGGTTCCTCCATGCCAGTCTCAAAATCATAGCTACCATCCTCACTGAATTCAGATTTTTTTACATCAACCCTTAGCCAGCTCTTGCACACACTCATGCAGATATCAACACTATTAATTCCTGGATCAAAAATCAATTTCCTAAGTAATACATGTTTATCTAAGGCTGTAGCAATGTGAATTAATGATTCCACCCAATAGCCCATCTCAATTGATGTCCTTGGAATCATACTCTGCCTAGTCATTTTCACAAACACCTTGTGTGCACCAAGGGTTATAGAACAATCAAAATGAATTGTACAGCTTGCTCGATTAACCTTCCCGGAATTAGCTAACTTTATTTCCATCCATTCAATCAAGAGGTGTACCAACCGAACCAATTCCTTGGTTGCACTGTCATAGATGATAAACTCAGAGAGATTGGGATTTACCTTGAAACAATTGAATTAGGTCTGAGGTCTTTTTTCATTTCCGTCCATAATCACCTACGGCGATGGCGTGGAAGACTCCAAGAGAGCGTCAAAATGGAGCTCCTCATTACCTTCAATTATTGCAGGATTTGATTCCTTCAAATAGATGATTTCCTGGCTTGGTTCTTCTACTGGAATTTCAATCGCTTTAGTGACCCTTTGAAACTCGTCTAAGCCTTCACCAGAACCAGAAACATCCACATCGTTGAAGGATAACTACACGTCGTCATTGTTGCCAACGAACTTAGTTTCTGAATCACCAGGAACGACCAGAATCGATGTTGTCGTGAAAGACTCTGAAAGAACTTCAAATTTGGTTTCTTGGGTTGGAGCTCAGAGTTCCGTTGCGTGGGCTAGTTCGTCCTCGATGGAATTTGACGGCTCCGTTTCAATTTCCTCTACCAAGAACAAGTCTAATTGGCAACAATTGTCATAGATGTTTCGGCCATTGAGAGACTCAAAAGCATGGTTGATTCTTTCTCCAAGAAACAAATTGTTGAATGGAATCCACTGCTTAATCTTTCGATTCCAATAAGAATCCTAAATTCAGAGAATATCGAATCCAAAATTTCACAAGAAATTGGATAGCTTTAATTTGGAATCTTCACAAATAATGTTCGATCATTAAGCAAATTCCCGATCGGATCAGAATAGTGCTTCACCGGTGGCACACCCTATTGGACTCGGATCTGGTTAAGCGTCTGGTAGAAGCGGCGATTGGTTTCTTGCCATTCAATCTGCCAGGAATCCGAGGACGAAACCTCCGCCACTGCCGACTCCGTCGTCGCTGAACAATTCCACCACTCATCATCGTCCATGGTTGATCCAACATTCAAGAGAAAAAAAATATCGAGAGATTGGCCGGAGGAATCAACCGCTCAGATACCAAATTTGTTATGGCCTAACGACCTTAACAGATGTTGTGTTTCTGCTGTAAAAAGAGATAGAACAAGGTGAGAAGAGAATCTGTAGAATTGGGATGAGGAAGAAGAAGATAGAACGATAGAGAGACTAGGAGATAGAAAGAGAGAGATAGAGATTAGGGTAAAGGCTAGTGTTTGATTATTACTTGGATAACTCCCAATTACAACCAATAGGGTATTTATACCCTAACCCTAATACCTAATATCTAATAAGGGCATTACTATAGGGTCATAACACAATGACACCTAGCATGCGCCTTTTTTTCCTTCTTTTAATGTATTTTTGGCTTTATTGTATGTTTGACGGGTCACCCGTCTGTCGACTTGTCCGCCTCTCGAATTTCAGGTATGTCTGAGCTCGAATTATTACTTAATAAAAAAAAATTGACACTTGACACGCTATTTATAGGGATTAGGGAATGGTTGAAATTAAATTAAAGAAAAATCTTAAGTGATCTAATAGAAGAGTAGCAACATAAAGAAAGGTTTATTTGGATAACTATATATAATTTATAATTCACAATATTATAATATAATATTATAACATAAGTTATATATGGTCATTAAAATAAATCCAAATAATTAAAGTTTTGCTTAATTAATACATAGTATGACATGTCTATGTTTTTTCAAAAAAAAAATCTAAAATAAAAATTATATTGAAAATGCTCTTATGTACCAGTTGTAAGATGTCTATTAAATTAGCATGTAGTAGAGTTCAATAATAAAAGAAAATTAATTCCTTTTTATATTTAAATATAGCATCTCCAACTGTTTTTTTTTTAAAAAAATATCTTAAAATGGCGAAACATGTCAGAGTGAATAATCCTCGTTGGGGTTGTCTTCGCTATCATTAGAATATATATAGGAGTACAAGATATTTAACCTTAATTACAATTGGGTAATTGGGCCTATACATATAATCTATCTAACATACCCCTCAGTCGAAACAGGAGGGCAGTGAATAGTGAGACTGGATCTAAAATCAAGAAATAATTGGTGAGACAATCCCTTGGTGAATATGTCTGCATACTGGTACGGGGAAGGGACATGTAGGACACGCACATGTCCCATAGCTACCTTCTCACGAACAAAGTAGATGTCAATCTCCACATGTTTGGTTTTCTGATGGTGAACCGGGTTGTGAGCAAGGTATGTAGCACTAACATTGTCTGTATACACAATAGACGCATGACTCAAAGGACAATAAAGCTCAAGCAATAGGTTGCAGAGCCAAGCACACTAAGCGACAACATTGGCAACACCGCGATATTCCGCTTCAGCACTAGAGCGAGAAACCACATGTTGGCGCTTAGAAGACCAAGATACTAGAGAGTCGTTGAGGAACACGCAATATCCGGATGTAGACTGTCTGGTGCCTGGACACTCAGCCCAATCGGCATCTGTATAAGCAACCAATGATGGAGGAGAAGAAGCAGTTGGGGTGATAGTGGTGCCAAGAGAAGTGGTACCCTGAATGTACCTGATGATGCACTTAAGCTGCAAAGTGAGACTCTCGAGGATCATGCATAAACAGACAGACCTTCTGAACGACATAGCTAATATCTGGGCAGGTAAATGTCAAATATTGCAAAGCACCTGCAAGGCTGTGATACAATGTGGGATCGGACACGGGCGGACCTTCGGCTGGAGACAGTTTGATGGTGGTCTCAACAAGAGTCGCAGCAGGCTTGCAGTTAGTCATATTCACCTTGGCAACAATCTCCTTTGCATATTTTTCTTGGGAGAGAAACAAGTCGGACGCAGAACGAGATGCAAAGACTCCCAAAAAAAAACTAAGTGGCCCGAGATCAGTCATAGCAAACTCCTTACTGAGTTGTGTAATAATAGTAGATCGAAAAGACTATGAAGATGCAATAAGGATGATATCATCAACATATAGAAGGAGATATGCAATCTGATTACCTCGGCGAAACACAAACAGAGAGAAGTCACTCTTGCTACTAACAAAGCCAAGCATATGTAGATAAGTAGCAAAGCGAAGGTACCATGCCCAAGGTGCCTGCTTGAGGCCATACAGAGACTTCTGCAAGAGACAGACATGGCCTGGTTTGGTCCTGTCAGCAAACCCAGGCGGTTGGAACATGTACACGGTTTCATTCAAATGACCATTTAGAAACGCGTTCTTCACATCCAACTGATGAATAGGCCAGTTCCTAGAGACAACAAGCTGCAAGACAGTACGAATGGTAGCCGGTTTGACAACCGGACTAAACGTGTCATCACAATCGACCCCCACCTACTGAGAGTTGCCATTGGCAACCAGTCATGCCTTATAGCGCTCAAGAGATCTGTCAAAGCGAAACTTATGCCGAAAGAGCCACATACACTGCACAATGTTGGCCCCAGGGGGACGAGGAACCAAGACCCAAGTATCGTTGCTAATAAGAGCCTTATACTCATCGAGCATGGCAGCATTCCAATTCGAGTCTAAGGCGACTGTTTTGTGGGAGGTAGGGATGGGTGATATGTGAGACGCGGAGAGGTCAAATATCTGTTTGGGGCGAAAGATGCCACTCATGCTCCGAGTTTGGATCTGTTTGACCAACCGTGTGGGGTTAGGTGGCAGGGCAAGGGCAGCAGTTGACGGGACAGAGGCTTGAGGGGACAGGACATGGGCCACAAGGGGTTGGCCGAAGGCAGGAGGTGGCAGGATAGGTGCTGCAGGTTGCAGTAAGGGAGGGTTGGGTGCCCGGGCCGGAGATGTAATAGCATTTGAAGAGGAAGAGGGATACAGTTGGTGAAGGAGGTGAGGTGTAGGGTAGTCATGAGAAGGGAATGTAAGGGGGCTAAAAAAAGGAATGTGGTCTCATCGAATGTGACATGGCGAGAGAATATGACACGTTTGGTAATGGGATCAAAACACCTATAGCCTCTATGAATGGAGGGGTAGCCGAGGAAAACACAAGGTGTGGATCGAGGAGCAAGTTTATGAGGGGCAATAGATGCTTGGTTAGGGTAACACCGGTAACCAAACACACGGAGGTGGTCGTATTTAGGAGTGACTCGGAATAAGATCTCAACATGGCACCAATTATGGATAGTTGTGGAAGGAGTGATATTGATAAGATAGCATGTCGATTCGATAGCATATGACCAATACTGCAAGGGGAAATGCCCATGGATAAGGAGAGTCCTCATGTAAGTGGTAAGGGTGTGAATGCTCCGTTTGGCTTTCCCATTCTGTGAGGATGTGTGAGGACAAGAGAAGTGGATTTGAATGCCAAGAGTAGAGAAGAAGGATTGAAGGGCATTGTTGTTAAATTTACCGTCCATGTCACATTGAAAGGATTTAATGGAGAGGTTGAATTGGGTGCGGACAAGGCTATGAAAGGTCATAAGGTGAGTAGCAACTTCAGATTTGTACTTCAGGGGAAACACCCAAAAATAATGAGAGAATGTATCAATCAACACAAGTGCATAGCGGAAACCATCATGACTGATAATGGGAGAAGTCCATAGATCACCATGAATGATGTCAAATGGAGCGTGCACCTGAGTATAAGACGTGGCAAAAGGCAATCTAGTGTGTTTGCCAAGCTGGCACGCTGGGCAACTAGTGGAGGGAGGGGCTTTATTGCAGGAAATAAGCCTGGATCTGAGAGACTCGAAAGCCGGAGAGCCTGGATGACCAAGACGGGCATGCCAAAGAGAAGAAGAACGAGCAACTGCCGATAGCGGGGCCCCAGTTGTGAAATCTTTGACAATAAAAACCCAAAGCGGTCAAACTCAATGGAGATATTATTGTCTGTGGTGAGGCGACGAATGGATACAAGGTTCTTTATTAAGTCAGGGGAGACGAGGATGTTGTTAAGGCTTAGGTCGGTGGTAGGTGTTGGTAATGTAGTGTGCCCAAGACCGAAGGTAGGAATGCGTTCACCATTGCCGATAATAATGGAGGTAGAAAGACTCTTAGAAGTAGGGGCATAAATTATACCTGAGTAGTGCGACATGTGCGCAGTGGCTCCGCTATCCATGTACCAGGTCGGATCGGCATGTGACACACCTGTAGGTGTCATGATGGCGGGCTGCCTGTGTCGGGATGATGACGATGATCCCGCTGCTAAGGCCTGATCCAGATGGTGCGGAGAGGGCCCGAGGAGTCCCTGCTGGCTCAGGTATGGACACGTTGGAGAGGCGTACTAGGGAGGTGGAAGGGTATAGAGGCCGGAGGATGGGGATGAAGAGGTCGGAGGAAGGGGATGAAGAGGCGGGATGGGATCGGAAAAAAAATTAGGGTTACTTTAGATTAATCCCTAGAGGCTCTGATACCATGTCAGAGTTAATAATTCCCGTTGATGTTACCTTCGCTATCATTAGAATATATATATAGGAGTGCACGATATTTAACCCTAATTACAATTGGGTAATTGGGCCTATACATATAATCTATCTAACAAAACAAACATCGAAATCTCTAAGGTTTTTATAATACAAATCAAACAACTTTTCCATTTTATAAATTTATGCATTTATTTTATCCTATAAATACTTTCTATTTGAATTAATTTAATTATATACAATAATTATTCTATATTTAAAGTAAATTTTGCATTGAGGTTGTAAAACAATTAATATTTAGAGATTTTTTACTTGTTGCAAATATGGAGAAAAAAAATTGTTACGTACCCCTAAGTTTTTAGCAATTTTGGTTTTTTTTTTTTTTTTTTTGTTAAGATAGAGCCTCTAAATTTTGTCAAAAGTTTAGGGGTATCATCTAAATGAAAAAGAAAAAAGTGTGGAACACCGGTCAAAATTCTCAAAAACTAAGAAGTATCAATCATAATTTATCATCTCTTCAAAAATCTCTATTTTATATTTTCATATAAGAATATGTTATAATAGAAAATTCCTCATTTAAAAAAAAAAATTATAATTCTCTTAAATAAAAATTAAATTGAAAATGCTCTTACTGTTTTGACAATGAGAAACATTCATGTTATTCAAATGTTCCAACGAAAGACGTTCTCTTTCACCATCGACTAAAGTGGTTGTTATTAATCTTGAGAGTTTTATCTGATTTGCGGGGTTTCTCTCTCTAAGGAGAGAAAAACTCTCTTTCTACCCTCAATCCAATAACCCCTTCATCCCGCAATCCCGTCACCATCACCACTGACCACCACCATCTCCCTCCGGCCACCACCCATGGCCACCACCGTCTCCCTCCTGCCACCATCCCGTCTCTTCACACCACCCTCGTCATCCTAAAATTTCTTGTTCCGCGTTCCGTCGTGGTCCATAGCCCACTTCTAACCCTAGATTTCGAATCCGCCCTCCTCAATCCCAATCGGCCTGTTTTGGTGGTTGTTCTTGGGTTCGCATCCTCCGAATTATTTGTTTTGGTTGCCAATTTGGGCTTTCAGGCGAGTTATGGCCTTCGATTGTCGGACACCTTCAAACCTCCTCCCCCTCCGCTCTTCGTAGTCTCTTCCATACCGGGTTCCTCACTTCCGGTGGTCGTCGATGATGCTTGATGCCCTCCGCACGCTGGCTTGCTTCTACGGTCGATGGTGGCTGGAGCTTGCTTCGTGCAATCTACTTTGCACATTTGGGTTTTGCCCCAAATGGGTATTTAATTATAAAAAGAAAAACTGTGAGTGGATCCTTTAATTTGGCTGATCTTTTTGGTTGGTTGTTTTTTTTTATCCATTCGAATAAACCCACCCTTATAGGGTGATATTAAATCCCAAAAGGGGTTCATGGTGCTTGTTAATGTGGGGTTCTCGATCGCGAGTCTGGTTGTTCTTGGCGTTCCTCTTCTGAGTTGAGGCTCTGGCGTTCGGTGTCAGGTCTGGCTGGGGTCAAGGCGGTGTGTATTGAGGCGACTCCGCGATACGGATATTTCCTTGGAGGTTCGTCTTCACTGCCCACAGAGACTCCTGATGTACCGCTGGCCAGCGGTGTCACTGCTTGTGGTGCTTGGCGTCGGCTCTTAGTCTATGTTGTCCCTAGTGTATTTGGATTAGCTAGGTTCGCTTGTTCGACTGTATTTGTGTTCTTTCCTCGGTTTGTATTGCACCTTGTTCTGTTTATTTCGTTGTAAGTTTAGACGGTTCGCCGTCTGTCGACTTTGTCGGCCTCTCGAGTTGTCGGATTTGTCCGTCTCTCGAATTATTTCCTAATAAAAAAAAAACTAAAGTGGTTGTTATTGAAACATCAAATTCATTTAAAAAAGGAAACTTTTTTTTCCTTCCATTTTTTTCCTCCCCGGTAGAAGAAAAAAGTGGTTTCAACCAAAAAAAATACCAAGAAAAAAGTGGCAACATTATGAGCACATTAATTCCTTTGTTTCCCACCCTATAATTCTCCAAGGGCACCCCATTAACCACACTCCCTTAAACTATATAAACCATTTTAGATTTTAAAATTTATTTATAAATGTAAATCATTTTGTATTTTATAGGCATTGAATTACAAGAAATTCAATTGAATTAAATATGCACTTTTTCCTCAATTGTAATGGTTTATAAGTTAAGTTATCAATTTTAGAAAAGTGTAAATTTAATATTTTTGAGCTTTCTTTAAGAAGTGTTCAAAGTTCAAACTGCTAAAAAAAAAAGATTTATATTATTTTAACAGAATGTAAGATTGGGTTCTAATATTGAATCATTAAGGGGCCTATTTGATAATGTCATACCGGGCCTAAGATTTTGTAAGCCAATTAGCCCAAATTATGATGCATTGGCAAATTACCAAATTGGACTGAAAAAGGCCTAAAATATTGTAAATATTAGGCAAAATTGCAAAAAACCACCCTTTAAATACACTGTTTTGCGTAAAACCACCCCTTAAAACGAAAATTGCAGAAACCCACCCTTTAAAACTATTTTCTTTGCAAAGTCACACCCATCACCCAATTTTTGTTAATTAAATGTTAAAGTGTGTGAAAATCAATTATATCCCTTGTTTTTATTATTATTTTACTTTATCCAATATGTATTAATTAATTTTTACCTTTTAACATGTTTTTCAAAAGTAATATTTTTTTATAAAATATCATTTTTTATATATAATTTCACACTTATTAGTAAAAACACTCTATAAAAAAATAGATATGATTGATGTTTTATATATTTTAAAAACTGTATATTACTAAAGAGCTACTCAAAGAAAATAAATTTTTAAAAAATGATATGTCATATAGTTTTTATTATTCTCAAAATATGTTCACTATTCCACATACATTTTTAGAATAATAAAAACTATGTGAAACATTTTTTTTAAAAAAAAAATATTTTCTTCAAGTAGCTCTAGTATTACACATTTTTTATATGTATAAAACATAAATTACACATCAATATTTATAGAGTTTTTTTGGAAGTATGAATTTTTATTAAAAAAACATTTTTTTTTATATTTATAGTGTTTTTTGCTTTCGAAAAACATGTTAAAAAAGTTAAATATCCACTAATATCAATTAAAATGAGTAAAATAATAATAAAAATAAGGGGTAAAATTAAATTTCTATACACTTTAACATTTAATTAACGAAAATTGGGTGATGGGTGTGACTTTGCAAAGAAAACGGTTTTAAAGGGTGGTTTTCTGCAATTTTCGTTTTAAGGGGTGGTTTCACGCAAAACATCCTATTTAAAGGGTAATTTTTTGCAATTTTGCCTAAATATTACTCCGATAAAGGTTAGTATAATACATAGAATACCATACTAGAAAAGAGAAATTATGGAGTGTATTCAATCAGTGATCTTGTGATATATCTACCGATACAATATATAAGAATAATATATTTAGACTTCAAGTATAAGATAAATCTATCTAAAGGTAAAAACTCTATCTAAGTAAAACTTATATCTTTGTACATCCACATAATAATATTATAATAGTCAACTTCTTTTATTTACAGAATTGATATTTACATGTTGAAAATCTAGTTGAATATACGATTAAATGGCAATCGTGAAGTGTGAATCAGGGGTGTTATGTGAACACGAGTAGCTCGAATTCGACTCGTACTCAGCTCGATAAAACTCGGCTCGAGCTCGTTCATTTTCTAAATGAGCCGAGTATGAAGACATTTTTAAGCTCGGTCCAAAGCTCGACTCGTTCAAATTAAGCTCAAACAGCTCGAATTTTATGGAATTTATAAAATTTTCTTTTAGTTACTGTATAATAGGCAAGTAGAACTGCTTAAAACTCGAAAAAAGCTCAGTTCAAGCTCGTTTTTTTCCTAAACGAGCCAGGTATGAGCACGTTTTTAAGCTCGAGTCAAATTTTAGACTCAGCTCAAGCTTGTTCATATCCTAAATGAACGGAATATGATAAAGTAATACTCGGCTCTTTAGCTCGAATAACAACTCTAGTGTGAATACGTGGATTTTGCAAATTCGTACTTTATTGTTTACCATGTCTTCGAATTTCGTTCCAATGTAAAAATAGAAGTTGTAGCTTGCAAAAAGCAGTCGGATCATTTGATCCCCTTTGGTGGTTCCTCTGGTGTATATCACAAAATTATTTCGGGTATAAATAAATATTGAAAAAAAATAAAAAAAAAAAACTTTTAGATTCTTTAGAAGTAATTTGGTCCAAAGGTCGAAGGCCTTTGAACCAAATACTAAATGTCCTAAGATTGGAGCATTGCTAATAAATGTCCATTATTTTTTCATAATACCAAGTTTTCCCTTACCTATTACTCCCTCCTCGTATTTAGGTTTATCCACTTCTTTTTTTTTTAGATCTGAGAACCGCAACTGGGCGCCTCCTCTAGACTGATGCCGCCTCCGTTCTCCCTCTCGAGCTCTCGGAATCCTCTCCTATGGCGCCTCCTCTAGATTGATTCCGCCGACGAGGAGACCTCAGCACGCGCACAGAAAGAGTCCAACCTCCCACATCCTCAGAAGCCCCTCTCCCGCCGTTGGTGCGCCCCGTCATCCCCGCCGCAGCGCAACTCCTCAACGGAGTTCGATCATCCTCAATAACAATATTCATCGTCCTACCTTCTTCCTTGTGAAACAGATCCCCCAATCGAGTCTGCAAATCAGTTCGAGATTCAACGAGAGGAATCCTCGTCGATTTGTTTTCTCCAGCACCAAAACCTAGCCAATTGAGTCCGCAATCCAATTCGAGATTCAACGAGAGGAAGCCTTCGATGAAGATCGCAGTTCCGGCGCCGAAGAAGCTCGATTGGTGCCCTGTATGATTGATTGATTGATGCATAGGGTGAGTGTCAATGGCCCTGTACAATTATGGAGGAGATGAAAAACCTCGATTGGTGCCCTGTATGATTGGTGCTCGATTGGTGCCCTGTGTGATTGGCGCCGAAGAAGCTCGATTCGGCTCAGCCTCAACATCGGATCGATGTGGAGGAGATGAAGCACTAACACCCTGTTTGGATGGAGGGATTTGGTGGGATTTTTAGGATGGGAAGTGAAGGGAAAATAAACTATGTGTTTGGGTGAACAATTTAAAGAAAGGGAAAGGAATCTGAAATTTGAGTAACCGCTCAATTCCATGGGATTTCACAACCCACCAAAAGGGTGGAATTTGGTGGGAAAGTGAAATTCCTCTCCCTTCCCTTCCCTTCCTTTCCCCTCTTCAATTTTCCACCCCTTCCTTCCCCTAAAAAACCCATAAGCCAAACAGAGTGTAAAGAGGAGTGAGACTGAGGTTGTGGAATGATTTGATTACAGTTATTAAGTTATACAACATCGTATGTTTATTTTGTGGAATGATTTGATTACAGTGTAATAACTACCCAATTTGCAAGTTCTTCGCTTGGTGCATTGATTTATGCATAGGGTGAGTGTCAATGGCTTTGTACAATTCTTTTGAAATCAAAACAAACAGGGGCAAGCTGTCATCAAGCTTTGGACATAGACTGCCATGATGCTTTCTACACCTATAGGCTATAAAACGAAAGAATTTGTTTATAATATATTACCATGATGCCTTTTTGCCCTATGTAATATCTTTAAGGCTATAAAACAAACAAAAAAAATAAAAACATGTCACCACACATGTGTCAACACTAATAAGAATTGTGAGAGTGACTCTGTAAAAAAAAGCTTAAAATGAAGTTGTCACAAAAAAAAAATTCATGCCTCACCACACAAGTATCACCACTGATAAGCGTGGTGACAGTGACTCCGTCGTGGTGACACGTGTTCTTTTGGTTAAGTTTAATCTTTTAGGGTTTGTGCTTCCCTTTTCTCATGGGTTTCCTTTGGTTACAGTGTCTATGACCCGTTTTTATAGTGGTGACAGTGTTTACGACCCTTTTTATAGTGGTTACAACGTCTATTATCATGTTTCTATAGTGGTGACACTGTCTATAACCCTGTTTTTATTTTGATTACAACGTCTATGACCCTTCTACTCGAACATATATTAGAGGAGAACTGTCCACACATGTATTTTGGCTTCTCATTAGCCTCTATAGGGTTTGTGCCTCCCTTGTTGTAGGGTTTTTATTTGATTACAGTGTCTTTGACCCTTTATTCATAGTGGTGACAGTGTCTATGGCCCTGTTTTTATTTTGGTTATAACACTATAGGGTTTTCCTTTGATTACAGTGTTTAAGACCTTTTTTTCATAGTGGTGACAGTGTCTATGACCCGATTTTTATAGTGGTGAAAGTGGCTATGACTCTCTTACCCATTCATATATTGAAGGAGAACTGTTCACCTAATGTCTTTTGGCTTTTCATTAGCCCCTTTAGGGTATGTGCTTACCTTGTCCTAGGGTTTTCCCATTTGGTGACAACAATCATCTCTTAACGACGTACTGTACTTAACATTTTAGGATTTAGGGTTTAGGACCTTGGCCCTAAACCCTAAAGACTTAACCCTAAACCCTAAACCATATTGTACATCACATGTTCTTTTGGCTTCTCATTAGCCCCTTTAGGGTTTATGCTTCCCTTTTCCTAGGGTTTTCCTTTGATTACAGTGTCTATGAACATTTTTTCAAAGTGGTGACAGTGTCTATAAAGCTATTTTTATTTTTGTTACATCGTCTATAGGGTTTTCCTTTTGATTACAGTGTCTATGGCTTTGTTTTTATAGTGGTGACAATGGCTTTGACACTGTTTTTATTTTGATTACAGTGTCTATGACCCTCTTACCCATTCATGTATTAGAGGAGAATTGTCATCACATTTATTTTGGCTTCTCATTAGTCCCTATAGGGTTTGTTCCTCCTTTATGATATGATTTCCCTTTGATTACAGTGTCTATGACCATGTTTTTATAGTGGTGACAGTATCTATGACTTTATTTTTTTTATAGTGGTTACAATAGTAGTTACATTTTTTATTTTTTATTTTATTGTGGTGACACTACTTTAAAAAAATCTAAAAAACTAGAAATTAGAAAGTAGAGAAGAACTATCGCCACATGTATTTTGGCTTCTCATTAGCCCCTATAGGGGTTGTGCTTCCCTTTTCCTAGGGTTTTCCTTTGATTACAATGTCTATGAACTTTTTTTCATAGTGCAGACAATGTCTATAAAGTTGTTTTTATTTTGGTTACAACGTCTATAGGGTTTTCCTTTTGATTACAGTGTCTACGACCCTGTTTTTATAGTGGTTACAGTGTCTATGATCCTATTTTTATTTTGCTTACAACATCTATGACCCTCTTAACCATTCATATGTTATAGGAGAACTGTCACCAGATGTATTTTGGTTTCTCATTAGCCCTGTAAGGTTTATACTTCCCTCGTCCTACGGTTTTCCTTTCGTTACATTGTCTATGATCCTATTTTTATTTTGCTTGCAGCGCTTATGACCCTCTTACTCATTCATATATAACAGAATAACTGTCACCATATTTATTTTGGCTTCTCATTAGCCCCTATAGGGGTTGTGCCTCCCTTATCATATGATTTCCCTTTAATTACAATGTCTATGACCGCGTTTTTATAGAGGTGACAGTGTGTATGACCTTGTTTTTATTTTGATTACAACGTCTATAATCCCCTTACCCATTCATTTATTAGAGGAGAACTGTCACCACATGTATTTTGGCTTCTCATTAGCCCCTATAGGGTTTGTGCCTCCCTTGTCGTAGGGTTCTCCTTTGATTACAGTGCCTTTGACCCTTTTTTCTTTGATTACAGTGTCTATGACCTTTTTTCATAGTGTTGATAGTCTATAAAGCTGTTTTTATTTTGGTTACAACATTTATAGGGTTTTCTTTTTTATTACAATGTCTATGACTTTGTTTTTATAGTGGTGACAATGGTTATGACACTGTTTTTATTTTGATTACAGTGTCTATGACCCTCTTACCCATTCATTTATTAGTGGAGAACTGTCAACACATTTATTTTGGCATCTCATTAGCCCCTATAGTGTTTGTGCTTCCCTTATTATATGTTTTTCCTTTGATTACAGTGTCAATGACCATATTTTTATAGTGGTGACAGTATCTATGATTTTATTTTGTTTATGACATGTATTTTTATAGTGTTTGTGCTTCTGTTATCATATGGTTTCCCTTTGATTATAGTGTTTATGACCATGTTTTTATAATGGTGGCAATATCTATGACTTTATTTTTGTTTATGACATGTATTTTGGGTTCTCGTTAGCCCCTGTAGCGGTGACAGTAGTTACATTTTTTTTAATGAAAAATTATAAAAAAATAAAATTGAAAGAAGATACTACCGTATTCTCAACATGTAGATGATACATTATGGTAATTAATGTTAAATTGTACAGTACGCATAATGCCACCCTTCACTTTCAATTTTTGACTGAATTAACTTTCATTGGTAATTAATGCTGAATTTCAATCACTTTTGTTTAATATGAATGCAATTAATAGGCGTTTGTTTTTGCTAAATTAACTTTCAATTTGTAAGCTTGAGAGTCAGGTGATCGGTGAACTCCGGCTTCCCCTGCATAACCTCGGCAAAAATGGCGGATAACACCTCCGACAGGAGCGCGAGCGCGTTGGCGTCGAACACTTATGACGACGGCCTTGTCAAGATCAGCTCGCACCTCCTCGAAAGCGCCACCGCACCTCTCGCTTCCCTTTTCTCTCGGCGATGGAACTCTGTCGTCTCCGGCACCGACGGTATGCCATCCCATCCCAACGATCACCGGTGCAACCACGTTTACCTAGATCCGAATGATTTCGTCGGCAACCGAAGGCCGGCGAGAGATCCCAAGGAGGCGGAGGCGAATCTGGCGATGCTTCACTGCACAGATCTGTAGATCTGTTCGCTTGGGGGAAGAAGGAAACAAAAATGGAAATTATAACATAGGGGTAAAATTGGAAAAAGTGGACACTCACCTAATATTGTAACCCTTTTGTCCTAGGGTTTAAATTTTGGTCACCAAAAGTCCACTTAGCAAAAAAAAACCCTAGATTCTATACCATTATATATATTGATATGTTTATAAAATTTTATTATGAAAATTTATGTTTTAAAAATATAGATAACTAGTTCTTTTCACGAACCTTGTTCGGGTTTTTTCATAATATTTTCGATCGAGTTTGACGTATTAAATAAAATATTCGACACCTCAATTTTCTACTAACATATTGCCCATGCATCTCGTCATGTTGTTCTTTGAAATTTTCTTTTCTTGAGATGATTGATACTTCAAATTTGACAAAGAATAGTAAATCAATCATTTCCACGCTTCTCCTAACATGTGTCATAATTGAAGACAAATAAATGAAACCTTATAGTTTTTGGCTTAAGAAAATTGAGTTTGGATCATCTATGATACTCTATCTACTTCACATCTCGTTATACCTTTTAAATTGGTATAAATTATAAACCGATTTGATAAAGATATCTTAAGTTTAAATGTATAAAACCTATATAGCTAAAGAATTAAAAAAAAATATATTTAGTGTGTGTTTTTTTATAATGTCTTAGACCCTTACTTAGAAAAAGATACTTTATGTTTGAGTATGAACCCTAAAAGCCCAAAACATTAAACTCATCAAATCACAATAATTAAATACTTAGATGCAATTATTAAATTCATCAAATCATAATTTATAACACTCTATTTCACTTGAATAACACTACTATCTTATGATGAAATTTGATCAATAATTTATAATCTTCAATTTCACAAACTTCATCAATGGAGTAAACAATTTATGCATTGCTATCTAAATATTTTGCCCAATTATAAAAAATTGGGATTACTATAACAACATCTAAATTTTATTGTATTTAATATTGAAACCTTATTTTACTCGTCATAATATATTTCACACCATACATGTGAACTGGGATTAAGAAAATAAATTATTTATGTTTTTACTCGTTTTAAGGTCGTTTGTATTTTTAATCAGGGTCTGAGTATTCTAAGTTGACCTATATTAGATAATTTCTTTTCAAATGTTTATAATTTATGCTTTTTTTTCCACACCATACCCGATTTTCATGGCCATAATATATTTCACACCATGATTGTGAAAAGAACCGAAGAAAATGATTGATTTATGATTGTACTCATTTTAAGGTTGTGTGTGTTATCATGAGAATCCAATTATTCCAAATTGACCTACTATAGACGACTTTTTTCCCCACTTATTAACGACCTTGTTTATTGTCACGACTCCTATATGAATTTCATTGCAAACCTTAATCAGGTGTTGTCATTATTATAATACGCTTGTTAATCTGCATAGTGTACTAATAGAAAAAATGTGCAAACAATAGAACTCGACACCCCACCTATAAAGTTATAAATTCAAACACCAAAGTGCAAACCATGGTATAAATCAAATCATTCAAAACAATTTCTCTAATTTTCTGGCTTAGAAGCATAGAAATTTCTTGCTTGACACAGGCATATAGCTCCACTATGGTCGTTGGGTTGGAGATATTTTATTGAGATTGAATCACACTCCAAGCTAACTCATCATTCGCTATCACTGCAAAAACAAACAGAATCAAATCCAGAATATAGTCCACTTGTCCACTCATCAATTGAGTGCAAGGAAAACAAAACATAAAGTTTAGTATAATTTCATCACAAGTATTGAAAGAAAGCAATGATTAGTAATGAATTTTAGAGCTGGCAAAACCCGACCCGACCCGAAAACCCGATCCGGTCGACTCGAAACCGATTATTCTGAACACCGACACAACCAGTCCATTTTGGACCCGAAATCCGAATGAACCGAACCCGATTAACCTGAAACCCATTAAGACCCGAACCCGTTATAACCGAAACCCGAAATAACCCGAACTTTAAGCTACAATCTAGTGAATTTTTTTAAATGAATATTGAAATAATGAAAACCCGAGACAACCGAAACCCGAATAATCGAAACCCGAACCCGACCCAACCGATTGACTAAATTATTAGACATTACCCGAAACTCGAATGACCCAAAACCCGACTAACCGAACTCAAACCCGACCCGACCCGCCCGATTGCCACCTCTGTAAATTTCAAATTATCAATCGAATGTAAACTGTGCACACTTACAATCAATATACTATACAAAAGCTTGTAATAAAGCTATATCTAATGACAGCTTAAGGGATTAAACTACACGTGTAGTTACAAGTTATGCACAAAGCTATATCTAATGACAACTTAAGGGATTAAACAACGCTACCCCAGTGCTGAAACTATATTGTTTTACCCATATCAGATGATTTAATTTCAACAACAAAATAAATAAATAAATAAATATAACAAATATTACATTCACAGTTTTTCAGCATGGGATTCAAGATGAACTATCTGTAGTTGCAAGCTATTTTGCCTTTTATTCGAACCTAAACTTCCCCATATTTTGTGTAAACCTCTCCCTGTTTTTCGATTCAAGGCTTGGAGTGATATCCTCCATAAGTTTCTCGAAGCACTATTGATTGTTGTTCAGCCTGTTTTGCAGTTTGGATTAGAATAAGGAGACTATCATCAACATAAACGAAAAGCTTCCAAGTTTACATTGTTCAAAGCTTAAGTAAACCTTACCAGTGAAGCCAAGATTTGTGCTTGCACATGAGCATACATCTATGAAGAATGCAAGTGTTTCAGTTAGTATATCTGCAGATGTCAGGCACTTGGGCATACTCTCAAGAGTAAAAACACACAAAAGTTAAAAGGTAAAGATATTAATACCTTTTGACTCATTAGTATCAAACTCATAATTGGTCTACTGAGACTCCAAGGATTGTTGTTCTCGTGAAATAAAATCATTTCAAAAGGAATCTGAGTATATGCCATCAAATAAGATTTGGTCTCTCATTATTAGAAAACCTAGAGAGACAAAGTAAGTTGACACAAGGACATGTTAGGAAACAGCTATCAGGGGTGGGCATTTCCAATTAATTGCTAATTCAATTAATTATAAAGCAATTAATTTCTATTTCAGTTACCAAAATTTCAATACCATAATTGTATTGAAAACTGCTATTAGGAGTAATTGTTTTTCCTTTTTATATTATCAGTTCATCATTCAAAACTCTCTCCACCAAAAATTCAAAGCAATTGCAAGGCTGCTGAAATTCAAAGTACAGACCACCAGAAACACACAAAATTTGATTGTTGTACTAAAGCCTGAAGCGTAGAGAGTGAAGATTGAAGCCGGAAGGGAAGCGAGAGGCAGAAGAGGGCGAAGGCGAAGGCGAAGGCGGAAGGCAAGCGCCACCGTTCCCTTTTGACATTGCCTGCTTCATCTCTTTCACCACCACCACCCATCCACAAACCTTCCTTCCATTTCCAGAACTCGCCCAGATCTGACCCTCCCCCCAATCGCTGCTTCGAAATCGCACTCTAGGAGTGGGCTTCGTTTGCAGATCTCCGGCTCGCCGGAGCTCCCCTGGTGACGCCACCCCCACCATTGGTCTAACCATCGCCCGTGCTTCCAGATCCACACACCTTTTGGACAGATCTACTCTATCCTCTACCACAACAATCGGATCTGGTGAGCTTGTTGTCCCTTCGCCGGAATCAAATTTGACTCTTGAGGCACTGGTAGCGAGCGAGAGAACAGAGAGAAAGCGATGAGAGCTTCTGTCTTCTGAGGTCGGGCGAGGCGATGAGAGACGATGAGAGCTCTAGTGGCGGAATTCGAAACGCGAGTGGCTCTCCCGGCCAAATTGCAATCGGAACCGATGACGAATCTGACGATTGAAGCCTGCGGAAGTTTCCAGGTTGAGTATTTGGGGAGCTCGTTCTCTATGTGGGCGACGGAGGACGGAGTTTCGTGAATCTGATGGAGAGAGAGGAAAGAAGAAGATGAGAATGATGCTGGGAGTTGGAGATCTGATGGGATAGGCGTCGGCGATGTCTCTGGAGGCGCGTCGAAGGGCCGACGGCGAGGAACGGAGGCGTGACGGCGATGGAGGAGCTTCGTGATTATAATGGAGAGAGGGGGGCTGTTGAACGAAGGGGTGGTTTAGGGTAAGAGTTCTCTCTTTTATCAAATTAGCAATTAATCAATTAATTGTACCAATTAATTGATATTGTTTTGAATTTTAAAATAAAATCAATTCAGTTAATTGTTTTGAAATGTATTTTTATTTCAAGAGAATTAATTGCAAAATGGAGCAATTTTTCAGTTTTTGAAATCAATTTTTCAATTTTAAGTAATTTTGCCCACCCTTAAATGCTATGTCAATGCATAACAACCATGCTTGTCTGAACAGTAAGGAATTAAAAATATTGGCTATGTACTCTTGGCTCTGTATTCTTGCTAAGCATGTTACAAATTCAAGTTATAATCCGCTTAAGCATTGTAGATACTGGATTCTCAACAATAGCATTGTACCACGTGTGATTGTATGACCTGAATTATCCAATAATACTATCTATGATTACTTACCAATCCAAACTCACTCATCAACAACAACATTCATGGTTGCATCGTAAGCGAAAATCTTTTAGCAAGAGTACATAGCCAATAACAAATAAAGACGACGCCAATGAAAATGGGCACAGTCGAACGGAGGTAATAGTATCATATTCATCCATATTGCCATTGTAAAACCATAAAATAACATACTAAATAAAAGCTTCTTCCCCCTTGCAATCACAATGGCATATACCTTGAATTAAAAATGTGTGAGTGATAAAAAAAAAAACCTAAGCGTAATCGTAAGCCTCGAATTATCAATTAGTAAGCCCTAATGTTAGAAACAAAATTTGCAAACAGTTGATTTTATAAAAAAATTGGCAACAATTGACTAAATAAAAGAGATGGAAATTGAAGAGATGAACCTGTAAAACAATGGTGGCAGTGGTCTCCACATCATTGAATTTGAATCCACCGGCGTAGACAAAGTCACCTCAAAACCCTACCGAGCTTCCAGTGCTTTTGTCGGAGACCGACAACAATGTGGTGGCTAATCGGTTGCCAAAACCTCTAGAAGTGGCTTCTCCGCACCTCTCTAAACATAAAAACAAAAAAGGTGAATAACAACCTTAGTTCCCAACAATAGCAATTACAAAAGGCAATTGAAAAAAGAACTAATAAACCAAGCAAATATCAAAGAAGAAGGCCTCGAGATCTTGAAGTTGATAGACAATGCAAAGGGAAGCAAGGTGGAAGACGTCGGAAATGGCAACGTCTATGGATTCTAAATGAGTAGATCGACCTGGAAGAGCTTGAGACTCGAATCCCCTACTTTTAGGGAAACTTCTCCCCTTATCAAACCAAGAAGAATAAAAAATGAATAAAAATCAATCAAATTTGCCTTGAAACTTAGAATTTGGAACAAATAGTAAAAAGAAAAGGTGGGAACGAAGAAAACAGGGCTAATTGTTCCTCGAACTCCTGCACCAAAACCCTTGATTAAAGGTTTTCAATTGCAATTGTCTAACTACCGATTGTCGTTCTCTCCATGTAGAAACAATTGCAAACCACACAATCAATCCACCATAACTACCGATATGATTCCACGCTCAACAAACCTCAATAGTACCATCTACCTCAAATAATCGAGCCAATATGTAAAACCCTAATCTGCAACGGCTCAAATCAGTAAAACGAAGCACAAATTGAAGCCATAAGGAACAACAAATCAACTATGTACTCAAATATGAAGCTTTGTTTAAAGAATCAAGTAATTAACAATGGAAAGAAGGAGTTTTAAACCTCTGTGAACCGCCTTCAACCATCAATTGAGCCGCCTCCAGCCATCGATTGAGCCATCTCCACCCAAGTCATCGATTGAACCGCCTCCTGTGTCGCCACCCTCGTCTGCCCGCCACATGATTGAATCGTCGATTGAGCCACCTTAACCCGAGTCGCCAGACAGTTGATCTGTCTCGATCGCATTGTTGCCACCTCGTCTATTTGCCACACGATTGAGCAATCTCTTGCTGTCACCACCCTCGTATGCCCCGACATCAATCCAGTTTGCTGGTCCCTGAAGAAGACGCCTGTAAGAGAACGTGGGAAGGAAGTTAATTTTGAAGGAGGTTAATTTTCTGAAAAACCACTTGAAAGAAGAAGGAGGTGGTTTCTTCATTTGTACTTCATTTGTAGAGATAACGTTGGCTCAGGTTGCTCAGAGAAAGACACGTGGCACAAATTTTTACAAAAACATTGCTTCTGAAATTATAAGTATAAATGATGGATTAAAATATCGAGTATTTATTTTTTTAAATATGAATTTTCATAATAAAATTTTATAAACATATCAATATAAGAGTTATAAGAATCGTATAATCGAAGTCATATATGAGATATGTGATTTATATCATGTTAAAAACATATCAATATAAGATCCCGTTCCATTCACGCCAAAGCCCTATCCCGCTAAGGTCAAATTCGGGACGGTGTGGATCCGCGAAAGAAATCTGTGATTTATATCAAGGATGTTTTTTTTGGGGGACTTGATCCTCCATGCAACCTTAATTTAGTAAACAAATGCCAACATATGTTGTGACTTTTCAAATTGCAAGAAGCCACAAATTGAATTCCACAAAAGAAATTCACCACAGAAACTTCAAAGGCAGCTAATATCATCATATCTGAGCATCTATCTACTATAAAGAAGTCTGATAAGATGGGGCCTTTTAGACAAGGACCAAATAAAAGAGACTTTTGCCTTAATCTTCAGCTGCTATGTATACCAAGCAGTACTTTGTGCCCACTTGTGTATTGAATGTCTGCTGACGTGTCGCTCCGCTGGCATAGGAAATCCTACGTGGACATGCCACATAATGCCGCCTCCGCCAGGCACTTGTCCCTGCACACTCTCAGTGAGCATCACCCACTTCCCCATGTGGAGCCTTGTGCCCTGCACCAAGTATGATACTAACCATAGATCATATGCTACCAATGAGAAGCAGACAACCGTTCCCGTAGGATTGTGTCAATGTCTGGTGGGCCAATAACCGAAGGTAAAACAAAGTGTATTCACTCTTCACAGTCTCTTATGTACCGTAGAATTTCTTTTGTCGAAAAACGCAGTATTAGTCTCGAGACTCACCCGTATTCTCGGCATTCACTTTCCGCTCCTTCATTGTCCATGCTTCCTATTGTGTGCAATGCCAAAAGTTTCCAACAGCCATTTACTGCTCAGCCTCTCGATTTCTAAGACATGGGTGGTGTCTGATTTCGAATTCTTACCTTTAAAAAAATGGAGTACTTGTGATTGTGAATCGTAATATATATGACCTATTTCTTCAGGAGGAATCAACTTGGCACCCCACAGTGAAAAAGGAAGGTGCTTTTATGAAGACTTATAGTCCTCACTCAAGGCATGTGGCTGCCAGCCACATTCGACGCAGCCTGCGTCGAACGCTCATTCGGCACATTCCTCTCAAGCATTACTCGCATTCTTCGCGTGGAGTCTCTGTGTCGCAGCATGTCATGCCTTTGCCTCTTTCCTATAAAAAGCACCAACCCTCCGAATCCAAGACCACATCCAACTACAACTACAACTACCAGTCCCTAGTCTTAGGAAAGGAAATCAAACACATTCGACGAAATGTCTCTGATCACCTCTGAGGCTACTGAGTTGCTCCTGAGCAAGATTACTTCCTGTGGCGGTGTATACAATTACACTCCATCAGTTGAAGGAGACGATGACGACGATGATGGTGGTTATGATTACGCACCGGCTGCTTAGGCGTATCCATTTAGATTTAGGTGTTTTTTTGGGCAAGAAGAGTGTAGTATCAACAATGTACCCTTTCTGAAATGAATTTATATTTTGCTCCATCAGAGTTCATGCCATATGTTACCATATGGTTTCCATGCTCAATAAAAATACGTCGTTGTGACTTATAAGCTCCTAAGATCCGAGCTCTTTTCTGCGACACCGAGCACTTGGCCTTGCACATTCGCCGTGGGCAGCCCTGTGGTCTGAAGTAGTATACTGACCACACACTCATAGGCTACCAATGACACAAGAAATTAGTGCACAAATAGTATTATACCTTATCACTTGTGAAGCAGTAACTACCACATATATCAGTGTAAGTGTTTTCCATATAAGATCACCTGGCGATTTCCATCAACATGAATGATCGTCGCTCCATCAACCAGGGATGTACATAGTTTCGACACTGCCCAAGTATACAATAGGAAGATACCTTTTGAACCCTCAGCAACGCTAAGAAATCATATATGAACTCGAGTTATCACGAGGAATCAACTTTGCACTCCACGAAAAAGGCATCCCCAACTTACCTGCCTTGGAAATTCAAATGTTAAAGAGAATGTCTCTGACTACCTCCGAGGGTATAGGCTATAGCAAGATGCAAATATGCAGTCGGGATCCACTGGTCCAAATTACCTATCTCCCCACTGTCACTTCTTTTCTATTGGTCCACATATCACTTCTTTTTATTTTTCATTAACTTAACCCAAAAAATTAATTTTGTACGGGTATTAACCATTAACCCATTACTCATTTCCCGCCCACTTTCCCGCTTCAATCTTCCCTCCTCCTAGTTCCAGTTCCAACCTCCCCAAAATTCCTTGTCCTTCCATTAAAAAAATTTGAACTTTCAACCCACATTAAATGCAACCAAGGACCAAGGACATCAGTAATTTCTAATAGCAGTCGACAATCAATAGTGAAAACTTAGATTCGGTAAATCTGTGTTTTTTTGGGTGATTTAGGCCTATTTTGAATATTTTCTTTGTGAATAAAATCATTAGAATAATTCTTTATACAATTCATTAGTATGTGTAATCAATTGTTTTTTTAATATATATATAAATTTCAAGGTTATGGATGGACTTGATGTCGCTAGCCAAAAAGCACAATCCCGACGTCGATTGGAATTTGAGCAAGATGATGGCCTTACCGTTGATGAAGAGAGCAAGGATGAGATGGATGCTAAGATATCTGAAGCATTGGTGCCCAGAGTCGGAATGGAGTTTCAAACAGAAGAAGCAGCTTATGAATTTTACAACACTTATGCTTTAGAGTTTGGTTTTTCTGTTCGGAAAAGCAAGTCACATAGCTACAAGGGGAAGGTGATTGACAGGATTTTTGTGTGTTCGTGTGAAGGTAAACGTGGTCCGGATAAGCGAGATGCTTTCTATAAATCACATCGACCGGAGACAAGATGTGGATGCTTGGCTATGCTAAAAATCCGTTGTCGTAAAACCGATAGGTATTGTGTCGTCAAGTTCATTGCAGAGCATAATCACAACTTGGCAAGTCCAAGTAAAGCTCATTTATTCAGATCACATCGAAGGATATCAATTTCTCAAGCATCTGAAGTAGATATGGCTGAGATTTCGGGGATTGCTCCAAAAAATGCATTTGAGTTCATGGCTAACCAAGCTGGAGGTCGCGAAAATCTTGGATTTGCTCATGTGGATTACAAGAATTACTTGCGAACTAAGCGCACATTGCATATGCGATCAGGAGATACAGGTGGTGTTTTAGAGTACTTGCAAATGATGCAAATAGATGATCCTAGCTTCTTTTATGCTATTCAAGTGGATGAAGATGATTTGATTACTAATATATTTTGGGCTGATGCAAAAATGATGGCTGATTATGATGATTTTGGTGACGTAGTTTGCTTTGATACTACATATCGGAAGCATAAAGATGGTCGCCCCATTGCCTTGTTTGTTGGTGTGAATCATCACAAGCAAAGTGTTATTTTTGGCTGCGCATTATTATATGATGAAACAACGTGTTCATTTATATGGTTGTTTGACACATTTAAGAGGGCTATGGGGGGGAAATTACCAAAGACAATCCTTACTGATCAAGATGCTGCAATGTCAAGTGCACTTGCTTCCCAATGGCCAGATAGCTACCATCGACTTTGCTTATGGCACATATTTCAGAATGCAGCCATTCATTTGAGTCATGTGTTTAATGGCTTTAAAGAGTTTGCAACAGATTTTAGTTCTTGTGTTTATGATCATGACCATGAAGAAGGTTTTTTGAATGCTTGGAGTGAGATGCTTCGTAAGTATGACTTGCAGAACAATGCTTGGCTAAAGAGGATGTTTAGCATCAAAGAAAAATGGGCATTAGTATATGGGAGAGATACCTTCTGCGCAGACATGATCACTACCCAGCGGAGTGAGAGCATGAACAAGCTTATCAAAAGCTATGTAAGTTACAAGCATGATATGAGGAGATTTTTCGAGAACTTTCAGCGATTACTGTATAATCGGCGATATGATGAAATGGTTGCAGATTTCAAGGCTAGCCAAAGTAAGGAGGTAGTGTCTTTTCCAGTTGAAATTTTGAAGCATGTTGCGATTGTGTATACACCAAAAGTCTTGAAATTGTTTCAGGCAGAATTGTGTAAATCTTATGACTGCCACATTGAACTTTGTGGTGAGGTAGATGGATTTGTAAAATATTTTGTCACCCCCCATGGGAAGCACTACAAGCATGTTGTGTCTTATGATCCAACACATGAAGAAGTCTTCTGCAGCTGTAGAAAATTTGAGTTTGCTGGTATATTATGCAGTCATATATTGAAGATGTTCTCCGTCAAAAGAATTGAAAAAGTGTCTGAAAAGTACATTTTGAAGAGATGGACAAAAGATGCCAACAAACGAAGTAGTAGAGTTAATGGAGAGAGCTCAACCGCAGATCCTAAAGTGGTGATGGGAAGGCGTTACAGAAACTTGTGCCGTTTATCTATTCGGCTAGCCACAAAAGCAGCAGAGTTTGATGATGTTTATGCCATTGTGCAAGAGGGCCTAATAAATTTGCTAAAAGAAGCCGATCTGAAATTAGCAGAAAAGGTTTCCCAATCCCTCTCTAGGAGTGTTCAGGTGGTAGAAAGCGATCCTACTCATAATGATCTGATGCAGCAAGTGAAGGGAGTAAAGCTGAAGCCAAAACCTGGAAATCGGTCAAGTAAAAGGATCATAAGCTCTCTTGAAAAGAAGAGGAAATATCAAAGAGGGAAAAAGAAACCATTGCCTCCTGATGATAGACAAAGTTCTATGGATTATCATACTGAGCAAGACACCATGCATGGTCACCCTACAAATTTGGTAATCCAAATTATATTTCTCTGCTCCATAGCAAGTTCAATTCATTTTTGCTAATCCAAAATGATTTAATTCGTGAAATAATTTAATTCGTTTCTTTTTTTAAGTGTATTTCATCTCAGCTAGATACTTCTGCTCCAGAGCAAGTTCAATTCCATTTTGCTTCTCATGTTGACAATTTGAATGTCCCATCTCAACAGCTAGCATTGCTTCCTTTGTTGACACATCCACAGGTATTGAAGTTTTATAATCTTTCTATTGCGATATGGTTTTCAATTTTAAATGTATTTCTTACATTAAGTCTCTTGTTGATTCTAGTGTAATGACATATATGCTTATGCTAAACTCCTTCAAAGTAAGGACACCTGATATTTCAAGTGGTGAGATGTTGGTCTTGAAGACTCTTGCTAGTTGCTGCTGCATTTTGTGGTGCTTTATTATACTACTGCTACAACACTTGGTGATATGGTGACCTGCTGATTTTGTGAATTCAACTACAGCTTTATTATGCTACTGCTACAACACTTGGTGATATGGTGACCTGCTGATTTTGTGAATTCAACTACAGCTTTATTATGCTACTGCTACAACACTTGGTGATATGTGACCTGCTGATTTTGTGAATTCAACTACAGCTGATTGTGTGAATGGGTGAATTCAAATGCAACTGATTCTGTAAATTGATGAATTCAATTAAAGTTGATTGTCTGAAGCCACATATTTTGGATTAGCAAGTGATCTACTGAATCTGATTTTGGCCTTGCTGTTGCATTTTACTTATGAATTTCAATTTACTATTTTACATTATTTGATGTAAGCCCATGCGGGATTCGAACCCACGTCTTTGTGCTTTAGCACAATGCTCTGCCAATTGAGCTAAAAGGCTAGAAGTTTAAGGAAAAATAGCTAAAATGATTCTTGACAAAATTTACCTGTTAGTTCACAGATTTCACAGTTTGATAAATATCAGCAGAGAGGGAAACTAAATACATCATTGATCAGAGATCAACCCATACAAATTTCACAGTTTCTCATGTCCTTTACTCGAATACCAATCTCTTTTATCTATCATTACTGAAACCGATCTAACTAAAATCTTCCACTTAAAAAACCATGAACATATTTCTCAGTTTAACAAATTTCAGCAAAAGAGGGAATCAAATCTATCAATGAGCAAAGATCACCTATAAACTGAGAGCATCAGCACCATGAAATTTTGTCAGCCACTATATTTCCAGCCAACAAGTAATCCATGTGGAACTATACACCAAAAGTTATCAGCATACTAGGAGTTCATGTTGATTCAAAACAGTAGGAAAACAATCAGGAAAGAAATTTAATCCAAGGACAATAAAAATTTGCATTACACAGGTTTGAAGGACAACTAAAAGAAAGCAAGATGGAACATGAATCATACCTCAACACCATCATTTTCTGTGTCTGCAAAGTCCTCCCCTTCTATTTCTAACTCACTGTTTGCAAATCGCAAGCTTATCAAACTAAGGAATGAATCATTCAAAAAATCATGTGACAAGAGATACAAGGCTTCAATTTGAGAAAACCATGTGAATTCGATCATATAGTAGGGAGCCCTCTTATCAATTTTGAGAAAACCCCAAATTTTAAACAAAACCCCAAATCCTAAATAAAACCCTAGAAAAATCAGTACCCCTCTTTGAATTATCACGGAGTATAAAATACAAAGAGAAAGAAAAATTAATTAGAGAGTCTAACCTTTGTTCTTGTTGACCAAACTTTTGCTATTGGTCACCATCATCCATGGAGGTTGGAGCTTGAGGTTGCCGGCAATGGATGGAGGAAGAGCGGTCTTTGAGGGGAGAGTTGATGGAAAAGAAAATATTATACATAAATTTTAAAGGTTAAATAAATTAATGAAAGAAAAAAAGAAGAAAAAAAAAAGATGACAGGTGGCCCAATTAAAAATGAGTGGTACAGTGGAGAGACAGTATTTTTGGGCCAGTGGATCCGAACCGGCAAATATGGTGGTGAGTACAGCTACATTCCATCTGTTGAAGGAGAGGACAACGACGACAATGGTTGTTAGTTGTTACGAGTCGTTATTTTGTTTCGTGTTTCGGAAAGATAAAATAAACTCAATTTAGATTGGATTATAAACTATAGGCTTAATGGATTGGAAGGCAATTTGTAAAACATACCATTGCCTGCATTTCTCTCGGACATTTCATCGAACACCTCTCGTGCACGAAGAAAACAACCCAGCAGCGTCAACAGTATCTCCGCGAAGCTTGGTCAAAAAAGCCTCACGTGGGCCCCTTCCCTTCAATCTTCCTTTCCCTAAAGTTTAGCGCGCCCATGCAAACGACGTCGTTGCACCTTCCGTGTACTCTTTGTTCTTCAGATTCGCCATTGATGATTCATCTTCCCTGCTTCAAACATTTGTTCAGGATAGCCTCCCATGGAAGCCGTACTGTCTAAAACGACACAATTAAATTGGGGATCGAAATCAATCGATCAAATTTCGAAACACTGAGATCGAATTCAAATCAGACAATGGCGGTCCCCAAATTCGAATCCTCGAAGCAGCACTACGCCACCAGTACCCTAGTGATCGGCTACGCCCTCTGCTCCTCCCTCCTCTCCATCATCAACAAGCTCGCCATCACCAAATTCCCCTTCCCCGGCCTCCTCACCGCCCTTCAATATCTCACCTCCGTCGCCGGCGTCCTCCTCCTCGGCAAAATCGGCCTCCTCCACCACGACTCCTTCTCCTCCGCCACCGCCAGACGCTTCCTCCCCGCCGCCGCCGTCTTCTACCTCGCGATCTTCACCAACACCAACCTCCTCCGCCACGCGAACGTCAACACCTTCATCGTCTTCCGGTCCTGCACCCCTCTCCTCGTCGCCCTCGCCGACACCGCCTTCCGCCACCAGCCCTCCCCTTCCCGGCTCACCTTTCTCTCCCTCCTCGTCATCCTCGCCGGGGCCGCCGGCTACGTCGCCACCGACTCTGCCTTCTCCCTCGCCGCCTACTCCTGGGCCCTCGCCTACCTCGTCACCATCACCGCCGAGATGGTCTACATCAAACACATGGTCACAAACCTAGGGCTAAACACCTGGGGCTTCGTCCTCTACAACAATCTGATCTCTCTCATGATGGCTCCCCTTTTCTGGATCCTCACCGGAGAGTACAGCGAGGTAATCGGCGCCCTAAGGGACTCCAATAACCATGACTGGTTCGATTTCTCCGCTTTCGTGGCGGTTTCGTTCTCCTGTGTGTTCGGATTGCTCATCAGCTTCTTCGGATTCGCCGCCAGGAAGGCTGTTTCGGCCACTGCGTTTACCGTGACTGGTGTGGTCAATAAGTTCCTCACTGTGGCGATCAATGTGGCAATTTGGGATAAGCATGCCAGTCCAATTGGATTGGTTTGTTTGCTTCTCACCATTGCTGGAGGCGTCATGTACCAGCAGTCGGTGACTCGGCCTATTGGGACTGCGGTGCAGCGAGAGCGTGACCGAGACGCTGTCATCTCTGTCGCAAAGACGAGCGATAGCGACAATGACGCTGAAGAGACTGCATTGCTGAGCAAAAATTTTCCTGCATAGGTTGTTTTAACTTAACCATTCAGCTCAGTTTTGACAGAAACTTGGTTATGCATTGGTTGTTAACTGCTTATCCTTGCAGATCAGAGGTTGCTGTATTGAATGAAGATGACTGTTTGCGAGAGACGAGTTTGAGGTAGATTTGAGAATGGGTATTGCAGGTGTTTAACATGTTAAAGAGTATATGTTATTGTTATACCACTTACATTTGAAATAGCTTCATTTTACTAGTATATTTATGTAAATTCGGATACGAATTTCTAGCACTTAGTTTGCCATTTATCAAGCTTTCTGTCATGTTCACTAAGAGGTGAGAACATATGGGTTTGATTTCATCTCAAATGCTGGTTACTGTCATATGGATCTATGACTCTATGGTAACATGCTTCGGTCTCTTGTGATTTTGTTTGTGACGCGAGTCCATGAGCTGTTACTGGCTTCTCTGTGTTTTAAAATTGACACACTGAAAGTTCGTAAATCGTAAGATAAATTGTCAAGCTTTGGTAATAAGTATATGTGATTGTCATTCTTCATCTGCTCTTATTTGCATAGTTATAAGTTATAGTTATAAGTTATATGTGATTGAGAGGTATTACTGTTATTCTTGCTGTTGTTTGTCTGGTTTCAGATTTTAGCACATAAGATGAGCTCTCCCTTGTTCTTTGTATGAATTTGCCGTGTCGTCGTATGCAGTTGGATAGGCCACAATTGAAGTTGCACCAGTCAAGTGTTCTTTCTTCATCCTTGTGCCTCTACCTTTGGATCCCTACCCAACCAAATGTATGGCTGTGAAATGCAATAGGTTAATGTAATAGCTGATGATATGATAAAAACATGGCGGAAAATGATACAGAAGGTGGTTTTCAGCTGCACATCCACATTGTCAAACTGTGAGAGGCCAATTTCATTCTGTGGTGGTAAACTCATTCAACTCCAACTTACAAAACCCAACTTTCTAGTGATAAACAAAGGCCTATATAACCCATAGGTCGATTTCAATTGTCCTCTACAATTACTGGTTTCAATCTTAAGCAAGGCACTTATCGCCGCTCTCTGATCTGTGCCATCCATCCTTGGTTCAATATGCAACAGAATGACAGATGCTCGTTATACAATGCGCAATCTTATTAACCATTCCGGAATGGCTCACCGGAAAGGACTTGTGGGTAGTACCCAAGCACGTTATCCAATGATACAATTACAATGATCTCGACCCTTGCGCAAATTGCAACTTTCAAGCTAGTTGTTGAATCGTAGCAAATATATCATCCTAAACATGTGTGCGAATCTTATAACTTGAGTATCGATCATATACAGATTCTTATAATTCGAACATGATATATGATTATATAAAATAATGGTTACACATATTTGGAATACTGTACAATGTACATGCCTTATGCCTTGGAAAGGAGAGATCAAAGGACGCAGTGGAGGAGATCGCCTATACCCAAAATCAGACTCCCTCTCCTATCCCTCAATAGTTTACGGGCTATAAAATGTATTGGGCCGAGTTTGTTTTGGGCCGAAGCCCATTCTCAGTGTGCATAAATAAGGCTTGTATTTGTACACGTCACGAAATTCTTAATGAAAATTTCCCGCTTCCTCATCTCGTCTCCTTCCTCCATATATTGGACCATTTTGGTTGGCTTCAATTCATTTCAAAGTGAAAAGACGGAGATAAGTGGTTGTTTGAGGGTACAATTGGTTCAGTATATTTATATATATATGGAAGATGTCATCCATATATCAAAAAATGAGGGTACAATTGGTTCAGTTGAATAAGGGTAGGGATATGGGGGTGGGGGCACCCCTGCAGCCTGGGTACCAAACTGGAGTATTATCACAAGTATATGCCTTGGTAATGGTATGTCATAATGTCATAGATAATGGAATAAACTTTATTTATTGTTAAATGTTATTTGTCCCTTAAATCAATTGAGTTCTTTGGGGGAACTTTTAACAAGAATAATCACCATGTATATATCTCATTTGATTTATGAAAACTCCTCAATAATAATAATAATAATAATAATAATAATAATAATAAAAGAAAAACTATTAGTGTAGCTCAAATTTGATGAACACAATAAATTTCTATATATCGATCTTATTTGTTTAAATATTTATTTTCTCCTACCCATCACGATATAAAATTTATAGATGCAGTTAGTGGTGGATCCCGAAATTGTTATTTGAGGGGCGGAAAATTAAACCTTAATTTTTTTTTCCGAAAAAAATCATCAATATTATGATTGTGTATAAAAATATAAATCGTGGACATTTTATTTCATGATTTTTGAATATATTAATATAACATACTAATTTGAAGTTTTCAAGTTTAATTACAGTATGAAGCTAAGAAGTTTAATAAACGATAATTATAACATAAGTATATCAGTTTGATAAAAGATGTGGAAAATAATTTATATAGGTTCAATCTTGAAACATTTATTACTTTTTACTTAGGCCACGGATTTGATAATATATCAAATCTATCGATGAGACAAACATGTATATTAAATTTTATTTTTGATTGGGGTTCACTTTCACCCCTAACTGCAAACAAGATCCGCCTCTAGATGCAGTAAAACACTCGAATGGAGGTTTTTTTTTTTTTTAATATAAAAAAAAAAAAAAGTGTAGTAGAATTGCAAAAATGAGAGAAATGATGAAAGGGTGCGTGCGGAGAGGAATAACGTGATAGTGTCAGCTAAAGCAACGGAACGGGGAATTATTATAGTGAGGAGGAAAGTTGTAGTTGTCTGCACCAAACAATGCATGTGTTTGTCATCTTAATTTCCAGCTACCTTCTTCTATATATCTTCAATTCATTTTTACCCCCTCATCACTTTAATTCATTGGAGATTAAATGGAGATTTTATGATGTTTGCAACATCTTATATATATACCAACATATTATTTGAATTCATCTCTTGATCGAAAACAAAAGAGTTAACTCTTTGTATTCGATTTAGATGTAAAGTGACTGAATCCGATCAAACTAGACGTATGTATTAACCCAAGGAAATAAATTATGAATTTATACAAAACTGTCAAAAATTAGGGTTTTGTTTTGATAAGAAAAACACTGATCCCTTTCAATATTAACAGTTGTTAAATTATAATTTAGGATTAAGGAAATAAATTATGAATTTATAAGTGGTTTTGTGAAAACTTCCTCATTTATCGATAGTTCTGTGTGTAATTTGGACATTATTTTTAAATATTTTATGCATCTAATATTACTATTTCTAAATATTGTAAAGTTTATGGGTGTTTCGTTGAAGAACAAACTCCAAATTATATTATTTTAATTTTTTTTTTTTTTAATTTACGAGAATTTTTTTTGAAGTGATGACAATTTTATTGGTGCTTTTTTGAAATTAGCATAAATTTTGGTGGAGAATTATAGATGAAAGGGTGGATGGTGCAATTATTTTAATATGTTAAGGACTTTATTAGATTGACTTAAAGTTTAGACATCAATAAGGAAAAACTTATAAAGTTTAAGGACCATTTGTGTAAATTGTGTAATTTACCCAAGCATATACTCCATCCGATCGTAAATAAACGATATTTTAGAGAAAGACACAAAGATTAAGAAATATCACTTCTATATTTAAATACTCTATCACATAACTTTTACTCTCCATCACATTTATTATACACAAATGTGATTGATTAAACAAAAAAAATACAAATTATATTATTATTAGTAAAAAAGTAAAAATAGTGTAATTACTTCTAAAATATCAAATACGGAGTATTGTTCAAATTTCATCTTCTAAAATATTAAATATTTGTATATAATTGCATGTCAAATCATATTTATATATGATCGAGGCTTCATGGTAAAACCTATAAAATCAGCTTTCTAGGCTGTTGAATTAATGTTCCCAATGTTTGATCCAAAAGTTGGTAAACAAGTGTGTAGGCCCAATTGGCAATTATCAAAAAACACACACACGTCTCTCTTTGAATTTATACTTATTGTTAAATAAAGAGCGATCATTCCGGGGTTCGAACCGGGAATCCATAGGTACTACCCACAAGTTTTTTTCGGTTAGCCATTCTGGAATGGTTTCTTTGAATTTATACCTTTTACAATATAGATGCTCCGCAGTTAAGTTTACGTTGCAGGTTTTGGAGGGTGATGCCCTCACCATATATATATATACTCCCTCCGCTAAAAAATATAAGTTTTTTTAGGTTTAAAATTTTGTTTAGAAATATAAGTTATTTTAGGTTTTCTAGGCATTAGGTTAACAGAAAAGTAACTTTTTGATTTGTTTTATGAAATGCTATTGGTTGTTAGTGGTTGTGGATAATTAATGAGGTATAAAAGTAACACTTTTGTAGTTTCCTTAGCATGTGTTCAAACACCTAAAAGTACTTATAATTTTAAATAGAGGTAATATATATATATATATATATATATATATATATATATATATATATATATATATATATATATATATATATATATATATATATATATATATATATATATATATATATATTAAACCCTATATAATAGCATGAACTTCTAAATGAATAGTAATTCTCACTAATAATTTTTTATTGTTTTTTTGGATAAAAATACCTATTTTGCCCTTGTAAATTGTATTACAATCTTAGATTTACTATACCCTTTTAGGTAATTTCCATCTTCATTTGTAAGATGTCTTTTTTATCCTCAAAAGCTTGAATTTAAAAATATTAATTTTTTTTATTTCAATGTCCTTTAATGTCTTTTCAAAAATTATAATTTTCATATTTAATCAATTTCACCCAACTTTATATTTTGTTCCTAAAATACACAAATTACCACTTTAGTTTTTTCTCAAATAAACCATATTTTATGTTTTTAAATAAAATACCCAAATGGTAACTATTAGGTTTTCTTAATCAACCCGATTTTAAATAGATAATGATAATTATAATAATAATAGCAAAAACAATAATATCTTTTTTTAATTGTAATGATTAGGATTTTTGAACTTATAGTTTTGGATTTCTTTTTCATTTTGTTTAATAAATTTTTTAAAAGACTACCCTAGCTTCTTTACATTTTTTTTAATTGAAATACATCATTCTTATTACCTTAATGAAAATTTCAAGATACTATACTAACAGTTTCTTATAACGATACAATTTTATTTTGACTACTCCATCTATTATTAAAAACATGTCATTTACTATCCATGTGTCCTTTTTTACAATGATATAAACTATATAAAATATTAATTTTTTACGTTTGTTTCCATAAATTCATAAGCATGAAGTTGTTAAAAATTTATTAAAAAAGTTAATATTTTATATAGTTTTTAACGCCTAAAAAAGCATGCATGAACAGTAAAACATCAAGGTTTATTAATTATAAATGGTCATATTTCATCAATTTCACCCAATTTTATGTTTTTTCTTAAAATACCCAAACTACAACTTTAAAGTTTTTTCAAATCAACCATATTTTATGTTTTCAAATAAAATACCCAAATGGTAACTATTAGGTTTTCTTAATCAACCCGATTTTAATCCAACAACAACAACAATAATATCCTTTTTTAATTGTAATGATTAGGATTTTTGAGCTTTGTAGTTTTGGATTTCTTTTTTCGTTTTGATTAATATTTTTTTTTAAAAAAAATACTACCCTTCTTTACATCTTTTTTAATTAAATGACATCATTCTTATTACCTTAATGAAAGATTCGAAATACTATACTCACAGTTTCTTATAAAGATACAATTATTATTTTTACTACTCCATCTATTAATTAAAACATGTCATTTACCATTCATGCATGCTTTTTTTAGAAGGATATAGACTATATAAAATAACAACTTTTTTTTACATTTGTTTTTATAAATTCATAAGCATGAAGTTGTTAACAAATTATTTAAAAAGTTAATATTTAATATATTTTTAACACCTAAAAAACATGCATCAATAGTAAAACATCAAGTTTTAATTAATGGAATGAGTATTATAGAAATTTACAAGGAAAAAAACTCAATTAGAACTATGTGCACATATGAATATTTACTTACATATAAAACGTGTACAATTTTATAAGGAAAACAATCAAGTTATAACTATTTGCACATATGAATATTTACACACATATAAAAAATAATGTAAACAATTTAAATATGATTAGCGCGCGGTACTTAACCCAGTATATATATATATGCCTGGATTAATGGAGAAACCAAAGATTTTGCTTTGGGAGGATCCATCTCGTTGGTGTTTTCCAAGAGATTTATGGCTCACGAGTGTCTTAGAATCTTCAAGTCGGTTTGACACAAGCTTTTTAAAGTGGTGTGACAAAACTATTCTTAACTTTTTTTTAATAAAAAATAGTTTTAAAAAACACTATAAAATTTGTCATACCAAATCAGAATTTTCTCTTTTAATTTATCCATAAAGGTTAAAATTTTAATATACCTCTAAATTTTCATAAAAAATTTAATCTATATTTTACTCTTAAACTAAATTAATATCTGATATGTCGAACAAGCTAAGAAATTGAACTATTTGCATATCAATCATTTTTCTTTTAGGGTCCTTGATTAAAGTTTCAGGGTTGAGCAAGCATCCATGTAATAGATTAATCCACACGATGGTTTGTGTGCAAATATGTAAAAAGTGTATTTTTTTATAGATATTTTTTAGCTACATTGGTCATTTTGAGTGTATGCAAATAAACATATTTGAAGATAGGGATGTTATTCGAGTCGAACGAACCAAGTACCTAGGTGCTTATGTTCTGCTTGTTTTTTATCGAGCCTAACCTGATTTTTTTTCTGTCGACTTGAAGAAGTTGCTCATACTCGCTTGCGAGTTGAATAAGGAGTTCGAACTCGAGCTCGTATTTGTTTTAACTGAGCTCGCGAGTTGTTAACAAATCTCCAACTTGACAACTGAACCAACTTGACAACTGAACCGAAGTTTTGTTCTTCTTCCATTACAAATTTGTTAATGTTCTTCTTTCCATTGCCTCACAAATCTCCAACTTGAAGTGTGAATTGTTGAAAATGATTATACGGAGTATATCCATTATTTTTTTTTAAAAAAAATAGCAACGTACACATGAAAATCTATTACTCCTTTCTCGAAAAAAAAAATCTATTACTCTCACATTAATTATTTAATTAAACTGATTTACGAGTTGGAGTTGTTGTAGTTAACTTTTAAAAAATGTATAAAAAGGTAAAAAAAAAAAATTAGAATTTTTTAACGGGTGGATGGAGTATATATAAATGAAAGAAAATTGAAACTGTTAAGTTTTTACGTATATTTTTAGAAATGACATATATCAACAAATCTAACAACTCCTTTAATTATAGAGGGGGAAAAGTTTCAACTTTATAATTTACTGGTATTTATTTTCAACTTTAGAATGTATCGTACGTAGTAATTAATTCACTGCAACTAGATAATCCGAAAAACTAAAACTAAAAATCAGAATAGAATTGATATGACACATTAAATCAAAACATAATTAAATCTCCAATTATCAACTAATAATAATATATAACATTTGTTAACGACTACTCAAAACTCTAGAGACATTCACAAACATGTAATCAAAAATTAAACTCCAAGTGGACTAGATATGTTAAAATTTCTCAACAAAACTCTTAATTTTATAAATAAATATTTTTTAATTATTTTAATTATTTTTACTTATTATTTTATTTTTGTAAAAATGGGACAGACGGGAATGACCCACAACCTCTCCTCCCCCCTCTACCCCCAACCTTTATAATTTAGTTTTTCCATACACACTACCATGATTAACCCAAATTTCTAAACAAATACATAAAAAAACTAGATGAGCAACTAGTAACTGGTATGGAATATGCAATAATATGTAAAATTTCATACATATTGTTGACTCCACTATGATGAGTATATGTGATACATTTTTGTAGGGATGATGGAAGATAAATAAGGTAATATTTTATGCAAATATCAATTATATTATGTGGTTCTTTTATTTGATTTATTATTCTCGGAATATATTTTTTGGCTCTCAAAATTATATATGCTATATATTTTAATTGGACGGATTATGTAGAAGATTTGTTTAAAATAGTTTTCATATTTGTTTTAAATTGGATTTATCTAAATCATTTTCTAAAATTGATGGATATATCTAGGTGTTTGAAAAGTGGTTATGTAGATATTTATTTGCTTTATTTCTTAAGTGCTTAACAAATTGGATTTGGTTGTTATCTTTATGCTGATGGAAGATTAACACATACATGAGCTATTTTAAAGCTATTTTAAAAAGATCTTATGCTATCTTAATGGAATAATTTAAAAGATCTATTTTAAATTTAAAAGCACCTATTTTCTTGGAAAAAGTTCAACGGGAGAAGAAATTCAAATTTGCTTTGATTTGAATATATTCTTTTATTGCTATTAAACTTTTGGCACAAGTTCAAATCTAAGATTTGCAGGGCTTATACGCTATGGTAAGGGAAGGAAGGGAGAAAGTGAGGGGAATCAAATGGTGTTGGGTTCAAATCTCACTCCCTCAACGTTTTAATTGTTTTACTCTATCATTAATTCTTCTTAATTTCTCTTTATATTTTTTGTTTCTATCAACCATTTCATTAAAAAATGTCATATTTATATTTAAATTATATAATAAACTCTTTCTTTTAATATTGGTTTAAAAATAATTCTTGATCATTTTTATCTATAATTTTTGTTTTTCTTCTATTTTTTTTATTACTCTCAACTATTTAAATACAAAAAAAAATCATTAAAAATCACAATTTTAGTGTTTTTTCAATATATTTTTTACAAAATCTTCTTATCAAGTATACACCAAAAAAAAAAATTCACGATATTTTTTTAGCACTCCCCTACCCGAAATTCTGGCTCCGAGACTGCTTATACGGGTGCTGATTTTGTGGAAGTAGAATCAAGAATTCAAATTGAAACGGGCTGATTTTTTGTGCAACCAAAATTAATATTTTGTGGAATTTATTTAAATTCCAATCGGCTAAAATTCAAGCTAAAATCTGGGAATTCCAGCAGCAACAAATCAGTCCATATAGCCTATAAAAGGAGCAAGTGGTGAAGAAATATAACAACACAAGCACATCATTCAAGCAAGCACTTTAAAGTCAAAACAATCATTTTCCAGCTTATTAATTTATTTTCTTTTTCTCCCTCATTGTAATTGCTTTTATTTCTAGTTGAGAGAGAAGAAAAATCACGAGCGTTATATGATAAATCATTCTTGTTATAATAAGAGTATCTCTATACTCAAACGTATACACACGTTGGTGTGGTTAGAGATATTATTTCACGAGCGTTTTGGGTTGACTAGATAGTAGCGAGTGAGGCTACGAGAAGTGTTGTTCTTCTAAATTGTATCTAGGACTCTAAGGGATATGAGTTGAATAGATAAAGGTGGGTGAGACTTCGAGTGTTTAGAAGAATGAAAGATCTTCTCAGTTGTATCTAGGATCTATAGGAAGTGAAATAATAGTGTTTTGAATCATACGGATTGGATAACTCTAGGCAGAGAGTAGAGACGTAGGCTGGTTTAGAGCTGAACTTCATTAACAATTCATGTGTTCATTATATTTTATTTCCGCACTTATAATTAACATTTTATTTTCGTAGCAAAATAGATTACTGGAGTTATCTCAAGACTCTTAAAGTCCAGTTCAAGGCCTTGAGATCAGTTTCAAAACCCTTGAAATTGCGTCTACAGAAAGTTTACGAAAATCTCCAATACTCTATTCAAGTATTCAACCCCCTTCTAAAATATTTAAAATTTTATATTGTTGTTATTTACTTTACCTACTTGCTTCTTCACATATATAAAGTCAAATTTTTTAATTTTTGATGGAATAATTACGATGATAAATTAATCTTCTTTTGTAAGGGAGTTTCACATATATTATTTAATAAAGAAAATTGAAAATGAAAATTAAGTCGAACACGAATTTCTCGCTAAATAAATTGGTAAACATGCATATAGGAAGGATGGAAGGAAGTGGAGCCTAGTTGCATTATTATTCCCCAAAACTATAGTAGTAGTATATAGTTGCAGGCTTGCAGAGGATACATAAATTGGTGAAAGGTAGGCATAGAGGTCTTAATTTTGTACCACCCTATAGTTGCATTATTTTTGTGTTATCCCATTACATGTGACTCACTACCACCTACACATAATATATACAATATTACAATACCCATTTCCCAACTTTATTCAAATAAAAACACCAGTAAATAGAATCTTCTCTAAATTAACTAGTAGAAGAATAAAATGACAAAAAATATATATAGAGAAGAAGTTGGATGAATTAGTTTGTTAACCAACGTTATTGGCGTTTTTGATCGAGTAGTGTGTGGCTCTGCATTCGGCGTCTCTGAAAGTTCTATTGCTTGGTTGGGTCGTGGAGTCCGAAGTCGGGACTGGCTGGAGTCGATGGTGCTTTCAGGGCAACTCCGTATATGAGAAGGAGCTTCCTTGGAGTTTCGTCTGCACGACCCACATGAGATAGATTTCTGCAGTATCGCTGGCCCACGGTGCTACTGTTCGGTGGTGCTTGACTTCGTTCTTCGCCGACACCATCAACTTATACGAGTAGTTCTGTTTAGGTCGTCTTGTTGTAGGGTTTATTTCGTTGCGTCTGTTCTCTATTTCTACTGTATGTTTAGACGGTTTCCCCCTGTCAACTCATTGGCCTCTCAAGTATCAGGCTTTATACATCGTCATGAATTGGTCTTGCATCCAAAAGTACCTTGTTTGTGCATATGTCGTGCTTCGCGAATACGTAGCTATCCCGTATGCCCTTCAGAATGATGTTGTGGCAGTCAGATACCCATACCAGATCAGTCGTGTCTTCAACGACACACAACATGTGCCTGAAGAAGAACCCCCAAGACCCATCATTCTCGCCGTCCACCATGGCAAAGGCGACAGGGTATATGTGGTGGTCAGCGTCTTGTCGGTAGCAAATAGCAGGCACCCTCGAAAATTCCCCTTCAAGAACCCCACGTCCACTGATATGACCTGGACAGGAAACAACTAGAGTCGTTAGTGGTGTCCTGTACAATCGAACTGCAGTCATGTGTCTTTATTGTTACTGCCATGTTTCAAGTGAATGAGCGTCATGTTTCTTGGTTAATGACGTCCTTTACGTACGAAAATGGTCTCCCTTGTGTTACAATTACAGAATTAAGATTCAAGTATGCACTGGAGTCCAGGAAGGACTGACCTTTCGTAGGTGGGGGATAGCCCTTCGCCACACTCCAAGACTCACAAACGTATACTTGAATCGCCTCTCCGTGTCGTGTTCTATCCTGGTGTACGTCCCAGGGTTGGCCTGCTCCAGCATGTACATGTATGAGTACATTCTCCGATAGCTTTCCTCGTCCGTTCTGTACACGTTGTCTCTCACACTCAACCGGGCTCGACACCCCTTCCAGTAGCTGCATGTGACCCCCAACTGCGACTTCATCGGGGACTGCACTTGCTCCGGAACCAGGGGCTTCTTTGACCTTGTGAAACTGTACATGCCCATTCACAAACAAGTTATGACTAGGCCAAGCTTCAACCAAACACATGTGTCAAGTTAAAATTGTGGTGTGTCCAGTTACTACCTATGTATGTCCAGTGTATATCGTTAGGTGTCCAGTTTAATTGGGGAAAGAGTCCAGTTAAGCCTTACGATAAGCCTTACATACTTGTCGACAAGTCGCTGCCCTAGTTGCGTGTATGTCGCACTGCGCTTTTGTGTGACCACCTCGTTCAGCCCACACGTGTGCTCGTCCACAAGCTTCCGGATCATCCATAACCGCGATTCCTTGTAAGTCGAAGCCCGACATGACCAATTGCACTTGGAAGCAGCGCACACTGCAACATACAAGATCGTCGTAGACTTCTTCAGCTTCGCCGTGAAGCATCGAGATAGACCCGCCCACGTTATTATTTCCTGCACCTCCTCCTTGCTCCGAAACACTTGTCCCTCTCGGAGCTTAACACAGCACTGTAGGGGATCCAATGTGTTCACCGCCACCATTGGTTCACTTTCACCAGGCTTCGGAAAAGCTCCCGACTTCGATTTTCCTCTTTCGTATGCTTCCTCGACTTCCCTCGCCGCTCGCTCCGCCTCATAATCCCATGACCAAGACTTCATCGGACAAGAACTACCGTGCTCAGGTTTAACCACTTTTGGGCTTGCATCATCCTCGTCAGAGGAGCTACCGAGGTCAATGGCTTCATTTTCCAGGTCACTGCTGACATAAATGACCTGCTTCACACGTTTAACTGCGTTGGAATTCTTTGTCCTCTTCGCAAACTCTAACTCCAACTCCTCACTTATCCCTAACTGGTCAGAAGTTTCTTGTAACTGGACGGTTGTTTGGGTTAACTGGACACATGTTGTTTCGAACTTGTCATCTGTTTCGAATTTGTGCTCCCAAATCTTCTTGGGTCACGGGCGACCCAGTTAACGACACTACAACATCCTCCACCCATGCAGGATACAATCCACTGTCGTCTGAGTCATCCATTGTCGATCCTTGTGTCTTTGCCACGTCTCCACCAACCTTGCGTCGCAGAGAAACATTGAGGTCGATAGGCCAGTTTTGTTCTCTAGACAACCCGTTTACAAACTTGTAGACATGCAAGTCTTCGTCATCCCCAATAGCAAACGGCCTGAACCCTTTCTTCTTGAGCTTTACATATGTGAGCTCCACATCATGCCTCCTCCCATCGACATTAAACTTGTCCATCAGTTGTTTCTTCAGATTGGCATAGTCAATCCTTTCGTCCACCAGCACGTTGATCATTGATGCCATTTTTTTTTACCGTTAACGACTGATGCCACTTTTTTTATGTCAATTTTTTGATGATATTTTTTTTACCGTGATGCCATATTTTTTATGATAATTTTTCAAAGTAGTATTTTGATGACATTTTTTTCTTTAATGTGATACAAATTTTTCAAAATGGTATTTTGATGCCATTTTTATAATGTAATTATTTGATGCCATTTTTTTTAATCAAATCGATTGATGCCACATGTTTTTAATTTAATCAATTGTATATCGATTTATTTTCATCGATTATACTTTCATTCACTGATGACACGTTTGTGATTACACTTCATTGATGCAATCACTTGTGGTGACATGTTCATTAAATTTTTATTCATGGATGACATTTGTTATTACGCTTCATTAATCACAATTATTTATGGTGACAATTTTATATAATTGATGACATAAGAGCTTAAAAGTGGAATCAAAATATTGTCACCTTATTGCACATATAAAAATACAAAGTCTTTGAAAATACAAAATACTTTCTTTACTCTAATGTCACGTTGACTTGATGCCATTTTTTTTACTATTAACGACTGATGCCACTTTTTTTATGTTAATTTTTTGATGATATTTTTTACCGTGATGCCATATGTTTGATGATATTTTTTCAAAGTAGTATTTTGATGATATTTTTTCAAAGTAGTATTTTGATGACATTTTTTCCTTTAATGTGAGACAACTTTTTCAAAATGGTGTTTTGATGTCATTTTTGTAATGTAATTATTTGATGCCACCCATTTTTTTAATCAAATCGATTGATGCCACATGTTTTTAATTTAATCAATTGTATATCGATTTATTTTCATCGATTATACTTTCATTCACTGATGACATGTGATTACACTTCATTGATGCAATCACTTGTGGTGACACACTTGTGATGACATTCTTTGTTGATGATATTTTTATACAATTGATGACATATGAGCTTAATACGTAGCTACACTTCATTGATGACACATTTGTAAGTACAATTAATTGATCTCAATCATTTGTGATGATATTTTTATAAAATTGGTGACATTGAAGTATGAATTGTGGAATCAAAATAGTCACCGAACAAGGAAATACGATCACTTAACATCAAAAGCTCGGGAGTTAATGATGACAACAAATTATTTCTATTTTATTGGCCACTAAAATTTTCAAAATGACAAGAGAAGTTGTTTTCAAAATGTTCAACATTCTCAAGCGGATAATGGATATGCATATGGCATGGAACCACTCTCAAACCAACAATTAAATACCCGCAGAGGGTCATTAATTAACATAAAGCATATAAATGTTTAATTGATATAAGAAATTCATTTAACTTCATCAAAAATGTATAATGAATTCTACGTTCTCAAAACACCATACTTACATATAATATTATATCTAAATAAAAAATGAGAGCTTGAGCCTTCCACAAGTAGCTTATAGCAACAGTACAAAACGTACATGAAAAGACTTACAAGCAAAAATAAACATGTTAATCAAACTCTAGTCACTATATGTTGTAAGCCCGTCCCCTGATCTCCTTGTATTTCCTCTAACCCCTACTGCTGATTTGTGTGCAATTCTTATGCCCAACACCCTACATCAGTAAATACTCCATGATGCTGCAGAAATGTTGCTTCTCGAGGGCAAGTTGGAAATTGCATTAGTCCAACATCAACCATCAATAGCACGTAACACCCCAGTGATATTACTAACATTATTAAGCAAGAAGCTCGTATAATGGCATCCAGAAGAACAAAGTTAACATTATTAAGCATCAATACAAAGGTTCCATAAGAATCAGTAATCTAAAATTGCAACAGAATCCCAAATCTAATTTAGTAGGCTAAGCCAAAAGTTGATAGCAATTAATAGCAAACAATACAGATGATTCCAAGAGGGAATGTGGTTAAAATCACCTTGATTCCAATTCACCTATTTTAGAGTTGTTAAAAGAAAAAAGATGAGAGAAAGAAACTATCAATCCAGGAATACACTCTGTAATAGGTGTTTATGCCTAATGCTAGAGAATACATTCTGCTAGAACATCAATAATGATAGGACTCAAAAGTAAAACCAAACGCAAAAATAGTATATTAGATTAATAGCCTTTCTTTGTAGCTTTAAGCATGATTCCAATCTATTAGAAAAGAAATTTTACCACGAGTAGCAGCATCCACACCTCTTCTTTGCCCAAACCAAAATCATATACATTCCTATTCTCTTACATAAGACACTAAATCACAACATATCACATGAATGCAAGCATCAAACTTGTCCCAATCCCAAAAGCCTAAATTACAACTCACAAATTGAAGTAGATTTCTAAAACCTAAATTTCTCATAAACCCTAAATTTCTAAAAAACTCACAACAATCACAAAATTTGGTTTACAAATCTGAAAATACAACTATAATATAACAAATTATTGATTATAGAAGTGGATTAACACAAATAAAATGTGAAATTTTGCCAAAATAAAAATAAATCGAACCTACACTGTTGACTGTTGTTGCTTCGTGATTTCCTGTGGCCTGTGAGGCGCTGAGGCCGTGAGGCGGCTGCGAGAGACGGCGGCGACGCTTGGCAGTGGTTGCGAGAGAGGGAGGCGGCTGCGGAAGAGGGAGGCGGCGCTGGGCAGTGGATCTGGGACTCTAGGAGTGAGGGCGAGAGAGCGAGGAGCAACGCAGGGATCAGACTGAGACCGTGAGGCGGCTGCAGAAAAGGGAGGCGACTCCGGGCAGGGGCTGCGGGAGAGGGAGGCGGTTGCGTGGGAGGGAGGCAGCTCTGCCGCTGGGCAGTGGATCTGGACTAGGAGCGAGAGCGACCAAGAGAGGAGCAACGGGCGTACGGAGAGAGCGATCTGTGTGGACTGTGGAGCTTTTGGAAAGACGATGAGGAGTACACCTAATAAATATCTAAGAGGGTCTCTAACCCCTAAAAAAATAATTAAAGAGGCTAACTAGCTAATAAAATATACAAAAGGGGTTAAATCACCACATTCCCTCTTTAAACAACCGTAATTTTTTTCCTTTCACAGAAAAAAATCCAAAAATATGATAATCTTACTAAGAAAAAAAATAAAATTATATGAAAATAATTATACAAAACATGGTCGGATGAAAAATTAAAATAATGCAGAAATTGATAATGTTAAAAAAATGGGGTTGTTATATGAATTGAACAGCTCGAGCTCGGCTCGAAAAAAGCTCGACTCGAGCTCGCTCACTTATTTAAGTAAGTCGAGCTTGAACAAATTTTAATCTCGGTTGAAAGCTCGGCCCGTTCGAATAAAGCTCGAATTCTATGGGATTTTTTAAACTTCCTTTAAGTTAACATTATTATAACCAAGTAGAACTACTTAACGCTCGAAAAAAAAAGCTCGGCTCGAGCTCGTTCATTTCCTAAACAAGTCAAGCTCGAACAAAATAAGAAGATCGTTAAAAATTAGGTTCGGCTCGGCTCGAACTCTTATAACAAACAAACCAAGCTTGAATATGCCAAGCTCGACTCGTTCGACTCGAATAACACCCCTAGAAATAAATAATGAATTTAATAAAAAGAAGACTTACAAATGGGAAAAGGCGATCTTTATGAGTTTTTATGTAATAAAAAAAATGTATTTAAATGCAAAATATTTTAAATATACTGAACTTTCTAGGTTTTCAATTGTTATCAAACAAGCACGGAGTTTGAAGTCATTAAATATTACTACTCCGTAGTATAACTATACCTGTATATTTGAAATTCAGACATGTACCCAACTTGTATTAAAATTGGTCCTATAAAATCAAGTCGTACTAGCTCAACCCATTATAATAACACGTACAGTATTAAGTACTACAGTATTAACCAATAAATTAGAGTTTGAATTTCTTCTACCTCTATTATAATGATAAATGTTTATCTATCTATCTATCTATCTATCTATATGAGCGGATCCAAGGGTGGACGACATCGGGCCGTCGTCCACTCCGATCTCAAAAAAAATATAAGAATATATGTCTTATGTAAAAAAAATTGAAAAATAAAATACAAGTATCTTTAGTGACTTAGTGGTTAAGTCCACCCCATTTTAAATAATATTCAATCAACTCCCGTTCAAATTCCACTATGCGCATATTTTTCATTTTTTTTTCTCAATTCATTTTCCATTATTTTAAAATTCTTATAATTTATTTGGTATTTTACAATTAAATAATTATAATTTTTCTTATAAATTTAAAATATTATTTTCATATATTTTTTTAATAAATATTTCTAATAAAAATTAATATAAAAATTATCCAAAAAAAGTTGTGCCCATCTTAACAAATTTCGGGGTCCGCCCTGTAATCTATCTATCTATTTATATATATTTATTTATTTATATATGTAAAAAAAGGTTATCCCTATAAATATTATTTAATGTTTGTGATTTGGTTCGACCAAATTGTGGGGCTCCGTCTAATCGTTTACCCATTTTTCTCGGTCTTCGTTTTCTTTCTTTTCCAATCTCTCGTAATTATATTAGACTTTTATAGTGATGAAATCATAAATTATAAACATAGTGATGAAACCGGCCACAAATTTTTGTCAAGGGGTGACGGAACTCTAGAAGGCAGTATGGAGTATTAATCACACCCTATCACTAGATATAAATACGGTGTGACATGGGTAGAGACGAAGCCAGAAACTTATTAAAGGGGAGCGTAATTTTGTATAAATTGTTCAATTTATTTTTAATAGATTTTTTTTTCTAAGTTTAACATATCAAAGCTATGGTATTTTAGTTTAAACGACGATATTTTTGTTCAAAACAACATTTTTTTAGTTCAAAACAATGACATCTGTGCTCAAAACTACAGTGTTTAGTTCAAAATGATAATATTTTAGTTTAACATCGTGTCATTAATTGTTGTATATATTTTCTCTTTAAACGGATAAAACGATGAACGTCATTATTTTTCTCTAAAGACACCATTTGAAATCTTATGATTCAATATGTAATTTGTTGTTTTCTTAGCATAGAAAAACGTTTAACAAGATATAAAAATTTTAAACTTGCATAATTTCTTATTTGATGGTTGAATTTAGTAATATAACCTCTAGTTTTGATGCTCTTGGGCTGAATTATATTGTTAAAATATCAAGTTAAGTAAAATATAAAAGCATTATGATTTATTAAAAGACATTTCAAATAATTAATTTGAGTTAAATTTTCAAATTTTCATAACTTTTTACTTGGTTATCGGATTAAGACTTATAATATATCAAAACGAAGCTATTGACGAGTAGAACAAGTATAGGTAACTCACCGGATGAAAGGAGAGGCATATGCTCCCCCTTGCCCTCCCTAGCCCCGCCTATGGACATGGGTTCCTAATTAAAAAAGAAGATATTTGATCCAAATGTCTTTTCCATTAACCCATTTAACATTTGTCTTGCGTGTTTGGATTTGTTAGCATTTGTCGAAATTTTTTTCATAATACAACTTTTACCCTCCCTTTTAATCTTCCCCTTTTCTTCGGCTTTTTCCAGATCTGAGGAAACAAGGACATCTCAAACCTTCGTTCTCCAGATCTGAGAACCCACATCCTCTTCTCTCGCTTCCGCTTTTTTTTTTTCTAATTAATTGAATTGATGGAATTGGATGGATAAAGTGAAGTATTGAAGCTCGAATCATGTCCAGGGTAGGAATTCGATGGCGGAGGGGGATTATTCAACGTCGATTGAGGTGGATTGTAGGGAGGATAGTGCACTGGAGGTGGTGGTTGTTGCTGGTCGGATTGTGGGGGGTAGAATCCTAGAGAATCAGTCCCCCGGGGAGGCGGAACATAATGAGAAACCAACGGTTGTTGTGGTGGCGACGGTTGAGGATACGACGACGGTGCGGTGGGGAGGGGATCTGAATTGTAGGGGAAGGGAGGGTAGTTGTGGGGATATGGAGAGTAATCATAGGCGATGGATGAGAACGGAGGTGTGGAGGCGTATGACAGGGCGGAGGAAGGAGGAGCAAGCGGCGGTTGCTGGTGATCAATCGGAGTAAGGTTTGATTGGGGGTAGGGATAGTAGGATGAGCCGAAATCGCCCTATTGCATTGTAGAGAGATTTCAGAATCTGATTTTGCCGGGAAAGTGGAAAAAGGTGAGCTAAAGCTCTCTCCAGCGAGAATGGGAGAAATCAAAAATGGTTTGGTGTGGAACCTGGAAAGAAAGAAATGATTGGGAATACATTTTGTGTCGGAGACAATGACCTCGTAAAAATAAAAACTCTTAAAATGAAGCTGTCACCACACATATGTCACCATTGATAAGTGTGGTGACAGTGACCCCGTAAAAAAAATCTTGAAACGAAGGTGTCATCAAAAAATTTACATGTCACCACACACGTGTCGCCATTGATAAGTGTCACAACACATGTGTCACCACTAATAGGGGTGGTGACAACGACCCGTAAAAAAAACTAAAAAACTAAAAACGTAGCTGTCACCAAAAAATTTTCATATCACCATATATGTGCCACCACTGATAAGCGTGGTGACAGTGACCCCGTAAAAAAATAAACTCTTGAAATGAAGCCGTCATCAAAAAAATTTCGTAACTCCATAAAAAAAACTCTTGAAACAAAGGTGTCATCAAAAAAATTTCATGTCACCACTGATAAGGGTCATGATAGTGACCCCATAAAAAGAACTCTTGAAACGAAGCTGTCATCAAAAAAATTTCATGTCACCACACATGTGTCACCACTGATAAAAGTGGTGACAATGACCCCATATAAAAAACTCTTGAAATGAAGCTGTTATAAAAAAAAATTTCATATGACCACACATTGGGGATGTTATCTAAGCCGAAGAGCGCGGGCTCGGCTCGAAAAAGCTCGAGCTCAACTCGTTCGAATAAGTAAAACAAGCCAAGCTTGAACAATATTTTAGGCTCGAACCGAGCCCGAGTCGAGCTTGAAAGCTCGCTTAGGTGTTGAAATTACATAAATACCCCTAGGGTTTTTTTGAGGCTTGAGAGGCGTTCGCTTTTTCCACTTGAGACTTTGTGAGGCTTTCTTTCTCTCAGACTTGAGAGTCTCCGTCTTTTTCCACTTAAACGTCGCTTCAGATCCTCCTCTCCCCAACCTTGACTCCAGCTTTCTCTTACTCCCTCCGGATTTCACCCTCATCGTCGCTCCTCCCACATATTGCTCCCCCATCACTGGATTTCATCGTCCCTCCAAGCCTCCATTGTACCGCATCTAGTTCGTGTCTTCTCCTGCCCAGATCTGAAGCTCCCTATCACCGGATTTATCCCTTCTCCTGCCCAGATTTGAAGCTCTCGCCCAGATCCCGTTTCTCCGGTCACCCTCATGCTCAGATCCAGTGTCCATGGAAGTCGTGTGATCTCAGATCTGAATCTCTCTCCATCATTCCTTCCCTCCGTCGTTCCTCTTTCGTCAATCATTGTTGTTCATTTCCTACTACTCAAGCGGCGCCGGCTGTGTCTTTCTCTTTCCCCCAGTCACTCCTTCACTTAGTAGTTCCTCTTTCCTTCCCTCAGGCGGTGTCGACCTTCTTCCAGCAACACAGTAAGCTTTGTTCCTCTTACTCCCTCCTTGTTCATCTTCTTGGTACCCTGTATTTCCAGATTTCCCTGAAATTTGCACAGCTGCGGGAGTACCAGATAATTGAGATTTGAAAATTTTGGTAGCTTGAAGTTTGTACAGCTGCGGGAGAATAAAGATTGGAAAATTTTGCTAGTTTTAGATCTGTACAACTTAATTAATTTTTATGGTGATTGTAAATTTGTACAGCTTGAAATTGAAGAATTTCGCTTGATTGTAAATTTGTACAGCTTGAAATTGAAGGATAGTTGCTTGATTAGAAATTTGTGTAGCTTAGTTAGGGTGATTGAAAAATTTAGCCTTTCAGATACAAATCGATCTGAACGAGCCTTAACGAGCCCAACGGACGAGCTCAAACGAGCTCAGGCTCATTCGTTCAGCTTGTTCGAGCTTTAACAAGCCGAGCTCGAGTTTCACCTTGGGCTCGCAAGACGAGCTTGAGCGCCAAAAAAAGCTCGAATAATTTTTGGGCTCGAGCTCGGCTCGTTTCCCGTTCGAGAAAAGCTTGAACATGCAAAGCTCGGCTCGTTCGGTTCGAATATCACCCCTACCACAAATGGGTCACCACTAATAAGAGTGGTGACAGTGACCCCGTTAAAAAAAACTCTTGAAACGAAGTTGTCATAAAAAAAAAATCATGTCACCACACATGTGTCACCATTGTTAAGGGTGGTGAAAGTGACCCCATAAAAAAAACTCTTGAAACGAAGTTGTCATCAAAAAATTTTCATGTCATCATTGATAAGGGTGGTGACAGTGACCCCATCAAAAAAACTCTAAAAACGAAGTTGTCACCAAATTTTTTTTATGTCGCCACACATGTGTCACCAAAAGTCATTGTCCTTGACCGGTCAATGGTCAAATTAAAAAAATGAGAATTAACGAAAATGAGAAGGAAGGGCAAAATTATCAATTTGGGACAATCACTTAACTCCTTAATGAAAATGGACAAGGAGCAAAAAAAAAGGTCTCAAATGACCAAATTTTTTCATTAAAAGTTAATCCATCCGTTAAGAAAAATATATCATTTTAGGAGTAAAATCTTACAGTATTAAGAAAAACATGTCATTTTAGGAATTTTGGTGTTCACTTTTCAAAATTATCCTTATCATGATTAGAGATTTGTTAACTCTAGTTTTCAATAAAATGAAAAAGTAAAGTAATAATTATGAGTATAAGTGTATTTTTGTTTGGCTTTATTTATTTTCTTAAAAAATGTGCAAATGTCTGAAATGATATGTTTTAATTAACGGAGCGAGTATAAGATATGACTATGAAATTAATATTTAATTTCAAACTTATTAATAAGTTAGAAATTATTTTTAAAAAAAGTTTATATTTGATAGATTTTTTAACACATTAAAAACGTATAAAAAGTTAAATGACCTAAATAATGAGATAGTATTAATTAAAAATAATACTCCAGCCGTTCCAAAATAAATGAGTTTTTAGATGGTCTTTTATATTTTCTAGATAGGAAATTGTAATTCTTTGTATTGAGCGGTGTATTAGTGACTTTTTAAAAGATTTTGATTGGTTAAATGAGTAGTGAGTATTAAAAAATAATAAAATTTAGAAACAAATAAGTGGAATGATGATTTTTTAAAAAAGTGAAGTATTTTATTAAATTTTATGCAAATTGCTAAAAATCTATGTATTTTAAAACAGAGGTAGTATATTTTATTTCAAAATCCGACCAAAATATTAAGAGGGAAATGCACAATCTAACCCAAATATCCGGATTTATTGCGAGGTTAACTCGATCCGGAAATTTTTTACAGAAAACCGTGTACCCGGTAACCCGTTGCAAAGGAGAGAAAGGGAAGAGAGAAGGAAGGGGATCGGAGACGGGGGCAGGTGGAGGCATCTCCCTCGACGGTCAATTGCTCGAGGCGAGACGCAGACGGAGGCATCTCCCTCGAGGCGAGGCGCATGCTACTAGAAGGGGATCGGAGGCGGGCGAGAAAGGAGGGGGGTCGAGGGAAGGTGCAGGCGGAAGCATCTCCCTCGACGGTGGATTGCTCGAGGCAAGGCGCAGGCAAAGGCATCTCCTTCGATCTCTATAGTTGATTGAAAGCAACGGGGTTCGTTCCTTCTGTTGTTGGCTATTATCGTCGGAGATCTGTGGCTTGGAGGCGCAGGCGGCGAGTATTTTAAAGTTGCTCTCTTGGGAGCATCTGGATCCCCATCGCTCGCCCTCGCAGCCCTCAAGCTTGCCCCAATTTCTACTGGTAAGGTCTCCGACCTTTTCTTTCTCGAATTGGATTTATCGTTGTGCGGTTTGAATTGCAATTGGGTTTGATGATTGATCTGAATAGGGGAATACTCAATGATTAGATCATGGTGAAAGGGTATCATGATTAGAGATTTGTTAACTCTAGTTTTCAATAAAATGAAAAAGTAAAGTAATAATTATGAGTATAAGTGTATTTTTGTTTGGCTTTATTTATTTTCTTAAAAAATGTGCAAATGTCTGAAATGATATGTTTTAATTAACGGAGCGAGTATAAGATATGACTATGAAATTAATATTTAATTTCAAACTTATTAATAAGTTAGAAATTATTTTTAAAAAAAGTTTATATTTGATAGATTTTTTAACACATTAAAAACGTATAAAAAGTTAAATGACCTAAATAATGAGATAGTATTAATTAAAAATAATACTCCAGCCGTTCCAAAATAAATGAGTTTTTAGATGGTCTTTTATATTTTCTAGATAGGAAATTGTAATTCTTTGTATTGAGCGGTGTATTAGTGACTTTTTAAAAGATTTTGATTGGTTAAATGAGTAGTGAGTATTAAAAAATAATAAAATTTAGAAACAAATAAGTGGAATGATGATTTTTTAAAAAAGTGAAGTATTTTATTAAATTTTATGCAAATTGCTAAAAATCTATGTATTTTAAAACAGAGGTAGTATATTTTATTTCAAAATCCGACCAAAATATTAAGAGGGAAATGCACAATCTAACCCAAATATCCGGATTTATTGCGAGGTTAACTCGATCCGGAAATTTTTTACAGAAAACCGTGTACCCGGTAACCCGTTGCAAAGGAGAGAAAGGGAAGAGAGAAGGAAGGGGATCGGAGACGGGGGCAGGTGGAGGCATCTCCCTCGACGGTCAATTGCTCGAGGCGAGACGCAGACGGAGGCATCTCCCTCGAGGCGAGGCGCATGCTACTAGAAGGGGATCGGAGGCGGGCGAGAAAGGAGGGGGGTCGAGGGAAGGTGCAGGCGGAAGCATCTCCCTCGACGGTGGATTGCTCGAGGCGAGGCGCAGGCAAAGGCATCTCCTTCGATCTCTATAGTTGATTGAAAGCAACGGGGTTCGTTCCTTCTGTTGTTGGCTATTATCGTCGGAGATCTGTGGCTTGGAGGCGCAGGCGGCGAGTATTTTAAAGTTGCTCTCTTGGGAGCATCTGGATCCCCATCGCTCGCCCTCGCAGCCCTCAAGCTTGCCCCAATTTCTACTGGTAAGGTCTCCGACCTTTTCTTTCTCGAATTGGATTTATCGTTGTGCGGTTTGAATTGCAATTGGGTTTGATGATTGATCTGAATAGGGGAATACTCAATGATTAGATCATGGTGAAAGGGTAGAAATGTAGAATGTAAAGCTTAGTTGAATTTCATTAAGAGAAGCCAATGAAATAGATAAATGATACTTGACAGGTGAAATATTGTCAAAGATTGCAACTGGGTAGATAAAAGCCAATGTAAAATCAGCGTTCCTTTGTAGCTATAGGATCTACTTTGAATTGATAAAAGCCAATGTAAAATAGATAAACTACTTTGAAAAAGAAATTGCTATGCCACCAGGTTCTGATGATGAGCATTTGTCTAATAATGACAGCAAAACCCTAAGTAATGGTTTGTGATCTGCAATTTCTTGTTTGTTTGTTTTTTTAGTCATTCTTGTTAGTGTATTTTGAATTTCTAGGCCTTGATTTGTGGGAAGTTATTTTTGGTAGGTTTGGAGGCAATGGAGAAGGCATCGGAGATGGTAGAGGTTGTTAGCAGCAGGAGTTTCAGTGGGGTTGGCAGTGGATCGAATCAGTCGACTAGATCAGAGGAGGATGTGTTTTTCCGATGATGTGACAAATTTCGGCGATGCTTTGGATGGTTTGGCATCAGCTTATGTGAAGCTTGTCCAGCACCTTGCTGTTTTAACGGATACAAAGGTTAGCATGAGACATTTGTCAAGTAAACGATTCACGTGCTAAATAAAACAATCCACGTGTCAAGTAAAACAATTCATGTGTCAAGTAAAATACATTATGTGTCATGTCAATCCGGTATGGGTGACATGTAAATTCAGTATGGGTGACAGGTAAATAGATCATTCAATCTTTGGTGGTTTTTGGAAGAAAATATGCAATTCTCTATCAAAACCGAGCACTATTACTTCCCTTTTGTATGACAACATCACCAAAATTACATTGGCTAGGGTTTTTACCATAAGAATTCAGGGGTTCTTAAAAATAATGACATGATCATAATTGAAATCATGGACAGTTGATATAGTCTCAAGCTCTTTGAACGTTATGAATAATGATGGACAACAATATCCAGGTTCTTACGCATCAAGTGTAAGAACAAAGTTGAGGATGCTATATAATTTGTATTTTGCTGATTATGTTAACTGGTCCTTGTTTGTGATGTACTATGGATAGGTTAGAATAATGGAACCAGAGTTCCTTACATTAACTGATCTTGATAACTCGCTCAAGTTGATCAATTTTTAGATTTAGTTTCATGTCTTGTCAAAATTTGCCCTTTTATCTTTGTGTTGTTAAATCTTAACAGATGCAAATGACATCTTACTGCACAGTTCCTTACATTAACTGATCTTGAGCTTGTCTATGAAAATATTATCAAGTGTGAAGCTTACAACTTTGCTTTCAGTTTTGAATGAGATTCAAGATAACCATTTGCACATCAACTCCGTTTACTCATCATAATTTGGGGCTGTAATGTCGAGCCCTGCTCAACATTTCTGGCTGGAAGGTGGCAATTCAGCTGGTGCTCAAACAAGCAAACAAGGAAGCAGATGCAATGTCAAATTTAGGGGTTGCACTAGAAGTGGATTTTCAAGTTTTTACTACTGCTCTAAGTTGTACATCTTTCAAATTTTTGTAAATCTTTTACTTTAAAATTTTTATTTACATATGTAAGTGATGTCTATGTTTTATGCCATGTTTTTATATCTATTTCAGCTCCTTATTCTATCATTCTATATATTATGGGTGAGAATAGTATATAATCTATGTAGTTTATGCTTATTTGCCAAATTATGGAGTCTACACTAGTTTCTGTTTAATTTCACAGGAATCGGACGCACTTTGAAGCTTAAAGGAAACTCATGAAGAAGCTAAGGATGGTGCAGCTGAAGGAAAGCCCACTTTTCGCCATTCATCATTCTGAATCAAGTTCTGATGTCTTCATGAGAGTTGTAGGCCTCGAAAAGAGCTTTTCAACGAATATTCATATGCGTCAATCGGACGAACGAGGACTCGGAAAAGTGCGTTTCAAGACGGAGAAGAATGCTGAGAACTGAAAAGTGGTCGATATCAACCAGACTTGGTCGATATCGACAAATTCCATTCGAAATTTCCGGATCGACTCTACATTGCAAGATGACACAAAGACAGGTCGATTTCGACCTATATTGGTTGATATCGACCACAATCAAGTCGAAATTCCAACGAGAGCCGAAGTCAAGTGAAGAGAAGCTAAAGCCGAGCAGAGCACTCGATATCGACCAACATTGGTCGATATCGACCAACTTCCAGTGACGAGTACGAAGTCGATTCCGAGTCCTATCTTGATTTCGAGTGAGAAGATATTCCAAGAGAAGATTCATTGCACATGAAGACTTTAGATATTTTATCCTTTTATCTATCCTAAGGGTGGAACATTTAATTACCCTATAGGATTTATCTTGTTTACCTAAATTAGATTTATTTATTTTCAAGTAGAATTATATCCTTAGATAGAAGATAGAGTTTCCTTACCTTGACTAGCAAGGATTAATGCCTATAAATAAAGCCCACGGAGCTAGTTTTTATTCATTCCAACTTAGAGACAAGCTAGAGAGAGAGAGAGAGAGAGAGAGAGGAGTTGGAGAGCGAGAGCAATTTGGCTTCGATCGGTTGTAAGCTTTGGTTTATTTTAATGCAAGTAGTTATTTTCCTTTTATTATTGATGTCTTTTGCTATGATGAAGAGCGAGTAGTCCACCCACTTCTAGGGTCGGTGTGAGCCCGACGATAGCCAAACGTGTCTGAGGTAAAGATTCGACCTTTTATTGTGTTCTGAGCATCCACTGCCTTTTATATGTTTATTACCTATTCAATAGAGATTCAGGTTAACAACTTGGATTACAAATATAAAATTGGTAGATACAATTAGGGTTTCTTGAAAGAGTTGTCTAATTGTTGGAAAAGACGAAAGCTTGTTTATATCGAAATCTGCAAACTTTTGCTTTTATTTACGCACTGTTACCTACTCGATTTCGACCAACACTGGACGATATCGACTACTGATTTCTCGATCTAGAAAGATCGATGCTTGTTTGTGTCTCTACAGGAACTGGTCGATATCGAGCATATAGGCCGATATCGGGTGAGTTTGGCCGATATTGACTGCGTTATGCAAAGCTTCCAGAAATCGACTGAAGAGGTCGATATTGACTAACACTGGTCGATATCGAGTGCTTCCCTGAGGCGAAATCCGACGTGAGATTTGCCTGCTGCCTGAGATCCGCTGACTCGCTTCCTTGAGGATCGATTCTGACTTCCTTTTCTACATCGGGAGGGAGTCTTGTAATTATTTGCGTGGGCAAGATCTGGTTTGATTTATATTTCTATATTTTGAACTCGATTTCCTCCTACAACAGTAAGCTGTAAATTATGCTACATAACGAGTAATTGAGTATGTGGTTCACGCACTTTGTAATTATGGGAAATTCGAACTTGTCGTTCAAAGACGATGCACATGGCATGAACTACTATTAACATGTCATTCAAAGACGATATACATGACACGAGAAAAGCGCATACTTAAAGCGCTTGGCAGAGGAGCGCTCAGACTTCATCATATCCCTTCTTTGAAGAAGTTTTTGAAATTAATCCCCTCTTTGTGATGTTCTTATGGAACTTGGCTACTTTCCTCTAGCGATTCGAGGAATTCTACGGGGAATACCAAGACTACAACTATGACTCTAAGATCAATTAGGTATGTTCTTTCCGAGTAATTCAGTCAGCAAGTTTTTCAGTCGAGCTTAAGAAAAAAGAATTAAGAAGATCTTCATCCAAGCTTAAGCAGCAAATTACTCTGAGTTATGAGTTCTGAACAATTTGCATCTGTTATACATGATAGGTGATAGTTTTGACATGTCACCTACGTCACTTGACATGACAGTCGGAGTGAGCGGACTTACCCCATCAGTTTTCTGGTCGGTGCATCTAGCTCAGCACCCTTAAACGCCATGGAATTAAGGTTGGGGATTTTCCCTTGAAATCAGATGAAGATCTTTAGTTATTTCTTGAATCATCTTTAAGAGACTTGATATTATGTAATCAGAAGTTCAGAACTCATAATCAATTGATTGATTCTATAGTTGTCGGATGGAGCAAATTGTTTATATATAGGATTTGTTTGGTTTGTTCTTTTTTTTTCCCTGTCTGATGAGGAATTTTTGAATTCTGTAGAGTGATTTTCTGCTTAAGCATTGGATGAACATCTTTCTTAATTCTTTTTCTTAAGCTCAACCGAACAATTTGCTGACCGAATTACTCGAAAAAAAACATATCTAATTGATCTTAGAGTCATAGTTGTAGTCTTGGTATTCCCCATAGAATTCCTAGAATCGCTAGAGGAAAGTAGCCAAGTTCCATAAGAACATCACAAAGAGGGGATTAGTTTTTAGAAACTTCTTCAAAGAAGGGGAATTTGACTTTCTTACTTGTTTTAAGGAAAGAAAATTTCTCGTGTCATGTATATCGTATTTGAATGACATGTTAATAGCAGTTCATGTCATGTACATCGTCTTTGAACGACAAGTTCGAATTTCCCATAATTACGAAGTGCGCGAACCACATACTCGATTACTCGTTATGTAGCATTATCGTTTTCAAGTGCATCGTAAGTGACACAAAAACGCACCGGTCAGTCGACTAAGACGCACATTGCGCACTGTCATGTCAAAACTATCAACTATCATGGGAAAGGTATTACCTGACATGTTAATAGCGTTACATGTCATGTACATCTTCATTTGCTGACATGTTCAAATTTCTCATAAGTACAAAATGCGCTAACTACATATATAGATAGAGTAACGAAGCTGGAGCATAAGCATCTCCAGGTGCATCATACTTGACACCAAGAAGCACTTTTTGAAGAGGTAAATATATAGATAGAGTAACGAATTACAAGGAAAGATGGAATCATATGATGAGTCACATGTAAAATAAATATGATATGCACGAACTACCCATACCAATCTTATATGCATCCAATTAAACAAAACCTAGTCAGCTGCACTAAACAAACGCAGCTCTTGAGGGGATGCCTCATATTCAGCTACCAAGTCTTCAGCTTTGGGACGAGATCACAGCTTGAAAGCACAAGCTCGGGGATTTCAGAATCTAACCAATCAAAGCTTCTCAAAGAGAAACAATTCACATACAAATTGACTAATGGAGGTAATTTACAAATCCAAACACTTATATAAGTTCAAGCAAAAGACTCTTTACGAAATTTTCTTTCCTTAAAACAAGCAAGGAAATCAAAATCCCTAATTTATGTATCCCTAAATTAGTCGATCCAGCCTTCGACCCATCTTCCTCATTAAATTCCAAAATCAAAATCCCTAATTTACACTATAGAAATCAAAACCCCAAATCAACAATTTCTATTTATGTATCCCTAAATTAGGTTTAATAGATGGAAAATCAGGGAGATGCCAAAACCTTAACCCTAGAATTTTCACTTACAATCAATCAACAAGTGCCTTCGACTCATAGCTGCCTCTATTGACCTTAGCAATTGCCTTCAATTTCGTCGGAGTCGTGCACCACCGGCCTCGAAATCGGCCAGATCTGGAGGAATTTCCTAGCGACAGAATGGACCGCAGCAATGGCATCTGGGTTTGGGGCCGTCATTGGAGACGAATGAGAGTAAGAAGGACCAAGATGACTGTGCTCAAGCCCTCCTGTCGAGCCCGGAGGCCTGTCGCCTAGAGCCGCGAACCTCGCCTCCGACGACGGCGTCTTCCCTGCTTCATCGAACCCCTTATCTTTCCCTTCCTCTCTCACTGTTGCGCGCTTTTCTCTCTCAAACCGGCTGCAACCTGTGAGAAACCGAGTAAAGTAGGGTTACTTTGCAAAAATTTTTTGGGAGTTAAGCCCCGCAATCCAACCGAATTTTTGGGTTAGTTTTGCAAAAGCCCCAAATATTAACTAAAAAATTAGTGTTTTAGTTCGCCAAAATGTTGAGTAGACAAGGGACCGAAATTTAGGTCAAAATCCAGTCATTTTTTTTTCAAAAGAAAAATCAACGGAGTATTTCTTTTTAATTAACGTTTTTTTTAATCTTAGATCCATAGAATAAGATTCTCATATTAGAAAAAATATATCCTTAATTAAAATGTATTATCTAAATTTTAATTTACATTTATAAAATCGTTTATTTTTAGTATGATGGCTTTCTTAATTGACATTTTTTTTTATACTTAAACTACTGATTTGATAGGGGAAAATAACTTTAACAAATACGTACTCCGTATGTAGTTAATAAAAATAAAAAGTTTTAGAGTAAAAAAAATAAAAATAAAAAGTTGGATCACAATTAAAAAAAAATAAAAATACGGGGTCCATATGAGTTTCACGGTCTCACCCACACCTTATAATTACCCACTCTCCTTCCATTATTATAATCCTTTTGAAACTTCACTCAAACCTCTCTCTCTCCAGAAACTGTAGGAATCCTTGCAGACAAATCATGGACTCTCACAGCTTGCCAGCCGCCGCCGCCGGCAGCAGCTACTCGTCCACCACGTCCCCCTCTTCCTCCATGTCGCCGCCTCCTAGACCTTCAGAATTCGACAACCTCTTAGCTGGGGCCGGCTACCGCGTCCGTACATCGGATCTCCGTCTAGTCGCCCAGCGCCTCGAAACCCTCGACAACGCCATGGTCAACGCCCCCTCCTCCGACGGCCTCGTCCACTACAATCCCTCCGATCTATCCTCCTGGATCGATTCCCTCCTCTCCGATCTCCCAAACCCGCCCCATCCGCCCGGATCCGCCCCCTGGACAGACCAGATCGCTTATCCCCCTGAGGAGAGCTCCTCCAGCGGCCCCTCCCCGTTGACCTCGGTCCACGCTGACGTCGAGGAGGACTCCGGAATACGCCTCGTCCACTTGCTGATGACGTGTGCCGAGTCCGTGCAACGCGGCGACCTCCCATTGGCCGCCGCGCTCCTCGAGGAGATGAAGCTCCTCCTGAAGCTCGTCAACACCGCGTGCGGGATGGGCAAGGTCGCCGGCTACTTCATCGACGCCCTCTCCCGCCGCCTCTACCGCTCCCCCGCCGCCGCCACCGGGTTCGGCTTCGAGCACGAGATCCTCTACCACCACTTCTACGAGGCCTGTCCGTACTTGAAGTTCGCACACTTCACCGCGAATCAAGCGATCCTCGAGGCCTTCAACGGTCAGGATTGCGTCCACGTCATCGATTTCAGTATAATGCACGGTCTACAGTGGCCCCCTCTGATCCAGGCCCTGGCCCTCAGGCCCGGCGGGCCTCCACGTCTTACGGTTACTGGTATCGGGCCTCCGGGCCCGGACGGCCAAGACTCTCTCCAGGATGTCGGGCTCAAGCTGGGCCAGCTGGCCCGGTCCGTCAACGTCCGGTTTACCTTCTACGGTGTCGCGGCAGCCCGTCTTGAAGATGTGAAGCCGTGGACGCTCCACGTCGACCCCGGTGAGGCTGTCGCGATCAACTCAATCATGCAGCTTCACCGGCTCCTCGGGCCGGGCTCGGGCCCGGGTCAGCCCAGTGGGATCGAATCGGTCCTAGGGTGGGTAAAGGCATTGAACCCGAAGATTGTGACGGTGGTAGAGCAAGAGGCGAACCACAATCGGGTCGGGTACTTGGATCGATTCACCGAGGCTTTGCATTATTACTCGACTATGTTCGATTCCTTGGAGGCGTGCCAGCTCCAGCCCGAGAAAACCCTAGCCGAGATATACATGCAAAGAGAGATATGCAACATATTATGTTGCGAGGGGCCATCTCGGGTCGAAAGGCACGAGAAATTGGATAGATGGCGGGCTCGGCTGGGCCGGACCGGGTTCAAGCCGCTGCACTTGGGCTCGAACGCTTTCAAGCAAGCCAGCATGCTGTTGACGTTGTTCTCGGCCGAGGGGTACTGCGTGGAGGAGAATGGAGGGTGCTTGACTCTCGGCTGGCATAGCCGCCCCCTGATTGCGGCTTCGGCTTGGCGAGTTGGGCCCGCTGATGGGCCCAACTAGCCCATAGGGTGGGCCCGGGCCCGACAGGACTATAGACCCGGGAAAAAAGGGGTTGTAATTGATTGGTGCATTGTTGTGATGGTTAGGGAATGATTACTCTCAAATGAGACTAGTTTTGAAAGTGATTTTGCCGGTTTAATTAAATTTTGTGTTGGAAATTTTATACGCAATTAATTAGTACTATGTAATGATGATAAAGAAATCAACGGTGGAGCTAGAGGTATTAATCTGGGCCAAAAAGAATGATTGGCTAAATTTATTAAATTAAATCAAGGTAGTTTTTCCAAATCTCTTTGATTTTTTAATAAGAAAAGTAATTGCTTTAATATCTAACCATTACTACCATTTTCTTGCAGAAATTAATACTTATACCTAATTAGTTTGACCGCAAAGATATATATTTAAATTTCTTTACTTATTTTTTCTCCCCTAAAGTTTATATATCATTAAAAAAGTCCTAATGGGAAAAATCTATAAAGATTTTTCCAAATCAACATTTTAAAAGTATACTATGAGGAAATACATTTAAAAAAAAACTATGTTAACATATTATACTAAATTCTCATCCCGTGCGTGGAATAGTGACGGAGCTAGAAAATTTTCAGAGAGTGAAACAATTATATATGTCTGGTATCGTTTTGAGATGGAGGGAGTACACAATAGTACGTTAAAATATAGGGTAAATTACAGGAAACCACCCTTAAAATAGGTGAGTTTTCACAAAACCACCCTTAAAATAAATTTTTACAGAAAACCACCCATAAACCTATTTTTCTTTCAAAGAACCACCCTTAACCCCTATTTTTATGTGTAAAAAGTGTTTTAAAAATCTTAAATTCTTATTTTTTGTATTCAAAGTAGCCCAATTATATAATAAAATAACAAAAACATTTAAGAAAATATAAAAACTTTTAAAAAAATTCTAGCTTTTTACACATAAAGACGGTCATGGGTGGTTCTTTGAAAGAAAAGTAAATTTATGGGTGATTTTCTGTAAACTTTTATTTTAAGGGTGGTTTTGTGAAAACTCGCCTATTTTAAGGGTGGTTTTCTGTAATTTACTCTAAAATATATTCTAAAATTACATAAATTATATACAATTATATATGTCCACCGCTCCCCATTCCCTCTTGACTCTGCCACTGCATGAAAATATGCAAAGTTAAAATATATTCTAAAATTACATAAATTATATACAAAAATCTATTTAATTAAAAATGTGATAATATACTAATAAATCTGAATTAAAATGCGAAAATTAGAATAATATCAATCAATAGATATGTCCAATGACAGAGATGATGGCTACATTCACTATTTATATTGACATATATAGACTCGATCATAATGTAATTTTTTTCAAAATTATTCATTTTTGATTGATTTTTTTTTACATATATATATATATATATATATATATATATATATATATATATATGGTTTACTTCAAATGTAAAAACTCCTTGACGTGTAAAATTTGCTTATCGCATAAAATTTGCTAATGGGCCTAATTTAAATACTAATGGGCCTAATTTCATTAGTAGAATATCTGCCCCCTTGCCCATGCGGGTGCCCCCCCTTGCCCCCCTTCTCGGACCATTTTTTTTAAAAAAAATTTTTAATTTTTTTTTTTTGGCCCAGAATTTTTTTTTCGTGTTAACACTTTCTGCTGTGCAAGTATAACTTGCTTTTGTGCACATATAACATCTTATTGTGCAAATATAAGTTTATTTTGTGCAGACATAATAATTCATTATGGGGTAAATAGGTAAATGTGCCTATTTCACTTATAAAATTTTATAATTGAAATATGTTTAATTTATGGGTAAATTGGTAAATATGTCTAATTTTATGGGTAAATGCACTTTTTCCCGTTTTTGACACCTTTTGTGCAATTGTGAAGTGCATTTGTGGAATTGTGAAGTGCATTTGTGCAACTGTAAAGTGCATGTGTGAAAATAAAATTGTAATGTGCAGATTTAGAATACAAGTGTGCAAAAGTAGGATACAATTGTGCAAATTTAAACTACAATTGCGCAAAAGTAAGATACAATTGTGCAAATTTAGAATACAATTGTGCAAATGTAAGATCATAATGTGCATTAATAAGACAAAAGATGTGCTTTTGAAATCGATGTTTTAATTTTGTTATTTTTTTACTTTTGAGAGTTTGAGTTCATCTCTCGGATAATTTAGGTTGATAGATGTAAGTTTGAAATCGATTTTTTTGCGTATAAGCTTTTAAAATTAAAGTGCATAAATAAGATTAAAATGTGTATAATTAAGGTTAAAAAGTGCATAACTAAGATTATAATGTGCATGATTAACAATTTGCGATTGTTGCGCTCTTGTCTATTATGTAACCTATGTGGGATTTGAACCCATATCTTTTGTGCAAACGCACATTGCTCTACCGATTGAGCTAATAGGCTAAATTATGCTAAAATAGAAGAACCTAATCGACCTAAAGCATATCGCAATAAAATTCTAAAATTCAACTAGCTCATGATTCACAAACAATTTGACAATGCTATAAACATGAAATTAGATCCAAATCAATCCAACATCACAACTATATAATCAATTTCAATCAATTTGGATGTTGGCAAAAAAACCTCAAATTCTAAAATATATCGCAATACAATTCTAAAATCCAATTAGATCATGATCCATAAACAATTTGACAATGCTATGAACATGAAATTAGCTCCAAATCAACCCAACAACACAACCATATCATCAATTTCAGTCAATTTGGTTGTTGGCAAAAAACCCCGAATTCTAAAGCATATCGCAATATAAAATTCCAAACTTCAATTAGCTCATGATCCATAAACAATTTGACAATGATATGAACATGAAATTAGCTCAAAATCAACCCAACAACACAACCATATCATCAATTTCAATCAATTTGGCTTTTGTCAAAAAGCCCCAAATTCTAAAGCATATCGCACTATAAAATTCTAAAATCCAATTAGCTAATGATCTATAAACAATTTGACAATGATAATAACATGAAATTAGCTCAAAATCAACCCAATAACACAACCATATCATCAATTTCAATCAATTTGGCTTTTGTCAAAAAGCCCCAAATTTTGCTCCTAAATCAAACCCTAGGTTTTCAATCTCAACCTAAATCATTCAAACAATCCAAATAACTGTAATAAACAAGTTTAGAGTTAGAAATCATACCAAATTCGAGTGGAAACAAGGAGCAAAATCGGGATTTCGAAGGTATTCCGAGCCAAAAGAACCGATTAGCGTTGTTGGGGAAGATGGGCTCGGTGTGGGCTCGGCTGGGCACGAACCAAGGGGGTTCCGGTGTCGGGGGGTGCGCCTGAGTGAGGGGGTTCGAGCGGGTGGGGGCTGGTGGCCGGAGGTGGCTCGTGGGTGGCGTGGACAGCGAGGGGAGAAGCAGCGCGCTGTGGGTCGACTCAGCGTTGCACTTTGCTTGTGGGCGCGCCGGGGCTGGCTCGAACAGGGCTACGTCTGGGCTCGGTAAGTGCGCACATGGGTGGGCTCAAGTGAGGCTAGGGGCTGGTGGCCGGAGGTGGCTCGAGGTGGGTGTGGGAGTCCGAGAGAGAAGCCGATGCTGGCCTGATCGGTGCTTTACATGTGAAGCGCGGGATGTTGTCCTGTTGATTTATTAAAAAAATTAAGTTTTACACGTTAAGCAAATTTTACACGTTAAGGATGTTTTACATTTTAAACCTTCCATATATATATATATATATATATATATATATATATTAGTTTGATAGCAATTGAAAAATATTATATATATTAATATTTCTGTTTTTGTACGTCTTTTATATTATATAGATAGATAGATTTATAATTTTATTAACCAAAATATCCATATAGATATATTGTAAAGTTCACATTTGTGATCAATCTTATAAAAATTGCCTAAATAGGGGTATTAGTTAGTTAATCAAAACTCTAATATGCATATGAAAGTCGTGTCACAACTCACAAGACTCACAACTATATCTATATGCGTTAATTAAATAAATGCGTATAGTATTTTAAGTTCTAATAACGCAATTATTGGTCCAATATCTATATACAATTTTGCATTAGTTGTTATACAGTGTTTATGGCCGCATGCATAATTGCATATGCAGTACTATTAGTGGATGCACTTTCACTCCCCCCCCCCCCCCCCCACCCACACACACACCACATTTGGACAAGAAAAGAATTCGATGCCATTAGATGAATGATCTACATCTTTTGAGAGTATTTGAACAAATTAAATGCGGTCTAAAAGATCTTTGTTGTTCTGTAAAGATTGCCCTCGTGTGGTTTGACTGGGGTGTGCAATCTTATAGGTTACAGTATTACATGTATGAGCAACATGGGTAAAAAAACATCATGGAATGATAGAAAATGAACCAGAATGTCAACAACTATACCATTTCGATCTCCCACGGGCATTTTCATAATCCTTTGAGATAGTTGATGATTATGAGGGAGTCCTCAATGCCAATGGTTTCAATTCGGAGCTCTTTTGTTTTGACCACACGTACCATGTCCATGGAGAAAAGCAAGAGTTTCCGCTTTCGGTGTTTGGTTGCCTACTTTTGCAGATTCAATGTGGATAGGTATCTTGTCCTCTCCAATCCCGGACGACGAAGCCTATAGTGCTCATCAAAATTCAACTTAAGTATGCCTCTGGAAGGATGCTTCCATCCTTGCAACCGTCTGCGGGTTCAGTGTCGTGACGATTCTTTTCTTCCCATGAATGATAAAGATGTCTTCCACTTCCAGTTCCGTTGTTGAGTTTATGAACCGTCGTATTTCCTCCTCATTCGGTATGTCGTGTGGTTTGCTTAAAATTACCCTAATGTCGCGGTGGGCTCTGGTTGTCTGAATGGCTAAGATGAAGAAAAAGATATATTCACATTTATTTTATTTTTTATAACATCCAAAAATACATTTTTGAATTACAATTTTGAGTTTTGAAAGAGAGACTAAGGAGTCAACGAGTATAGTAATTACAGACGACCCTCTTAGTTAGATACTATATGACATATTTAAAGAATTGGCCATCTCAATTACAGACAACTTCTTGTATGATATAATTAAATTAGTTGATTCCATCAATTTCTCATATTTAAGCAAGTTCAGCCGTTAATTAGGCAAACTTAAAATATTGTTTTAAACAAACAAGCTAGCTAGCTCTTTGTACATTTTTTTTTTTATGATGAGGAAACCACGCTCGGTGGTAAATCCTGAGCTTGTACCATTTTTCAATCAATTGAGAAGGTGGCACGCTTCTAATTTTGGACTTGTTTTTATTTAGGTAAGTTTTTTTCCCCTTACTATCTCTCCTCAACATCCTCCAACTCTGTCAACAAAGCACCACCCTCACGTTGATGCTCATCTCTGACTCCCTTTTCTCACTCCGTCTTTTCTTGAAATTTGAGACCTCTCATATCTACAGAGACGGTAATCGGGCAACTGACCGCCTATCTCACCTTGTGATTACTTATTCTAGCTCCTATGCCCTTGTTGGTGCGGTTCTTTGTAGTATCATCCGCTTGGATGCTCTTAGTTAGTTTGCCTAGGCAATCTGCCAAATTCTTTCCTGTTAAAAAAAAAAGCATGCACTACCCACACGGGATTACCATTGGTTATGTATACTAAATATGACAGATCTGTAGATATACCCTATCCAGAAAAGGGGTTAAAAAAGTACTCCTATTTCTTACAAATTGCAAGGGATGTCTACTTGGGCATTTATGCAATAAAAGTATTGTGAATTTCGATATTTTTTAATTAATATAAATATATAAAAATAGGATTTTCAAAAATTTACAAAAATCCAGATTTTCAAAAATTGGAAAAATATGATTTTTGGAAATTAAAGAAAACATATTTTGGAAATTGGGAAAAGTAGGAAAAATATATTTGCAAATCTCATATTGATTTTGGGTATATTTTTCTATTCTTCCATTAAATATTTTGGAAATTATTGGATTACCTCGCATCATTGGAAAATCGACAAAGCCCAAACTCTTAGGCTTTATTTGGTAACAAAAATCTGATGGCTTTACTAATGTTTTTTTATTTTTATTTTTTATACAGGAGGCAAGAATTAGGAGCGATTACACCAACTGTAATCTGACTCCTTGATCATCCTTAAGGATGATGGTACAAAGTTCCCTATTAAAAGGGATAGTAGAGCTATTACTAAAGATACCCTTCCGAGCTATAAAGTCAGCTACTTGATTCGCTTCTCGGCAGTAGTGTCTGTATTGAATAAGGTCAAAAGCAGATTCCAATTGTTTGATCTTTTCACGTGATGTATATTATCCCATCTGACATTATTGCTGTTGGTGATGACTTTGATGAGCAGTAGATTGTCCCTTCTATTATTACTCTTTGTAGTCCTTTCCTAATAGCGTGCTCCATACCTGTCTGGATAACGATAGCTTCAGTTTGAATGACTAAGCCTTTGACAATTTCTTTATAAAATATATCAAATGACATGGCCCCGGGAATCCCGAGCAACCCCTCCCACATGTCAGGCGCCAGTGGGTTTAACAGAGACATCCACATTGATTTTGTAGACAACCCCTGGTGGTCTGCTCCGTTTAGTTTTAGGCAGCCCCTGATGGATTTACTAAAGTTGATGGGATAGTTAAAGCCAGTAGAGTAGACTAATACACATTGGCCGACAAGAGAGAAGAGAAAGAATAAATTTGTCAATTAATGTAAAAAAAGCCCTAAAAAGTTTGAGATCATCAAATATTTGTTGAAAATCATCATTTAAAAGTTAATTAAACCTTAATCTTATACCTAGCCCATTTAAAACTATATAATATTAAAAAAAAGCTTTGAAAAGCTATTGACTAACTTCATCAAACAGATCCCTAGCTACTCTCTAAATCCCGGCCACTACACGTACGTTTTGATTTATGAAACTGTTAGGACATGTATATAAGGTGTCCTTTGTAATAGGAGAAGGCATTCAATAATCAAATACAAGTTTACTCCTGAACTTTCCCTCTCAATCTCGTTCCTTGTTCTGTTGAGCTAACTACCGGTTTAGGAGCTTAACAATTGGTATCAGTTGCTAACGATCCTTGGCGATGGCGGAAGGTACACGCTTCAAGATGACGGAGAAGGTGGATTCTCAATTGAATCAACTTCAGCAATTCACAGCGATGACGCATGAACGACTAATAAAGACGATGCAGAAACAAGACGAACAGTGTAGAATCCTCCAAGAACAGCAACAGATGATCATCGATATGAAGAAATGGTTAGAGGAATTTCATAGTCGAATTGAGTAATCGGTGGCACAGATGGGGGAATGGATGCGAGTCTTTTCTCAGAAGGCAACAACGCACGCCAATTTCGGAGGAGCGACATTTGATCAGCAAGAAAAGACTCCGCCGACGATCAATCGTGAGATTCCGGAGGACACCAATGCATACAAGCCACCTCCGATGCGTAATGAGGGGTTTCTTGCTGGCCAGGGTCGTTTCCCTAAGATTGATTTTCCCCAATTTGATGGGAAAAAACCCCGGAGCTGGGTTAGGAAGTGTGAAAAGTATTTTTCACTCTTCGGCATTCAAGAACATCAGAAGGTGGAGCTTGCAGCGATGTATATGCAAGATCGCGCGGACACCTGGGTCCAAGGGTACCTCATGCAGCGACGAGTAGTTCATTGAAAAGAAATGAGTGATGCTCTTTGCTACAGATTTGGGGAGAAACAAGGAGTGGATAAAGTAGAAGAATTCAACAAGTTGAGTCAGTCTTCCGATCTTGAAGAATACAACGAACTATTTGAGGAATTGCGAGCATGTATGTTGTACAATCCACCTCTTCCTGAAAGCTATTTCGTTACAAGTTATATTAGTGGATTAAAGGCAGAACTCAAGCCGCTGGCGAAGCTTGGTCGGCTAAGAGATTTGGTAGAAGGACTGGAATTGGCCAGGTTGCACAACGATGTAGTGCAAGATTTGGTCAGAGTAAGCAAGCCTCCATGGAAATCAGGTGTGAGTTGGCACCAAGAAGGCCTTCGAGGGGGTTGAATGGAGGCAAGAGGACTGTGGAATTCAAGAAAGGGTTATGTTTTCGTTGTGGAGAGAGGTACTTTGTTGGGCATAAATGCAATTCTTCGTCTGTGAAGCATCTTTTGGCTCAGGATCCGGAAATAGTGGAAGAAGATGAATTAGGGGGTAATCTAGTCCCAACAGACGATAATCTGGTAGATGAGCAGGAAGGGTTTGTTCAAGCTCTGACTGGAAATGGCGTCGATACATCGATCATGGTCAAAGGTTATGTGGCGGATAGGTTGATCAACGTATTGATTGATAGTGGTTCAACCCATAGCTTTTTGGATCCTATGATTGCTAAAGAGGCCGGGTTCAAATTGACAACAACTAATCTGATGATAGTGGAAGGGCTTAACAAAGGGAAATTTTTTTGTAGGCAGGAATGCAAGGGGTTTAAATGGGTAATGCATGGAGGTAATTACTCATTCGACATAAGAGCTCTGAAGATAGGTGAATTCGAGCTCTTATTGGGAGTCAACTGGATGAAGAATTACAGTCCAATGCAATTCGATTACAATAAAATCACTATTGCCTTCTCTAAGGAAGGGAAGAGAGTGAAATTACAGGGCATTGTAGGGGATGACAAGAAAGGAGTGGTAAGGCATATTACAGGGAAGGAATTGCAAGGGCTGGCTAGAGATAGTGAGTTAGAATTGGTGACTGAAGTAGCTCAGACATTCCAGTTATCTACTCTAGAAGACACAACACCTGTAGCAGTGCAGGAGGTGTTGAAGCAGTTTGAAGATGTCTTTGCTGAACCTAAGAGCTTACCTCCTGAGAGGGGTTTTGAGCACAACATCCCTCTAAATCCAGGTACTTAGTCTATATGTTCTAAACCATACCGTTATCCTTATAGACAGAAGGATGAGATTGAAAAACAAGTGAAAGAGATGTTGAATTCATGCATGATTAGACACGGTTAGAGTCCTTTTGCATCACCAACGTTACTTGTTAAGAAAAAGGATGGGACATGGAGGTTCTTTTTGGATTATAGAAAATTGAATGATGCAACAGTAAAGGACAAGTACCCTATTCCCAACATTGAAGATCTGTTGGATGAGCTCCATGGTGCAACCATTTTCTCAAAGCTTGATCTGCGTGTTGGGTATCACCAGGTAAGGGCAGCTGATTGTGATATTCAAAAAACTGCTTTTAGAACTCATAATGGACACTATGAGTTTAATGTGATGCCTTTTGGGTTAACAAACGCCCCAGCTACGTTCCAGTCCTTAATGAATGTTGTATTTGCTGATTATTTGAGGAAATATGTGCTAGTGTTCTTTGATGACATACTCATCTATAGTACATGCTTAGAGGATCATGTGATTCACTTGGGGAAAGTCTTAGAGAGCATGAGAAAGAACCAGTTGTATGTCAAATTATCTAAGTGCAATTTTGTTGTGTGCAAAGTGGAGTATTTGGGCCATGTTATATCAGCCGAGGGAGTAGCTACTGATCAGTCTAAAATCGAGGCTATAGTGAAATGGCCAACCCCTAAGAATGAGAAAGAGTTAAGGAGCTTCCTAGGCCTAGCTGGATACTATAGGCGCTTTATCAGAAATTTTGGGACCATCTGCAAACTGTTGACCGATCTGTTAAGGAAGGAAGGCTTTCAATGGAATGCATCTAGCAGTGGGCCTTTTCACCAAATTAGGAAGATGCTCTCTTTTCCACCAGTTCTGGCTCTTCCAGACTTTGCCCTTCCCTTTTAGATTGAAGCAGATGCTTGTGATAAAGGTATAGGTGCAGTCCTTATGCAGTAAGGCAGACTTCTAGCTTTCATCAATAAGGCTCTCAACGGGCAACATCTTCTGCTATCTACCTATGAAAAGGATCTTTTAGCAATTATGTATACCATAGAAAAATGGCGCCACTACTTGGAACCCAGCCATTTTGTCATCATCATAGATCACCAAAGTCTCAGACACTTGTTGGATCAACAAGTCACCACTCATCTTCGGAAAAAGGCAATTAGGAAGTTGCTTGGGCTATCCTACTCCATCCAGTATAGGATGGGTAAAAGCAATTCTGTAGTTGATGCACTGTCAAGAAGAGGGAGTTCCATGGAACATACAGAGAAGAGCTCATGTTTTGCCTTAGTGGAGATCAAGCCAGCTTGGATTTAGAAAGTGACAGACAACTATGTGGGAGATGAGGAAATTAAGAAACTAGCTCCAAGAGCAGCTATTGATCCTTCTTCCAAGTTCAAATGGCAAGGAGAAGTATTGAGGTACAAGGGGCAGAATTGTGATTGGGCACAAAATTGAATTGAGGACCGGGATAGCTACTGCATTTCATTTTGAGGCAACATGGGGGCACTCAGGGATACGGGCTACCTATCACAGGGTGAAGGCACTATTCTATTGGCCCCAGCTGAAGCTATTTGTAGAGAAATTTGTCAAGGAATGTGATGTTTACCAACGTCACAAGCATGAAATTATGGCCTCACCAGGACTGCTGCAACTAGGGTTGACATGGTACGGTAACCACCAAAAAATGGTGATTACCACGTACCAACCACAAACTGGTGGTACGCAAATTTTTATACCACGTACCAACCACAAGTCGTGGTTACTGCACATGTGGTAACCACGCCTTGTGGTTACCATCGGTACATTACCATGGTTACCAAGCTATAATTTTGTTTGTATTTTTTTGAAACCCCTTGGCTACCTTTCGGTAGTCATCAAAGTTATCGAACAAAAAAATATGGTTACCAAAAATAATATGGTTACCACATATTAAAAGTTCAAATAAATCTAGTTCACAACCTAAAGTACAAACCAATTCAAACCAACCAAGTTCAAAGTCTTAAAACAAACCAAGTTCAATTGTTCAAACATTCAAAATGTTCCTGCAAGTTCAAACAAAACAAGTTCAAAGTCCTCAAACATTCAAAATGGCCCTATTGTTTCTAGTAGAAAAAGTAGAAATGACCAATTTAGGTCAAAATCAAAACACAAAATATAAATTAAAAACTTAAAATTTAAAAGCAATAACAATAAAACATTAAATAAAAAAATTAATATATAGACTTGGTAACCATGGTATTCAGATTTTATTACCATTACCGTACCACCTTCACGTGGTTACCACCATGTTGGTTACCACAAGTGTGGTTACCAACATGGTTGGTATGGTAATTTCTGTACCATTTGCCAGCCCTAGTTGCAACCTCTCCCAATTCCAGAATCTCCTTGGCATTCGATTGGCATGGATTTCGTGGAAGGATTGCCCAAGTCAGGGGGTTTTGATGTAATCCTGGTGGTTGTAGATAGACTGACTAAGTATAGTCACTTCATCTTGTTGAGCCATCCATTTTCTGCAACTCAGGTGGCCCAACTTTTCATGGATAATGTTTACAAACTCCATGGCCTTCCTCGTGATATTGTCTCAGATCGAGACAAGGTTTTTACAAGTCACTTGTGGAAGGAATTGTTTGCAAAATTGGGCACTTCCCTTAAGCTATCGACTGCTTATCATCCACAAACAGATGAACAAACAGAAAGGGTGAACCAATTTCTTGAAGTTTACTTGAGATGTATGATTTTAGCCATGCCAAAGCAATGGGCAAAGTGGGTGACTTTAGCTGAATGGTGGTACAATTCATCTTACCACTCGACTCTAAAAATTTCGCCATTCCAGGCTTTGTATGGATATCAACCACCTCAGTTAGGCTTGGGTGCAAGCAATGTAACCACGACTTCAGTGGAAGGTTGGTTTCAGGAAAGGGAGAATGCCATGGGAGTAGTGAAATCAAGCTTAGTTATGGCTCAGGAAAGAATGAAATTCTTAAAGCTACAACCATGTATGCAGACCTCTCTTGCCCTTCGAAGATGCTTAAAGCTGAGTGCGAAATACTACGGGCCTTTTGAGATAGTCAGGAAGATTGGAGAGGCAGCTTATCAATTATCCTTGCCACCCTCATCAAGGTTGCATCCAGTTTTCCATGTCTCTCAATTGAAGAAGAGGATTGGATCTTGGGTTACAACTCAGCCTGAATTGCCAGCTACAAATGACAATGGGTCTTTCATAGTAGCACCTGAGACTATCTTGGATACCAGGGTCCAACACTTGGCAAATGGCGAGCCAGTGGTAGAGTGGTTAGTCAAGTGGGTTAGTCTGTCAACTGAGGAAGCAACCTGGGAACCAGCCGGTCACATTTTGTATCAATTTCCTGATTTTTCAATGAAATAGACCTTGTGGGCAAGGTCTTTGTAAGGAGGGGAGTGATGTTAGGACATGTATATAATGTGTCCTTTGTAATAGGAGAAGGCATTCAATAATCAAATACAAGTTTACTCCTGAACTTTCCCTCTCAATCTCGTTCCTTCTTCTGTTGAGCTAACTAGCGGTTTAGGAGCTTAACAGAAACTTGGAAAGCATTGGAAGTTGATGGGAGAACAATCGAAGAACATCAAGTGATATTGAAGAAGAACAACACGAGAAGAATCGAACCAAATGTTCTAGTTGGACTGGGTTTCAAACCTTAAATCTATAATGAAATTGGATGATTAATTTGTTCATGCACGCTCAGGGACAGACTTAGGGGTCGGCTGGGTCCACTCCAGTCCACTCTATTTTTACAAAAATAAAAGAATAGATAAAAAAAAATTAAGGAAAATTAATAAAAATTATTTATTTAGTTATTAAAGTAAAGGTTTATTAATAAAATTATACGATAAGAAAACTTTAGCCTATCTACCCCACCCGAATTTTAATTTTCGGTTACGTGCCTGTTCAAGCTCAAACGGTGGCTTCGACTTCTGAGAAGAGGTGACCCAGAAAAATTACTCCATCCGTTAATTAAACACTTCGTTTTAGAAAGTAAATATTGTTAGGAAAAATATGTCATTTTAAGTATTTTGACATCCACTTTATAAAATTGCATTTGTAATGATTAGATAGATGTTAGCGGTAGTTTTCGAGAAAGTAAAAAAGTACAATAATAATTAGGAGTATAAGTGTATTTTTGTTTTCTTAAAATTTGTAAAAATTTTTAAAATGACATATTTTAATTAACATAAAGAGTATTAACTAAAGGAACCCTCTTATCACAGAGTCGACATGAATTGAAGCGTTCTCGCAGGAGTGACTTGTTTTATTGGAGACGAAGCTGCAACATCGACATGCCGTTCAACCACGGTAGGTTGTGTCCCTAACAAAATTAATTTTTTAAAAATTGATTTTGTAGTTGTTTAATATATTTTTTTTAAATTTAAAAAATATATTTAAATAGAGTTTAATTTTATATAACTATATATCAAAAATCATTTTGCATATGCTTGAGTAAAAAAATGGGATCAAATTTTGTGTTCGTCATTAATAGAGATTAAGGCTAAGATAAGTTATTTGATTATGTATGTTTTTTAATTAATGCGGCAAGTTGTTTGAGTTTATTTTCTTTATTCAAACAATTATTAAAATATTAATATTTAAATAATATTATCACACTCCCAAAACATTTATTATTAACAATATAAAATACAATTGAATTTATAACTTCAGGTAAAATGATTTAGGAAGAGTGAAAGGCTAGCTCGAGAGTGAGATACATGAATGTGGATGAAATTGATTAAAAAAAAAATACCTTAAAGAGTATTCTTATGCTAATGTAGTAGAGAAAAGGGATGATTGGATGAATGGATGAAGGACCTTAAACCATTATTACATTATACATAAAGAGGGTGTAAATGAAAGCATGAGATTCCCACATCCTAAAAGAGGAAACCATTTGGTGGGTGGGTGTCAATTTCTTTAACTATGTTGTACGTCCGGTGGGCTATTTGATTGCTACTTGTAACCAAACTTCTCTTATTTTTATGATTTCTTTATAAAAAAAAGTATTATAATGTACTCTTTTTTTTCCATCAACACCCCAATTAACCAGTCGGGATCACCTGTTCTAAAGGGACAGGCCCCGTGTTGTCAACTTTCCTCCCCCGAAAATTAAAAAAGAAATGTAATAAGGAGGAGTTTGTGTGAGGAGTACAGGGAGACAGTGAGGAGAACAGTACAGGTGATCTTCACCGCTAATTAACCCCACATAATGTTATTAATAGACAGAAAAATCACGGTATAAACTTTTCTAACTCCAATATGGTTTTATATATTCTATGAAATTTGAGTAAAGATGATTATAATGTGTCCTATTTTAAATAACTCGAAATTTGAAAAATATTAAATAATTATTAATAATCTTAATAATTGTGTTAAAAATAAAGAAGGAAAAGCATAAGCTTCCATTCTATTTTCTACCTCTATTTTTTTTTTTTGCCATTCCATCAATGTTGCTTCCTCTCTTGTACCTTTATAATTAACAATCTAGTAGTTATGTCAAGCTTTAGTAGCTTAGCCAATACGAATAATATGTAGACGTATATGTAGTGATTAATAAATCACGAGTTCAAACCTTCATTTTTTCAATTTATAGTAACAGCCTAAGTGTCTATTTATATATTATAAAATAAAATAAAATAGAAACCCAAAAGCTTTGAAATCCCCATATCTGTACAACACAAATTGAAACCCAAAAGCTTTGAAATGAAATCCCAGCCAGATCTGAAATCTCTATTTGAAGGGCATTTAAAGGCAAGCTCTCAATAGGAAACACTCCCCACCAAATCCAGCATGTATTGTCTCGTGAGTCGTGACACCAAACAAATACGTAGTATGAAGCTATAGATATTAGATACATCTCGGAGTATAGTATAGTTGTAATTATGACACCAAGTAATTCAACTTTGAAGATATAAGGATCAACATATAACATAATGCACGTAATTACTAACTATATATGCAAGTAATTAAAGATGGCAAACAATGCAGGAGTTTGTTTCAGGCCAGCTCATTTAAAAAAAAAAAATTAAAACAGCTCACTTTTTGAGAGGTGCTTCACTACAGTCTCGTCTTCACTTTTTACAAGAAATGGTGTTATATTGTACATGCCGTCCGACGGTGCTACTTCACGATGCTTGGCTTCCCACACCTTATTTGTTAATAGTATAGGGGGTTGACGCTACTGCCTTCATTGTTTGCCTCGATGCTAGGTTTGTGTTTTCTTCCTATGGGTCTATGTCTTCCCTTTTTTTTTTTTTTTACGGCCTCTCGATTTATCAGGCATTATTGTGATTGGTATTTCCAATTCCTATATATTTTCGAAAAAACATTTAATGATATCCTTATGTATGAAATCTCAGAGTTTATGATTTTGAATAAGAAGAAGAAGAGATCATGTGATCCAACGAAAGAAGAAGCTCTGAAATCTTGTTAGCAACTCTGCTGATTTTTCAAAAGACATGGACACAAGCATATCAAATCAATGGACTAAAAAGAAACCCAAATATCAATAATTAATTTTCATTTCAATTTCTTGACAACTCTCTCAGTCTTCACGTACAGAACTAATGACTAATGACTGTTAAACAATCTCCTTTAATAATGATCCTAGACAAATCAAGTTGGTGGCAAAGTAGTAAAAGTAAAAAAAAAAAGAGAATCTTCACTAATATATATATAAAGAAAAATTATCAAAAATAATACGAATTACCATAAAATGGGATAAATTATGGCTAATATTTTGGATTACAAATTACATCATATATGATTATATTAAACCCAAAATCTAATTTCTACTCAAAATTATTATTTTTTATTTTACAAAAATTACATTCAGACATTTAATGAGTTGATGTCATGGCTACAGGAGGGGGAAAAAATCCTAAAGCGTTATGCAACGCTCTCTCACGCGCCCTTTTGCTCCCCCTTTGGAGCTTCTCAGCCGCCTCCCTGTTATCCCGATGACCGCTTCCTCGGCACTCCCGTGCCTGCCGGAGTCCCCTCCCAATGTTACTCCTCTTATGCCTGGCCTTGACATCCATCACCATGTGGATTGATGTACCCTCTTCGTCAACCTCTGTCCCCCCATCTCTGATGGTATTTGCCAAGATCTGGCCGACTGGGAAGAGGTGTCGACTTCCTATTCGTTCGTCATTGGGCGGTTTTTATCCACTTGGATGGTCATCATTCTCTCTGGCTTCGCATTTATGAGGGATGTGAGGGTCTCGTGGTGGTCGGGTCGCAGACGTCCTTTCGTTCGGTGGTGTGGATGGTTGTTTAGCTTTGTGGGTGGCTCGATGGTCTTTTCACTGGAATCCGGCTACTTTATCTCTGTAAGTTTCCTCCTCTATGAGTATTTCATCTTAAGGGACCCCTTTGCTTACCAGCAACATCGCTATAAATATCATACTCCATTATGCTTTTGGGATTATACTTCCCACTTTATCTTTGTCAATCCTTGTTCCAAATTCCAAATTAAGGACTCTCTTTGCTTCAATTTCTTGGTTATTGTCATGGCCTCTAAATCTTTCATGGATGCTCTAAAAGATACTCAAACTCAAACCCCTTCTGAATTACCCTCGGATCCTACTCCTATTCCTTCTTCTGAGAATTCAGTGAACGCTTCTGGTAGTCGCGCTCCTGTGCCTAAGTTTTTTACTGCTGAAAAGGGTAAAGGCTTGCCGCCTGAGGTTTTTTTGGAGGAATCTGTTGTGGCCTCGGGGCTAACTGATCAATCGGCATTCTTCAACAAACTTGTTGAACTTCGTAAGGCTGCCTCCTTGCTAATCAAAATATTTTATTTGGCACTATTTATGGTGGTTTTTCTGATCTCAATCAGCTCAAGCTTAAGATCCGTAGTGAATGGGGACACTATGTTGGTGCTGTTGAGATTGTTGATCTCTCTTCGTGTTGGTTTGAGGCCCGTTTTGTCAATTTCACTGACCTTAAGAGAGTTTGGGATGAACGTCCTTATCATTATACAGGGCAATTGTTTGTCCTTCTTAAGTGGTTTCCTGATTTTGATCCCACAACTACTGGGGTTTCTCATGTGGATCTTTGGGCTAGAATTCCTAAATTACCTGTTGAATTCATTTGTAAGGAAGCATTGGTTGAAATCCTTAAGCAGTTCAAGGTGGACTCTTTTATCCGCTTTGATAAACTTTCTCACCAGAAAATTCGGGTTGATCTTACTAGATTATGTCTTAATGTTGCTCTCAAGAAGATTGTAGGGGAGATTGTCATCCCAGATGAAGATGCCCAAACCTTGCCTTTGAGGGTGTATTATGAGGATTTCCTGAAAGGTTGTAGCTTTTGTGGTAAGTTCTCTCATGTTTATGATGATTGTTCTGATCGTATTCCTAAACCGAAACCTACTGTCAACAAGGTTTGCATCTCGGGCCCGGAGGAGGGTGTTGGTTCTTCGGATAAACTGGACTGGACTACGGTTGGTCCTAAAGGTGGCAAGGGCTATTCTAAGGCTAGTATTAAACCATATATGGCAGGCATCAGTGGGATTGTGGTTGAGTTTGTCTCTTATGCTCTAACCCCCACTTCTTATAAGGATGTTTCTGGGAAAGATGACGCGGTCGATCCGATCGAAAGGCTGGCTAGCAAGGCTGATAGGATGCTCCCCTCTTCTAATGACGACGCTTTAGGCTGGTGTGGTTTCGCCCCGGTGGTTTGCCCCTCTACTGGTGCCACCATCTTCCCGACTGCGCAGGCCATAAAAGTTGATTCCAAGGAGCCAAGTCTGGTTCCTCTTGGGGGGTCCTTGCCGACTAGGGCTTTTTCGGAAGATTCCTATCAATCGCATGGATCAACCTCTACTTCTCGCTCTATGAGCCGTCGCCTTGGCAAGCTTGGGGTCAACTCTCCATCATCTACATCGGATTATGGAAAGCGCCGTGGAGACAAGTCATCGGAAGACTACGCCTCATCGCTTCTGAAGAAGTAAAAAAATTAGTTTTCTAAATGCATTACAACCCCAATATTTTGTTGTGTGTTTGGATGTTATCTACTTGTTTTTTTTGTGTGGCCTTGGGATGTGTTTGGTATGGTTTTTGGGGTGGGAGTGATAGAGTTATGAAAAGCTCATGATTTGTTATTAGGGATTCATCCCAATATATAATATAATTATAGAGATGCTTAAGGCTTAAGGCAAATCTAAATATATCTATCCTAATATAAAAAGATAGAATATGCAAACAAAGATATCTGAACTAAAATAATCTAACTATCCTTAAGAGCATCTTTAACCATGATACTCATATTGAGTATCATAACTTGTTTTTTTTTTCATTTCTTTCTCATCCACCTCAATATAATATTTGGTACTCTACAAACATGGTACTTGACATGAGTATCTTATTTCACTTTTTGCATCAAAATTGTTTTTTGCAATTTTTTCGGTAAGTAAAAATCAAATGAGACCCACTATTAATGTTTGATTGGCTAATATTCTATGGTATTGTGTCATATTGAGTATCATATGTATGATACTTGAGCTCACATTTTCTTTTGAGTTCTTTCAAAACTATGACTTTTTCTTACATTTTCTTTTTCTTTAATTGTTATGGTAATTGGAGTATCACCATTAAAGATGCTCTAACATGCCCCCTCAAGCTGGGTGGCGGGACGGAAAGACCGAGCTTGGGAATCAAAGTCTAGAACTTGGACCGCGGTAACAGCTTAGTGAGCACATTAGCCAGCTGATCATTAGTGGAAACATAGGCGACGCGAAGCAGACCATTCTGAACAAGTTCCCGAACAAAATGGAAGGCAAGGCCAATATGCTTCATTCGTGAGTGAAAAAACTGGGTTGGAGCTAAGGCTCTTGGCACCCAGATTATCACAGTGCAACATCGGTTGACGCGACAGACGGACACCGAGCTCATCAAGAAGGGAGGTGATCCAAACAAGCTCAGCACAAGACTAAGCCAACCCACGGTATTCGGCTTCAGAGGAGGAGCGGGCAACTGATTTCTGTTTCCGAGAGGACCACGAGATAGGCGTGGAACCAAGGTACATTAAATAACCCATAGTAGACGTGTAAGCATCAGTGAAACCATGGAGAGCAAGCGGGAGGTGATGACTAATAACAATCTCATGAGAAATAGTGCCTTGAAGATACTTGAGAAGCCGCTTCAAAGCACTCCAAAGAGCGGTAGTTGGTTCATGCATGAATTGAGAGAGCTTGTTGATAGCGAAGCTTATATTCGGGCGAGTGAGGGACAAATACTGCAAGGTACCAATACTAACTGCTACTCGAAAATCAGTCGGAGAGTCAAGAATAGTACCCGAGGTCTTCTAAAGTACGTGTGGAGGAGGAGCACATAGGTGTTGAAATGGGATTAGCATCAGCCATATTCATGCGGTGAAGAAAGTCTTGAATATACTTGTGTTGGTTCAGAAATAGACACTTAGGATGCAAGTGAACCTCCACACCAAGAAAATAGGTTAGAGGTCCAAGATCCTTAAGCGAAAACCGAGTAGAGAGATGCTGAATCATATCGGCAAGAGTTGTAGAGTCGCTTCTAGTGACAATGATGTCGTCAACATAGACAAGTAGGTAGGGAACAAGATGGTGACGGCGATAAATGAACAGAGACGAGTCAATGACAGAGTTGACGAAACCAACCTGAAGAAGAAAGTTCCTTAACTCTGTATACCAAGCACGTGGGGCTTGTTTGAGACCATAGATAGCCTTCTTTAACTTGCAGACATGTTGAGGAAGAACCTTGTCAATGAAGCCCGACGGTTGTTCCATGAAGACCCCTTTTGACAGTTGGCCTTGCAAGAAGGCGTTATTGATGTCAATCTGACGAAGTGGCCATCCAGAAGAGATAGCCAGCGCCAGCACAGTTCGCACGGTAACAGGCTTGATAACCGGACTGAATGTCTCAGTAAAATCACAACCCGGTCGTTGATGAAAACCCTTAGCAACCAGACGAGCTTTATACCTGTCAAGAGACCCATCCGACTTGTATTTGACCCGAAGCACCCATTTACAACCAACCACATTCGGTGCTATATCATGCGGAACAAGCTCCCAAATATGATTCCAACACAGGGCATCATACTCCTTTGTCATAGCCTGATGCCAATCGGAATCCTTCAAGGCTTGGGTAATGGTGGTTGGTTAATGGTGGGTTGAGGCTTGGGCGAGGAGGTTTAATTTTTGGATGGGTTTACAGAAATTATTTCGAGAGTGGGTAACCATACCTTGCTGATGAGGGGCAGGCTCAGTCTCATGAGTGGTATTGGGGGACTGGGTTGAGGCGGAAGCAAGGGAAGGGATGGTGGTAACCTCCGGGGTAAGGGGAGGTGATTGAGAAGACGGGGGAGTGTCGGCGGGAGGGGGAGGCGAGGGAGGAGAGGTAGCAGCGAGAGAGGTCGGGGCAGAGGGAGGAGCAGGAGAAAGGGGGATGTTGAACATAGCCCAAGCCAAGCTATCATGGGTACTGGGTAGTGCTAAGCTTGTCACGGCTGGGGGATGAAACAGAGGGTTCAGAGGAGTAAAACGGGAAAACATGCTCGACAAAAGTGACATGTCGGGATGTGTAGACACGAAATGTGGTGGGATCGAGACAGAAGTAGGCGCTCTGGGATAAAGAGTAACCAACAAAGACACAAGGTATGAACTTTGGTTCAAGTTTATGCTTGGTGTAGGGTTTCAACTAAGGGAAGCACAAGCACCCAAAGGATTTAAGCTTTTTGTAATTGGGATGAATCTGAAAGAGAGAGTGATAAGGAGAGGAGTTGTGAATGGTAGGCATAGGCATCCGATTGATGAGGTAGACCGTTGTTTTGAAGGCAAAAGGCCAAAGATTTTGAGGTTGACCAGAGTAATCCATCAGGGAGAGGCATGTCTCAACAATGTGTCGGTGGTGACGCTCGGAGAATTCATTGTGTTGGGGAGTGTGAGGTGGAGAGGTAAGGTGAGAGATGCCATGAGTCTCCAGAAACGATGAGAGAGCAATGTACTCACCTCCATTGTCAAAATAAAGAATTTAAATTTTGGAGCGGAAATAGTTTTCAACTAAGGCTTTGAAGGCAATAAAGACATCTTTGGTGTTTGATTTTCGCTTGAGAGGATAAAACCAAATATATCGAGTAAAGTGATCGAAGAAGATGACATAATATCGAAAACCATCGCGTGAGAGAACTGGAGACGACCAAACATAAAAAAAAAATAACTTCCAAACGAAGAGTAGATGTAATCGAAGAATTATAAAAACTTGAATCTGAAGATGAATCTGAAGAATTATGAATCGAAGAATTATGACTTTTGTGGACAACACAAGAAGTACATGAATCTGAAGATGCAAAACAACCTTACTGAAAATTGGACTGTAAAAACTTGACGATAGACTTGGAGGGATGACCCAACTTGTGATGCCAGGAAGATCCAACCGAGGGAGTCTTGGCAGTGAGTGGGAGAGACGAGTCAGTATTGTGCGCCTAATTTGCCATGTTTTATATTGACTTTTATAACGATTTCTGTATGCATTTCATACATTTAGGTTAGAATAGTACAGAATCTGTGTAGTTTATGCTTATTTGCCAATTATGGAGATCTACAATAGTTCTTGTTTAATTTCGCAGAAATCGGATGCACTTTAGAGCTTAAAGGAAAGTCACGAAGAAGTAAAGGATGGTGCAGCTGGAGAAAAGCCCATTTTTCACCATTCATCATTCTAAATCAAGTTTTGATTTCTTCATGAGAGTTGTAGCCCCCGAAAATAGCTTTCCAACGCATACTCATATGCATCAATCCGACAAAAGAGGCCTCAGGAAACTGCGTTTCAAGACGGATGCAGAATGCTGAAAGCTGACAGGACTAGTAGACGTCGACCACTTTGATCGATGTCGAGTACTTTGGTTGGATTCTACCCAGTCGAGCACGAGACGAGCAGCTGACCACTCGAGCAGAATAGAACTACTCGACGTTGAGTATATTACTCGATGTCGAGTACCCGTCGAGTCCACCAATCTAGCCGAGCTCTAGCACATCACGAGGAGAACACGAACCTACTCGATGTCGAGTACTCTTCTGGGCCAATCCGAGTCGAAATCGAGTGGAGTCCGAGCTATGTAGATTACTTGCAAGTGAAGGAACGAGATATACTGTCAAGACAAGAGAAGATCTATCAAGATGGAAGATATTTATCCACTTTAGTTAGACTTACCTTTAGAGATTTATTTGTTTTATTCATTAAGTTTTATCTTAAAGTTTTAGATAGACATTTTGAGATATAGATAAGATATTCTTTCCTTGGGTAGCGGGGATTGAATACTATAAATAAGGCTCTAGGGGTTGGTTCTTATTCATTCGATTCCACACACAATTTACATTCGAAAAGTAGGAGTTAGAGAGCTTAGGTCGAGAGGAGTGAAGTATTGCGAGAGTGGATTTGGCTTTGATCGCTTGTAAGTTTTTATTTGATTTAATGCAATTTAGTTTCCTTTTATTATTGATGTGTTTCTTTATGATGAAGAGCGAGTAGTCACCCAACTTCTAGGGTCGGGGTGAGCCCAACGATAGCCATGCATGCTTGAGGTAAAGATTCAATATTTGTTATGTTTTTATCATCCACTATTTTTATTATGTTGATTACCTAATTAATAGAGATTCAGGTTAACAACTTGGATTATAAACATAAAATTGGTAGATAAAATTAGGGTTACTTGAAATAGTTATCTAATTGTTGGAAAAGGCAAAAGCTTGATTCTTTGATGTGATTTGCATGATTATCTATATTTATCTCGCCTTATGCATGTTTGGTCATCGTTGTTGCAAACCCCGATCTTGGAAGTTTGTTTTAGTTTAATTTGTATACAATCCAAATTTTGTCAACCTGGTTATTTTCTATTCACGCTTCGTTTCCACCCTTAAACTCTTCGGCCATCTTTTCCGATACAAATACGTTTATGCGGGACTACCCGACGTCGAGTACTTTACTCGACATCGACTGCTAATTACTCGATCAAGAGATCGATTGCTCGTTTTTGTCTCTACATGTACTTGAGACGGACAGGTTTAATCGACGTCTAGGACTTTACTCGACGTCGACTACTCCCAGTACCCGGTTTTGCTGATTTTTGCTCGAATTCGACTGTGCTGGCCCCTTTCGACTACTACATAGTCGAGGTCGAGTATTCTGGAGTCGACTTCTGAACGTGAAATGTCTGCAATCTGAGAGCCGCTGATCCGCTTCCTCGTGGATCGATCCTGACTACCTTCTACTACAACGGGAAGGAGTCTTGAATATTATTTGCTCGTAATGGAATCTGTTTGCTTTACTTTATTTACATTCTAATTGCAATTCTCGATTTCTTCTTACAACATACAGTGAGGGTCCAAGAGTAGATGCCATCGACACAAGGACAAGTAAGAAGAACGGTTCCCGTTGGGAGATCCTTCACAAGAAAACAGGAGGGTAAGAATTCAACCGAAAGACTGTTTTGAGTGGTAAACTGAGACACATAAATGATGTTTTGAGGAATTTGTGGAACATGAAGAACATTATCAAAGGTAAAAGAGTGCTTGTGAGTGTTGAAATTGAAACGACCAATATTTGAGATGGAGAGACCATTACCATCACCAATCTGTAAGGTGTCAGGACCTTCATACAGATAGTGGGACGCGAGGTTTTGCAGGTTATATGTGACATGGTGGGAGGATCCACTGTCTAGTAACCAAGGTTGAGAGGAGTTGGTGGCAACGTGAGCTTGGGGCGGTAGGTGAGGAGCATAGGGTGGCGGAGATGGAGTGCCTTGTGCGTGAGGATTCTGGTTCCGGTTGGAGGAGGGAGGTTGAAGGTGCTGAGCCGCCTGACGAAAGCCCGGGTAGGCGGCGATGACGTGACCCCGAACACCACACCACTTGCAGACGCCAAGGAAGGGGCGGGGCTGATACGGTGGAGTGTCGAACGATGGTTGGTTGGGAAAATTAGGGTTGTGGGGAGGGCGAGGGGTGTAGGGTTGAGATGGTTGGGTCGGCCAAGAGGGTGTCGGTGTGGAGGTCTTTTTTTTCGAACGGTTCTTGGACTGCATTGTCAAGGCGGACCAGGCGGTAGCAGGCGAGGAAGCGAGAACCGTACCATCTGGTTTGAGTTGGAGCTCCTTCTGAATGAGTTTTTCATGCATTTCCTCAAACGGGATTGGCGTGTCCCTCGCATAGACACCATCAATGACGGATTGAAATGAGGCGTCTAATCCATTCAAGACATACTCGACAATGTCCTCCTGATCCTGTTCTTTGCCCAGAGAGGCCAGCAAGTCAGTGTTGTGTTTGATTTGTTGCATAAACTCGTTGATAGTCTGAGAGCCTTTCTTCATGTGCCGGAGTTTATCTTTGATTTGATGAATGTGGCCCCTGGAAGTTTTGGCGCGGGTCTTCCAGGCATCTTGACTGGTGGTAGCACGTGTGACGAGTGGTGCCACAGACGGAGACAGAGTGCCGACGAGAACGCCAAACAGAAGCTTGTGTTGGCGCGCGCATCCACGTGTTGTATGCCGGATTTGGATTGGGTGCCTCGGAATTGGCATGATTGCAAAGGGTTTGGGATGGCACTAGGTATGAGCCATCAAGGAATTTGAACAACCAATATCCAATGAGAATCGATTGAATCTGGGTCTGCTAGGTGATGTAGTTGGTAGAGGACAATTTGATAGCATTGTGAAATTGAACCACTATAAAGGGTTTAGTAGGTTCAGCATCATTGGGGATCGTGTGATTGGAAGAGGCAATGGCGGCACACAGGAGGAGATACATGCAGAAAAAAAAATTAGGGTTTGTGGATTAGACTCTTGATACCATGATAGAGTTATGAAAAGCTGATGATTTGTTATTAAGGATTCATCCCAATATATAATACAAGGATAAGGGTGCTTAAGGCTTAAGGCAAATAAAAATATATCTATCCTAATATAAAAAGATAGAATATGCAAACAAAGATATCTTAACTAAAATAATCTAACTATCCTTAACAAGGAGTAGGATGGTGTTTTCCCACCTTTAGATTTTGATCTCCCTTGGTGGGAGTTTGTATTTTCCTTATGTTGTTTGGTGCTGCCTTGTCGGCTTTCTTTATGAAATTGGGGTTGATTTTGGTTTTACTGTTATGTGTTACAGTTTACTCTTGTTTGCAGATGCTTTGGTTACTCGCTCTAGTCAATTTGGTTTTATTTTATTATTATTTTGTTCTTCTGTTCAGGCTACTTGTTTCTTGTCCTTTCTTCTCAGGTGGTCCTTGCTCAAGAGCAATCTATGCAGCAATCTTTCTATTCTATCAGTCATGAATTGATAAGCCTTCTCACTACCGGTGTATGGTTTTGGTTGTCTAGTAAGTGTTTCTTTCCCTTTTGCAACCTTTATGTCTATCTCAGTTTCTCACCAGCAAGATACTCATAATTATCATAATACATCTGGAACTGCAATTCTCATTACATCTCACTTGATGGTTTAAACTATTCACTCATTCTCCCAGTACTGTCGTATAGGGTGTTGTATTGCTCCTTTTCTTCTAGCAACGTTGACCTTGCTGTCACTATAGCTCGAGTCCCTTGGTTTTTGAGGTGCTCTAATACCTTGCCGGATTTGGTGATTCACACACCCATTGGAGGTCTTGCCTCTACGTGTTTCTTCTCTATTGCACTGACATGCGGTACATGGGTTGTTCGGGTCTTTGTTGTTTCAAGTTTGACCTATGCGAGAGCCTTCTGCAACCTTCAAATATCAGTTTACCGGCTAGGGTGGTTTGCCGATGTTTTTGCTTAGTTTCGGTTGGCTTCTTCATGCTCCATAGTTGGAATGTACATCGTTTTTTTTTCTACAAAGTAACGCTCTCTGTATGGTCTCTAGACTTTTTGAAGTTAATCTTCAGTGGCTAATTTATGTTATAATTTATGGGCAGTATTGTTGTGCTTGCTCTTTGGAGTGTATAATAACTTCTTTGTTAACTCTTTTAATGTTGTATTTGGACTTACTAGCATCTCAATTTTTTTAGGGGACCTTGTTCTCCACAAAAGGACTTATAAATAAGCGTTTATGTACTCTACCAATTCTTACTCTCTAGGGACTGCTTGTTACTCAATGACACATATGATGAAACTTCTTGTTTTTCTCTCTAGTTTGATGCAACAACATACTAAGGTTCATAGACATTTGGATCGTATAATTTCTGGATCGATCCCCTACAAAGAGTTACACTATCGCAATAGATTTTAATGAATATATGTACATGGAATTCATGTGGTATCCGGAGCTGTAATTTCCGGACAAATATTGATATGTTCTGTAAAAACAATTCTATAAAAGTTATCGCTCTACTTGAAACCAAAACTAATAAAATTCCACCTGACATTGCTTGGAAGAAGTCTGGCTTCTCTGGCATCGCTTTTGATCCGGCTATTGGTTTCGCCAGAGGGATCTGGTTACTTTGGAATGACCTTCCGATTTCTCAGGGGTCTATCGATCTTGTTTCCACCAACTGCCGATTTATCATTTCAACTTCACGGATCATATTCGTGGGTCTACAGTTTCTTTCATTGTTGTGTATGCTCCCCCCGACAACATATACTGAATCAGGTGTTCTGTGATTCTATTACCAATTATATCGAGCAACTATCTCTGCCCTTTTGTATAATGGGAGATTTCAATGACATTGGTTGCTCACCAAACAAGGTTGGGGGCCCTTCGATGATCCCTTCGAGGTTTACGTGGTTAAATCACCTTAAGAAATATTTGGATCTTAAGGATGTCCCTTCATTTGGAGGGGAGTTTACCTAGCAAAGGAAAAAAAGTGGCCCTGCCAACTACCTTGAAAGACTGGACCGTCTACTAATCCTAACGGATCTTATAAATACTTATGATTACGTTCGCCTACAAGTACACCCGTTTCCAGATCGGATCATCCTCCCATTTCAGCGGATTTTCGCCATGATGTCCTGCGTAGCAACCGGCCCTTCCGGTTTGAGCTTGTGATAATGCATATTTTATGTAGGCATTATAGATAGGTCATAGGTGCATGGTATTCAAAGTTCGGAATCTACAGTTTTTAGTGTTTATTGTAGGTTATAAGATCCGGCCTCGAAAGGTGGAGAAAGCATGGAGCAAATGGACAAAGAAGAGCTAAGGAACAAGAGCGGAAATTGAGAACATGGAGAAATCCCATCTTTAAGGTTCTGAGAAGTTGGAATTAGCTTCTAAAGTCTTCATGAGAATTATAGTTCTTGGAAAAAGCTTACCAACGCATATTCATATGCATCAATCAAACGAAGGATGACTCCAAAAAGTGTGTTACAACTTCAGTCTGTCGAAGTTGTTGCCACTACATAGGACGGGGCCCGCTGCCTTTCACACGACGCTCGCCGTTCTTGTCAGATTCGGATTTACGAGACGCGACCCAAGTCTATCTTTATGGGAACATTTATCTTCACTTATTCTAGGGTTTGGCTGACACAAGGAGGCCTATATTAAGTCATTTTCAGTAGGTGTTATTCATTAAACTAACAATTCAATAATTCATAAACTCAAAGAGAGATGAGAGGATTTAAGTTTAGGGATTTAAATTACGTTATGCTTGCCTAGAATTCTTTTGGTTTTGCTATGATTCAAGACTTGGTTAGATGATTTGTGAGACTTTATTCCTATCTTTTCTATGTTTGATTGATTCGACAATATCTTTGTTCTTCAATTGATTGATTGCATATATTCCCTCTTGATTAGCTACCTTGACGAAATTTGCTCTCTTGCTAGGTTTGATTACTTCTTGCGATTTGATTAAATAAGTAGAAAACATAATCAATCGATCTCGTGAAAGCATCGATTGGGTGTGTAGGGGATATTGACAATTACGCTTTATCAATTGCATCGATTAGGGTTAGGGAGTTGCACCTCTATCTTTGGTTGTTTATGTTATTTGTATTGTTTAATTGCGTCACTTTGGAGTGATCCAAGGTTGGATGAATCAAATAAGGGTATATAGAATAGAGTCAAGGATCAATGACCTAACCAATGTTGCGAAATATATGCAAAACTACACTATACTCTTCTATCTTTTATTCGCTCTACTAACCTTTATCATCATCTATTTGTTTTCCTTATTGTTTATCTTCATTCATATTCCTATTCTATCGTTAGTGTCATAATTGATAAATACACATTGCATTGAAGTATTTGTTTCTCTTTGGGTTCGACCCCTTATTTATCCGCTATACTAGGTTCCTAGTTAGTTTGGGTTATTTCTTTGGCGAGGTGAAACCTAACGACATTTCTCCTCCGTTAGCTTGCCTGGACCAAAAGGGAAGATTATAATAATATTGCTCTCCAAATGAAATTGCTTTGGAAGATTATTGCTAAACCAAATAATATTTGGGTCCGCGTCATCTCTGAAAAATACTTGAAAGGTACGCCACTTCTCAGTTATGTTAAAAAAACAAAATATCTCCTGGCAGTGGGGTCGCCTTATGTCAATTCGACATCTCTTTCGGCAAGGTCTACGTTGGAGCATCGGTGATGGTTGTTCCATCAATTTCTGGAGTGATTGTTGGGCTTTTAACACCCCGCTAATTGACAGAGTGGTTGGTTCTCTCCATGTGAAGTCTATGCGCTTACATTCAATCACTTTATCGATTAGTCTAATAACTGGGAAACGCAGAAATTGCATACCACACTACATCACTATTTATCAACTACCAATATTGATAATATTGCTTAAATTCCACTACCGACAAATGTCCTATCTAACCAGCTGTATTGGGGTCATAGAAAAGATGGCTTGTATTCAACCAACTCGGCAACTAAGTTGCTCACTAAAGACCATGGGTGCATATCCTTCAATTTTGGATGGATCTGGAAGTTGGATGTGTCAAATAAAGTTAAGCATTTTCTGTGGAAAGTGACCAGAGATGGTCTTCCGACTAAAGCGCGCCTTTTGAAATCTCATATTTCGGTCCCTCAAGGTTGTGCTTTCTGTGACAACACAAATGAGTCGCAACTTCATTTGTTCATTACTTGTCCGTTTGCGCAACGCCTTTGAAGGAAGTTGGGACTGCCGATTCCAAATTGCATTACGGCTATGTCTATGAATGATAACCTGATCATGATGACAACAATCCTTAATATTATTGGTTCTAAGAATATGGCTAAACTGACAATCTGTTGGTGGACGCTTTGGTTTTTTAGGAACCAAAACTCTTTTGACCACACTACCTCTGTCACCATTCAACAAATGGAGATTTTTTACACTGTTGTGTTCAAAAATTGGAAGGAAACTAAGTCTCTCGACGATTCTGGCTCACCTAGTGGATCTCCTCTTGTGGTGTCCGGGGCTCGTCCGCGTAGGGTGGTTCCATCTCCTACCCTACCCACGGTACCGGTTGTGCGCTTTGACTTCCTCTAATCTTCGGAATAGGATTTGGGATAAGCCTCCGCCTGATATTTTTAAGTTAAATTTTGATGGGTCCTTGCGTCAGGATGGTTCTGCTTCATATGGTTTCTTCATTTGGGATTCCCTGGGTGTTGCAGTTGCTCCTGGAGTTGGTTTGTGTAACGGTACCTCGACTCTGTTTACGAAAACACTAGGTCTCAAAATGGGGAATTCTAGTGCTAAGTAACAATGTATTACCAATTTACTTATAGAAGGAGATAACCTCATGGTTGTTAGAGTTCTGCTAGTGGATTGGAAGTGTCCTTGGAACATTGAGCTCTTGCAATCGGACATTTTAATTGATCTTTCGTCGTTTTCTAATGTTGTGATTCGTCATATTTTTAGGGAATCTAATACTGTTGCAGATGTACTCGCTCATCTGGCTTACAGTCTCCTTGTCGACGGTTGCCTTGAAGATGATCCAGAACTTCAGGTTCTCATTCAGAATGATGCGCTAGGAAGAACGATCCCACGAGATCGTCCAACCTAGACATGAGCAAGGGTTAAGGGTCGACCTGGACCCGATGGGTTTTGACCCGGCGGGAACCCGAAGGGTCGACGACCCGGTGGGTTAGGGTCAACAAGGGTCAGGGTCGAGGCGGGTTAAGGGTTAGGGTTAGGGTCATGCTGATTTTGACTCGCGGACCCGGTGGGTCGAACCCGAAGGGTCGACCCGTAGGGTCAACCCGCCGGGTCATTTATTTTTTTCCAAAAAATCGAGGTGAAGAGGAAGAGGAATTCAACATTATAGACTGACGGAGCCATCTAGAGAGATCCCAATTTCCTACTATGTAGGCAATCGCTCGTCAAATATTCATCGCTCCTTGCTCAACTCTAGCGGTGGAGCAACGTTTTAGCCAATGTGGTCAAATATTAAGCGAGATGAGATCAAAACTCTTGTACGAGACTCTGAAAGGTCAAGTTTGCCTAAACGATTGGAAGAGTGTGGAGATGTGAATTCAAAATAATGACCACTTAATCGAGTCAGGCTCGGATAAAGAACTCGACGATGACACAATGATCAGGAGCTCAGATGCAAAGCAAGGAGAAGAGTCTTAGTATGAGATAAGGTAAGTCGGGATCAGAACGAATGTAAAGAACTACGTGAGCTTTCATTCCTCTTCCCCGAGAGATACGTACACAACTAGAAAACCGGTCCATACCCTTGTTTCTTTTTATTTTTATTTTTTTAAACTTAAAAAACTTTTAAAAAAATGACATGTCATGACCCGACGGATCAAAGGGTCGACCCTTGACCCGGCGGATCACCACAACCCATTGACCCGTGACTTGGAAGGGTCAGGATTAGGGTCAGAGATATCCCGACCCTTGACCCGGTGGGTCGGACCCTTAACCCGACGGGTCCGACCCTTGACTCGGCGGGTCCAACCCGTGCTCATGTCTATTCCAACCTAATCTTTATCTGATTAAAAAAAAATGAGTTGATGTCATGTCATTAGATTTGAAAACCTTCTATTATCACATCAACGAATTAGCTAGAAAATTTGTTAGAATTTATCCCATGTTATATTTTTAGTAATTTTTAAAATTTATATTAATTTTGATTTATAATTGATAATTTGTACTCTTTGTTAAGAAAAATATGTCATTTTGGGGAGAAAATTTTGTTAAGAAAATAATGTCATTTTATGAATTTTTTGTATACTTTTAAAAATTACTCTTGTAAAAGAAAGATACTACTCCCTCCGTTAATTAAAACATATCATTTTAGACATTTACACATTTTTTAAGAAAGCAAATAAAAGCAAACAAAAATATACTTATACTCCTAATTATTACTTTACTTTTTCACTTTATTTAAAACTACCACTAACAAATCTCTATTCATTACAAGGGTAATTTTGGAAAGTGAACACCAAAATACCTAAAACGACATCTTTTTCTTAACAAAATTTTACTCATAAAACGACATATTTTTCTTAACGGAGGGAGTATTAGTTATAGTTTCAATAATTAATTCGCTTTGTGTATTGTGTGCCCTAAGGATATAGGATAATGATACTTTATTGGAAAAGAAAACTCTAGAAAAAAAATCGATGAATCTTATAATCTAATTTAAAAATAGCTAAACCGAGTGTATATAAGGAAAATATTTCCCAACTTATCTTCTTATCATATATCTCAAGGGTATATGATAGAAAAAACCGTAATTCAAAAGATAGATAAATAATTATGAATATAAGTCTATTTTTAGTTGTTTTATTAAAAAAAATACACAAATTTCTAAAATAACATATTGGAGAGTATTATTATTCTTTTCCATTTTCCTGAATTCTTCAAGAATCAAGAGTATTCCCTCCCTAATTCCCTATAAGATAGGTGGAAGACAGAGCAATGATGCATGCTAGTAAGTAGTGAGGACCTACAACCCGTTAAAACAAAAGTTGGGGCTAATTAGGAGCAACAGTCCATTTCAGAGTCAGTGCCGTCTGATCAATCATCCTAGATTTTCAACTGTTTTGACACCACCTATTTTCCTATCTCATTTACACCCTGGACTCAAATTGGATTATGTTATTCGCACTGTAAAATCTCGTCAATCGTAGTATCGATATTAGATTTCTGGGTCAACATGCAGAGTGTTGATGTCTACTTCCTTGGTTGGTATGCAGTTTGAGATATGCAATATAACACAGTAGCTCACGATCACGGAAATCTTGCTGCTTTTCAGACCGCCGACCTAGGAAGTCACCACCGGCTCAGTTCGATTGGATAGGTCGCAGAGCTTGCAAGTTGACTAGCCCCACCACTGGAGACCTAGGGAGTTGGCTTCTGCATCTGGCATGTCACCTCAGAGAGTCGACTTCGGCACTTTTTTTAACGACTTAGAAAGTTGGCTCCGTCACTATGCTGATGGCGAGAAATTCATCCATATGACAGTCCTCTTCAAATTTTACGATAAAGAGTTGCTAAAAATTACTAAAATATAATCCTACTAGATATTACCAATTTATTAGGACTATATTGTATAGTGTTTAGTTAGAAGAATTTATAATATATTTAAAATAATAAAATTTTAAAATAAAATATCTTATAAATTGGGTAAATTAATTATTTAAGGCAATATTGAGTGTTAGGTTTATACAATTTATACAATATTTTATTTTAAATTCTTATTATTTGAAACACGTAAAATTTTAGCTAAACAAACACTTCCAAAGCGTTAATGTTTATAATACACAAACATTTGGATACCAAACAAACCCTTACTCCATTGGTTTTTTTAAAGTCTTTTACTATTTATGCACGTTTTCTTAGGATGATAAAAAATTATTTTTATGATTTCATACTTGGTTTTTTGATAAGGTAATAATTCAAAGGTCAGGCAGACCCGACTCATCGAGAGGCCGACAAAGTCGGCAGACGGCGAACCGACAAACATACAATCTAAAAATACAAAAATATAGACAACAAGCGAAATAAAACAAGCAGAAATAAACTCTATAATAAGATCGCCCAAGAAGACCAACTCCCAAGAAAGTTGAGAACGTCAGCGAAGAACGGAGCCAAGCAACACCGAACAGTGGCATCGCGGGCTAGCAGTACAACAAGACTCTAACTATTGTGGGTAGTGTGGACGAACTCCAAGGAAGAACAATCACGGATACGGAGTCGCCCTGAGCGCACTACCTTGACCCCAGCTAGTCCCGACTCCAGACTCCACACCCCCAACCAAGCAGAAGACCTCCTAGAAACGTCGGAAGCAGAGCCGCACGCGGCTCGAACAAAACGCCAACAAGATTTCATCTACAAGAATTTAGTAAAGCCCTTGCGGAATTTGATCAAACCCTTTTGGGATTTTATCGAGACCCTTACAGAATTTTGATCGAGCTCTTTTGAGGTTTAGAAAAAACAAAGGTGTATATATATATATATATATATATATATATATATATATATAAGGTAAGAATTCGGATTCGCCGAGGCGCTATCCGATAGCATCCTTTCGGATGAGGTCGAGAAGACTTGGATCAGTGAATATTTTAAAGTTTTGGTAGAACGGGTCATTTGTGTAATAAAATCAGCCACCTGATTACCTTTGCGAAGTATGTGAAAGAATCTCACTTCGCGAAACCCTCTGAGTAGGCAAGATATTTCTGACATTATCGTTTCGATTTCCCACGGGCATTAATATAAACAACTCCGGCCGAATTTTACTCTATTATATCCCTTTTTTCCTCAGTTTTTTTTATTTTGTACTTTGGGCCCAAACCAAAAGACTTGGCCCCAAAGGACTTGCACCCGAGCCAATCAAACAGCAATCCTATGGCCATGGAGGAATTACAGACAACACCTAGTCTTACATCAAGCACAAAGTCGGCCAAGCAGAGGGCGGAGACGGGAGCAGCACCATCACCAATGAAACGTCGACGTCAACACAAGGCCCAACCCACGCTGACAACGGCGGAAGGTTGACACCAGGAGGATAATCGGCAAGAGCCCACCCAGCGAAAGAAAAGGAAACGCCGGGAGGAGCAAGCTGGAGATTGGAAGAAGGGAACACAAAGAGAGGCCTTCACTTCCAGATCGATGAGGAGTAGGGATGGCAATGGGGCGGGGACTACCCGCTCCCCGCGGGGAATCCCCATAATGGAAACGGGGACGAGGATTTTAAACAGGGATGGGGATAAAGTGATTCCCCGTGCGGGGACGGGGATGGGGACGGGGATAGTAGTCCCCACCCCGATCCCCGCCTCGCCCCGCCCCCGTTGGGGGACCCCGCGGGGATTCCCGATGGGGAGTATGAAATCCCAATTGTTGTTTATATCTTATTTAAGTTTAAATAATTTTTCTTTTATTTTTAAACTTTTACATTATAATTTACATTTATGAGATATTATATGTAATATTTATGTCATATTTTTTACATAAATTTAATAATATCTTATAGTTTTCTATTAAATTGGGGGAAACCATAAGTTTTAAATGGGAAACCCGCGGAGAATGCAAACGGGGAAAATTTAGCGGGGACGGGGACCCAACGGAGATGGAGACGGGGGACATTTTTTATCCCCGAATGGGGACAATGACGGGGGAGTTTTTGTAAACGGGGACGGGGTTGCCATCCCTAATGAGGAGGAGGGAGGAGTGAAGAGGAGGTGACTAGGAGGAAGAAGAGGCGAGGCTTATGCCAAGGGAAAGAGGGAGGCAGCGAACGGCGATCCACCACCAAACCTGCAACCCCGAGATCCCAGATCGACGAGGAGGCCAAATGACTTGAGGGATGGGATCGGAATCCACAAACCAGAAGATGCCCCAAACCAATTAAGTGAGAATAGGAAGATCCGACTCCAACACCGGAACGCGACAAGGAGAACAACATCTCGGACAACCACAAATTCGGCCACTATACACAAGTAGGAGAGTAGAAGAAATCAATAAATAGGGATTTGGAGGATAATTTGGCCATGACCAAAGCGATTTGAGGGGAAGTTTTAGCCAATTTAGTTAGGAAAGAAGGGTACACAAGAAGAGAGGGAATCTCTCTTTTCCTTCTCTCATTATGATTTTACACTTGTTGATAAAAGATTTATAATTATTTTAAATAATTTAATACTACCTCCAATCCAAAATAAGCGTCGTTTTACACTTTTGAATTTGATTCAAAATAAGTGTCGTTTTATGTTTTCTAGGCAATTTAATAGATTGGTTAATGAAAATTGTTATTGAAAATTGTATTTGTTAACTCTTTTTTCTTTCAAACTTTCCACCTATTGGTTGAAAAAGTTGGCAAGTATTTAATAAATGATAAGATTTAGAAAAAATGTATAAAATCAATGATAATTAACATTTTACTTAAATATTGTGTGAAGAGCTAAAACAACACTTATTTTGGATCGGCTGGAGCGATAAGTATAAAATTATAAGATTTTTTAAAATTTAATCATTTATATAATTTTTATCATTTTAACAAAATATGTATAAATAGTAAAAGACTTGTAAAAAATAGAGGGAGTGATATTATTAAACCTTAAACATTTTCATGGTACATGACATAATCAGAAGTCTTTGATTCACATGGAAGAGTCTGAGGCATGTCATGTTTTTTTTTGATAAGGTAAGATTTCAAGGGCCATGTAGATCTGGAACTTCGAGAGGCCGACAAAATCGGCAGACGGCGAACCGTCAAAACATACATTGAAAATAACAAAAGGTGCAAACCAGGCAGTGGCAAGCAAAACAATTCTGGGTGACCTAGCAAACCTAATCCTAACATGTTGGGGACAACATAGGCTACGAACTGAAACCAAGTGAGACATTGTCATGTTAACTACTTACTTCCCCGACATATTAAATAAACCAATACAAACATTCATTGTAATTTAATCAACATTATTTTGCCACATCGCCTATTCCATTTCTCCACAATCTTTAATCTCTTATTAACTACTCCATTATTGTAACCATTGCTTTATTATTGTAACCACCACACTCCGATTAACTAATCTACTAACCCCAATACTCACTATAAAATCATATGTAAATGTTATTTTTTTAAATCATAATTACTATTTTTTATTATTCATCTCTTTATTTTATTATTTTATTTTAAAAATTATTTTTATATTCTCTAATTTATAGCTTATACACCGTAATATGTATTTAAAATTATAGCTAATAAATCTATATTATCGACTTTAAATGGATAAAATTTAACCAACTCGAGCTTAAAGTGTGAACCTCATATGTAGTAATTAACGGCAATCGAAACGCTCTCGTGATTTTCCAGCCTCGAAACTTGAGATTTGAAGTGAGTGACAAGAAAATCGACTACGAAGGGGTCACAATCGCATGAGGGATCAAAGGAGCACTAGGGGTTGATGGATTTGACATGGTAGGAGAGAGAGTCTAGGGTTTTGCAGGTAAGTCGACACATGCAAGCAGGGTCGACTGAGTTTGATGCAGTGTGATAGATTTGTGAAACCGATTAGGGATGTAAGGTCCGAAATCAGCTTTCAGATGATAATAGTGGGTGTGTTAGGGAGAAAACCTAGCCAGAATTACAGAGAAGAACGGAAAAAAAAATAGAGGTTAAAGAAGAGAATTGACTTTCATTAGTTGATTATGAAACTAGAGAATACAAGCTTATATAGACATTGAACCGTATTTGACAATTAACACATAAAACATAAAATCATAAACCACTAACTAACGCTACATCACAGTTGGCTATATGGCTGAGGGATGAAAGCTCATCAATGGCCAAATCTTGAGAGGATCAAGATCGAGATAAATTTTTTTCTTTATAATTTTGTCATGTAAAATTAACTATGGTGAGATTCAATAGACAGAACCTACAACCCCAAATGATATCAATTCCCCATTTTTTTCTTGCTCCCTACCAGTAGGTCGAGTCGGTCGGTGGCTCGGTGCAAGCCGATTTACCTGATACGTGGCTCTTGTCAACTGGGTCACGTACTTAGGGTGTACCACCAAAGGTGAGTTACTCGTCATAAAAAAAATTCCCCATATTTTTTCCTTTTACAATTTGGTCAATGACTTTTAAAAACACGTATTTTAACCCTAAAATAAAGTAGGGGTATTGGGTATGTCATAAAAAAAACACACGCATTTTACAATGGCCAACTAGTTTAATACCCGTGCAGTACACGGACCTTACGTTCGAAAAATATTTTATATAATATCATTCACCTATCAAAATCATGTCAATCGAATGAACTTTTCCATGATCATTGAAGCTTAGGGATGTCGACATTCTTAAAACACGAACAATAATATTCTATCGGATTGGTGAGGTGTTTAGTTATTATGGTAGTAACTCATCCAGGTAATGAAATTTTCTGGTGCTACCATCAATGTTTTCATTGTCTGAAAAAAAAAGAAAAAAAAAAGATGATTCGCATAAACGCAATTCGCACAAACGTAATTAATGAACTCCATCAGCTCAATCAAACCGATCAAATAAAATTAAATGGTTTGCATGATGGTTATTGTATAACCGCACAAAATGATGGGATCACTAACTCAATATACAGATAAGAGATATACGACATATCTTTTTAATTATTTAGCAAATCTACAATTAATTATACGGTATATCTTTGTTTTTAATTTTTTTTAGCACATATCCTATGACATATCCTAATTAACTAACCTATATTTGTGGATTTGTTTTAGTTCTTATCAGTTAATAACTAATAAATTATTATCAATTAGTAATTATTGTCAATTAATAATAAACAAACAAATATATCCTACGGCGTGCCATATATTTGTGGATTTGTTTTATTTCTTATTAATTAATTACTAAAAAATTCTTATCAATTAATAACAAACAAATCCTATATTAATCTAATTAACAAATCCTATAAGAATAAAAAAAACAAATTTTTATCAATTAATAACAAACAAATCCTATATTATAAATTAACAAATCCTATTTTAGCCAAGGGCTTGGATTAGGCAAGAACGGATAGGAACCTGGGTGTTGCATGACGCAGTTATCTGCGTAGAAATAGACCATCCGGGGAAATGCCCCCCTTTTCAAATGTGAAAGTAGATGAATCCTTTCAGAAGAGAAGCTCATACTGCACATTGCCATATGACCAGACTTGCATGAGAAGATCAGTGTAGACTGCAAGCCCCATATCATTGTTGTGTCATCTGTCAACGAATAAATAATTTTTTCGTGCTTAGACAAACAGGCTGCAACGGATACAAAGTGTTGATATAATAAGAACTTAGTTATAGTTCCATATGCGTTAATGGTTTATAGTTGAAGCTGAAGGTCTGGGTTAGGTTATCAAAGTTGGGATGCTACATGATCAAGTTCCACTGTGAATAGTTCATTCTGTAGTTGAAATTCGTAATCGTGGCCTTCCTGCGCCAGTATTGCTTGTAGTTTAGCTTGAGATGCCCATGCACCCGAATTGGACACATATGATTAGTACATCGGACCAAAGACGAATAATTAACAAATCCTATATTAATCTAATCTAATTAAAAAATCCTATAATAATAATAAAAAACAAAATCTTTATCAATTAATAACAAACAAATCCTATATTAATCTAATCTAATTAAGAAATCCTATAATAATAATAATAAAATAAATAAATTCTTATCAATTAATAACAAACAAATCATATATTAATTAAATTAACAAATTTATAATAATAATAAAAAAATTATTTTAAAGAAGAAGCCGTCACATCAATTAGACCACCTCTTCTTCAATATTATTACGGAGTATTTGATTTCCGCCGTTAAAAAAAAAGCCTCAGTATAATTCACGTGGTGGCTTTTGAGGCGGAAAACCGGGCCCAGGCAGACATAGCAATTGGTAGTCTGGGGCCCATTTTGCACATTCCACCTTCACGTGTCACTCTCTACCCCCTCTCTTTTTCAAATGGGCCATAGTCCATTTGTTGGCCCACTATGGGGCCCAAAAGGACCTTCCCCTCGAAAACTACTTCTCAAAAGAGTAATTAGGGGTGGTCCCTACTCTCATGCCATAATCTTCTTGTCCATCACATCTTGCTTGCCTTTATATTGAATTTCCTCCCACAACTCCAATTTCACTTCCAAGTGGGGGAGAGGGTGAGGCCCTTAAACCCAATACATTGAACAACAATTGATTCAAATTTAATAATCATGTTGAAGTAGACTGATTTTGAATTCTATCAAAGGAGATGCAATGAAAGTTCAAACATGGCATGATTTTTTGGCTAGAAAAAAAGTTGGTGTTGCGTGATTACTAATTAGTTAATTGGTTAGATGTTCTTTTCGAAAGGGAAGTGCCCAATTGATTGAAAACTATTGAAACAAAGAGGAATAGAGATTGAGATATGATATGAATGGAGTGTTAAATAGATTTTAGTGTAATTGCAATATTTTTGTGATGGCAAATTCTAATATTTTTTTTTAATTTTGTGTTGGAAAAAGAGGGCAAGCCCTCAACATGCAACTGAAATGGAATAGAAACAATGAGCTACGTAATCAGGGCCGTCCAATCAATTTTGAAGGCCCGAGTCATAATTTTATAAGTTATAAATTTTATTTGTAATTTTAATTTTTTTTTATATCTTAAGGATGAGTATGTTAAAAAAAATTAGATTATTTTTTGTTGATATTTAAGAAAAATTATAGAAAACTCTTAATCACCGGTAAAATTTATATTAATTTTTTTTATACAAAATGTTTTAATCCATAGTACAAATTACGTAGGCAGGCTATATTTATCAATCTTTTGCTCTATAAAATTTATAGTTATACAATATTAAAAATAATTTATATACTGCACGCTTAAATTTGTGTAATTTGTTTTTAAACACAAAACCCTAGTGTTTCTAAAATTCCTTGAAACATGTTATTTCATTCAATTCAATTAATATAAATATAGCTATGACCATGAAACTTTACTTTTTTTTCTTGAATGTCCATGTTAATAAAACTAAAATGGTTCATGAATGACATAATTATAAAATGAAGCTAAAAGATTAGCTATATTTAAATTTGAATTAATAATTTAATAGTCTATGACTTGATGAAATTTATTGAGGCTTCGGAATTAGTTACATAAATGAAGAGAAAGAGGTGAGGCGGCCTAACGAATAGAAAAAAAAAGGTTAGAAGGTTGAGAGTTATGCTAAATCTGGGATTCGAACCCGTCACTGTAAGAAAACATGCATGCCCCGTAGCAATTCAACAACCACCACACCAACAGACACTTGTATTAATTTTAAAAATGTTTTATTATATATATTAAAATTAGTTAAAAAAAAATGAGGCCCAGGGCAGTCGCCCGCCTTGCCCTCCCCAAGGGTCGGGCCTGTACGTAACAATGGGACGGAGAGTAGCCCTTTCCTAGTGTCCTCAACAATAATTGAAATAGCGAATGAAAACCAAAGGGAAAAGAAAAGGCTAAAGATGTAAGAGAGTCGATGAGAAAGTGATGGAAATTAGATGCGCAGCGGAAGTTTTAGAAACTATTTTCTATCATCTAATCACAAGGATCTTCATGCATAAAATCGATAGATCAAATCATTGTTCATAGGAGATACCTCTTGATGCGTGAACCGGATCTGTACGGGGAGGATTCGGAAGAGAACTAGAGCCCCACGTGTTGCTCCTCTACTTGGTCCACAAGAGCCCGGTCTAGATCTCCTTTGCCTTCGACTGCTAGGACGAAGATCGAAAGGCGAACAATCAAATTGCTCTTGATTGATGATGGTGGAATTCAGCCTTCACAAACCAAACGTACGGCAAAAACTCCTTTTTGGCTTTTTGGGATGTGTTAATTAGGTCAAGTCATAATAAGCCCATCTTTATAAGCTTATATTTATACCCTACTTGATTAATTATTTATTTCACAAATAAATCTTATCCCATTATTATTAATATATATCTAATATACACTAATAATAAAATCATCTATCTTTTGATCAAGCCCTTCAACTCTAAGTGTGTGACCGCATAGGACCCGTTTATAATAGTCATGGGTTTAACCCGTTTAAGCCCATTAATCGTAGTTGGCTTCTAGCAAAGCATTACGACTCCTAAAATAATCGGATTGAATATCTCTATCAATTGTCCTATTCCATAATTAGTCATTGCACCTTAAATTAAAGGACACAATTCCTTCAATCTCCCACTTGTCCTTAAACAAGTGTGCAATTTCGGATACCCGTGTCTCTTAATGTCATATTTGATGATATGGTGACATTCATATCTTTTATCAAATATATTCCTTGAACTCCGAGTTCGAACTGTCAATTAAACGGATGATTACAAATAATTCATCCGAGCATGGCCATGCATTTTCAGTTCTTGCTCTTCAAGTGGCCTAGACACCATTCCTTTTCAATGCATCACAGTATGCATGAAGAAGGAGGACATCTACAGTCTTGTATGACTATAGCTCCCACTCAACTTTTGGCAATCCCAACTACGACCTTTATAACTCCCTGTTACGGAAAGCGTTTAGCCGTGTCAAAGAAATACCAATCATCAAGAGAGACCATAACACACTCATGTATGAGGAATCTACTAATCATGGTTTAACTTAAAACTCCGCAATCCCTTTTGTAGAGTCTTAAGGTGGGTCTGTCCTATATGTATCATCCATACATATATCTGTAATTGACTAGACATCTCCATGTCCCTATAGCCCATGAAACCTGGCGCTATCAATCAACTTACAATATAGTCATTTAATAAAATCACCTATGTCCAATTGATGATTTCAGACTATGGACTTGTGATAATTCATAACTGCATTTTACTTAATGGGGTTTCATTTACCAGAACACTTAAGATAAGCCCATTTGCGAACTACGAATTATTTGGACATTTTATTTATTATCGTTCAACACAATATATAAATAAAGATGAAATATCATATATCATAAAATCATCCAATCGAACATAAACTTAGTGTCTAACACTCTAAACATAAAACGTAATAGAAAGCAATCTCAAAGCCATTCTCCAATGTGTTTGAGACCCTTAGCCCTAGTGTGACTATCATGCTTGGGCCTAGGCATAAGCTTCGTCAATGGATTTGCAATATTGTCATATCTATGTACTTTACACATCTTAATGTCAAATAAGGTGATACTTCCTCATAAGATGTATGATCAACTTGTCATCACCCTTAAGAAATCATCCTTGGTTCTTCTTAAGAACTCCATGATGTTCTTAGCTGCACACTAGTGTGCCTCGATGGAATCGAATGGTATTTGCTACACCTGCTCAAAGCAAATGCAACATCAGGTCATGTACACCCCATAACATAGGTAAAACCTTTTCTTGGAATCTTGCATATTGAATATGTTAAGAATCTTATCTATATATAAGTTCCTTGATTCAATCTAAGCAATCTCTTAGATCTATCTCTATAGATCCTTATTCCAAGTATGTACACTGGCTCCCTAAAGTCCTTCATTGAGAAACATTTCTTTAGTCATTCCTTAATGGACTCTAACATCGCAATGTCATTCCCCATAAGTAGTACGTCATCCACATACAAGACTAGGAAGACCAATTTACTCCCACTAAACTTCTTGGATACACAAGGGTCCTCTTCGCATCTGATGAAATCAAACTCTTTGATCTTTTTATCAAACCGAAAGTTCCAACTCCTAAATGCTTGCTTAAGTCCATATATATAGACCTCTTAAGCTTGCATATCTTCCCAGCATCACTTGGATCTTCAAAACCCTCGGGTTGTGTCATGTACACATCCTCTTCCAAATCTCCATTCAAGAAGGCGGTTTTGACGTCCATTTGTCAAATCTCATAATCATAATATATAAGCGGCAATAGCAAGGATTATCCTAATGGATCTTATCATGACAACTGGTGAAAAGGTCTCATCATAATCTATACCATGAATCTGTTTAAAACCTTTGGCAACTAATCTTGCCTTGTATACAGATACCTTTCCATCCTTATCTGTCTTAAGTTTGAAAACCCATTTGCTCCCGACGGGTTTTACCCCATCTGGCAAATCTATCAAGTCCCATACTTGATTTTCAAACATTGAATCCATTTCGGATCTCATGGCCTCAAGCCATTTCTTGGAGTCTGGACCCGTCGTTGCTTGCTTATAGGTATTAGGCTCATCATGTTCTAGCAGAAGAACATCAAGGTTTACATTCAAGATGAAATCATCATAACGTCTTGGTTGTAACCTTGGCCTATCTGATCTACGGGTGGGTTCAACTGGTTCAACAACTGGAGCTGGAACAGTTTCCACAACTATTTGTGGATCCTCTTGTTCCGGTTCTTGGATGATTTGGGGCCCTTGGCCTTCCAAAACCATCAACTCATCTTCGACATCATCTATGTCATCTCGTTGTTGAGTTTGTTGCTCTTCATCATGAACTGGTTCAAGATGAATATTTCTCCCACTTGACTTATTGGAAATGAACTCTCTTTCCAAAAAGACACTATCTCTTGCAACAAACACCTTTTGTTCAGCGGGATTGTAGAAGTAATATCTAAAACTACCTTTTGGATACCCTATAAAATAGCATTTATCTGATTTAGGGGCAAGCTTATCCGTTTGTAAACGCTTTACATAAGCTTCACATCCCCATATCTTCATAAAAGACAATTTTGGAACCTTTCCACTCCATATCTCATATGGAGTTTTGTCTACAGCTCTAGACGGAGTCCTGTTTAGTGTAAGTACGACAGTTGTGAGGGCATATCCCCAGAAGGATACCGGAAGGTCAGCAGAACTCATCATAGATCGGACCTTGTCTAACAGGGTCCTGTTTCTCCTTTCAGATACACCGTTAAGCTGGGGTGTTCCTGGAGTAGACAATTGTGTTACTATCCCATAATTTTTCAAATGATGATCAAATTCATGGCTCAAGTACTCACCACCACGATCTGATCGAAGTGCTTTTATTTTCTTGCCAGTTTGAGTCTCTACCTCATTTTGAAATTCCTTGAACTTTTCAAAGGATTCCGATTTATGTGACATAAGGTAAATATATCCATATCTACTCATGTCATCGGTAAATATGATGAAGTATTTATAACCACCTCTAGCTTCTGTACTCATTGGCCCACATACATCAGTATGTATAATGCCCAATAGCTCATTAGCCCTTTCATTTGTTCCTTTGAAAGGTGACCTTGTCATCTTGCCCATCAAACATGACTCACATGTATCAATGGATTCACAATCCACGTCTTTTAGAAGTCCATCTTTATGGAGCTTCTTCATGCGATCTAAACTGATGTGACCCAAACGACAGTGCCATAGGTAGGCTTCACTCAACTTACTTGATTTTTGCCTTTTTGTATTTATGTTATATGATTCTGTTGTAAGATCGAATACAAATATTCCATTAATATCTTGAGCACGAGCATAGAAGATATCATTCTTGTGAATAATTATATCTTCATCTGTAGTGCCAAAATTAAAACCTTCAGAATAAATTACTGCAGCCGAAACAAGGTTCTTTGTAATGCTAGGAACAAAATAACAATTATTTAGTTCTAAGATTAAAACCAGAAGGAAGAGATAAACTAAAATCTCTTACGACAAGTGCAGCAACGCTTGCTCCATTTCCAACGCGTAGCTCTATCTCCTCTTTCTTCACTTGTCTCCTATTTCTTTGTCCCTGCACATTTGAAATAATGTGTGCACCACATGCGGTATCTAATACCCAAGTAGGACCATTATCTTATGTGAGGACATTGGTTGACAGTAATTCAATAACATAAATACCTGAAGTGTTGGAACTCAGAGTCTCATTCTTCTTGTCTTCCAGGTACTTGGGACAGTTTCTTTTCCAGTGTCCCTTAGCCTTACAGTGGAAACAATCATGGTCTGCAGCCACCCTTGGCTTCTCACCACCCTTAGGTTTTGCAACTTCCTTGCCCTTCCCTTGGGTATTGTTCTTGTTCTTGGCTACCTTCTTGAACCCTTTCCCTCTGTTGACGTTAAGAACTTCCTTCTTATTGTCAGTGGGAGTATTCTGCTCAACAGCTTTGAGCATACCATGGAGTTCGTTCATGTTTTTCTTAATACCATGCATATGGTAGTTCATCCTGAATGAGGCAAAGCCATCATGTAAGGAGTGCAAGACGATATCTGTGGCCAACTCTTGGTCATTGGGGTGCCCAGTGTCTCCATACGGCTAAAAAGACCGATCATGTTAAACACATGGGGACCTACTGGCTTTCCTTTCACGAGCTTGCTATCCAGTATAGCCTTGTGAGTTTCATATCGTTCAATCCTTACCTGTGCCTGAAACAACATTTTCAGGTTGGTGATGATAGAGTAGGCATCCTGGTATTCAAACCTCTTTTGAAGGTCAGGTTCCATGCTTGCTAGCATCAAACAAGTGATAGGTAAAGAATCACTCCTTAACTCCATTTCTCTAACTATCTCCTCATCCGATGAGGCATCGGTAATAGTAGGGATAGGGTTTGTTAGGACGTCCTCACGCCCCTCAGACCTGAGAACCATTCTCAAATTCCTTTCCCAATCAAGAAAGTTCGTTCCATTCAATTTGTTTTTCTCAACTATTGAGCGCGGGGTGAAATTCAAGTTATCGTTCGACATAATGCCTATGTAAAAAGGAAATGATCGACATACAAATCAGTTTATGTTCGAAATGCAAATTACTTAGGATTAAACACCTTTAAAATAAGTAAATGCGCATTTTATTCAAATTGTTATTGTTCCTGGTGAATAAAATGATTCCAAGATCCCATTACACACAAGACCCAACGTACTTTTGCACTGCCTTGAGTCTTGTATGCTCAAGGTAAGCAACGGTTACTAATTATAACTCCTTATAATTCTTGGTTGATGATCCACATCCAATGTAAAATCATCCTATGCCTCAAGATCCAAAACTTTGCCTTTTGGTCTCTCGTTGGGTACAACCATATCAAAGCTTATGAACCCCTTGTATAGATTCACCCTCATTAGCCCAAGATTATGGAAAGACACCCTCACTTTTGTGAAGCCCATCCAACCAAAAATCCAAAACTTAATGGGTTATGATATGAAAAGGCATTGCCCCAATTTACCTTAGGAACTTAAGTCTTTTATTTGTCTTTATTTATAAGTGAAAAAATATCATAAATAAAAACAACATAAAACTTAAAATAAGGCATTCAAAATGAAATGAAATTGTGATCCTAGTATGGCCCCTACGATGCATAAAATAAAGATCTAATCTTCATGGGTCTCCACCCTCGCGCCCTTCATGGATCTCCATCCTTGAACTTCTTATGTCTTCTTGTATTAATTACAATATTTTCTAATAATCTAATTACTGAAAATAAATTACAAAAATACATAACGATACGCAGATCGTGTACAAAAAAACATAACGATACGCAGATCGTATTTATGGGCCATACTAGTCACCTCATGTAATAATATCATATATTAAAAATATTAATCACAATTAATATAACATCAAAATATTAATCAAATTAATATAAACAAGAAATAGAATATTAATCATATTAATAAACTATTTAACTCAAATCAATTAAATTATCTAATAAAATAACTAATTTAATATTGTTGATATTTAATTCAAAATTAGCAATCGTATATATGGAATAAATTTATGGTAACTATTACCTTGTATAATTGGATAGAATATTTCATTAGGGATAAGATATCTATTATATCTAATTAAGGAAATTTAAGATTTTACACTAAAATCATAAATATCTTCCATAACCCTAATTCCACCTCCATCAACTCCCACTTAAATTTTGTAACAATTACAAACTTTTAAGATGATAAATTTTGATAAATTAAAACATGAATCGGATTCATATCAATTTTAGGGATCAAAATTATAAAATTCTGAATTTCTAAAATTCAAAATTAATTTCAACGTGAAATCATCTATTTCATTATTTATAAAAGAAATCATATTGTCTTGTATAAATTATGCCAATTGATTAAAGATCGAGAAAATAATAAGGCTGGCGGCTTTTCAGTCGGAATCATATTCCAAATCTAAATAAATACTCCGTAGTAAATAAAGCCGAGCCGATCGATCATCCGTGATCCACCATACATACGTCTATACCCTTAATTAGAACAAGGTTGATTACTAATTAATTAGCATATGTATGGTTGATCCACTATACGTCTATACAGGTGTAGTCGTGTAGATGTTTAATCAAATTAGCATATGTATGGTTGATTACTAATTAAATAGAACAAGGTTGGTGGACGGTGGTTATCGAAATCATATTCCGATCGAACGTGTGCAAAAAACCCAATCGAAATCTCATTCCGATCATGAAAACAATTTGCTGTACTAAATTTTATACATATCCAATTAATCAAAATCAAAATTTTAATCATACAAAGGATTCCATATATCAAAATTATTGCTAAATTGAATCAACACTAAAAAGAAAATTAATTGATCATATCAAATTATGCAAGATGCTCTGATACCACTGATGGAAATTAGATGCGCAGCGGAAGTTTTAGAAACTATTTTCTATCATCTAATCACAAGGATCTTCATGCATAAAATCGATAGATCAAATCATTGTTCATAGGAGATACCTCTTGATGCGTGAACCGGATCTGTACGGGGAGGATTCGGAAGAGAACTAGAGCCCCACGTGTTGCTCCTCTACTTGGTCCACAAGAGCCCGGTCTAGATCTCCTTTGCCTTCGACTGCTAGGACGAAGATCGAAAGGCGAACAATCAAATTGCTCTTGATTGATGATGGTGGAATTCAGCCTTCACAAACCAAACGTACGGCAAAAACTCCTTTTTGGCTTTTTGGGATGTGTTAATTAGGTCAAGTCATAATAAGCCCATCTTTATAAGCTTATATTTATACCCTACTTGATTAATTATTTATTTCACAAATAAATCTTATCCCATTATTATTAATATATATCTAATATACACTAATAATAAAATCATCTATCTTTTGATCAAGCCCTTCAACTCTAAGTGTGTGACCGCATAGGACCCGTTTATAATAGTCATGGGTTTAACCCGTTTAAGCCCATTAATCGTAGTTGGCTTCTAGCAAAGCATTACGACTCCTAAAATAATCGGATTGAATATCTCTATCAATTGTCCTATTCCATAATTAGTCATTGCACCTTAAATTAAAGGACACAATTCCTTCAGAAAGTTCACTTCTTTAAACACATTATCTGCATTGGATTTCTCAATCCTTGAATAACAAGCTTTGGCACTAACGTATCAGGCTAGAGAGGGGATGACTATAGACAACGTAACCACATATGAGCTTAACAGTGAGCATCAAATTCGCCTTTAACAACAAAGAAGAATTTTTTTAGTACGTTCTCAAAACATACCGTTTACTATTCACACATTTTTTTTATAATGATAAGAACCTATATAAAATATTTATTTATTTATTTTTATAAATTTGTAATTACTATTAATAAGTATAAAATTGTTAAAAAAATATTTTTATTATCCTAAAAAAGTATGCATGCATAATAGTAAATGACATATTTTTTTAAACGGGGAGATTATTAGTATTTAGAAACTAGTCTGGACCCATTTCATATCTCAGATAGATCACACTTATCAACTCACATCACCTTGATTGATAATAGGGTAGTTGTTGACAAAAATATTGGTTAATGAACAACTTCAAAAAAGTAAACTAGAATAGTTTGTCTCTTTTTTCTCTTTCATGCCTAAATAGTTACTTTAAAATGTTGCTCGTACATGACTGGGAGTTGCTAATAAGAGTCAAAGACTATCTACATGAATACTTGATAATACCAGTAAAAAAAAAGACTAGCTAGACTAAAAGAGGGTTAATTTCTAGTGGTAGAAACTACCAAAACTGGTGAAATCACATACACAAATTTCACCCCTTTAGCTTTTCTAGTCCACTCATCCTACTTTTACCTTTCAGTTTGTTTTTTACACAGCTCTAGCATTCGGTTTGTTGCTAGCAGTAGAACATCACGTTCTTCACATTGTCCTTGAGCGCCGGGAGGGCTTGGAAGCACTGCCTATTAGCTTTCGGGCACGAACCACCAGTGGGTCCGGCTTCAGGCTCCATGTAGAACCGAGCACGGAAGGCTGCCAGGTGAGCATAATACGCCGGAGGCACTGCAGAAGCAAGAAACTGTTACAAATGTGCAATATATTTTCACAGCAATTGTTTAATTTGCCTAGGACTATGCCTGAGTTAAAGTCTCTTGTATGATTTCACAAAGTATAATTATGGGTCTTGTATGCGTCCGAAACTGCTATTGGCGTCGTTATCTCGGTAACAGGTACGAGTGAGGCTATCTGGTTCGGCAAATTTCAACCACAAACGGTGAATTACCGCTGCAATTTGCCCCTTTACTGATCCCTCTATCTAACAACTCTAGATAGTCCTACTAGAAGCTGATATATCATGACACACCATGAAATAAAACAAGCAGTTTAATAAAGTAGGAGATGGATTTGAACTTACCCACAGAAACAGATCTGGTACACCGTGCATACCTGAAAATTTACCAGTAAATGAAAGGTGAGTATTAATGAAGAGTAAGATAGACATAAATCACTTAGATGCTTCAGTTTCTAACGTGTAACAGAGATTATTTGTCAGTGACTGAATCTCATCAGCGGTGAAATTATTCTCGTCCCAGATAACGTGATAGTGAGCTGGCCTGCTGGTCCCCTGTCATAACACAATTTATAGATTCAACATCAAACTAGTTTTTCATAAAAGAGGAACCACTAACTAGTCACTAGTTTGAAAGCAACAGTTCAGAGAGATTATGATATTTTCTGGAGTTCTCCAAGATTAAAAACCAGACCTGAATTCCAGCATGGCTACAGAGGTAGAAATCAAAATTGGTAGGATGACAGATTTTGGTATCCACCACGGTCCCTACGGTAAATATGATTTAAGCAGCGTTACTTAGATGCCCCATCATGGTCAAAATAGCGGAACTTAGATATTCAAACTAGAAGACTGAATTACCAGGCAATATGTTCCCGCTCTTGTCCGTGCTTTTTCTGTCGTTGTGGTTGTTCGGAAATAGCCTTGTACGGTTGCGCTTTTGGACTACAACAAATGTTACACGAGGTTGATAGCTTGGTTCCAGTGAAGCACAAGCCTGTAAGATTGAAAGATAGTTGAAGATTGAATAAATAAACAACAAATTTGAAAACCCAAGGCTAAAATTATTTGTATACCTTTCGAATTGCATCAAGTTCATATAGCAAAACGTGGTAAAACTGTCCATCACTCACTCCATCCCTGCATAAATTGGATAAATGTTATAACATTGGAATACATGAAAACGTAAAGTTATTCATTAGTAGGTTCTGCTTGAAAATCAGTTTTCACCTGTAAAATATGATCCTTAATGGTTTCTGGCCGGTTGCCCTCTTGTATGAAAGCAGTAGTTCTCTGCAACGCAACAGGAATCAATAACTTGGCAAGTTAATAAAATATAATCCTTAATGGTTGTTTAACTGCAGGGAAATCACATCCATAGAAGGGTGAATGGAAAAAATTGTTTCAAAGGATATACAAGATACGAATTCTTGCGAGTGATTGATTACTATGAAAAATGCATGAGCTGATACTTCGTGGATGATTTAATTTTCATCAGAAAGAACCAACTGCAAAGTTGCAAGCATCGGCATAAAGAGGAGAAGTCGATTCCTGGTTGTGTGACAAAGATATACCTGATCATGCCTCCATGTACAGTGCCCTGATGAGGATCTTGCCAAGTTTTGTAGAGGTCTTGAATAATTTCTTGTCTGTGAGGTTGAGCGGAAACCAGACCAGCATACTTTGTGACTTCTGGCCAATCTTGAGATGCTACAACCTGCATGATTACAATTAGAACGTACGAAACATAAAGCTGAAATTTATCTTTTGATCGTGAGCAATTATCCTTACAGCAGCAATAGATGGACTTGTATCCTCTCCATTTTCCGGGTGAGTGACATCAGCTCCAAATATTATTGTAGGTGTATCACTAACCATAGGTATTCTTGAAATCAAAGCATCCATAAGCATAGTGTTTCTTCCCCCCATCTGTCAAATGCAAAATGTTGAGGGGCTCCAAGAAATCAATAAATCCAACAGGAGTTATGTTCTAAATTCACATTTTCACAATACTTACTTTCACATTGATTTTCAGTGATACATTTGACAGATATTGTCTGCTCACTTTTGTAACATACTTGGTAAGGCAACACTGAGTGATCAGTCCTAAGTCTGTCTCACATATGCGCTTCAGATCGCCTGAAAGAAAATGATTCATTTCAGGCATTGGTCAGTAATAGCTAAATCGTAATCATCAAACATTGTTTTCTTTGCTTCAGAATATGATTGAACTCAGAGACTGGGACGAAACTATGACTAGATGAAGTAGAGTAAGGTTGTTAACCATAACCCAGTAAAAAAAAGGTATTGTAAAATATATATTACATCATAAAAAGATTACCTAAACAAGAAAAAAATCACAGCCAAGAGATTCACATACCATACAGGGACCCATTATTGTCCGGTAAAATAGCAATAAGCAACTCCAGTTCCTTGCCCTCGAGTTTGTTTGCAGCAGTATTATATACATTTCTCAAGGCCTTCTTTACTTGATCTGGCCGAGCTGCATGGATTGGGATTAAAGGCTCGGGATTAAAGTCCTACAGAATGGCTCGGATCAGTTTCTCAAAATGCAAACAACAGCGCAGCAGAAAACAATATCCAGAGAGGTTTTACCATGCCGGAAGCTTGGCACATTTGGACCAGCTGGCGACAGAATCCACGGGCAGCACTCTCTTGCACACTTCTAGAGAAGTTGATGCATGCCCAGTTATTTACAGTGCTTCCATTAATAACTTTCTGTGGGATTCCAAGGAAGTAGGAGTGGCGGGAAATTAGCTCCAGCTGTTTTCCAGATAACATACATATTCTCTTTTACACACTTGACTTACCTTATTGATCATGTTCCACTGGCCAAGATGAGGCAAGTGCTGTTTCTCTTTGCCAGAATCATGATACTTCAACTGCGAAAAATAAGGAAATGAAAGAGATTAATTGGCTGAAAGATACGAGAGTAGATTGGTAGAGTTTTGAACACTTACCCATGGAGCAGGTAGAACACGCGCCTCAACAGATGCAAGATTGTCATCTATCCTTAAACCAAACTCCTCTGACAGAGGGTCTTGGTTATATCCATTGCGATGAACAGTCTGGTATTAGAATGCAAGCTTATAAGTTTTGATCAGAAAATAATTGCAAATGATGTTATGCTATCATGCTATGCGTACTCTTCGGAAAGTATAGAAGAGAAGCCATAACAATGGAAGCATGCTTTCGAGTTAAGAATAAACAGAAAGAAAATTCACTCTAAACGGACCTGCAGGATTTCCGCTTCTTGATCAATTGGTCGTTTGCAGGTAACTTTTAACAAAGAGGTAATCTGCTTTTCATTCAACCTTTTTGTGTACCTCTGACCATCAACAATTTTACAAGCCTGTGAAAATAAAAAAGAATACAGGTAATAAATGAAAAAAGAAATTAAGGGTTGTCAGAGACCAAGATTCAGCATAAAAAACTAGAAAGAACCTCCATTGGAAGATAGTTGACTTTCTTCTGATTTCCAACTTGAAGACAAGGCAAATGACCATGTTGAATTGTAAATCCATACATCTCTTGAAAGTAGTCAATCACTGATTTCATGTTCCTTTGCTCATCAATGGGGAAGCTATTAAGAAGGGAAGCAATACGGTTAGTCGCTAGGAAGCAAAGTTGGCAACAACTGGAAATAGAGATTGAACTTCCAAAAGATGCATTACATTAGCTCTCTGGTTGGCTGTGATGATAACCCAGATACTCTATATTTCCGTCGCGTATTTGCTCTGTGAGTGACTTCTACTTTAACACCTCTAAGAGCTTTCTTAACCTGCTTGAAACAGTCATCAGGATAAAAAAAAATACTTAGTTTAATCTTTGTCTAAAAAAGTATGAACTGAGAGCTAAGTTGCTAAAAAATAGGAATGCCAACCAAGAACTCCCAGTTTAATGTAGGTAAAAAAAGGATTCTTCATTAGAAAAATATTGGTCTTTAGTTACATTAAGAGCTTCAAACAAATCAAGTCATGCAACAAGTCCATAACAAAAAAACTCCCCTTCAAATGTAGGATTACAGGTAGGGATTGTATATGCGAGTAGTTCTTGCAACTGCTTGAACAGCCATCCTTTTTCATTGAATCCGTCCAAAAAAGGAATTTAACTACTCTGTATTCTGTAGCAAACAGCCACATACAGAACCAGGGGAAGATACAGGCATGCCATTTATATATTACGACAGACATGATGTTTTAATATACTCATGCCACCATAAAAAACTCACAGAAAGAAAGACAAAATGATAAGGTAGTTTTGTGCAGAATAACAAAAATTGCTGAAAATGGATTGGTAGTACGTATTTGGAAAACTGGCAGATGAGCCACATACCGTAACACAATCAGCGTCAGACAGCGGTCGCAAACGCACATCTTTTCCCAAAACTTTAGCCACAAACTCAATGACAGGAAGTGGTTCGATAAATGCACTTGCATACATGTCTAGTCAGTCAACAGGAAGAGGCCAAAGGGGGTTAGCATAATTATGCAGCAAAGAGAGCAGTATAAGTCATAGACTAGAAGGAAACCCACCAATGTTCAGTGACAATCCCATCTGAGTTGGTCTAACACTCTGGTAGAAGCCACGCCATGTATGTAATCCACCACCTAGTTGATGAGGTCTTTGAATGTGAGGAGAGAAAAATAATCTTCCATATGATAAGTACCTAGAAACAAGTAGCAAAGTCAACAAATATTTTGGTTTTGCACACTTGAGCTACAAAGCCGACTAGTATCAAAATGCTCTCTCCACTGTGTACCTTTTTGATACAAGTTCCCTCAACACAGTATCAATAGCTTTCAGGGCTTCTTGAGGGGTCTTAGCTTCATTCCCAGGAAGATGTCCGCGCACCTGGTCCATACTAACCAGGCCTGCAAACTCAATTGACACCTTAAACAAATGTTCCCTATATATGAAAAGCAGGTGCAATCAGATAAAAAATTTGCACGATAGCTGGGAATCAATCATATACCAATTCCGCTATGGATCAATACCATATGAGCATGTCTGCAACAAATTTCAACTTACTTTATTGTTTCGAGCCCATCATTCTCATCAACCAATGTCACAGTGAATTCCTTTAAGTTAAACGGTAGCAACCCCCCAGTATAAAGATTCCTTTTGCCGTCATAAACTGGGAGCCGCTTCCCAAAGTCAGATTCCCGGTACAGTTTCACCAGCTGAGCCATGATAGCTTTGTTCAGCTTACAGGAATCAACGTCAGGACTAATACTAACCTGGGAAAAAGATACACCGAAAACCATGCACTCGTAAGGTGATGGCATTTAAGACTCGACAAACACAATAAAAAAGATACAACTTACACTATACTGGCATAAGTTGGACTTTGATATCTCTGTGAGGAAATGATTGGCCTTGACCAAGCACTTAGTCCCCAGCTGTCCATATCCTGGGCGACGTTTGAGTTCGATCCTCTTGTCCAAGGATGCGGAGAGAAGCTCCGCAGTTGAACTGATCTTTTCTTCCTCTACTTCTTCAACCATAGCAACTTTGTTCCTCCTCCTCCCCCTGTTTCTCCCTCCATTCTTTCTCACATCTTGCACTGCCTCCCCTGGACTCTGTGACAATTTAGAAGGCCTTTGATGAACCAGTGAGCTGTGCCCTGGTCTTTTGGAGACCACATACTTCTCTTCAGGGTCTCTCATCTGTCTTTGGGGCATGTTTAATATCTGGAAAAGATAAGTCAGATAGAGAAGCTAATTCTTGGATTACATCAAGAAGTTCAGATCCCAGAGGGTGAAGGTAAGATGAGAAATCGAAAGAGTAGAATGGAGGCAATAATTTTTAAATAGGATGCGGTGTTTGGAGGTCCCAAAATTATTTGGAAAAAAACTTTTTTTTTTAGTACCAAAGGTCCCTAGTTCGAACCCCGGATATGGCCAAAATATGGAAACGGCACAAAATCTAAACAGTTTTTTTCCAAGTAATTTTGGTTCAAAAATACTTTTTTGGGGTGCTAATACATGGCTGAAAGATAGTGAGAAGACTATGTGCCAACATTGTCGTTGACTCGTTGCGTGCCCTAGAGAAAATCTTCAAGCCATAAAACGCAACGATCACACAGCAATGCTCTAAAGGTCCAGAAGAGAAATGAGCAGCTAATCAGATAAGACTTAGTGGCCAAGGCTAAGCTATGTAGTTGCATAACAATTGAACTGCTAGACATTATAAGAGAAAGAAAAACATGAGGGGGAAATCTTTAAACCAAACAAATATTTATTCAGTCTAACACCAAAATGAAAAAAATTACACCGAGCGTGACTTCTGTGGCTTTGTCATATAGTCAAATTGACATATAAATGTATCATTTTAGTCCCCTTTCTTCAACCATTTGCATATACAACCAGGTCAAAAAGGGTGAAGGATGGGGAGAATTTCACTTTATTGGGATTGAATATGGGTAGTTTAATAAGGAAAGAAAAAGGAGCAACTTCCTAGCTCAGTGTATAGTTGAATATGAACGAAATGGGGGCATGTGGTTTGCATCTGGGATGGATGGTAAGTGAATGGTTTGGGGTCCTTGGATTTCCATTACAGGACAAATTTGTGAAGTACCAGATGAGAGATGCTTAAAAAAAAGGGAAAATGGCAGAAAACCACCCCTTAAATATGACCCTTTGCAGAAAACCACCCCTTAAAATTGAAATTGCATAAAACCACCCCTTAAACCCATTTTGCCTATAAATCACCACTCACAACTGTTTTTTCCATTAGCTTGCCATTAAAAACGGTGAAAAGTCATTTTTACCCCTCCCTTTTAATGTTATTTTAATGAGAGAAAAATGTATGAATTGAAATAAATTAATAAAATCTATTTATCTATCCCTTTTAATGTTATTTTAATAGAATAACACGTTTTTTCTCTTATTTAACGGGATGGATAAATATGTTTTATTAATTTATTTCAATTAATACATTTTTCTCTCATTAAAATAACATTAAAAGGGAATGGTACAAATGACTTTTCACCGTTTTTAACGGCAAACTAACGAAAAAAAATATTGTGGGTGGTGATTTATAGCTAAAATGGGTTTAAGGGGTGGTTTTCTGCAATTTCAATTTTAAGGGGTGGTTTTCTGCAAAGGGTCATATTTAAGGGGTGGTTTTCTGCCATTTTCCCTAAAAAAAATTGTACTACTACACAGAGAAAGAGAGGGGAGGGGACCCATATATGCTTAATAAGGGACTTTAACTCATCCCAAAGAGCACTTCTTTTTAATTATCTACTAGTACTGACTACTGTCACACAACCGAAGCATAAAATAGAGCAAATAGAGAATATCAGACCTCAGTATAGTGGGTTGAGAGTTCTGATAGTACCTTTTTTTTGAATTTCTTTTCCCTAGTCACTGGGAAATACAGTATTGAAAAGAAGAAAAATAATGGAAGTAGTATGTAAATAAGAACAAAATCAACTAAATTAAATTTTGGGCCCAAAGGAGGTGTGTAGCTTTGTTCTCTTATAACCGGACACAGTGCACCTGCCAGTCTGCCACCTATGTGAGCTACAGATGTCAGCTCCTCAGATGCCCTGGCTTTAAGGGTTTGGCTTTTTATCAGTCGTATAAAATTTCTTCTTTTACGGGAAGAACTCTGGCTTCAACGGATATCATATATTCATATGCACTTTGATAACTTGAGCCATCAACAAATTAAGTATAACTATCAACAAATCAAGAGTTTGGACAGGATTAAATAGTGGAAATTTTTTTGTCTTATAAATTAATCTTATTTATTGAGAAATAGGAATATAAACAGATTTCTGCATTGGTTGAATTATTGTGTTCTCTCACTTTTTTTATGTTTTGGTATATTAATGTTCAGTCCACCGGATTTTAAAGCCGTATTTTTTCAATAAAAGAAGCTCTTGAATATGAGTTCTAAAATTATTTCCCAGCTTTTTTGCAATTCAGTTGTGTTTGTTTGACATGCTTGACATGAGGTTCCAAGAAGATTACTTGTGTTTGATAAAAATGATCTTAAAAATGTACTTGAGTATAGTATAGGCTTCTAGAGAATCAGAGTTAAACTAGACAAGCGTGCACAAGCCATTTTCTTGGTCCAAATCATCCATCTCAAATATGGCCCCCCCTAAACAATAAAGTACGGAGTAATACATTGTTTTGACATTTTGGGGTTTATTAAAACAACACGAGTCTTGTTACTTTGTGTAAAAGGGCAATTTTTGGAACGCACAATTTCAATAAGACGGAGAGATTAATGGAGCAAGAAAAATGTCACAGAAATCCAATCTAATAACGTCCGGCTGGTAGTGAAGATGCCTGGACCAGACGATGTTGTAAACATATAGATAGAGGAAGAGAACAAAAAGAAAAAATGCGACGAAAATCCAACCTAATGACATGTGGTACTACTGGACTACCCAGTGAAGTTGACTCCGGATAAAATCGAGATCTCGTCTAGCACCACCACCCACATCCTCTCAGGGGAAGAGAAAAAATTATGGATGTGCACTGTGAAGTGGAGCAATATAATGGTAGATGGTCCTAACAAGGTCACTGGGGCTTGTGAAGGACCTTTCAACCTATTCATATAAGATATATACTTTTCATTTCTTTCTCTTTTGGCCTTGTTAAGGCTTGATTCTATAGTATTGTAAACTTCGGTAGGTACAATCTTTGATCATTACTCTAGACACAAATTGTTCACAAGTTTTAAATGTGTTCTAACCAAGTACTCAAAGTAGAGATAACCACAATGCACTAATTAGAGATAGTCCAAAAAATTGTTGAACGGAGGAAATGTTTTTCCTAGCATTTTCAAAGACGTATCTGACCAAAGCCATTCAAATGTAATGTTTGGTTCATATATGAGAGTATTTAAAACCAATTAATGAAGGGGGAAAAAAAACAAAAAACAGAGTGAGTAAATGGTGTCATCTCTAACGTCAAATCATACTCCCACTAAATGCCAAGCCAAAAGAATTAAATTCCATGTAATTCTCTCTGCCTACACGAAACACACAGAACACAGTATGGAGAAGAAGATACGAAATGATGAATGGTTTGAAATCGGGAGTCTCATGTACGAATGCGTATAAACAAAGATGCAATCAAATTTCAACCAGTTCATATGTTCAACTCAAACGCAATCATGACTCATGAATCCAATTAATTTGTTTTCTTCTCCTTCATCCTATGCACTTGATGAATTCCAGGAATAGAGAGATCACCGAGAGAGAGAGAGAGGGAGAGGGAACAAGCGAGCATACCTTATTTTTTCCCCTTTCAGAACACGTTTGGTTGCGTGCTGCAGCGCCGTTGCAGCATTTAAAGCACGGTAAGAGCAACACACCCGTTCCTTTCTACCACTAGCAGTTGCAGAGTTGAATTTAGTAATCGAGTATTAATTTTTGCCCTTTCCTCTCTGCCTTTTTGCCTTCTTCCCCTTTGCCTTTCCCGCAAACTGCAAAAAATCGATTGATCGATCGCTCTCACTGCGTCTTCTGCCTCCGACCTTTCAACTTCTCGCTCAGTCCAAACTGTACTGATCTGAAATACAATACAAGATCCGATTAAATCTGATTTACTTTAAATTCAAGGAAACGGAATTTTTTATATATAAAAAAATTGTGCTCTACTGTATGGTTACTTTCAGATCTGAAGCGAAATCAAACGGTTCAATATATCAGCAGAAGAGCTAGATTGGGATAATGAGATGCATGAAAGTGGCGCGGTATGGAATGGCATGCCATTTTCAACAATCAAGCCTCGAAAGTTGAATGTAACCGAAAAAGAATCGTTGACAACAAGGAACGGAAAACGCGTTTTCTGTTGAGAGCAAACGATGGACAAAACTGAGCACAAAATGTGGAGATTGAGGACGCACCAGAGGGGAGAAAATTGAGCACATGAAAAAGGTTGAGCTATTTTACGGAACGAACTCAACATTTAAAAAGAGGTTTTTCCGATTTGTTTGAGAGCGGTCAGTGTCTTTTGATAAAGGAGCTTTAAACGACAAACGATAAAGAAGAAGCTTTTCAGAGCGTGCAATTCCGATCGCAAAACAACACGCCACCTCTTTTGATTATTACTAAATTACAAGGCCGTTTCCTTCAAATCGTGAGTAAAATACTAAAAAGAACTGAAGAACGATACAAATAAATTAAGCAGATCGATAAAAGTAGGAAGTAGATGGAGATTCGCCTACAGAGGAGGGGTCGAGTGTGGATGGTGTTGGAGGCAAAGCTTTCGCTCTTTCAGTGCGTTTCCGAGCTGTTTCACCTGACACACACTCCCGTCACTACCTTGGCTCCTTTTATAATAATGAGAAGAAAAAAAGGAAAAAAGGCGATCGGAAAAGAGAAACTCCGGCGAGAGGGGAACTGCTCGGAGATCGAGAGGGAGTGGAAGCGGACGGGAGAGCACTTTGGAAAAGGAGAGTGTGGGAGGCGGGCAAAAGCGCTGCGTTTGAGGGCAATGTTTATAATTCGCCTCTTTTGACGGCGACGTTTTAATCTTTGCTTTCTCTTCTTTTCGTCTTTCTTTTTCACCCTTCGATATGAAAATCGATATTCATCCTCGTGTGATACGAATATCGAAGATTATTGTTTTAGCGATGGAGAATTGTATATGGCCACTATATTTACAAAAATTATACTCCCTCCGTCTTAAAATACATAGTCTTTTAAACTCTTGCACGTTAATTAAGGAAACCTATTTATATTTAAATTTCATTATTTTTATAGAGATGAGAACTCTTTATTTTTAATTAATATTGTACTTTTTAGGGGTAATAATTACCCTATAACCCTAAAAATCCATGTATTTTTGACAAAATTTTCAAGGTCTAAAAACCCATGTATTTTAGGACGGAGGGAGTACTACCTCCTACTCCCGTCCCAAAATACATGGGTTTTTACTTTTCAACACATTTTTTAAGGAGCGGAAAAACTCTATAATATTATTATTTTTTTACTTAATTTTTTACATAATTTGATACTTATTAGTACTCCATCCGGTCGGAAATATTTGATGTTTAACTTTTGTGCACGTAGTTTTAGGAGCTAAAAACTATACAAAATCTTTTTTATTTTGATTAATTTTTTTCATAGTTTAATATTTATTAGTAATAAGTATTAAACTGTGAAAAAAAAATTAATTAAAAGATTAATATTTTATATAGTTTTTAGCTCCTTAAAATACGTGCAGAAAGTCAAAACATTAACTATTTCCGATCAGAGGTAGTATCAAATTATGTAAAAAATCAAGTAAAAAAATAATATTTTATAGAGTTTTCTGCTCCTTAAAAAAACGTGTTGAAAAGTAAAAGTCCATGTATTTTGAAACGGAGGGAGTACTTGTTAAAAAAATTGTTTAATTTTTTTAATGATATATGTGTGATAATTATTACGATAAATTTTTTAAATAATATGTAGATTTGAAATCTGTTCATTTAAAAAAAAAACTAGATTCGGTTTTAAAATTTGAGAAGATCAATGTATGCAAGGTCGATATGAGGCCTTGCGAAAAAATGATCAAACCAAACACATGAGGTATAATTGTTCGACATAAGTCTAGCCACAAGATGTACAATAGTATTAGCAATCCTATGAATGTGAATAAAAGATAAACTAGCGCGATTCGGGAAATAAGCAAGCAAATGCTCACACACCAGGTCGATGTAAGAGGGAGAGCGGGTAGTACTCTGTAGATGTTGGATGAGGTTGAAGTCATTCGACTCAACCTGCACGTCCTCGAACTCAATACCCAATATCGATTGGACACCAAAGATGAGTGTTAAGGCCTCCGCCAAAGCCACGAGAATGGATCTAGTGAAGTGATTCGACACAACCATGAGAATGGTACATGAAGAATCGTATGGAGGATTGCGTATAAGCAGAGATGAAACTGGAAAATAAAATTTGGGTGGAATGGATAGAATCGTATGGAGGATTGCGGATAATTAAGCAGACATGGGATGGGCCGGAGCATACCTCATCTCGCTCCTAGCTAGATGCATTCTTGCACCAAGGAAAACTGAGTCATTAAGAGAGTAGCGTTGGACCGATGCCACTCAACAAAAATGGCGTCCGTGTTGATTTTGAGGGAGCCCGACCTATTGAGGGAGGTCCAAGAGGAGGTGCTCGATGTAGATGGAGTGGCATGCGGGACTGAGGTGATGAAGCCCCTACGATTAAAAAAACGAATCATAAATTTATTCAATTTAATTTATTCTAGATTAAAAAAAAAGTTATAGTACATGATTACAGTGCACTTATTAAAAACATGGTTCTTCCTCCATTAGTTCAAGATTCAATTCTCTTTGTCACTCATTAATTTTGTTTTATTTTTTCCCTCTAAAATTTCATTTAATAATTACGAAAACCATTAAGAACGTCTTTAACCATTATACTCATGTTAAGTATCATAACTTGTTTTTTGTTATTTTTTTTGTTCATATGTAGACATTAGGTCCATTACAATATGAGGGAGTGGGATTCGAACTCATGACCTACCGGTCACTATATGTCATCCTTATCAACTAAGCTAGTAAGACTTTACTGTTATGTTATTTTTCTCTCTTCAACTTCATTTTAATGGGTTTTCCTGACGCACTGCACTCTTTTTCCCTTCGATCAGGTTTTATCCCAATGAGTTTTCCTGACAAGGTTTTTAATGAGACAACACAACAAGAGCGTATATGTAGAAAGTTGCACTCTTTTTCCCTAAGCTATGGTTTTGTCCCATTGAGTTTTCCAGCCAGGGTCGTGCCAATGATTTTGGGAGCCTTGTACAATTTTTTACAAATAATTAAGATATTAAATTAATTTAAATAAATTCAAAATTATTTGCTAATCATAGTGAAATTTAAATAATAAAGAATGAGGAATCACATAATCACATGGATAAAAGACATCAACAAAAATCAACAACAAATTTTTTTTTTTGATCAGCAAGCCGGGCTAAAGCCCCTTATTCATTAATAGCAGAAGAAGTGATCCCACTAACGGGTACAGAGTCTAGAGCAACGTTTAACCATTCCGGAACATAGTGGTATTCAACATAACAAACTAAAAGGTGCAAAGACTGGTTTGCGATCACGTCGGCGGTCGTATTGGCCTTACGATGAACCTTTCGAACCTGCACTTCCCATCGAGGATCCTCTAGCAGCTGTCGGCAGTGCTTGATCAGCTGAAAGTTCGGGTGTGTCAATGTCACTCTGTTTCCAACCAGCCCGCAAGCTATTGCTGAATCGGATTCCAGGATTACCCGGGTTAGCTTCAATTTATCAGCCAGCTGAAGCCCATAGAAAATTGCCCATAACTCAGCTGTGAGGGGATTGCAGTGTCCACAAACGAAGGAGAAAGCCTTCAAAAACTTACCCTCGTTATCCCGGAGGATGCCTCCCCCACCGGACCTTCCTGGGTTGCCCTTCGAAACCCCATCGACGTTGAGTTTTGTCCAACCTTCTGGTGGCGGTGTCCAAAGTTGAGAACTCTGCGCAGAGGGGCTGGATATAGTTGTTGGCCTTTGCAAGGAAGATACCAAATTATAGCTTGAAACTTCGTCGAGCACTTTCCTAACGAGATCATCCATGTGATCGTTACCAAGGAAAACCAAATCATTCCTCCTCTTCCAAATTTGCCACAACATGTTTGAGAATATAGCAGCCCAATTATCTTCTTCCTTTATATTCAGAAGGATCCACTCCTTTAAATCACTGCAGGAATAGAAGGAAGGGTGTCTGAATGTACCTGACAGAGATTGCCAAGCTCTTTTCACCTCGACGCAGTCTCGCAACAGGTGAAGCCCCGTCTCCCTATTCGAACACCGAGGACAAGCGTCCCAACTAGAGAGATGGCGACGAACCCTTTCCGCATTCGAAAGAAACGCACCGTGGGCTGCTAGATGTAGGAAAGAACGCACTCTCTGTTGGGATGGGTTTCTCCAAATATGGCGCCAATCAGGACTGGTGGAGCAGGGGGCACGCAAGTGCCGAATCACTCGAAGAGCCGAACCCGTAGAGAACTCCCCCGAGGCTACAGGACTCCACCACAACCTGCCCCTCTCATTTCCTTGTTCTGGAATGTATAAAGCCTGCAATTTCAATAAAATTTCTGGAGAAAGGTAAGGTGACATGATGTCCCACCTCCAAGATCCTTGGTTTCTCATTTCCGCCACCGTAGCCCCAATAAGATCATCCGGAACTGCTTGAACAGCTAAATCAGCAAGCGGAGAGTCCAACAGCCAAGTGTGGAGCCAGAAAAGGGTGGAGACGCCATTCCCCACTACCACTCTCAGGTTCGGTGTGAGAATTTTAGCTCCATGTAGAATCCCTCTTCATGTAGAAGAGGAGCTCGATCGCCGCTCGAACATATCCACGTCGGCTCTACCTCGACAATATTTTCCTCTAATAACCCGACTCCATAACGAGTCAGGTTGTTGCAAAAATCGCCATCCCAATTTCGTGAGTACTGCTTGATTACTATCTCTCATTGACCGGACACCGAGACCACCTTCCTCGACTGGCGATGTGACAAGCTCCCAATTCAAAAGATGGATCCGCCTCCTTTCCGAAGTGGAACCCCATATAAATCCCCTAACCTCTCGATCAATGGCATCGCAAATTGTTTTCGGCACCAAAGTGGACTGCATAACGTACATGGGAAGGCTAGTTAGCACTGACTTAGCTAACGTGATTCTTCCCGCATAAGAAAGTGTTTTGGATTGCCAGCCTTGCAACCTACTTGTCACCTTGTCTAGGAGAAATCTATAGCGCTCAGTCGTCATGCGCCCTGTTGCAGTCGGAACCCCCAAGTAGTTGCCCAGGTCGGTTGCCACAGGCATACAAAGAGTCCTGCTGACCACACCTTTCAGCACAGCAGGGGTGTGTCTTGAAAATAAAACCGAGCTCTTCGAGTAGTTGACCTTCTCCCCCGACATCGAGCAGAAAGCATCAAGGCAAGACTTTATGACCTCCCCTTGAGCCTCCGACGCTTTAGCAAGCAGAATCAGATCATCCGCAAAGAAGAGATGAGACAAATTGATTCCACCGATTGTAATGGGCTTCCATCGACCCTGTTGAGTTGCTTCTTCAATGATGTGGGACAACCTTTCCATACAGAGCACAAAAAGGTAAGGCAAAAGGGGATCTCCCTGGCGAATTCCTCCCGTCGGAGCAAATCCTCCAGCTCTATCCCCGTTCCACAACAACTCCATAAGCCCCTCGGTTTGGCATTTCATTACCACTTCAATCAAAGCTGGTGGAAACTGAGCCCGAATAAGAGTCTCTTGCAAGAAGGTCCATCGGATTCGATCATAGGCCTTCTCAAGGTCCACTTTAACTATCATCCATTTGCGTCTCCTTCTCTCAGCCATCGAGTGAAGGACCTCCTGAACAATCACAACATTATCTATTATTTGCCTCCCTGGAATAAAGCTTGCCTGTGCCGGAGAGACAAGATTTGTTAACATCGGTTTCAGCCGGTTGACAATGCATTTAGTGGCCAACTTGAAGATGACGTTGAGCAAAGAGATGGGTCGCAAGTGAGCTGGTCTGGTTGGCATCTCCCTTTTCTGGATTAACACCATCAGCGCATCCCCAATACCACTCGGAAACTGAGCTTCGTTGAGCATTCTGAGCACTGTATCAGTTACCTGAGCACCCACAATCTCCCAATTACGTTGGTAAAAGATAACTGGAAAGCCATCCGGGCCGGGTGCTTTGTACGGGCCCATTTGCTTCAAAGCTTCTTGCACTTCTGCTGTAACGAAAGGTGCTCCCAGTGATGCTGATTGAGATGCACTCAACACTAGAAATCCCACCGAGAGAGGATCAGTAGGGCTTGTCTGATCGGACGGCTCAGCCGTATAAATATTTTTGAAAAAATTTAAGACCAAATGTTTCAACGCCAGTGGCTCTTGAACCCAATCATCCACCTCATTTTGCAAAGCTGTTATCCTATTTGCACGTCGCCGAATCAGAGTAGAAAGGTGATAAAATCTAGTATTCCTATCACCCTCTAGAAGGAAATTAGTTCTGGATTTTGGAACCATAATTCTTGTTCCTGCTGTAACACCACTGAAAGCTCATTACACAGCTCCCTCTCAAGGTTGATGTAGTGTCGACTGCATCTCCTTGCCAGCTGTTTGCGCACCCCTTCTAATCTTCCCCACAGCTGTCGCTTTCTCTTGAAAATGTTACCATAAACCTCTTTATTCCACTCTTGGAGCTCCACGCGCAGTTCAAACAGCGCATCATAGACCGGGGCTGCTCGGTTCCATTGGGCATCCAAAAAATCTTGGAAGTTCTCATGTGACAGCCACGCGGACAAGAAACGAAAAGGACGATCCGTCCCCGCAGACTCACCTCCTGTCTCTAAACTTATTAAGAGAGGGGTATGGTCTGAATGGGGTGCTGAGAGATGTCGTACTCGTGCATCAGGGAATCTTAGCTTCCAATCAGCAGTACACAAGGGGCGATCAAGCCGAGCGGAGAATCGAGTAGCTGGATCATTCCCATGCCAATAGGTAAAAGGCACTCCATCAAATCCCATATCAACTAGATGAAGCTCATCAACAAATTCCCTGAAACGCTGTGAATCCCTGTTTGAACCAACAGAGGATCGAGAGCGCTCATGGGGATGTGAGGTGGCATTGAAGTCTCCCGCGAGTAACCACGGTCTCCCATTCGCCATTGCAAAGTCCTCAAGGGCTCTCCAAAGGTCTCGACGTCGAACCCGGTCCGGAACCCCATAAACTGCAGTCAGAATCCAAGGTTCTTCTCCCACTCTATAAACCTCCATGGTTATGTGTTGAGGGTTAAGGTCTATGGCTCTTACAGTCACCTCTGTCGATCTCCAGAAGATCCATATGCCCCCAGAAAAACCCTCTGCCTCAACTCTCCTTCTACTATCGAATCCAATTCGATCGCAAACGTCATCAGCTGATGCACAACTTATCCTTGGTTCTACTAAAGCAATCACCTTCGGGTTATACAAACGAATCAGTTCCCTGAGAGCATTGAGAAAACGGGTGCTCGCCGCACCCCGAACATTCCAAACTAGAAGATTGAGTCTAATCATGTCAGACAGTTGATGGTTAAGATTCCTGATGATTGATTGATGACAATCTGGATTAACCGGCAGATAAGCCGACGCTGCTTCGGCAAATCTGTCAATGGCATTGGCTATCTCCGGGGGCAGAGACACCTTGCATAGGAGCGGTCGAGTCTCCGTCACCATTGGGAGAAATTCGAAAATCATCCGATTTGATACCCTTGGGAGTATTGCTTGACTCGGTCCCGTCCGGTGGTCTGACAGGAGGAAACTGATCGAACTGATCACGTATGCGACTTCCACCCGCGGTAAAGGCTCCATTGGTGAGGGGTTCTTGGTTAACGATGACGGAATTTGGAGGGATATTGGGGTTAACAGTGGCACTAGGGTGCAGTGGCGCGTTTGTGCTTTCAGGGGTGATGGAATTTTTGTTACTTGGGTTTTGAATTGGTGCCGCTTTCTTGGTCGTTTTGGGGTTGACAGTTACTTTCGTGCGAGGCTTGGCTGAGTTGGCAATTTTGGTTGACTGGGAATTTTTGGAGGTTGAGGACTTATGGTTGCCTTCTAACGACTCGGATCTTTGTGGGGCTTTAGATTTTACATATTTGGCCTTATCCTTTGAAGGGGGGATATTTTCTTTTATGGAATTTCTATCTTGTGAAGATAATATTTCCACTGATTCTTCACCCGTATCTTTAGCGCCTTCCTCTTCCATCTCCAAAGCAGCGTATCTCGTTGAGATTATGAGATTTTGGTTTCCGGGATTTACGGGATCCTTGCTCAACGACCCGTTCTCTTTTGATGCCGCATTTGCCTCCGATGATGTGGCCGGATTATCTCTGACGGTGGCTTTCTCACCGTTAACCCTCCCGGCGGTGTTGTCATCTACTTTGCCTTGAGGCGTTCGTTTCCTTGTGGTTTTCTTCACCTGCATCCATCCCCCATGTGTATCCTTCTCCAACTGCGATTGTCCAGCGCTAGTTCCCTGGGAGTTATCCACCGAAGTCTTTGCCACTTCAGTTTCTTTGCCACATGCATCGGCGTTGTGACCAACCTTGCCGCAGTTGAAGCACATCATTCTTAATCCCTCGTACTGAATAGGCCAGATTTTGCCATCAAGTTTAAATTTCAACAAATATATATAATTTCAACAACAAATTTGAAAATTATAAATAGCAACACATAAATATATAATTTTTCTTGCCAAAATTGACCAAAATACTTTTTATACTTGCAAAATGTTAAAAAAATATATAAATACTACGGAGTACTATATTTATCAAATTAAGTGTAGATTGTGCTTCTTACAAAAATAAAAACATGCATACGATTTTTTATATTTGTTTAATTATGTATGTCATCTGTAAAAAAAAATTAATTGATGGAAAAAAAGAGATAAACAAAACAAAAAATAGTTGCAGAACATATAGCGAAAAAAATTGGAATGATTAAAAAAATAGAACAAATGGAAAGAAAAAGATTGAAGTAAGGGAATCGAACCCGGGTGAAATGAAAGTAGGAAGCGCAGTAAAAGTGTTCTACCAGTAGACCAAAAGAACACTATTGGTATTTTTTGAAAACAAAATTTATATATACATAACCATTATAATATTGGGCCCTCAAAAAATTTGGGGCCCTATTCGATTGGCCCACCTACACATGTATGTGGCACGGGCCTGTTTCCATCTAGCTAGGTTTTCCTAATTTTGGTCCCACTGGTTTTCTAGACGAGTTTTTTAATATGAAAGTTTGTTATTTTCCTAATAGGGACTATGGGAATTTGATAGGAAAAGGGAGATTAGGGTTAAGAGAGAGTAAAGAGAGAAAGAGAGTAAGGGTAAAGAGTAATTGTTTGATTGTTCATTGGATGCCCTTTCTAATACAAGATATGAGGTATTTATGCTAATCCCCTTTAACCTCTATACATGATATGACCCACTCCTTATAAAAGTTTTGTCCTCAAAGCTTAATGAAATGGAGAAAAAAAAAACTATACATGACTTAACTATCTAGGAATGATGAAACAAATAATGGCAATTCAGTAAGTGGTGCATCCCTCCCATGTGCAGTAGCAAGGTGCACCCTCGGCTGATGCTACTAATAGCCCAATCAATGCCGTTGTCATGCTTTTGCACTTCCTATCTCCACCATTGTTGCAATGCACCTAGGCCCGCTGCTTGAAGTCCTTCAATTGATGCCCGACAGCAACACACTTTTGTGAAGTGTAACAATATCAGCTTGTAGAACAATAGCAATGCAGCACCACTAGTTTTCCAGAACTTCTATATCAAAATTTTCCATGAACCCCATATTTGTCAACAGCTCATATTGCCATGACATCAAAAACAAAATGAGTTGCCAGGATAGATCATATAATTGCCCAAACCTTGCTTTAAGCTACTGGAATGTCTATCTTAAAGGCAAGATTATAGCTACAATCTTCACTGCACTTGAAATTAGGCATGGGATGTCCATCTCTAAAGGCAAGATCATGGGAGCTTTACCTCTATCAAAGGGAAATGAGTTTTCTTCCTTATTCATGATTCATGAACCTGGAATTCTTGCACACTCCACCCTTAATTGCGTTGCAAACTACCTGATCAGACAACATCTCAGCATCGATGACTCTAACTCCACCTTTCCCACGTTTTCTACCATTAGAGTCACCACCTGGATCAAAAATGAAAGTGACGAACAAGCCATGTTTCACCGCTTGAACAACACAAAGCCTTGCTTCCTCGAGGCCTACTCGCCCTCTATCAAATGGCAACAATTTCAAACCATCCTTAAAAAGCTCAAGATCAATTTCACGACCCCAAGATGACTGCCCATTCATGGACACATCCTCGGCAAGGTGCACAACCAGAATAAGCTCAACAATACTCCTACAACTTCCATCATCAACTCCTCCAGGGTCAAAAATCAGATTTCCTTCATTCAATCTATGCTCATCTACTGCTGCAACAAAAAGATTTGATAATTTTGCACCACTATTGATCACAACCATACCCAATTGCATCCCATTATGCATAGGCATTTTCACAAGCACCTTGTGTGCAATCAAATTTCCAAAAAATTCAACTACTTTATTCCCACCATCAACACACTTCATCTTGATCGATACAGGCAAGCCATCATCCAATTCATCCATTCCTTCTAATTCACTTTTAGCAACTACAACTAGGGAATGGGAATTTACCTTCGGCCGCTCGAATTGAGGTTGCAGCTCTTCAGGCTCCTCGTGGAATTCTTGGGTCGGTTCGTTAATTGCCAGTGGCGGCAATGGCATGAAAGGCTTTGAGATCTCTTCGACTGCAATGTTGATTCCCCAGTGAATCGTAGGGTCGGTTGTTCCTTCGATTTCAAAGGAGAAATTGTCGACGCTGGTTGCTTGTGAGTTCTTTGTCCAAAGATTTGCTAGGCGCGTGCTTTGATGATTAAGATTGTCCGCTTCTCACCCTTCGTCAAGATTCACCATTTCCGGGTATGATTCCTTCAAATCGCTGATTTCTTGGTTCGATTCGTCTACTGGATTTTTGATCTTTGTTGTCCTGTTGACTTCGGTTCTTGAGTCCAATCTGTTCCACGAACCAGGACCACTTGACCTTGATTCCCCGTTTTCTTGCGAGTCGACCGACCTCGGTGCTTCCCAAGACTCCTCTCGGACTGGCGCACCACCGCCACCCGCACTTGTGCTCGCGGCCGAATTACCGTTCATGCTCCGAAGTAGCTCCATCAACTCTTCGACCCTGCTATCGATCTTCTGACTGATCGCCTCCAATGTCTCGTCCCACGAAACGATCTCTGTCGCTTGCCTCTGCTCCATCAATCCGCCATTGTTGTTCATCATAAAAGAGAGAAAGAAAAAAAAAATTCCGGAAATTTCGAATGCGGAAGTGAATAACTCGCTCAGACACCACTTGTTATGTTCCTAATAGGGACTATGGGAATTTGATAGGAAAAGGGAGATTAGGGTTAAGAGAGAGGAAAGAGAGGAAGAGAGTAAGGATAGAGAGTAATTGTTTGATTGTTCATTGGATGTCCTTTCTAATATAAGATATGTGGTATTTATGTTAATTTCCTTTAACTTTTATACACGACGCAGTTTTGTAATATTAGTGATGTATATCTAAGGGGGTGTTATAATATTATTATATGTGTGGATATACATGGGAAACTCTAGTTGTGTTTGGGGGCCACGACTTATAATCCCGGTAATTCTGTAAATATGGCTCATTGTTAACCCTAATAGATATGAGTTTTCACTCTTCTCTCGTTCTCCTTTATACCTCTAGTTTATAACAAAAAGATCATATAACGTGCACATTTTGTAGGAAATATTTTCTAGCTACGTATCAAATCAATATACACACATATAAATTAAGTTACGTATATTCTTGTATTTCATTAATTTTTATTTTGTGCTTTTATACCGTTATTAAATGGCATATGTCTTCTCATAGTTAATTTAATTTTTCATTTAATTGTACTACAAATGTGCTTTTAAAAAAAAAACCTATGGCGTGGTACTCTCGGAGGGAATTCAATATACAAGTGGTATACAAATCACAAGTTGCAGTGGTTGAGGGGCTACATCTCATGCTAAGAGGTTTGAAGTTCGAATCTCCTTGAAAATATGGAGTCGCTTGTGAGTGAGAGTATTTAATATCAATTTGTTCATCGATGCAGTTTTAAATACCAATTTGCAATGACACCGTAGTCTTTTTAAATACCCAAATGTCCAACTTCGCTAGTTTTAAATATCAATTTGGTATTTTGGCATGAGATGGTATTGTGTCAGCCTAAGTATCAACTGCATGATACTCCATTGTAATAATTATTTTGGTTCTCACCAAAATTCTTACATATATTTTCATTTTCTTTTAACTATGTACTCAAAGTATCACCATTAAAAATAGTCTAATAAAATTAAAGCTATCCATTATATATTATTGTGAAAAATTAGTTATAAATCGGTGGACTCAATTCGGCTTAATTATGTACTGGGCTATTAGCGCATGTGCGTTTATACACATGATCCTCCGGTCACAAATCATAACAGAATTTAGTAAATAAACACAAAATTTTATTTATATATATATATATATATTATTATTTTTTTGGAAGCAAGGTAAAATTTAGGAAATCCGCCGTCGACAGGGCCTCTTTCCTAGCGCGTCCAAACGGACGAGAACAACAAGTTCTTGATCCTCAAAGCTATCATCGGCAGGGATGCTGTAGGCCAGACGTGCGATCCTGTCGGCTACCGCATTCGATTCCCTGAAAACATGACGAATAGCAACATGAGACATATAATATAAATTTGTTTTCGTATCTGCCATTAACAGCTCAATGTTCCAGGGACAAGACCAGTCACCCAGGAGAGCTTTTATAACAACCAGACAGTCTCCTTCGATCAGAAGGCATTTAGTTCCCAGCAGTTTAGCCCTAGCCACACCCATATGAAGGCCCATTGCTTCTGCGTAAACCGCTGAACTGTTGTTACATCTGCCCGACCCTAAGGCAAGTACGTTACCGCAAGGATCGCGAATAGCATAGCCGTAGGTTCCTTTCTCTGACTGACAATACGAGCCACCGAAATTTAACTTGTAATAACCAGCAGGTGGTCTCTCCCAAGGTTTAGTTTTATGCTACTCGTACCCGGTAGATTTTCGGTTTGTTAATTGCGCACTGCCTGAACCATTTCGTTCTGAGGTGTACATTTTGTTAGTTTGTTTGTTACTTTCATTCCAAGTATGACTTGAAGTGTTGCAAAAGAGGGCAATCTCCTGTGTTTTGATAGAAGACACATGTCTGAACACCAGTTGGTTTCTGAAAAACCAAAGACTCCACCAAGCGAAGGCCAGAAACCCAGTCTTTTCCTTCCCAAGGTTTACAAAAATATTGTTTAGAATGGTATTTGCCTTTGAGTCCGCTGTTAAGCCTATATGATTCGGTCTACGGATGTTTAGGGTAGTTAGAAGCGCAATTGTCATGGGACATTCCACTAGTATATGTAAGGTGGATTCCCTTGTGCTGGCGCAAAAACTGCAGCCAGAAGGCACCGCTATATAGGACCGTTGTAATCTGTCAGAAGTCGGTAATCCATCTCGAGAGATTTTCCAAAGAAAATGTCTAATCTTGTAGGGGACGTTCAGATTCCAAAGCCAGTTACAGTCAAAATTTGAGTCCCCGTTATGAAGCGGGATAATGGAAGTTGCTGAGCTGGTTGAGAACCACCCGTTCTTACTAGGTCCCCAAAAAAGTCTGTCATGGTAAGCATTGTCAGGAAGTTTAATCTGTGTGATGTTGCCAATGACATCATTGTTTAATAAACCGGCAAGGTCCGTATGGAGGGCTGAGACATTCCAATTCTTATCTGTATCAATGAATCTGTTAACAGTCCAATCGGCGGATTCGTTTGTAATTGTTGTGAGCGCTAGTTCTGCTAAGGGCATCTGTCTTACCCAGTTGTCCTGCCAGAATTTCACCGAGTGGCCGTCTCCGATAGACCAACGGAGGCCCGGTTTAAATAAGTGTCTAATAGAGATTAGCTTGGACCACTGCCATGAGGTGTTCCCTTTTTTAGTGTAGTTCATGATGGTGGAATTCTTAAGATATTTAGCTGTAATAACTTTTACCCAGATGTTATCTGGTTCAGCAATAATTTTCCAAAGCAGCTTCATTTGTAGAGCTATGTTCATGGTTTCTGCCTTGTAGATACCAAGGCCACCTGATAGAGTATCTGAACAGATTTTATCCCAGCTGATCAAGGGAGTTGACTCCGGGCCTTTATTCCAGAAGAATTGTCTGTAAACTCTGTCAAGCTCATGCAGAATAGATGCAGGTAGCATAAATGCCTGCATTATAAAAATAGGTTGTGCGCTTAAATTGGACTTTATGAGAACTTTCCTACCCTCAGCAGATAGAGAAGCCGCTTTCCATTTAGTAAGCTGTTGCTTTGCTTTTAGGACCACATCCGCAAACGTGTCACGGTTAACCCTTCCATTTATAATTGGGCAGCCGAGATACTTCTCAAGGCAATTTGTTTGTGGAATCCCTAAGGTTGTAGCAATCGTTTGAATGACTGAGTTAGGTGTATTGGAAGATACTTGGAAGCTAGATTTGTGTAGATTGACCTTTTGGCCGGATATCAGGCAGAATCGTTGTATGGTGCCAGTTAGTTTGTTACACATTGACTGGGATGTTTTCCCGAAAAGCATAATGTCATCTGCGAAGGCGAGAAAGGGAATTTTGACTCCTCCCTGCCCCAAACAGAAGCCCAGTTCCTTTGATAGAGAAGCTTGTCTATGTAGCGTTCTGGCAAGTACCTTAGCCATAAGAATAAATAGGAAAGGTGAGAGTGGGTCACCCTGCCTCAAGCCCCTAGTGGGTCTAAATGGTGTCGATGGTTCGTCATTTATGAGAACTGAGTAGGACACAATTCTAACACACTCTTGGATCCACATAACGAACTTGTTGTTAAAGCCGAACTTTTGAAGAACGGAAAAAAGGAAGGGCCATTCAACCCTATCGTAAGCCTTTTCCATATCCAGTTTGATGGCCATGTAGCCACCTCTTACTTTTGTTGTTCTAAATGAATGGAAAATTTCATGGGCGATTAGGATATTATCCTGTATGGATCTTCCCTTCGTAAACGCGCTTTATAAAGGATGAATCAGTTTATCAAAAACTTTGGCTAATCTAGCAGACAGAATCTTGGAGATGATTTTGTAGATCGTAGGACAGAGACTGATCGGTCTGAAATGGTTAACGCAGTTTGGGTTATCTCTTTTTTGAATCAAAGTTATAAATGTATGGTTAATTTGTCACAGCATTCTTCCAGAGGCGAAGAAAGCCTTGATAGCTTTAATGATAGACGGTCCCACAATATCCCAGTAGACCTGGTAGAAACCAGCAGGCATACCATCGAGTCCCGGAGCCTTATCCGGTTTAATAGAAAACAGTGCGGCCTTAATTTCAGAGTTTGTAACTGGTGCCGTTAAAGCTCCATTCTCTGCTGTCGTTATTTCTGTATCTATAACATTTAGATCCTCTGTAAACGCGAGGTCATGGTTGTATGATGACTTGAAACGGTCGGAGAACTTTGAGACGAACTCGTCTCTTATCAATTCGTGGTCTGTCAGTTGTAGACCCGAATCTGTTGTGAGAATTTTGATAGCTTTTTTACCCCGCTTCGCCGTGGCGATACGGTGAAAATAGGCCGAGTTTGTATCATTGAGTTTGCTGTGCTTTACTTTAGCCCTTTGGCTCCAATAACGTCTTTGAAAATCAAGCATTCTTTCTCTTTTGTTAAGCAGTCTCTTCTGGAGCTCAAAATCGTGGTCATTTGGGTTGTTAATTAAGATTTGTTGCAATCTGAGTAATTGCTCGTCGGTTTGATAAACCTGTTTGTGAATATTATTAAAAGTCCTCTTATGCCATTTTTTCGCCAGGCCTTTAAGCAGAGATGTTTTCTTGACCAATTTATAAATGGATGAACCCACCGGGTTCAGGCGCCAAGCCTGTTTTACAATATTTCTAAATTCAGGTTTGGTGGTCCAAGCTAATTCAAACCGGAAAGGTCGATTGTTGATATGTGTTTGTGAACGTAGATCAATGGATATCGGGGCATGATCCGAAGTTGTGAAAGGGTGAATCTTGACTCGTAAACCATCATAAACAGCAATGATTTCGGATTGTGCCAGCAGACGGTCAAGTTTTGCGAAACTGTTATTTGGTGATCCCGTTTTCTTCCTCTGCCAGGTATAATTTCCCCCATGAGTGGGGACTTCATTAAGAAACAGATCGTTTTTTATTTGGGTTAACCGTCGGAAGCGAGCCTGAGAGGGGATAATCCCTCCCAACTTATCATCCGGGATCGCGATTTCGTTGAGATCGCCCAAGATACAGAACGGTAGAAAGGCAAAGGAAAGTTAAGAATTTTACACCAATTTTATTTTATTTTTTAATAGAGAAGTGTATACCATATCATTTATTATTGCAATTTCTTAAATAAAATTCATGTTACTCGTCTTCTGGTGATACATACTAACCTTAATTACACCAAGGCCCGTTTGGTACTGATCCAAACCGCACTCACACCAGTGTTTTGATAAATGAGTATCAACATAATAAACACATATTTCCATTCCTTTGTATTTGTCTACACTCTCGTATATATTCTTGGTTGCAGATTCCTCCTTCGAGTTTGAATTTCTTAACCCGATAGCTTGTACAACCCAACCTTCAAGCCTAGGCTGAGCCCATATTCTGATACACTTAAAACATATCAAATAGGAACATCGGATATTAGTTATTAGATTTTGTTGAGAATTGTAATTTGTAACTCTAGTTTACTAGGAGCAATTTCCAAGTGAGCTAAACTCGAGCCGAGAGAGAGAGAGAGCAGGAGATCCGAGGAAGAAGAAGGCATGCTCTATCAGTCTTTCTGCAGCGACAATGAAGAGACAACGAAGAGAAGCTATCAAGGAAGACGGAGACACCTAGTCGATCAATCTGATACAGCAGCCTCGCCGAGTTCGCCTTCGCAGATTAAAGGGTTTTTTTCGTTCCTACCTTATTGTGATTGTTTTGTGCTCCTTTCATGTCATGTTTATGCTTCTCAGTTTCTCTAGTTTGATGTTGCTTAGTTGCCCTCTTAGGATCCTTGTATTGTTCTCTTGTTTAGCCTTTAGAGCATAATGGATGACATCTAGAGCCGAGGACGTAGGGATTTAGCCCGAACCTCGTAAACATATCGTGTGTGTCCATGTTATCTTCCTTTCGGTTTCTCTGTTTTGGATCAGTCTAGATCCCTCGTGCTTAAACCGGACTAATTGACCACTTCGACCTAATCGGACCTAGAATGAGTGCAACCTTAATTTCTAACAGATTTGATACTCATATCCCTGATATCGATATCTGATATACATATATAAATACCAAACGAGCCCTAAAATTCCCCAATCTACTTGGCTGTTTTGTACGTACTTCGTGGTAATTAATTTATATTACTACAATTTACAAGTAAATGATTGAAAATGAAAATGAGAAGCCAAGGGAGGGCCAAGGCGAGGAAAGACCACCACGTACCAACCGGACTGAAACGACATCACTTCGAACATCCGCTCACTTTAAACACCAAACACATCCAAAAGATCGGAAATGTTTTTTTTTTTTTTGAGATTTATAAAATGCATGTTACGTGTGGATTACAGCTTGAGCAGTTTGAGCTACTGGTTAGATTCGTGGTTTGTTTTGGGGGTAACATTCATTTTGCATCCCTTTAATCATTTGGTGAATAGTTCAGTCAAAATTATCTGCCTATCATTTTCCTACCACCCTTTTTTTGTTTTGGGGGGTTGGATTTTTTTTTTTTTTTTTGGATAAGGTAAGGATTCAGATAATACAATATCTGAGAGCATTCTGACGGATGAGGTCGCGAAGACCAATATTGTTATATAAATCAGTTCCTCTGGCAGAGCGGCAAAGGTGTGCAACCTTATCCGCCACTCTGTTGCCAACACGGGGAATGTGGGCAAAGGAAACTTCACCCAGGCAAGATAACTGAAGTTTGATGTCTGATAACAACAGTTCAATTTCCCAAGGGCATTTGCGTACGTTATTTAGGTGGTTTATAATTATTTGAGAGCCTCCTTCAATAATTAGTTTAGTTATTCTAGCAGACACTCCTTCTCCAACTCCAAGTCTTAGAGCCAACGCCTCTGACATAAGGGGAGTATGTTTACCAATCAATTTGTGTCCCATTCGAACAACTACACCGTTCCAATCGCGGATAATGTATCCTATAGTGCTGTTCGCGTCAAGACGGGCGGACCCGTCGAAATTCAGTTTATAAGTCCCGACCGGGGGTTTTGTCCACTGTGTAGTCTTCTTGGGCCGTTGAATCTCTTTTCTCTCTAGAACCTTGTGCAAAGAGACCTGCTCCTCAAAAGAACATGCTTTTTTCCAATTATCCGTGTGCCTTTTTTGAATGTGCATGAAGTTCGAGAGTGGTGGAGGGGTGATGTTGTTGAACGTTACTTGGTTCCTCAAATACCACACCGTCCACCATGAGAATGCGAGATCAACTTTTTCCGTTGTTGAAAGTTTCTGTCCTAGAAAAGAAAGAATCTGACTGATGTCTCTTGAAGTACTCATAACTATGCTAAGCTCGTGTCTGATTTTAGGTGGAATACAATTCTTCCCAGTATTACAGTTACACTCAATGAAAAGGTGTATGTCGTCTTCATAAGCGTCATTACAAAAAACATAAGTTGTCGGAACGAGAGTCCCTCGCTGAGATAGTCTAACCGAAGTTGGTAGGGCCTTTTGACCTAGTTTCCATAAGAAGTTTTTGATTTTAGGTGGGATATTAATTCCCCATGTCCAGTAATTGGGGTCTTTCGATTGATGGGCGGTATTCGTAACGAGATTGTATGCACTAGAGGTAGTGAACCACCCCTTTTTGTCAGGCCACCAGTACAATCTGTCCTCAAACGCATTTAAAGGTAACGAGATTGTAGTTATTTCTTCAACCACATCAACAGGAAGGACGGAGGCAAGCTTTTCAATCCACCACTTTCCCCCAATAATATATTCACTAATAGTCTCTTGATCGTTGTTTATAGAATGACCCCTTAAAACCAACGAATTAGGCCCCGAAAGTAGCCAATTGTCAGTCCAGAATTTAACTGATTTCCCATTCCCTATCGCCCATACCAAACCAGATTTGAACTTGTCAATAAGTTGGCAAAGCCGAGACCACTGCCATGAAGATCCTCTCTGTTTCCTATACTCTAAAATTCCTTTCTCTTTTTAAGTATTTATATTGTACAATTTTAACCCACAGATTGTGGGGTTCAGCAAGGATTTTCCATAAGAGTTTCATTTGGAGAGCTTCATTCATATCTTTTGATTTTCTAATACCTATCCCTCCAAATCGCTTTGGTCTACACACCCTATTCCAACTGATTAAAGGCCTATATTGTAGATCTTTATTCCAAAAGAATGATATACTAAGTTGGTCGATACTATTGTGCACAGATGATGGTAGCATGAAACTTTGCATAGTGTATAGCGGTTTAGCCCTCAAGTTTTTGTTAATAAGAACAGACCGTCCTTGTTGAGACAGTGAACTTGCTCGCCATTTGGATAATTGTTGGCTTGTTTTGGTGACTATTTCCTCAAAGGTCATTTTTTGTACCTTACCATTAATAATGGGGCAACCTAAGTATTTTTCTAGTGTTCGTTCATTGGATATGCCAAGGCAGCTTTCTAATCCTGCAACTCGTTCCTGTGTTATACCTCTCGAAGCTTGAAATGAGGATTTGTGGAAATTTACTTTTTGTCCAGAAATTTTACAATAGTCAGATAGAATGTCTTTGATTTTTTGGCAAGCCGAAATACTACCCTTAGAGAAAATTATAATGCCATCCGCAAAGGCAAGGAAGGGAACGCATAGCCCATCCCTACCAAACCTAAACCCAATTCCACTGTCAGTCATTTGGGCAACAGATGTTAGTTTTCTGGCCAGAATCTCTAAACCAAGAATAAACAGGAAGGGTGAGAGAGGATCACCCTGGCGTAGGCCACGGGTCGGTTGGCATAAGTCCGTGGGACCGTTATTGAATAAGACCGAGAAGGACACTGTACTTATACATTCATAGATCCAACCCACAAAAATTGGATGGAAGCCAAATCTTTCCATGACTTTCTGTGTAAAAATCCAATCTACTCTGTCATAGGCTTTTTCCATATCTAATTTCATTGCAACCCAGCCCTCACGGCCGGTCCGGGTCTTGAATGAGTGGAATACTTCATGCGCGATTAGAATGTTGTCTTGCATGGCTCTATCTGAAACAAATGCACCTTGAAGGGGGTGGATTAACGGACCTAGAATCGGCTTAAGTCTTTCCGTTAGGATTTTAGATATTAATTTGTAAATGGTTGAGCATAGGTTGATGGGTCTATAGTGAGCTGTCGTTGTAGGGTTGTCGCATTTCGGCAACAATGATATGAATGTGCTGTTAACCTGCTTAAGGAGTTTCCCCGATAAGAAAAAACTTTTGACCGCTTTTATGACATCTTTACCTACGATGTCCCAATATGTCTTATAGAATTCAGCAGTCATGCCGTCAGGGCCAGGAGACTTATTTATGCCGATACTAAAGACAGCGGATTTGATTTCCCCATTTGTGGGAATGCTTATTAATTTTTGGTTGACAGAATCGGGTATAGATGGCGAGATAAGATCTAGGTAGCTACTAAGCAGATTTTCATCGATAGCTTCCCTTTTAAATCGCTTTGCAAAGTCATTCTTAATTTCTATCTTAACATTTTCCTCGCCAATAATGTGAGTGCCTTCCGCAGAAGTTATAGACCTAATAATTTTCCTACTTCTTCTACCTGTAGCAACTCTATGAAAGTAAGTAGTGTTAGAATCCACCAATTTCAGTGTTTGAAACTGTAGAAGACATTCCTTTTTTCGTATTAGATTATTTTCTTTGTGAGCAATCCTTGACATAGGGTCATTGGTCATGCGTTGTTGCAAGGAGATAAGTTCTTTATCAACTTCTGCCAGTAGACGAAAAATATTTCCAATAGATTTTTTGTTCCATTCCTTTGCTTTCTTCTTCAGAATCTTGGTTTTGAACATTAGACGAAACATGGCAGAACCAGTACAAGCATCCCGCCAAGAGCGACGAACAATGTTGCGGAAATCTTTTCGTTGTGTCCAAAAGTTCTCAAACCTGAAGGGTGGTGCTTTAAAGGCCATTGTCTTATCAATATTAATCGATATAGGGCAGTGATCCGAGAAAGAAAAAGCACCATTTCATGTGCTGATCTCTGGGTTATATTGTAGGATTGGGTGTTGAACCAAGACCCGATCCAATTTCTCATGAATATTATCCGGGCCACACCTTTTCTTTCTCCACGTAAATTCATTCCCGAATGCCGGTATTTCACACATAGAGCATTCACTTTTAAACTTATTTAATCTCTCAAATCTGTTCAAATTACATGGTATGCCCCCAACTTTATCAGAACTGCAGGATATTTCGTTCAGATCTCCCATTACAATACATGGTTCACGGCAAGAAAGAATTAGGTTAGACAAAGTAGCCCAAAAAGCAGCCTTATTTGTTGCATCTGGGGGGGCATAAACAAAGAAAATTACCAAGACCATGTTCTCGTTGTTGTTTTCATATCGTAAAGCAATAATTCTGGGCAAGTGATGGACTATAGACACAGATCCCCGGAGAAGCAGGGAAGCTTTCCAAAGAACCCCGATTCCACCCGCTTTACTAGAAGCGGGAGACCAAACAACATTATCAAACCCGACACTTCTCCATTCGTTTTCGTCAGGAATGTTTTCAGTTTTGGTTTCAGCTAGAGCTAAAATTTGGATATGATTATTTCTACACAAGGACGAAATTTCCAACCAAAAATTCTTCCTCGCGATGCCGCGGCAATTCCAGTAGGCCGTACTCATTATGACCTTTCATGAAGTTGAGCGCAAAAGGTAATCCCGCTCAACCAAAGCCTTGTGTTTATAGATGGATTCCCTGCGGAGATTATTGATTTGAAAGAAATTTGTTCAACTAAAAAGCTTATATTCCCAAAGACATTGATGATTCCCGGAATAGATTTGCTCCGGGCGAACATGTTACTAGTTCTCTTAGGAGCAAGATTCTTAAGAGAGCAAGTTTGCATGAGATTGAAGACTAAATAAATAACTAATTCTCTACCCATGGCTTCAGCCGAGTGATTAACCAAATCAATACACCAATAATCCACTAGAATAAGAATGATAATATGCAATTGAGAGTTCACCAAATGAGATGAATTAATAGCTTTTTCCACCATTACAGAGTGTTCATCTCGTGATATTACTGTTGGGTTTAGGATAAATGGGTGGCTTGATAGGGAACAAAGGGGGGGTTTGCACCGTTTGATCCTCATAGATTTAGTATCAAAAGCATTGTTACTTGCTTTGGGCCTAATTGGTACATGATTGATGCTAAACAAATAAAGTATTTTGCCGATCGACATCGTATGTAAACTTTGCTTGCATCTTTTCTTGACTAAAGGAGTCAAGCAGTTAAGAGTTGTGTTCCTTTGGTGCCATATTCCAAATTTGTACGTCAGAGAGTGGATATATAACCCATAAAGATTTTTATTTGTATGCTTTTGATACAAGGATGATTTGCATACCGTATTGAAACCTGGATGACCAAGAACGTTGGGTTAGACGGAAGAATTAACTTATGACCTCACTTGAACCATTTGTTACTATTATTACTTCGGTTAAGAGAGCTGCTGCGCGAGAGAAAGGCATTTACAGCAGCAGCAAGGGTACTTGAAGAACTATCTCTTGTTTTTTTTGTGCCCGTAATAGGGAGGTGTTTATGGGACCAGCCCATGGGTTGAGACAAACATATGTTTATGCAGTTGCAAAGCCTAGGAGGAGTGATTTCACTTACCAATCCAGCATCAATAGGTGTATTAAAATGGATAGCTGCACACACATAAAGATATATATAGCTACAGACTACCAAAGCTAAAGAACAAGCATTCCAAGCCAAGCTTAGCTTTCTTAGTAGAGCCATATAGGACAGCTTATAGAAAAGGTGGTTGCTCAATACAATTTTATACAGAGAGTAGCAAGGGATACTTGCATAACTCCAAGGATCCTTAATAAAAGGATGGTCTACACTAACCAAGTTAAAAGATATAAATTTGTTTTCAGATTGATCTATACACAAAGGGTTACTCTTAATACACCACACTTGGAAACACAAAAACTCAGGAGTCCAGAGATTCTGATGGACTATATACTTCACAAAGAATCTATTCATTAATCCACTAAGAGGTTTCTTATATAGGGATATAGACACCAAGATTTTCTCGCCACAAACCATTTAGATGTTGAACTTGTATGAATAGCTAGTTGTGAATCAAGGCTCAGCTGTGTAATGTAAGTCATGAAAACAGTTTGGCAAGTGGGTATATTAAAATTAGCTTTCCCAAGAATATTAATCATGTAGACTTCCACACCTACAACCGAGAACGACCATAGAACATGTAACAAGCTCATACTCACATTAGGTGACAGGTTGTGAAAACAATAAACTCTCGAAACCGGCTTAGCCAACACTACAACCCAGCTTTGCTTTTCTACAACTAGATTGCTCAACGAGGTCTTTAGCCTGCTGCCATAGGGAGCTGAATGATTTTTACTAAAAAATGTGAACAGCTGAAAGAAGTTACACAATTCAAATGGAGTGAGAGGACCACGTTTTAAGCAATTCAGTTGTAAACAAATTGGCAAGGCAAGACAAAACTTTGTTTTATAATTTCTTCTTGAACAACTGCTACCTAATTCCACGTACAACCTTTCAGTTTGATGGTTAACATTGTTTTTAAACATAATTTCCTGACCATAGCTCCACCACCAAATGCACACTCTAAAAACGGAATATACAACAAGGGAAAAACTCTCTCTTCTCTCGACCCTAGAGGTCGAGAGCCAAACTTTGGCTCCGGCCATCTCAAATCTTGGCTTCGGCCAACTCTAATCTTGGCTCCGGCCACTCCAAACCGGCTTCGGCTGTCCACCTTGGCTCCGGCCTGCCTCAAATCGGACTAGTTCTCCGTCAAGGAGCTTGAAACTTGGGGTTTTCGCATCCCTCTTAATATGCTCTAATTTATTGGGGCTTTTGTATATTTTTAGTCGTGGATCTCGATTTGGTTTGCGCCTTCAACCAATTTGTACAACAAGCCTTCGATTTTCAGATCTAGGGCTCGATCTTCCTGTGGAACACAAATATGGAGATTTCTGGTTTCTGGCCTTCGATTTCCGTTTTGGCCTCGATTCCTGCTGTCAAAAGCCTCGTAGATCACACGATTTTCAACGCTTCCAAGATTGAGCTCGTCTCAATCTCCCCGCTCTTGTCTGAATCCCCACCCGTCTCGCCGCTGTTCATCTCTTCGAGGTCTTCCGTTGGCGGTGATGGTCCAAATTTACAATCTACCATTTCAAACCCGTGGGCTGCACTGTGTTCTGCTCCCTGTGGTTGCCACCCAGAGCTGCTTCATGTCGCTCTGGTCGGGTTTCCGACTGGATCTTGGTCGCCCTCGTCTTTTGGCCGCTGCCTCCCTCCGGCCGTCGCATTTACCCCGCACGCCGCCTCCATCGCCCTGCTGCTCACCCCGGCTGGGTTGATGCTGTCGGTTTTCGGCGTGTCGGTGAAGACCTAATCGCGTGAATCGTGAAACCCTTGGTCTTCGGATCTCTATGGGCCTGTGCTACTCGTTGATGGGCCCAATTCACATGCTTTCCCAAAGTAGCCGGACTAAAATATATTTAAATATATTTGGTATTTAAATATATTTGGTATTTTTATATATTTAAAAAATATACTTTAAAAAATTGAGCAAAACCTGATCGAAAGGGATTCAAATCCCGCTTGAAAGGCCGTATACTAAAACCCGTTAAGGGTTGGAAATTAATTATATATCTATAGAATAATAATGCTCCTTGAATCATCCTAATTGGTTTGGGGAGTTTCGTTCACATTTCTGACGGTGGATCGATCTTCTCTTCTTGGCCCGTATTTGACCGTCTTCTAGCGCATGGTCGGTGCTTTGGTGTGGCTGCGTTTGCTTTGTCTTGGGTTGCAGTATCGGGTGTCCTGTTTGATCGACGACGGATCGTGGTGGTGTTCGTGGTCTTCGAAGATCCTTCATTTAGGTGGTGGCAACGTCGGTGATCCACACTTCCTCAGGAGTCACCCTTTCCAGCTGGGGTACTGTCTAGAGTCTTTGTACTCTCCCTAGTTCTTGGCTCTCGTGGCGCGTCTCGGTTCTCGATCGACTTCTCCGCTGGTTGACGTCTTATATGTGTTGATTGAGTCTTTCTTTCCTCTCTAATGTTTTGTGTTATTATGTCATGTTTGTATTGACGGTTTTCCGTCTGCCGACTTGTTCGGCCATCAAGTTTCAGGTATGTCTGAACTCGAATTTTTACCTAATAAAAAAAAAAATGCACACTCTAAAGAATAAAAGATTAGAGTAATTATAGGCCATAAAAACAAATGTATCATGGGCAATCAGATTTCATTTGTCAAGGCAAACATTTTGAAACACACATTCATACACTAATAATACTTTAGCAATGATTGAATCTTGGGCAACAATGGTATCACGGACTCCAGTTTGAGTTTCCTTCGGCAGCATAACATCCATCTTGGATTTCTTCAATATTTTCTCAAGGTGTTTTTGGTTGGTCTTTGGCAGACCTCCCGGAGGAACCATAATTCCCTCAGAAGGAAAGCCAGAAGCCATTGTTTTTGGGCCCTTTCGGGGATTTGTTTTAGGATGCACGAGAGATTCGACATCCATAGGTTTTTTGCCTTTGTCCATGGAGGACGCAGCCATGACAGCAGAAACAACAAGGAGATGGTTAGCAAGAGAGAACAAGAGTAGATTTGCAAAGGATAGAAGATGAAGAAGAGTGTGAGGGATGTCAACACTACAAGGTTTACTTAAGATTTGAAGGGGGGAGCATAGTGTTATCTGGATAGCCACAGCCGAAGCCAAGCACAATATTTCAGTATCACATTTTATAAAAACCATTTTTTCTTCATAACTGAGGAGAGGAGCAGACAAAGCCCCAAAAACAAACGTTTGTATAAGGCCCTTACGAGGGGTAGGGTGTGCAGAGGAATTCACCTCTAACACAGGTTGTTTAAGGCCCTTTCGGGGGGTAGGGTGTGAAGAGGAGTTCACCTCTAACACAGTTTTTTCCAAACACCAGTAGATGGTGAGAAATTGTTCTATACACAACAGGCAAGTCAGATCAGATTTAAGATCAAGGGGTTTAGCAAGAGATTGACAATTTAAAATTCTAACAAATGAGAGTAGATAATCGAACTTGTTCAAGGATGAACTGATCGCACTTGCACAGTTGGGAGATGAAGGGCCAACGCCAACCGGTAGAGGCGCGACACCGTAGGGAGAAAGGGAAGAAACCTTCCACAACCACCGCCACCAAACGCTACTAGCCGAGCCAAGCCGGAATCGCCATGAATCCCTCCTCCAGGGACACACGAAACGCCCCCATCGTCTCCATAACTGAGATATCTCCCCCTTGTTACTGATTTCATTCGTGTTGGATTCGCCTCCCACCAAAGCAAACGACACTGCTCCGATAGAAAGGCCAGATGGTCTCCTCCTCCATAGACCCTCCTTCTTCCTGACCTTTTTCCTCGGAAATTTATAGATTTTGGGACTTGCCCAGACGAGATCGATTAAGACAACAAATGAAGAGTAAGGGTTTTGAATTGGTTTTGTACCCATCGCCGAGGAGGCAGTAGTTCCATCGATTGAAACGATAGCACAGGGACGAACACGGCAACTATAAGCCTGGATTTCGCTGGAGCAGGCTCTCAAAGGAGGATTTGGGGGGAGATTTTGGCAAACTAGGATTTGATGAACGGGGATACAGGAAAGCAATTTGGGGGAGATTTTGGAGGCGCGTGAAGCGCGTTCTTCACCATCCATTTAGTTTGGGAATAAATTATCTGGGTCGGATTTTTTTCACTTGTTCTGTCCCCCTTTTTTTTTTTTTTTTTAATCTAGGTATCCCAAGCTTACATTTAAACTAGTCCTGGACCCCAAGTCTCCGACCCCTCATCGATTTGGGGAGGTAAGCCGTGAGATGTGCCTCACCAATGATCCAACAACCCCCCTTTATACCCTTTGGCTCCAAGAGGCCCACTCCACAAGAGAAACAAATAATGCTCCTCCTGGGAATCGAACCTCCCACCCGAAGCTTCTAGGCCCAGCGTAGGGTGGCCTTTTAACCAGTGAGCTATGTCCCGGGGGGCCTTTTTTCTTTCTTTCTTTTTTACTTCATGTCGACTTACATAGATACACGTCTTCATTTTCCTGTTTTCAAATTTTATATATTTTTTTAGGCGAAATTGAGTAGTTATACCCTTTTCAAGTTTTTTTTTGGTAAATGTACTATTGAAGATTTTATTTTTGTTACGACAGATTTGCCCTTGATTTGATTGTATAGACTCTCTAATTAATTCTAATTCTATTGACGCTCGTCTCATTCCATCAACGCTCGTTCTTTTCCATTCATCTCTTCAATTAAGTGACACTCATCCCATTGTATCTTCTTTGAAGCACGGTGATTGCGAAGACATTGAAGGTTGGTAAATTTGTTTTAGTTGTTTATGTGATTGTCATTGGAACTTCCATGGTATAGTAAACTCTAATTTGAGAACCCTAATTCAACCACGGGAGTTAGGCGTCCCGATACAGACACAAAAACTCGTCATCACCGTTTTTTATTTTAAAAAAAAGAACGACGATGCAGGGTAGATGAAAGAACGAAGATGTAGGGTAGATGAAAGCTTCAGGGAATCGATATCGTACCTACGGACATTGTATTCGCTTCTTGTTAGTCAGAGACAATAATTTAGGTTACAATAATCGTTATCTATTTTTACAATAATTGTATGTTACTTTAATTGATATCTGTCTTCACCATAATTCGGTCATTACAAGAAATCATTCATTACAATAATTGTATGCTATTGTAGTTGGTTATAGTAATGGGTACAAGAATTCGTTCATTACAGTAAATCATTTATTACAAGAATTGTATGCTACTCTAGTTGGTTATAGTGATTTCTTGTAATACAATTCTACAAGACGTCAAATGTGGGTATAGTAATGGGTAGAAGATTTCATTCATTACAGGAATTGATTACATGAATATTATTGTATTACAGGAGTGTGATTTCTTGTAAGCAACTAATGACATTGTATTACATGAATATTATTATTGTATTGCAGGAATTGATTACATGAATATTATTGTATTATAGGAGCCTCCGTCATCTTGTTCGGTCATCTCTACGTTGCAAACTGGATAAAGAAACAAAAATCGTTACAATAAAATCATTGGCACACAATAATTTAGGTTAGAATTGATCAGTAAACGATTCTAGCTAATCAAATAATTTGAAGAGTAACATACGTTACCTGCAACCTAGAAAATTCTCGAAGTGGTACCCTAGAAAATTCTCCGTTGATAATAATCTCTTCCTCCATCAATCCGTCTGAGTAGTTTTTAAAAGGATAAAGTTTGTTAAAATATCTTCATCAACCAATCTTTTTAAAAAAGGATAAAAAAAATTTAGGATAAAATTTGATTTGTTAAAAATATCTTCCTCACCAATCATTTTAAAAAATGATAAAAATTGAAAAGGGTAAAAATTCATTTTAATGGTAAATATGTAATATCTGTCTTTAAAAAAGTACAATTACCTAAAACAAATTTGAAAGAGTACAATTATTTTAAAAAAATTTGAAAAGGGTATGCTCCACCTAATTTTCTCTTTTTCTTTTTTTATTAGTAAATAGGGAAATATATGTGAGTTTTTAATTGGAAAAAACAAGTAGAGTAACATAAGATCGAATTAATTTTATTTAATTTAATTTGTCAGGCATGATTTACCTTTTACAAATTAATTATACGTCACAATCGACTGAACAAGCATTTCATCGAAATTACAATAAACGACGAGTAACTAAGGCCTAAGGGTTGTTAACTTATGGAGGACGGCCAAGTGGAGGAGAGAGGCAAGTCTGGTGGATCGCCTTGGGCCTGATTGAATGGCTGATGATGGGAGCCATGCATGAATTTACTGTCATTGCTCCTCAATTGAGGAGGTCCATTGGGTCTGGGCTTGGGCCTTCTTTGTGATATTAATACAGTGTCTTAAAATGACAAAAAAAAAAAAATAAAAAAAATTTCACCTGGTACCCTAAGGTATTGTGTATTTCGCGCGGTATATAAAAGTTTCTCTAATTTCGCCGGATACACCTGAGTTGTAAGATTATTTCACCTCGTTCCCTTTCCATGTTAACTCTAATAGCTCCGTTAGGTTTTATTAAAAAAAAAAAAAGAGAGAAAGAGGGACGGACATAGCAGGAGGCGGTGGAAGAGCGGTTTGAACAGAAGGGGAAGAGCGGGTCGATTAGAAGAAGAAGATCGAAGAAGTTGAAGGTCGAACAAAAGAAGAAGAAGGTCAAACCCGAAGAAGAAGCCAGTCGAACACAAAGAAGGAGATTTTTTCAACATGGCAACCAAATATCCGAAAATTTGATGATAAAGTGTCACATAATTAAATACTAAAATATATTTTTTGAAATAAAAAATAATTTTCGGCATAAATTAGTTTATATGTTAAATTTAATAATCTAATTTGGACTCAAAGTTATTATTTTTCACAACATTTACATTAAACACTTAAGAATGTGGCACCACATTATTAAAATTGTAAAACATATAGTTGCCACGTCAAAAAGTTGGTCGAAAATTTTCACATATTGAAATTGATTCGACATCTTTTAATGATTTTCAAAGTTCTTATTAATATTGGTCAATGATTGATAATTCGTGTTATTTTCGGTCATTTTTTTTAATTAAACGCCCCTTTGTGGCTTTAACCATAACCTTCAAACTATTGTTAGGGAGGTTATCTAATCTGAGTAGCTCAACCTGATAATCTTGTATTTGGCTTGAAAAAAGCTCGATTGGCTCGAACTTTTTTATTTACTAAATGAGTCGAGTATGAGCACATTTGACATTTGAAAGCCCAATTTCGAATTGAGTCTCAACTCGCGTAAAGCTCATATTTTGTGAAATTTATAAAATTATCCTTAAAATTACTATGTTATGCATGAATAAGTAGAGTTATTCTATGCTCGGATAAAGCTCAGTTTGAGCTCATACTAAAAAAAAAAACGAGAATAGACGCATTTTTAAGTTCGGGTTCAAGTTTAGGCCCAACTCAATTTAACTTGTTTCTAACACAAGCAAGCTATCTGAATATGAATCATCAATACTTAGTTCATTCGACTCGAATATCTTCCCTAACTATTATCATAATAGGTTTAGAATCCATTTTGAAATAGTAAAAAGATTGATATCTTCAATCCATTTCCTCTAGCTAGTTCAAAGCTCAATTCCTTAGTTTAATTATTGATTTTGTTTTGGAAAGTGAAAGAGAAACCGATGAAGGGAAAATAAGTGGTGCTTATCAACAAGTTTGGATTCGTTCAGCAAATTTGACAGTTTTGCGACGTCTCAGTAAAATGGGTCGTTCGGAGTCCATATTGATCGGATTGGATCATATCATACTTTGTCGGAACGAGAACGAAGAGATCTACAACTTTGTTGTTGAAGGTTTTTCCAGAATCTACCGAGAACATGATCGAAAATCAACATCTTTGCAGATGTTCACTGTTTGGGCGAAAATAATTATCTTTTCATATTTAATTTATCATTTTATCCTTATATTTATTTAGGAATAATGTAAATTAGAATAATATCTATTAGTTGACTTTTCAATTAGTTGATATTATATCTAATTATTTTTTATATTTATTTTCTAGGATAAATAGAGTGGAAAAGGGAAATTCTATCTTTAAGATATTTGCTTGGTCACCAAGTAGTTTGATTTTATCTAGTATTATGTTTTCTATTTAAGACGTTTTTATTCATTCAATAAAAGGAGATATTAGAATTGAATTTTTGACAAAAGTCATATTTGGAGAGTTCTCCTAGGGAGGAACCGAGTTCCCTTGCGTGGGATCTTGTGTGTGTCGATCCTCTTTGGTGGGTTGGTGCTACCACATGTTTGGTGTGTGTTGATTCTCGTTATAGGATTGGTGCTATCCATCATGCATGTTGTGTGTTGATTGTCGTCATAGGATTGGTGCTATCAAGCATCCACGAGTCGCCTCCTTGTGCCTCCAAGTTACCCGCTTGGTTGTGTAAGATTGTAGAGGCGGGTTTTATAGTCGTTTGTATTTGGTTTCTACCCTCTTAGGAGGCCTGAGTCTTTATCTCGTTCTATTTTAGTTCGAATCAGTCCTTATCGGTCATGTCTTGCTTTCAATTTCGAGTCTTTATTCTTGTTCATCGAGTCTTTGCTTCTGTTCTTGTTATTTTTTGTTTGATTGTCGAAGATCGGGCCATATCCGATAGTGGCAGATTTTTTTTAGATTGTCATGCGTTTCTTTGTTCTTCTTATTGTTTTCAAACTCAAGTGGTATTTAATTTGTGTTGAGGGAACATGTGCTGGCTAACAGCCATGTGGTCCCTATGTGTGTAACCGCCCTTGGCAGCTAGTGGCTTGGTGCTTAAGTCACTATGTTCTCCTTTCCTTTCCTAGTATAAATAAGGTGCAATGTGTAATTGAGAACTTGTTTTACAACATTATAAAATTTCTGATTTTAGAGAGTTATGCTTTTCCTCTTCCTTTCTTCTGAGTGTTCTCGAGTGTTCATCCATTGAGCTTGATCAATCGACATGGTATCAGAGCTGAGTTGCTCGATCCAGCTGGACGTAGCTCGTTGTGCTCAGTAGAAGGAGTCTTTCAATTGCCAAAGACAGCTGTTGCTGGTGTGTGTGCAATCGAGTGACAATTGACCGAGATCTGGAGATCTAGAGTGCGAGTGATGGCGACGACACCAGAGAACCATGAATCTCGGAGAAGAGAGTACATCACGAGCGCAGATCTACAGAATCCTCTCTTCATTCATCCTTCCGACAACTCAGGTATGATTCTCACCACAATTCAGCTTATTGGAGAGAATTATAGGAGATGGAGGAAATCGATGATGAAGGCTCTGTCAGTTAAGAATAAGTTTGGAATCGTAGATGGATCTATGAAGGAAACACCTGAGAATTCACCTTTGTGGCATAGATGTAATGATATGGTGTCATCGTGGATTCTAAACACTATATCGAAGGAAATTTATGCTACATTAGATGAATTTGATACTGCTAAAGAGATGTGGGAAGATCTGAATGAGAGCTATGGTCAGAGAAACGGTCCATTGATTTTTCAAGTAAAGAAAGAAATACAGACCTGTGAGCAAGGTGAAAGTATACTGTGTCTGATTACTTCACCAAACTCAAAGGTTTTTGGCAACCACACAAATCAGGTATAGATGTGGTAAGTGTGAGTGTAATCTGAATGAGCAAATAGAAGCTGCAGAAAATGAGAGCAAACTAATGCAGTTTCTCATGGGGCTCAGTGACAAATTTGATGCTGCTCGTCGGCAATTCTTGCTCTCAACTCCTCTGCCAATAGCAAGTAGCGCTCACCCTCTTCTAGTGCAAGATGAATACAGTGTCAAGCTGAAGAGCGTTGACAAACAGGAGAAGAATGACACTACAACATTTATGTCCAAGAACAACAAAGACAAAGCTGGAGAATCGTCTAAGTCTCAGTCAGGAAGGAAGAAGTGTGAGCACTGCAATGGAAATCATCCAGTTGAGAGATGCTGGGAGGTGATTGGCTACCCTGAGTGGCACTCCAAGAGCAAATATAAGCCTCAAGCTCCTAAGTCTAGTGGTGACTATAAGAAGAAAGGTCGTGAACCATTTGCAAACATCACCAACAAAAGCACTGAATGAGCTGAAGGTGCCTACAAGCTGTTTCAAAACATGTCTGGAGACAGTCAGAAATTGATGAGTACTCTTCTTAATCTGATGGAGCAACAAAAGGCTGAGGTTAACATGGCAGGTAGTACCTTATGTTTCAATGTTTCCCAATACTCTAAATTGTGGATTCTAGACAGTGGAGCTACTGATCATATGACTTGTGATAAGTCTTTCTTTGATAGCCTTTCCCCAATATCCAAACCACTAGATGTTCATCTACCTAATGGTCACAAAGATCAGATAACTCATGTTGGCCCAGTAACTCTTTCAACTACTTTAAAGCTTCACCATGTCCTTCTTGTTCCAAGCTTCAAGTTCAATCTCATTTCCTTAAGTTGTCTTGTTCATGACCTTAAATGCCGCATTCACTTGTTTGATGATTTGTGTGTCATTCAGGACCAAGCAAAGATGAAGGTGATAGCAGTTGGTAAGGAACATGGGAGACTGTACTACCTGCTGCCTGCTTCCCAGATACAAGCCTCTCTACCAAGTAACTACATGAGTCAGTTTTGTGCTTCTGCACCTGTGTTACCTATGTTTTTTCCCAAGTTATCTTGTAATAAAGATCTAGGTGCTCTCTGGCACTTTAGACTTGGCCATACCTCTAAAGAAAAACTCAGTCATATATCTTCTGTTACAAATGACAAAATTCAAAAGCCTGAATTCAGTTGTTCTATTTGTCCTTTGGCTAAACAAACTAAGCCTACATTTTATCCTAGTGCATCTCTTGCTGATAAGGTGTTTGATTTGTTGCATTGTGATTTATGTGGACCATTTGAAGTTTCCACTTATAATGGTCATGAATACTTCCTCACCATAGTTGATGATAGGAGTAGAAGTGTTTGGGCCATCCTCCTCAAACACAAGTCTGAAACTCCCACTATGCTTAAGCAATTCATCACTATGGTCGAAAAACAGTTTAATGGAGTTGTTAAAACTCTAAGAAGTGATCAGGGCACTGAATTCTTCAACTCTGATGTCTCAAATTTTCTCTCCTCTAAAGGCATTGTGCATGAAAGCTCATGCACTGCCTCTCCACAACAAAATGAGCGTGTTGAGAGAAAACACAGACAGATTTTAGATATGGCTAGAGCCCTTCGTTTCCAGGCAGGTCTACCACAAAAATTTTGGGGGGATTGCATCCTTACTGCTACCTTCTTAATCAATAGACTGCCTGTTGCTCTTCTTAAACACAAAACACCTTATGAGCTGATCTTTGGCACTTCACCAGACTACACCAAGTTGAAAGTGTTTGGTTGCCTTTGCTATGTGTCTACTCTTGCTTCACATAGAAAGAAATTTGACCCCAGGGCTGATCCCTGTGTCTTTATTGGTTATCCTTTTGGCTTTAAGAGATACAAAGTCTATAATCTTGCAACAAAGAAATACCAGATCAGCAGAGATGTACAATTTGTGGAGGATGTCTTTCCCTACAATGAAAAATTCCTACCTCAACTTGCCACACCTGAGCCATCCAATCCTGATCCTGTCTCACATGATGACTTTCCCATCTTTCATCATGTTGAGCAAACTCTTTCTCCTTTTGCAAATCCTCCACTTACCCCTGAGGATACTCCTCTATCTCATCTTGATTATTCTCCATCACCTGTCCCACCTACATTTGATGATGCCTTACCTGTTATTGCTGATCTTCCTCCTAGGAGATCAGGTCGTGCACATCACCCACCAAAATGGCAGGAAGATTTTGTGTGTACAATTTCTCATGGTTCTCCTGCTGTTGTCACCTCTCATTCTTGTGGTAAGTCATCTCCTCATCCTCTCATTTGCTCTCTTGTTACCTCTGAATGTACTCCATCTTATCACAAGCTCATAAGTTCTTTAGCTTCTCTGTCTGAACCTCAGTCTGTGTCTGAGGCCTTGAAGCATAAGGGATGGTGTGATGCTATGTTATTGGAGTTGAATGCTCTTGAAGCCACTGGCACCTGGGAATTGGTTGCTAGGCCTGCTCACCAGTCAGTGGTGTCTTGCAGATGGCTTTTCAAACTTAAATTCCAGTCTGATGGCACCTTGGAAAGGTTCAAAGCCAGACTGGTTGCTCAGGGTTTCTCTCAAATAGAAGGCATCGACTATGGAGAGACCTTTGCACTTGTTGCCAAGATGATCTCTGTCAGGACCCTTCTAGCTGTTGCAGTCTCCAAAGGCTAGTCTGTTAGTCAAATGGATGTCACCAATGCCTTTCTCCATGGTGACTTGGAGGAAGAGGTGTACATGGAACTGCCTCCGGCCTATCACCATCTTCATCAACTTCAGAAGCATTCCACTCAGGGGGAGAGCTACAAAGGAGAGGACACTGGAAATGGCAAGCTAGTGTGTAAACTCATAAAATCCTTGTATGGATTGAAGCAAGCTCCTAGACAGTGGTTTTCTAAGTTTTCTGAAGCAGTTAAGGCAGCTGGATTTGAGCAGTCTAAGGCTGACTATTCTTTATTCACCAAGAAAACTGAGAGTACATTCACAGCCTTATTGGTGTATGTTGATGATATGATCATCACAGGAAGCTGTGAGCTGGAGATCTTGAGACTTAAGAAGCACTTGAAGGCACACTTTCAGATGAAAGATTTAGGTGCGCTAAAGTACTTCTTAGGAATTGAAGTTGACAAATCCAGCAAAGGTTACTTCTTAAATCAGAGGAAGTATACACTGCAGCTACTAAAAGAGACAGGGATGACTGATTCCAAGGCTGTCTCTACACCTCTGGATCCTAAGCTAAAGCTGAGCTTAGAAGGGAACAGAGAAGTGGTTGAAGCCATAGCATATCGAAGATTGGTAGGGAAGCTAATCTACCTAACCATCACAAGGCCTGATATATGCTGTGCAGTTCAGATGTTGAGCCAATTCATGCACAATCCAAGTGATGAGCACTGGAAGGCTGCCAAACATGTACTCAGGTATCTGAAGGGAGCCCCAGGACAGGGATTGCTGCTCTCAAAGAACTCTCAAATGCAACTTAAAGCATACTGTGATGCAGACTGGCAAAGCTGCCCCATGACTCGGAAGTCACTAACAGGTTTCTGCATTCTCTTAGGAGATTCACTGATCTCTTGGAGAACTAAGAAGCAATCATATGTTGCCATGTCTTCTGCTGAGTCAGAGTACAGATCCATGGCCATGACATGCAGTGAGATCACATGGCTTGTGAGGTTTCTTGCAGACTTGAATGTTCAAATGGGACCAGTACACTTATTTTGTGACAATCAATCTACACTCTATATTGCTAAAAATCCTGTGTTTCATGAGAGGACAAAGCATATAGAGGGAGATTGTCACTTGGTCCGGGAGAAAGCTCTTAAGAGAGAAATTGTGCTAGGATATATACACACAAAGGAGCAACTTGCTGATCTCTTCACCAAGATGATTTCATCTGAGCAATGCAGCAAACTACTACACAAGTTGGGAGTTGTAAACTGGTTTACATCTTCCAACTTGAGGGGGAGTGTTGAGGGAACATGTGCTGGCTAACAGCCATGTGGTCCCTATGTGTGTAACCGCCCTTGGCAGCTAGTGGCTTGGTGCTTAAGTCACTATGTTCTCCTTTCCTTTCCTAGTATAAATAAGGTGCAATGTGTAATTGAGAACTTGTTTTACAACATTATAAAATTTCTGATTTTAGAGAGTTATGCTTTTCCTCTTCCTTTCTTCTGAGTGTTCTCGAGTGTTCATCCATTGAGCTTGATCAATCGACAATTTGTGCTACAAACTATGGTTTGTTACAGAAAATCAACACATATATAAGCGTTATTCATTTTATTTTATATATGTCTCTTTTATTCGTCGCTTGAATATATTTCAATTTTCAAGTCTGCATTATAATTGTACTAGTCTGGCGTCCAAGTGTCATTCTGGCGCATTAGTATTTATAGAAAATGAAAATTAGACAATAGGAAAGTTTTGATCAGTTCTTTTGGGGTAATGTTTTTGGCAGCCAAGAACAGTTGATTTCTCCAAAGCTCAAAACCCTGAATGTAAACATTTACAAACTCCAGTTCTAGTTCTTTTGCCTTTATATATATATATATATATATATATATATATATATCATTGTCAGCCCATGTGAATGCACCTCAAATTAGCATATCCTGAAAAGCTCATTACCATATCTTTTTTAAATTTAGGAATTTATATGTATATCAAATTATTCAAAGTTGTTAGCTAGTGTGTATAAGTATAACCCTTCTTTTCTTAAAATTCTTTTTGGGACTCCTAATTTATCTTTCCAGCATCAAAAGCAAGAAAATTTCCCTCTTTATCTCCTTCAGTGTCCAAAGTATGGCAGTTTGGTCAAATTACACCCTTTTCGGTTTCGATCCGATGGAGAAGCGGGCGAACCCTAAAAGGATAAAATAACAACTAATTCAGTGTTTAGGTTTTATCAACTCTACTGATAGTTATAAAAATAACTCCACGACTCCTCCAAGAACAAAAAATAATAAAGTCCGTATGGGATTAGCTCAACTGGTAATAGGAGTGACATTTAGAACAAGAGACCAAAGATCGAGTCTCACCAACGCCAGTGTGGAAGCAACTTCTCAAATGAGAGAACTCTTTGACGTTCGGTTGAGCGATTTCACCTTTTAGAGCCAACAAAAATCAATAAACATTGATCTGTGAATATGACATTATACAATCCAAATCCAAAACCTTCAATCATTTTACTTGCACTGAATGGGACATCAGACAGCAATCTCCATAACAATCTAACAACCAAACAAACACAAACTTTTTCCCTCTTTTACTTTGTGCTCCCTTCTTGGGAAAACAGTGAACACTTATTTAAAAGCATAAAATAATAATAATAATAATCAGAATTGGACATGCTAAACCTTAACTAGATCCTAATATTACTGAATCTGCCACTATCTCACAACACTCCTAGCTAGCTCTAGAACTTGAGAATGATCTCATTCCCATTGCTTTCCTCTTCTCTTTCTCTCCTGGAAGCCAGCTTCTTCCTCTCATTGCTCTCCTCGCCGCTGCTGCTCTCCGACTTCCCGTCTTCTATGCTCTCCGTTCGATCTCTGGTGCCTCTCCTGCCATGGGATTCCGGCGAGCTCTGCCCTTGGGAAGAGGCCTTGTAGAAGTGAACTTGGTGGTGCAGCTGAGGCAAACTAGGGTAGAATTCCTGTGGCATCCCCGGAGGGCAGTAGTGAGGCCCCCCCTGGGTGGCCGGTTGGGCGCTGTAGATGGTGCCTGACGGTACCCCATGGTGGTGGCCGGTTGCGTACTCTTGTGGGACCCATATGCCCCCTAGGACCACAAGCTGGGGCCCCGGCGCCCCGGGTCCTGCTGGACTTGGCCCTGGCCTTCTTGTGTGAAGCCTATACTTCTGCAAGAAGATACCAAATAAGACTCAATCTCGAGTACTTCTCGATACACCAAGCATGTCTGGTACATCGAATCAATAAACAAACAAACCTGCAAGTGACTTTTAACTTCATCATTGGTTAAGCCATCAACCTTCATGAGCTCCCTGATTTGCTTTGGGGTGGCAACTGCAATTATATATGAAGCGCCCATTAATCCAAACATTTTGTACTATACTTATACTTTTAATGATTTATGGTTAGGGTATCTAATTAATATCTTGTGGGTTTCATCTTTCGTTTGTTTGTATTGCCTGATCTTCTGCACCTTTCTGTATTTATATTGTAGGTTTGACAGTCTACCTCTCAAATTTTAGGCTTGTTTGAGCTTGAATTTTTACTTAATAAAAAAAATTAATATCTTGTGGATGAAGAAATTGGGATTTAGCTAGTACCAACCTTGAGACCCACCAAGCAACTGAAGAGCATTAACAAACCGGCGATGCAAGTCCGGTGACCAACACCGCCTCTGCTTCCGATGGTGTTGAGTTGCGGTGGTTGCACCACTGGTGGTTGTGGTGGTGGTGGAGGCTCCATTGACATTGATTTGAGTACCATCAATTGCCTTACCGATCATAACGATACCATTCGATACCTTAGCTGAGTTTTCGGATGGCAATCCGCTTTCACTCATCAAACTGCCCTTGTTGTCTTCCATCTCCCTCTCATCCGACGCAAGGGCCAACTGAGGAAGAGCTCCATTTACGCCGTTGTTCCTCTCTTTTGTGAAAGGGAGAAAAGCTCCACCATTGTTCCTTTGCCTTTTATTGTTGTTTTCATCTAAAAGGGACAACTTAGGGCTGAATCCCATCTCAAGCTCCTTGCTTGGGAGTGACTCCAATTGCTTGGTTGTGGCTCCTACATCGGCTTGGCTCCATAGCTGCGCCGATGTCATCCAGTTTGCTTTATCTGAGGTGGTATTTGGTGTACTTCTTTGTTGATCCGGTGACCCTTCGGAGTTCGAATGCTTCATGGGTATGAACTCTTCTAGGATGGGTCTTTTGATCCCTTGGTTTGTACTAGTTAGTCTGTATGTTTGCAGCTGTTGCCTTGATGCCTCCACCGCTGTTGATCAACAAGTTGAAACGTTAAACGTTATCATGTCAAACACTGCTTCACAAACTACAAAAATTGATAGCTAAATGTGAATATAGTTTGAAAGGGTCAAAGCAAAACAAAGGCAAAAAAGTAAGAACATGCATATAAAGCCAATCTTCATCTATATCTATTGAAAAACACCAAAAAGAAGATAAAATGAGAAAGAAACAAAGAGGAAAGGAAAAGCTACAATTTGGACACAACTTCAGAGGAAGAAACCATGAATATCCCTCTCAACTATGCACAAAAAACTAACTTAGATATCCTCCCTCACCCTTAAATTCAAGAACTTAAAGACCTCATTTTCGACGCGGGGTAAATTGCACTATCTAAATTATCAACACCCTTAGAATGGAAGGAGGAGAGGAATGCAAGTACCATTAGAAAGGAGGTGCATGCAGAGGGGCAACTCGCGCTTGAAAGCATCGATCTTGAGGCGTTCATCCTCGAGGCGAGAGAGGTACTCCTCCAGCTTGTGTGGTTGGAGAGGATCAAAATCACCAAAGGATTTGAGGAGCATAGAGTAGCTCTGAGGCTTGCACTCAAGGCTCAATTCGGATGGCGAAGCCATGATCATAGCCTAGAGGTTGATCAACCTTATATATATATATATGTGTGTGTATCTTGTTACCCCAAATTTGCTATATATAAATTCAATTGATGATCAAATGCTTTGATATAGTTTAAATAGTGGATATTTAGGGGAGTGGTTTTCTTATTTTCTTGGAGATGGATTGAATACAGTGTGGTGTTGCACATGTGGTGGCTCTTATAGGAATTTAGGGAATTGATTTGTGGGCATGAAGAAGACCAAAAGATAGAGACCTCAGAGAGAGAGAGGAAAAGGTGAATGTTGTTTGTGAAGGAGGAGGATCCATTGCTTTTACCGGTTGAGTTCCATGGAAGAATAAAGTGAAGCCAAGGGGCTTTAAAGAGAGCAAAAGACCAACAAAAGATTAAAGCATGTAAAAAAAAAAGGATAAATATCCATAGGTAGTTTTTGAAATGCAAAATTGAAAAATCATCCATTTTATATATCACTATTCGTTCACTAAAATATGTCATTTATTATTCATGTACATTTTCTTAGGAGGATAATAAAAACTATATAAAATATTAACTTTTTCTATATAAACTTTTAAAAATAATTTCGCACTTATTACTATATAAAATATCAACTTTTTATATGAATTTTAATTAAAAAATAAAAACAATCCTGCAAGTAGTTGCGAACTGCTACCATACACTTTTTCATGCTCTCTAGAGCTCTTTTTTTCAATAGGTATATTGCGGAGTTTTTATATTTATTATTTTTTCTCCGAATTTTTTGTGTCTCTGACAAAATTCTCCGCAACTTGTTGCGGAGTGTATTCGGTAAAAATCAATGGTGATTCCAGTTAATTAAAGATGGTAAAATGTAAATAGTATGGCCCATCAAAAAAGGAAGTAAAGATAAGATCCAAAGTAAGTCTGAGTGTGAGACTGTGAGGGAGTGAGAGGGTGATTTTATTCCAAAACTCCATATCATATCATCATGTCATGTCCTCTAAAAGGTTGTCCAGTAAAGCTTTGAAGGCAGAAACCAAACAGCCAAAATATGTAAAGAAAAATCCCCTTAACTGCTTCTTCAGCAACTGATTTGGAGGGAATTGAAGCTCTGTCAGACAATTACAGTATGTGGCTCATCATGCTCATTCGCAAGTAAATGAGATACGATATATAGAGTTAGCAAAATCTGAACCGATCACTTGGGTTAACAAGCAATATATACTACATAGGGTACCTAATTGGAATACTGTAGGTGTACCATTAGATTCAGCAAATTAAAGAAAGATGTAAAGGGATAAGGGCTAAGAAAGGAATATCTTTGATTAGCTAACTAGCTACATGTCTAAATGGATGACTCTCATGGTTAAGGGAGGGTTGCACACACACATTACACATAAAGTAAAGAAAGAAAGTAAAGAGGGATTAAAGAGAATATAACAGAAAGAAAGGGGGAAAGAATCCAACCTATAAAACTGATATAAAGCGCAGAGAGAGAGAGAGAGCCCCTCGAATCTTCTTCTGCTACGCCCTTCTTCCCCTATATTTTTTTGAAGTGGGTTAGAAGGTATATAGATTCTTCCTTTCCTTTGCTTTTGTTTTTTTGGTTAATTCAAATGTACGTTGATCATAAACTTCCCGGCACATTATATATGTAATCTCATGTACGTCCATATATATTGAGGTTTGAATCATCTTTGAATTCAGGGCCGTGTCAATGATTTTGGGGGTCTGTACAATTTTTTACAAATAATTAAGATATTAAATTAATTTAAATAAATTCAAAATTATTTGCTAATCGTAGTGAAATTTAAACAATAAAGAATGAGGAATCACATAATCACATGGATAAAAGACAACTACAAAGATCAACAACAAATTTGAAAATTATAAATAGCAATACATAAATATATTTTTTTTCTTGCCAAAATTGACCAAAATACTTTTTATACTTGCAAAATGTTAAAAAAATATTTAAATACAACGGAGTACTATATTTATCAAATTAAGTGTAGATTGTGCTTCTTACAAAAATAAAAACATGCATACGATTTTGTATATTTGTTTAATTATATATGTCATCTGTAAAAAAATTAATTGATGGAAAAAAAGAGATAAACAAAACAAAAAATAGTTGCAGAACATATAGGGAAAAAAATTGGAATGATTAAAAAAAAATAGAACAAATGGAAAGAAAAAGATTGAAGTAAGGGAATCGAACCCGGGTGAAATGAAAGTAGGAAGCGCAGTAAAAGTGTTCTACCAGTAGACCAAAAGAACACTATTTGGTATTTTTTGAAAATAAAATTTATATATACATAACCATTATAATATTGGGCCCTCAAAAAATTTGGGGCCCTGTTCGATTGGCCCACCTGCACATGTATGTGGCACGGGCCTGTTTGAATTAACCCCTTAAGAAGTGATGATGATTATCAAAGTTCGTGTTAAACCAATGTAATCCTAAGTTTGTCTTTGTATTTTATAGATCTAGGATGGCAAGTGTTTGGATGTAACGGACTTGAAGAAACACTAAATGAGCTAGCTAGGGCTATAGGTGAGGTCCCGAGCATTTGGACACACCTAAGGGACCCCAAGACCATCTTGGTTCGGACTCTAGGTGCACCAAGGCTCTTGAAGACTAACCTATTGTTTGTGGGTGTTGGCTACGCTTTTGGTGTTACAGATTATAAGGGTTCTGATTGGTGGGCTGGCCCATAACTCTGATGACACTTTCTGTAAGTGGCATCAGAGCCCACGGGCTTTCTCCTTCCTACGAATCCCTTAGAGACGTTGTAACCCTAAAGCATTCACACTATCCTCCATATATATGCTCTTGTTCACAATCTGGAGCGGAGAGAGAGAGGCTCCGACGGCAAAACCCTAAACCTAGAGCGAGAAAGAGCGAGGCGCGAAGGAAGAGCCTTGCTCATGCATTGAAGGCTTGATTCCTATCACTTGGAGTCTGCATCGTCTTCATATGGATGGAAGAGTTGGGAAAGGGGGCTCTTACCCTTCCAAATCTCTGAATCCTTACCTCTTTCGTTTCTTTGTCTTTACTTGCTAGCTCATTAAGTGTTTCTCGTCTGATATCCAAACTTGTAACTAGATCTTGTATCTTTGTTCGAGTTAGTGGTATTCTCGGGACAGGGTCTCCCCTCTTGAGGCCCCGCGGCGTAGGGAAACCGAACCGCGTTAACAAATCCTCGTGTTCTTTAGATTTAAAGTCGTTCATCTAGTTTGGAACTCGAATAGATAGTTGGCGCGTTAGGGGTTTACAAAGTGGAAATTGAAATGAAAAGGAATTTCATTTCAAGAAGAAGCTAACACTTGAGACTGAGAATGCAGGCACCCCTGAAGATCATCCTCATGTTGTAGGAATCTATGATCCAAATGACCATGATGATCCAAAGGATGATGAATTTGCCTCTGGATCTCCACAAGGCTGAAACAATTGAAACTCAAAACAGTGAGCTTGAAGGCTATGGCTCACAAGGTAGTACCTCTACTCATTCCCACCAATCTGGTGGAAGAGTAAGTGATGATACTTCTTCTCCCTCGAGCTCTCTTCAATCCTCTTCTACTGATACTTATGCTTCTGATCATGTTCCTTTGCTTGATTTGAATACTGCTGGAAATGTTGCTCCTTACTTGTCTGATTATCAACTTACTAGAGACAGAGAACCTAGAATTAGGATCCCTAACAGAAGGTTCACCTCTAATATTGTTGAGTTTGCTTTTCTAGCTGCTGAAACTGTCAAACATCTTACACCTGAAAGTTATGAACAAGCCATGAAAAGTTCATGTGCCAATGAGTGGTTGAAAGCTATGCATGAAGAGTTGCAGTCTATGTATGCTAACAAGACTTGGCTTTTAATTAGTTCCTAAACCTAATAAAGCTAAGGTTATTGAATGCAAGTGGGTTTACAAACTGAAAGATAATATTACTCCTACTGATCCATCAAAGTATAAAGCTAGACTTGTAGCTAATGGCTTTAGGCAAAAGGAGGGGGTAGACTATAAGGATATCTTTGCACCTGTTGTTAATGAGACTCATGCTTGCTATTACTACTGTTAATGATTGGGAACTTGAACAGATGGATGTTAAGACAACTTTCTTACATGGTGACCTGAAAGAAACTATTTACATGCAACAGCCTAAAGGGTTCATAGATAAGGGGAAAATTGATTATGTTTGTCTGCTTAAAAAGTCTATCTATGGTATGAAACAGTCCCCTAGGCAGTGGAACTTAAAATTCAATGCAACAGCCTAAAGGGTTCATAGATAAGAGGAAAACTAATTATGTTTGTCTGCTTAAAAAGTCTATCTATGGTCTGAAACAGTCCCCTAGGCAGCGAAACTTAAAATTCAATGCATGTATGAGATCCTTAGGTTTCACCAGAAGAAAATATGACACCTGCCTTTACTTTAAGCATGTTGGTTCTAAGAATCTCTTGTATGTTATGCTTTATGTTGATGATATCCTTCTGATCGGTGATAGCAAAGTCATCATAGCTGGTGCTAAGAATGACTTGAAATTGCATTTTGATATGAAGGATTTGGGTTCAGCTAAAAGGATTTTAGGGATTAATATGATTAGAAACAGATCTGATAGATTTATGTGGCCGACTCAGGGTGATTGTTTGCTTAAAGTCTTGGATAGATTCTGCATGAACAACTCTAAGCCTACACCTATCCCTTTAGGAGGGCACCTAGAGTTATACAGAGATCATAATCCCAAAATAGTTGAAGAGTCTAACAAAATGGAAAACATTCCTTATGATGTTCCTGCTGGTTCTGTAATGTATGTTATGTTATGCACTAGGCCAGATCTTGCTTTTGTTGTGAGTGCTCTTAGCAGATTCATGTCTGATCCTAGAGAAAAACACTAGAGTGCAATGAAATATTTGCTCAGATATTTATGTGTCACCAAATCTATGGGTCTTATGTTTGCTGAACACACATCTAGAAATGAACTTCATGGATTTGTTGATTCTGATTATGCTGGTAATAGGGATAACAGAAAATCTACTTCATCATTCTTCTTTACCTGGACTGGAAATTGTATATCTTAGAAGTCCGAATTACAATCTATTGTTGCTTTATATACCACTGAAACTGAATATATAGCTGCAACTGAGGCTGCTAAAGAAGCTATTTGGTTGAAAGGAATTTTGAAGGAAATAGAAAGAAATTCTTATATCCCTGTTGTGTTTTCTGACAATCAAAGTGCCATATATTTATGCAAGGAACCTATGTATCATGAAAGAACCAAGCACATTGATGTTAGATTCCACTTTATTAGAGATGAGATTGAGAAAGAAAATATCTCTGTTGATAAGATCTTAGGAGATGTGAATCCTGCAGATTTTGGTACCAAGATCATGCCTGCGAACAAATTCCACTTATGCAAGAATTTCCTAAAGATCTTTGATGTGCCTTAGTTCATGAGAGGCACGCGGGCTGATGACTGACGGGAGAGGAAGGTTCCTTGAAGAAGACCACTCAACTGGAAGAACAAAGAAGATACAAACTCAGAATTAGGAGGGCATTTGTGACAACAATGTAATCCTAAGTTTGTCTTTGTATTTTAAAGATCTAGGATGGCAAGTGTTTGGATGTAACGGACTTGAAGAAATACTAAATGAGCTAGCTAGGGTTATAGGTGAGGTCTCGAGCATTTGGACACACCTAAGGGACCCCAAGACCATCTTGGATCGGACTCTAGGTGCACCAAGGCTCTTAAAGCAATGGCGGCCGCAGGAATTGCTGGAGGGAGGGGGGGGGGGGGGCGGAATTTTTCAGGGGGAATTTTTTTTTTCCTCAGTATATATAATAAAGAAATTTTCTAAAAATATATTGAATAAAATCCATAAATAATGGTATATTGAAAGAAAACCATAAAGTATGGTATATAAATATGATATTTTATTAAAAAAATTATACAATAATATATATATATATATATATGTGTGTGTGTGTGTGTGCGCGCGCGCGCGTGTGTGTACTTGATTAAGATTTTTTTAATATTGAAATAAAATTATAATTTTTTAAAAGAATTTGTCATTGGTAAATAAAAAAATGATAGGATTTAAAAAGTATGACAAAAAAACCTCATAAATTGTTGTTTAAATATGACATTAATAGTAAAAAAAATTCATATGAATAAAAATTTGAAGATTTTTTAAAAATATATGTGTAACATAATGAATTAGTTATGAAAATATTAAAAGAAAAATATAAAATTTGATTTAAATATGAAAAATAGTAAAAAAGGAGAAAGGAATGAGATTTAAACCTATGATCTCTTAATTAAGATAAAGTTCCTTCCCTCCTTTTACCAACTAAGCTAGATAAGTTTTGTGTTCTCTTCACACTTTTTTATCTTTTTACCATATTTTTTAATTTTTAAAAAATTTTAATTTGTCACCGGAGGGTGCCCCCCCCCCCCGGCGCCCCCTGTGGCCGCCACTGTCTTGAAGACTAACCTATTGTTTGTGTGTGTGTTGGCTACGCTTTTGGTGTTACAAATTCTAAGGGTTTTGGCTGGTGGGCCGACCCATAACTCTGATGACACTTTCTGTATGTGGCATTAGAGCCCACGGGCTTTCTCCTTCCTCCGAATCCCTTAGAGACGTTGTAACCCTAAAGCATTCACACTCTCCTCCATATATATGCTCCTGTTCACAATCTGGAGCGGAGAGAGTGAGGCTCCTGTTCACAATCTGGAGCGGCGAGACGCGAAGGAAGAGCCTTGCTCATCCATTGAAAGCTTGATTCCTGTCACTTGGAGTCTGCATCGTCTTCATATGGATTGAAGAGCTGGGAAAGGGAGCTCTTACCCTTCCAAATCTCTGAACCCTTACCTCTTTCGTTTCTCTGTGTTTATTTGCTAGCTCATTAAGTGTTTCTCGTCTGATATCCAAACTTGTAACCAGATGTTGTATCTTTGTTCGAGTTAGTGGTATTATCCAACTCGAATCGATAGTTGACGTGTTAGAGGTTTATAGTGCGACTCGGATCGATGACTGGGGGTCGTGTGCACGGGTGCACATGCGCTAGAAGCCTAGCATACAAGCCGAGTGGGGTTCAATTGTAAAACCAATTGACAATAAAAAGAGTAGCCTACCGATTCATATATCAGGGCTTGTTATATTCAACATTTCGATGTGGGACACTCTTAGTCTCATTAACATCTCTAACAATGGATGAAGAAAATGAAAATTGTGAATTTGAGATACAAAGAGGATGCATCGAATTCCATAGGAGATCGTCATCGAAGAGATGAGGGGGAATAAAAAAAAGACGAAAAAACTGAAAACATATTTTAATAATAATAAAAAAAAACAGTTGCATTGTAAAAAGAAGAAAAGAAGGAAAGGTAAAAAAAGAGAGCGAAAAAATGGTGGGTTGAACTTGAAGGTGAATGAATATATTAAAAAGAAAGAGGGGTGAGGGGGGGATGGAGAATGGAGAACATGGTCGCTTTCAATCACACAATGGAAGAGAGGCTTGAAGCAGAAGCCTCCAACTCCCTCCTTTTTACCTCTCCAGATTCTTCCTTCATTCCTTTTTCTATTCATCTCCATCTCTCTCTCTCTCCCTCTCTCTAGCTACCTTGATGAATGCTTAACCAAAATAAATAAATAAATAAATAAATGAACAATTAATTCATGCAAAAGTTGATATGAGAAAAAAGGAGATTCGTATGGCCACACGTTCGTACGTGTCAAATTTATTCCCCTTCATCGTCTCCGCGTCACCATTCTTCTTGAGTGTCTGATTTTTGTATTCTATTGTCAATTAGTTTTAGGATGAAACCTCACTCGGCTTATGTGTTTATTGACTACTAGCACACAAGCCCCATGCACATGATCTGTGATCATGAGTTCCAACAGACTTTTGTCGATTATTTGTTTGAGTGAAAAAAATTGAACGTTTTCAATCTGTAATCTGAACTGTACTTAATGAAATCTCTTCCTCCCTCGAAGATATAGCCAATTGAGTGAACTGCATAATCATGTGTTGTTCTTGGAAATTTAGCACAAGTCTAGTAAAATTTCACTTAAAAATCAATATACTCCCTCTGTTGAGAAAAACATATCGTTTTATGAGCAAAATCTTACTAAGAAAAACATGTTGTCTTAGGTATTTTAGTGTTCACTTTCCAAAATTACACTTGATTAATTAAGGGTTTGTTAGTTGCAGCTTTCAATAAAATGGAAAAATAAAGTAATAATTAGGGATATAAGTGTATTTTTGTTTGATTTTATTTATTTTCTTAAAAAATATACAAATGTCTAAAACGACATGTTTTAATTAACAGAGAGAGTATTGACTTTTGTCTTTTTTATCTTACTCTGGTTCGATCAGTTTAACCGCTCTATATCCGGGTATCTCGTCGAGAAATGTGTGGTTCATTTAATGAGTTAACCCTCTCATTCACAAACGACTCTATGTTTTGAGCAGAATTTAAACTTCGAAATTCGAACCTGATCTTGACAGGAGTTATATACAGCCCCATTACCGATATTGTTTGCTGATGCTCCATCCGTTTCAAAATAATTGTCATTTGACTTTTATGCACGTTTTTTAAGGAGGTAAAAATTATATAAAATAGTATTTTTTTTTACTCTTTTTTTGTAAATTGATACTCATTAGTAATACTGTAAGTATCAATTTAAAAAAAAATTGATTAAAAAATAATATTTTATAGAATTTTTACCTTCGTACACTAAAAGACAAACGACACTTATTATGAAACGGAGGAAATACTATTTTATCTTATGCTTTAGCCTTGTTTTAACAATAAATTACCCGTTATCTATATTTTTCACTTATCAATCAGGTATGTCAGATGTGTCGAATTACTTTCTTCAAAAATAAAACGTTGATAGAAATTTGAAACAATTCGATCGTCATCGATATATCTCCATTAGTACGTTATTTGTACACAGGCATGTGCATATGTATATCAATTTCCTCGATCAACACGAGATCTAGAATATGAATTATAAAGGATGCAAATTAAATGACACCGTCCATTTGTGCATATTCGATCTCTAAATTTGAAGAAAAAAGGCTACACCATCCATTTACTTAATATATATAGAGAGTCACAGCCCACAGCATAGATATACTCCGAATGATGAATTAATATAATCCTTTTATTTTTTAATAAAAGATATATTTATATAAAAATTAATGTACGCTTTATTTGTATTTTTGTATCAGATTCCATTCCCCGCCACATCTTTATCCATAACCCGAGTAGTGGTCGCATTATTCAATAATCATTCAAATTCCATTCAACTTATCTCCATGCATCTACTTGTTATTTATATATACTAGTATTAATTTTTTTTTATACTCCATATATTGGTTAATTTCAGTGTACAAGTCTTATTGTGTAGACAAAAATTATTGGTCTGTATAGTTTAAAAATATGTAAATTTTATTCTAACGAATAATCACTCTACCACCAAATTAATATTTTCATTCCAACGAATAATCTTCTCGTACCACCGAATAATCAAAAGTTACTTTTAATCTCATATGTTGAGCTTCTTAAAATAAAGTTGCCTTTGTTTGTTGTATATACGTATTGTTTTTTTTTTGCTTGGTATAATGGTAATTAATCTCATAAGTATTATTTTTTTATTATCATTTAGTTTTAAAATAAAATCTCACTCAGTTTATATGCTAGATAGACTATAAGCATATACGTGTCACGATCCATTGATGATAATTTACGAGTCTCAACAGACTTCAATGGGGCATATTCTCTTTTGTGCTTGGTAGTAATTTAGTATATTTGTGCAAGTTTTGTCGTCTACATCAACGGTCTCTAATGCAGGTTTCTTTCAAAGAATCCCTTTTTGTTATATTAATTAATTAATAAATGAAAAGTACGTAGAAAATCTGAATATAAAAGATAACTTTTGATTATAAAATTTATATACTTCCAGACGTACCCCCCAAAAAAAAATTAAAGAGAAATTTCATTGTCATATCATAACCTAAATTCTCTGATTCAATTTGGATATTAATTGGTAATATTCAGTTCTTTGGGACTATTGGTTTTTAAATTAAGTACTACTAGCATGGTATTTATGGATTTGATGGGTTGGATATGCCTTCCTCGTTTTTTTTTTAATATGTTGAATTCATATAAGATTGAATTATAATTCGAATATATGTATATATAGGGATTAACTCCGGTGAAAATCTCAAATTGTGGTAAAAACCGTGAGAACTACTTTATATCTTGGTTTATTTGAAACATGTGCTAAAAACCTCAATTGCACAGTGATTTTACAACTCAGTTCAACCTAAAAACCGTGCTAAAAGCTTCAGTTTTAAAATAACACATGACTTTTTAGCTCGGTTAAGCCTAAAAATTGTGCTAAGAACTCATGTTTTAAAATTACACAGTGACTTTATAACTCGATTTTATTCAGAACTGGACTATAAAGCTAGTGAATCAGGCTAAAAAATCGGTCCTCACGAGTTTTCACCGCAATTTTGGTTTTCACCGGAGCACGCGCACACACACATGCAAGGCTTTTAATTTTATGGGACTCAGTTGTTACATTAATTAATATTTAGGCGTTAATTCCTTATGCATTAGATTAATTAAATAGAATAATAGAAGAAAGTAGAAAAATAATAGAGGAGGGATATTGTGAAGAAGTGAAGTCGTTGTAATTCATGTGAAGAGGGTTGACTACTTTTGATGGGAGAATCATGGAACTACTACTACCGCTAGCTTACTAGCTTAGCATCTCCAAAAGCACACAATTGGAAATTGCCGAATATTTTCTTTTTACAATATATATATATATATATATATATATATATATATATATATATATATATATATATATATATATATATATATATATATATATATATATATATATATATATATATATATATATATATATATATATATATATAAAAACCTAATGAGACTATATATATATATTACTTAGAATTACTCAATTCCCTACATTGACGTCGGCCTCTAATTACATAATTAATAATCCTAATTATATATAATCACCTACAATTAATTTAACTTTCTTAGATCAAATTGGGCAATTGCCCCATGCAATCGGATGTTTTTTAAACAAAATTAAGTATATTTTTTTTAATCTATAAGTGAATCAATTTTAATTTTTAATTATTTGACCTAAAATTCCCGTTGTTTGGTTGTGAAAAAGGGTAGCAGCTGGATAGTATAAAACATTAGTTAAAAATTGAAGTTTTGTTCCTTTTTTTTTAAATGGAATATTATTTTTCATCCGTCTTTGAATTCTTAATTAGTGGCAAATAAAGTTCATCTTTTTTATCTTCCTTTTCATTTTTTTCTCACATAGGCTTTTTATCTACAAAACAAATTAGCTAATGGCATCTAAACTTTTCTTTTAGTGGGCTTCAAAATGTGCATCAATTAGTAGGGTGAAGAAGAAGATTGTTAATGTGATGTACAAAAAGCCATAGATAAATTAAGAGAGCTAGGGAATACATGCAAAACAAGGACAAATGTAGAAAGGTTTAATTTCACCCTAATTGAATTGAATACTCTTTAATTTAGAAAGGCAGACACATAATTATAGCATAATCATCCCTATGATTTAAACGTACCCACATGAACTAAGCTCTTGATTAATTAATTTTAATGATTCAATGTCAAACGCCTAGCTAATTCATATGTAATCAAGATTCATTTATATTTTAATCCCATCTTATACGTTCATTTGATGATTGATGCATGGATGGAGTTTTTAGCACAAATATACAAATTGTTTATACAACCACATAGAATTAGAAATTAAAATTTATGTAGTCTAAATAGACTAAAATTTTCTTATACACATATTCTTTTTTAACAAAATTATTCATTTAATTAATAAACAAATATATAATTTTAATTCATTCATTCTTAATTTTTTTACCTAATAATTATTTTATTATTTTAAAAAAAATGAGACGGGTTAGAGCGAACCCCATCCCGCTCCTCGGTCCATGCTAATTATATACAAGTTCTTCATGATAAAGATAGGACTATATTAATTGGCTTCATTAATTTTGGGATTTTCGTAAAAAAAAAAATTCAGGATTATTTTGAGATTTATTTATGTTACCAATAAATTCTATAAAATAAACATATCACAATAATTTGCATTACAGCTAGAACAATGTGCTTTGTGGTAAAAAAAAAAAAATCCTACAATAATTTCATATGGCTATGTTAGTTAACCCTATCTATTAATTGGCTATCTAAGTAGTTGAATAATAGTGGTTAATTTACTTGAGCTTCTTAATTTTACGGTAATAGTTGAATGTTTTAAATTGGTTGTATTAGCTTTTATATATATATATCGAGTAAAGTGAGTATGAGATATATGTAACATGGGTATGAAAGTATGAAAGTAATTGTATTTCCATAAGCTTCCGAAAGATCAAAGCAATACATATATAGCTTCCAAAACCTAACTGTAGAATGATAGAATTGATGTAAAGTCCTCCTTCAGGGTTTCCATTCATTAATATAACATATATATAGGTTACAAAGGTATTGGGTCTTAATGGGCTTTTAGCCCACTATACAATATTAAGACCTATGTAATCTATCAAACCCCCGCAGTCGAAACGGGAGGGGTCCGTACAGTGAGACTGGAACGAAAATCAATGAACAACTGTCTAGGTAAACCCTTGGTGAATATATCAGCGTACTGATAAGAGGACGGGACATGTAGAACGCGGACATGTCCAATGGCAACCTTGTCCCTGACGAAGTGGAGATTAAGCTCAACGTACTTCGTGCGTTGATGCTGGACTGGGTTACTAGCCAGGTAGACGGCGGAGACGTTGTCAGTGTAGACCAGAGTGACCTTCTGCAAGGGGCATCGTAGCTCAAGTAGGAGATTGCGGAGCCAAGAGCACTCGGAGACAACGTTGGCAACACCCCTGTATTCGGCTTCAGCGCTGGAGCGAGACACGACGGACTGACGCTTGGTTGACCAAGATATATACAAGAGTGTTATTGAGGAAGACACAGTAACCAGACGTGGAGCGACATGTGTCTGGACAACCACCCCAATCCGCATCAGTGTAAGCCACATGATCAAGCTTAGAGGAAGGAGTGATGGTGGTGCCGAGCTCGAGGGTGCCGCTGATGTACCGAATGATCCGCTTCAAAGCCTGAAAGTGAGGTTCCCTAGGGGCATGCATGAACAAGCAGATCTGCTGAACGACGTAACTGATATCAGGCCTGGTGAAAGTGAGATACTGAAGAGCACCAGCGAGGCTCCTGTACAGTGTGGGATCGTCAACCAAAGGACCAGAATGAGAACGGAGCTTGTTGGATGTATCGACTGGAGTCGCGACGGGATTACAGTTGACCATCTTAGCCCGAGCAACAATCTCTGCAGCATACTTACTTTGTGAGAGAAACAGACGAAACGCATGCCGCTGAATAGCAACTCCCAAGAAGTAAGACAGCTGACCCAGATCAGACATGGCGAATTCCGCACTCAACTGCGAGATTATCGACGTCCGAAGAGCATCAGAAGAGGCGGTGAGAATGATGTCGTCGACATAAAGCAGCAGGAATGCCAAGTCTGAGCCTCTGCGATAGATAAACAGAGACGTATCTGAACGGCTGCCAGTGAAACCCAAACGGAGTAGATGAGAGGTAAAACGCTGGAACCACGCCCACGGAGCCTGTTTCAGACCATATAGAGAGCGCTTGAGGAGACAGACATGCTTTGGACGCTCAACATCAGTAAACCCCCGGTGGTTGAAACATGTAAACTGTCTCGTTCAAATGAACATGCAGAAAGGCGTTCTTGACATCTAACTGATGGATGGCCCAGTTACGCGACAGAGCCAGACTCAGGACCACTCGGATAGTGGCAGGCTTGACCACAGGGCTGAAGGTCTCATCACAATCAATACCGGCCTGCTGAGATCTACCGTTCACCACAAGACGGGCCTTGTAGCGCTACAACGTCCCATCAGAGCGGAACTTGTGATGAAAAAGCCACATACAGCGAATGACGTTCGCCTCAGGAGGGCGAGGAACAAGAACCCAAGTACCATTCTTCGTAAGGGCCCTGTATTCGTCGAGCATAGCCGCCTGTCAATTCGGGTCGAGGAGGGCTGTTTTGTGGGAGGTGGGAACGGGGGAGAGGGAGGTCTAGGTGGGGGCAGAGGGTGAATGGGAGTCGGGAAGGACGGGGGCAAGAGAGGCTAAGCAAGGGGAAGAGGCGGCGAGGGTTGCGGCGGGCGCCACATGACTTGCGGCGGCGGCCGCCAGGGAGGGGTGTAAAGCTGCGGGCGCATCGTTTGTACATGCGGTGGGCGCCGCAAGACCTGCGGCGGGCGCCGCCAGGGAAGGGTCTTGATATCGAGGCAAATGTAACCGCGATGATCAGACGGATAGCCTAGGAAGACACATGGAGTGGAGCGCGGGTGAAGCTTGTGCGGGGCTGTGGAGGACTGGTTTGGGAAACACAAGCACCCGAAGGTGCGAAGGTGATCATACCTAGGCTCGGCGTAATAAAGTGTCTGAGCTGGCGAGCGATGGTGTAGGGTAGTGGAAGGGAGAATGTTTAGGAGATAACATGTGGTGGATAAGGCGTGAGGCCAATAGGGAAGGGGAATAGATGCGTGGAAGAGGAGAGAGCGCATCATGTTGGTAATGGTTCTGATGATTCTTTCTGCCTTGCCATTCTGCTGAGAAGTATAAGGGCAAGACAAGCGATAGGAGATCCCATTTGCGACAAAAAATGAGTGAAAGTCTTTGTTGTCAAATTCACAGCCATTGTCACATTGGAAACATTTGATGGACATGTGAAACTGTGTTTTGATGTAGGTATGGAATCTGGCAAAGACAGGAAACACTTCGGACTTGAAATGCAACGGGAAGACCCATAAGTAATGAGTGTAATCATTAAGAAACAAGAGGTAGTACTTGTGACCCTCCTTGCTAGGCACGGGAGAGGTCCAAATGTCGATGTGAATGATATCAAAGGGAGCAAGGGTAGAGGTCAAAGACCGTTGGAACGGCAGTCTGGCATGTTTGCCTAGTTAGCAGGAAGAGCATAAACCAGAGCGTGGGTCTTTAGGACAGGTGACAAGGCTCTGAGAACGGAGGACTGTTAGGATTGGGCTAAGTAGGCTTGTATGAATATGGGTGAGGTATGAATTGGGCCTTGTAATATGGGAAGGCTATAAATAGCCTAAATCTGTAATTGAGTGAAATCATCCATACAGAATATCAAAAACCCTTACTCTTTCTCCTATCTCTTTCCCTTCTATCTCTTTCTTATCACGACAGTTAGGCAAGAGCCTAACAAATTGGTATCAGAGTTTCGAAGGTCCTCAAACATGGCGGACGGTACACGATCCAAATCCGCCGATGAGAGCCTAAGGAAGACGGAACTACAACTGCAGCAATTGCAGAAGTTCACGGCCGCGACGCACGACTACCTTGCCGAAACGATACAAAGGAAGGAGGATCATCAACGGATCTTGGAAGAAATCAGGCAGAGCACGGATGAATTTCAAGTTCAGGTGGAGCAGATGCAAGCGAAGACAGAGCAGAAAATCGAATTGTTGACGGAATGGGTCAAGAACCAGACTCCGCGTGGGAATCGACCACCATTAATGGAGGATCTGAATTCTCCGATGCAAGGCGAATTGGGAGGGGGTCAGTGGACAACCATCGACAGAGACAAGGACGCGCGGAGAATCGAGATGGAAGCTCCGATTCCAGATTCCGCCTCGTTAGAGCCAACGATAGAGGATCAATTTCAAACAATCGGGCAAGAAATTGAAGCCACGGTTCCGATTTCTGTGGAGAAGCACGGGATGGAGATTGTCGAGGTATTCAGCAAAATCGCCCAAGAGGATGACCTTGAGAACTACGATCAACAATTTGAGCAACTCCGGTTAGGGATGTTGTTCTACAACCCTTATTTGCCCGAGTCATACTTCATTTCGTGCTACATCGCCGGGTTGAAATTGGCAATCAAATCCCTAGTAAAATTGGGCAGACCGAAAGAATTAGCAGAAGCCATGGAATTGGCTAAACTCCATAACAAATCAATTCAAGAAATTGATTTCCTTCCCGCAGACGAGGATGAATTGCAAAGATCGAAGGAATTTGTGGACACTTCAAACCAAGAAATCAAGGCTCCGCGGGATTCAGCTGTTGATTCAATGGAGGGAGGCGACGAGCCCTTATCAGACGACATAGCAAAAAGAGCACAACAACCTTCCAAACCAGAGAATGGAGACCTCGAAGATCTTCAGATTGTAGACGACGATTCCGAGGTAATTCTCAAGTGCTATGAGATTAGGAAACGCGATGGTGCATTCAAAGAATTGGCTGAACTAGTGTCTCTCTTAATTGAGTTGATGGAAATGAGATTGGCTAGAATTAGGAAGATTAATAGGGTCGGGGTTCAATTGAAATCAATTGAAGCTTTGGAAATATGGGATGCACATCAAGTGTTTGTTGAAATGCACAAGAGAGATGTTGGGTTATTGATCAGAATAGATTACAAGAATCTTTGTAGGGGCATTGAATTTGTTCGGATGGAAGGAACTGATATTGAATCGTTATGGGAAACTGATGCAGTCTTAGTTGAACAGAATGTGCTAGATAGAAATTTCAATGCCTTGCTACATGATGATGCTGCATTCATGCAATGCTTAATAACAGTGCCTTATGACAGAGGAAAATGGGTGTTTGTGTCAAGATATGGGCACATTTCAATATTCTGTTGGGCTACGAAATGGAAAATAAATTTTTTCTCGTGTCACCGAAAGGCTTTAATCATGTCTGGGGGTGTCTTTGTTGGTGAGAGGATTCGAGTTTTTGATCCTGGAGGCAATCACATGTTGTTGCTCTCTTAGTGACAGGTTCAATTGTTTATGTGAAGCTGCTCAGCTGGGGTGCTATTGTGCTAATGTTCAGATGGGAAAGTTTTGGGGCCAGAATTTTGACCTGTTGTTTTTGTGAATGTACTGACTGCCTCCCATGTATGTGTAGCTATGTTAGCAAGAGATTGAATTGAATTCATGGCATCTGTGCGATTGTTTTTGCTTGTTGTCATAGGAAAGCTGAATCAATAAGATGAATTGAGGACAATTCATTTTCTTTTCGGGAGGGTAATGTTAGGATTGGGCTAAGTAGGCTTGTATGAATGTGGGTGAGGTATGAATTGGGCCTTGTAATATGGTAAGGCTATAAATAGCCAAAATCTGTAATTGAGTGAAATCATCCATACAGAATATCAAAAACCCTTACTCTTTCTCCTATCTCTTTCCCTTCTATCTCTTTCTTATCACGACAGTTAGGCAAGAGCCTAACAAGGACATCTAGAACGACAGCACTGGGATGGCCCAGGCGTGCATGCCACAGGCTGGACGACGATGCCGAGAGGGCGACCGAGCACGAGTGACTGGACGCGGGTGGTGGTGTGACAGGGTAGAGCTCCCCGGTGCCGTTACATCTCATGAGAGTAACCCCCATAGTAAGATCATTCACAGAGAAACCATAGGGATCAAACGTAAGGGCAACGTTGTTATCAGTAGTGAACCGACGGACAGGGATAAGATTTTTGACAATCTTTGGGGCAATAAGGACATTGTTGAAGTGTAGTGGGTGGGTTGGGGTCTGTAATGGGGCGTGGCCAATCCCCGAAGTGGCAAGACGACTACCATTTCTGACGATAATAGAGTGGGTAGGGCCCTTATAAGAAATAGATGAGAGGTTACCTGAGGAGTTCGTCATGTGGGAGGTGGCACCAGTGTCCATGTACCAAGAAGAATCTGAAGATGTCGGCTTCATAGAGGAGAAGGCGTGATGTTGGTGCAGAGACTTTTGAGGGGCTATGATCCCGACGAGAGGTCGTTGGCGTTCGGAGAAGGTCATGGTAAGTTTTTTTTTTTTTTTTTGGAAAAATAAAAAAAAGGTGAGAGAGAGGTTGTGGGGGGATGGTGGCCGCGGTGATTGGTGCAATCAAATAACAAAGAGTAATTAGCAAGGGCTAATCTGTTAACTAATTAGCAAGAGGCGAGAGAGAGGTTGACCGTGGAATTCCAATTAGAGCGGCGGCAAGGCAGGACAGGGAGGAGGAGGGCGGCGAGGCCGGTGAGGCGAGGGGACGACGCCGGCGGCGGAAGAAGAGGGGTGGGGTGGAAGGATCAAATTAGGGTTCCGTGAGGAAGAAAAGGTTGTGATACCATGTAGAATGATAGAATTGATGTAAAGTCCTCCTTGAGGGTTTCCATTCATTAATATAACATATATATAGGTTACAAAGGTATTGGGCCTTAATGGGCTTTTAGACCACTATACAATATTAAGACCTATGTAATCTATCACTAACCGTACGTCACGTCGTTATAAACAAGTAAATAGCTTAATTTACTCGAAAAAAGCTCGTCTCGATCTTGCTTATTTACTAAATAAGTAAATAGGTTGAATATATAAACACATTTTGAAGCTTAATTTAAATTAGGCTTGACTCAACTTGGGTTTAAATATTGTAAAATATATAAAATTTCCCATAGCTGCCATATTATGAGCTAGTAAATGCTCTAGACTCGAATAAAGTTCGATTTGACCTCATTTATTTACTAAATAAGCCGAGTAAAGAGTATGAACATATTTTAAACTTGAGAGTCCAAATTTAAGTTCGATTCGATCAAATATGAACTATCACTAATCAACTCATTCGACTCAAATACGAGCCCTACCGTCCATAAGCTTATCCACAAACCCATATTGATCAAACACCAAATTAGTAACTTTAATTTTCATCAACTGCCGTCACAGTTCGAAAAATAGTGAGTGTTTTGAACAATCTATAAATTTGACGAAGTACACATTTCATTGTAAATTAGTTTTAAGATATATAGAACTTCGTTGAGTTTATATATTGTTCGTATCCAATGGTAGCCACATCAATTGCTGAGGGAGGGCTGAAATTTTTCGTTGGGAATTTTTTTTTCTCGGTATATATAATAAATAATTTTTTAAAATATATTGAAAGAAAATCATAAATTATGGTATATAAATATGATATTTTATTACAAATATATATATATATATATATATATATGTTTACTTGAGTAATATTTTTTTTTATATATTGAAAGAAAATTATAAATATTTTAAAGAATTTTTCATTGGTAAATGAAAAAAAAAATTGATAGGATTTGAAAGGTATGACAAAAAACCCTCATAAATTGTTGTTTAAATATGACATTAATAGTAAAAAAAATTCATATGAATCCAAATTTGAAGATTTTTTAAAAATATATGTGTAACATAATGAATTATCTTATGAAAATATTAAAATAAAAATATAAAATTTGATTTAAATATGACATTTATAGCAGAAAAATTTGACAAGGATAAAAAATAGTGCAAAAGGAGAAGGAATGGGGTTAGAATCCATGACCTTTTGATAAGGTAAATTTCTTTCTCTACTTTTACCAACTAAACTAAACAAGTTTTGTATTTTTTTTACATTTTTTTTAATCTTTTTTTTAAAAAAATAATACGAAGTTCTGTCGTTAGAGGGTGGGGCGTACCCCTGCGGCCGCCACTGTTCGTATCTCTCGTATATCTATACTACTATAAAAGCGGCGGTAACATATGCTCAGGTTGAATCTGAACCGTTCACTATGGCAGTTATCTATGGCCACAATTGCTCCTCTGCTAAATTAAGTTCACCGCTTCCTTTCTTCTTCCCCTTCCCTCGTGGTCACGGCTTCTGCTTTGTACTCCTTTCTGATTCGACCAAACGTCGCTCACTGCCATCTTCTATTCATCGTCTCCTCATCTTTGTCATTCTCAACTCCATCTTCACTTCCAGCCGATTATAGGCTTCTCCTCCTCCATCTTCATCTGTCGTCTACATCAGACGGTATGCTGTTCTTCCTCCCTCTTTCTCACCATCTTGTTCTTCGGTTTATTCGCCTCGGCCTGTCGATTCTCTCAGTTCGTTCTAACCCCAGGTTTTCCTTCCTTCTCTTTCCTCATTCTGTAGAAATTGAATTGGAGTCAATCGATTTAGCCTTTTCTCTTATCCGTGTGTCTTATTTTTTTTACCCTTTCCTAACTTTGATTGTTTGCTTTGTTGTTGAGTGAGACCTCCAAATTGATTGTTGCTCCCTCCTTTGAAATTGCGTATTTGGTTATTTGTCTTCTTGTTACCTAATTTCTGAATTTTGGTCCAGCGGTCTGAGACTCAGATTATTGCGGGTTCATTTGTTGTAAAACCTTAATTTCAAGTTTTATAGTTCATCAATGTCATCAGATTGGAGGGAAACGGAGAGACAGAGTGATAGATTGAACATTAATGGGTTAAGGGCAGTTTAGCCCTAAATTGTTACCTAATTTTGATGATGTTGTTTGAGTATGATTTTAATTTGGCGAATTGTTTGGATTGTTCACGGTTGAATCAATATTAATGTCCTTTAGATTGATGTTAGGCTTGTTTTTTTACAGATTAGTGCTTGAGATGAGCATATAATAAATGTAATATGAGGATGATTGCTATGGTTTTTTTTTGCCCCTGGTTGTGGCTGAGGATGTCTAGAAATTAAGATAAATTCCATACTTATTGATGAACTATTGACATCGAGGATTGGGGTCTTGAAATTGAGGGCTATGATCTTTAAATTAAGGATTGGGGACTTGGAATTGAGGTTTATGACCTTGCCATAGAGGGGTATGGCCTTGAAATTGAGGATCGTGACCTTAAAATTGAGGTAGAAGACCTTGAATGTGAGAATCGGGGTTGTGAAATTGGGGGTCATGGCCTTCAAATTGGTGATTGGGGACTTCAAATTGAGGCTTATGGTCTTCAAATTTAGGATTGTGGCCTCGGAATTGTGGATTAGTGCCTTGGAATTGGAGATTGTGTCCATGAGATTTAAAATTGGGTTTCTAAAAATGAAAATTAGGATCTTGAAATTGAAAATTAGGGTTTTATCCATAGCTTCGCATATATGGCACATTCTTTAACTTTATGTGGGTAATCTATTCCACTGAACTGATGTAGTATGTTGTGCCCCTCATATTTGACTCCATTATGAACTACGTAGCTGATTATATTTCTTCTAATATTCTAAATATTGTATATTGTTTGCACTTTTTCTAGAATGAGTAGGGTTGTTTGATGCTATGATGTGCCTACTTTTAGCATATCTAAATACCTCATTAAATACATCTATTTTGATTATTATATATGGAATGCACATTCTTCTATATGTGCTTTTATATCGTATAGTTTGATTTCTTAAATGATGATGCCCTTCTTATACGAGATTACTGCCTTTTATTATCATACAAATATGTCTTACTGATTTACACCATATGCAGGGAGTATTAAAAGGTTTATAGAACTATTTATGGGCACATCTTCCAATAGATGCTGTCAAATGGTTGGCTATGGTTGCTCTCTTCCTCGGTTTCAACCTCCCTCATCTCATGGCCATCGCTTTCACCTCTTTCTGGAGATTCTCCCAGTCAACAATGCAAGTTTTCCTCTTTTTGTATATCCCTAACCCTATAATCTCTTCAATTTGAGTATGTGTCTTTGTTTCCCTTCAATTCAAATTTACTCAATTTCAGTTATTTGTCTTACTTGGAAAGAAAAAGGATGTATTTTCTTCAGTTATGGTGGTGATATAGGTTTACAAATGTTAACTTCAATGACCCTATTATCATGAATATTCTGTAATGATTTTTGCTGCTCTTATCTTCAGTGATATAGGTTTTTGGTCTTTGTTTCGTTCAATTCAATCCAATCACTCTTTATCTTGCACCTGGAATTGAAATAAACACGTGTTTCTCTTAGGTAGTCTCCCTGTCATTACCATCACTAAATTTGGTGTTTGTATATGCTTTTATCTTTAGGTTTATCTTGTGATATGTTATCTCAGATACCCCTTTATTTCCTTTAATTAAATTGGCTGCAGACTATTGGGACACTGAGATAAAATGCTCTCATGGTTGCATTGAGTGTGTTGGCATTGCTGATAGGTCTTACCCAAACCGTCGATCGATTTGTCCCCAAATTCTGATTTGAACCTTTTTTTCTTTACATTGGAACTTTTCGAATGCGTTCGTTCCATGCCAACTGAGTATTCCGCCATGTAACAGACTGAATTTAATCTTCCTTTTGCTTTCTACTTGCTTACAGGCGCAGATAATATGCTAGGGATGGTGACCCCTCAAATGGTTTGTCTTAGAACCTTAATTTTTTCGTGAACTAATCTTTTTTCCCTTAGCCCTATTTGATGTAAAGATGGTTCAAAGTCAGCAGTCAGCACCTGCAGAAGGTCCACAGAAAAATCTGATTCCTGCACATTCTGTAGCAAATCCTCTTCCATATACTCGCTCACAACCCTTAGGTGGCATGCCAAGTGGGCCACCAATGCATTTCATTTTCAGGTAATTTGTTTCATGCTACATACTCTATTGCTTAATGGAATTTATTTGAAGATGGTTTTAATTGAGACTAAAATGGATACCTTCATTGAGAATCATCACCGATAGTGTGTTTATTTTAAATCCAAAAACATGATACATAAAAAATGTTGTTGAGTTGAGATCAGAATACATGATCTGCTCTTAATATCCTGAGTTAATGATGTGTCTTTTCAACAGACAGGTACTTCACTACATCCAGTCACATTAGATACCAATAGGGATGTTGCTATGGTTCCAGATGGGATCTAGGCGGGAAGAATGAGCCCAAATTCAAGTACTATAGTTGGGTCTTCTGATAGAATGACAGTTTGGAACGGTATGGTTGTCCCTCAAAGCTTATGAAGTTGCAGACAGTAGGGGTTCCGCTTTATCTGCAGGTGATGTTCCTGTGAATACAACCTTCAACACTAAACCACCACATGCTGGAAGAGTTGTAATTACAACAAGCTGAACTTTGAGAGCACATGAATCGCAAAACTTGGAGACACAAGCTCCTCAGGTGAGCACATTACCGATATCATAGTTCATCTCCTTTTGCTTTCTAGGTTATGGGCTCCCCACTACTCTCATATGATTGGAGCTTCTGGTTAGCAAGGACAAAAGCACTTATTGGCAGGTGGATGCATTTAATAAAAGCCTATATTATTATAAGAAAAATAGATAGGGTAATTTCCCATAGTGAATTAGACTTTAAATTTAGAGCTTATCCTGGGACAAGATCAGAAGCTATTAGAGAAGTCATTTATCTGACAGTGTTCTTCACATATCCAGTGTCACATTATTCGGTGATTCTTGAAAGATGTTAGAATTTTGACACGGGAGATCTTTTATTTTTTAATACTTATTTAGAGGTTGAAACCTATTATGCAGTTCTCGAAAGAATTTACTTGTTTCCTCACAACAGCCTCTCAACTTGAATAGGATCCTGTCTTTGACAAGAAGTCCCTAAACTGCCTGGATTTGAAGGGGTCATATTACTCTATGCTGCTATATCTTCTGAAGTTCTCACCGAGCATCCTCGGCAGTATATTGCAACAACTACTTTAACCAACTGCATAGCTAGCACTTATTTTCAAGCATACGACAGTAAATGAACTTACTGCAGATGAAAGTGGGTAGCTACCTGAACAAATTAGGATTTTATGCTGTTGTTATCAATCCTTCCACACATTTTTTAATTTATTTTCATAATAGGTGCAAGAATGCACATGATTTTACTTGGCTGAAATTTATAACTATCGTTTTAAGCTGTTGCTTCTGTTACATTTTCCCCATGTTATATTATTGCTCTTACCAAATAACTCATCCCGGTATTGACATTGTGAATTAGTTTTTTCCTTAAAACCATGCTTTGCCATTTAATCTTCCTTACTGTGGTAACATTTTGTAGCGATGTTTCAAGTAGATTCTAATCTCCCTTACATGTGTCCTACATGTCACAGCCAGTCCTACCAGTCAGACAAAGCGATAGAGGAGATGTGAGAGGATTGCAATTTGCATCTAGGTAACCTTTTTGTAACTACAATTCAGTTCAATTCCATTCCGTACTAGATTTTCGTTTAATTTAATAACATTTCAACCAATTTCTTCACTCTAGGGTTTAACTTCTTTCTTTTTTATAGGATTTCACTTAACCCTCCTCATATAAGCTTCTTCCTTATTTGGATCCGGAGATGCAGAATATATGCATTTTTCTATGGTTGTTCATTCATCTAACATCATTCTTTTCTAACCAATAAATCTAATTTGCGCATGAAATGAGATAAATATCATCCACCTCCAGCTTACTACTTGGGTCAAGTTATACAGATTACCTTCCATTCACTCTCCCATTAGCAAACTAGAACCTCAAAGGGTGATTGGTTCCAGATGACCCCTTCCTATGTCTCTGACACCATCTTGTAAGATCTTGTACATAGTTTGTTGGTAATGTTTTTATATGCAGTATAATTTGTTTTATTTGTAGAGGGTATGATTTAGTTCCATTTGTTGTTGCATCCAAGGATCAGTATAAATTGCAAATACTCACAACTGCCTTTTGATGTTCCTTCTTCTCGAGACAATTTAAAAGCTTTTCTTTCGGGGAATCTGTTTTCATTACATATACTCTTTTCATGCAGTTGTTCTGCAGTTCGAGAAAGCATCAGTGGATCGTTTTCTTACAAAGTGAAAAGAGAGGTAAATCCCTAAATCTAATTTAGTATAGACATCGTAGCCAACTTTTTAAGAAAATGCATTTTTCTTTTTGGTGGTGAAGTCATTTGCATTATTTCTCCCTTATTTTATGCTATAACCATGAATTATTTATACTTTAACAAAATAAAAAACCAAATACCCAATCCAGAGTTTGTATTCAAATTGATGAAGTTACTAAGTGCTAAATGAATTTCTATTCTCTGTCTTGACTATCATAAAAAACAGGGTGAGATGAGAAATGGATTTTGCCATCCGGAATTGTGTTTTCCCCATTTAGCCTTTGTGTTCAAGCATTTATTTGATCTATTAGAGTACTTGGTCATCTTTACATCAGGCTAAAGGCAGAATACATAACATATTGTAATCATGCCATGCAATTAACATCAAACTACCAAGTCATGGGATTCACAATCTGAAATGACATAAAAATGAAGATAAAGTATGTCTCGTTGGTGATTATCCCCTTGCATGTTTGTTAAGTTCATGAAGCATTTCCCCATGAAATATTTGCTACATGTTTTCTTCAAATAGATTATCCAACCATTAACAAATAACAAACTTAGGATACTTAATTGACTTTAGATACCCTAATTCCTGCTTAGGTTCCATATTAATTGACATAGGATGTGTGCTTCTTGGCTGATTGATTGTTTTTCAAGATGACACTTGCATTTTTGCTTGATCTGATCGGTGTTTTGCATTTTCCCTATAGAATGTTAATCATCTGATTTGGCCAACACAAGTTAGATGTTGGAATCTTCTACTACCAAGAAGCATACTACAAAATGTGAATTGGAATCAATCATCAAACCACCTCTCGGTGACAATTATAATATTTGCAATCCAACTGGCTTGAATGGAGTTTGTAGATCCTCATTCAGAACAGCGTAAAGGAGTTGTTGGGTTACTGGGTAGGCTCAGTATGTACCTCTCTGATCGAGTCCTACTAACCACATCTTCCCATCCCCACAGTATACAAAACCCAAGCAAAGGTTCATAAAACTCAGTGACTGTGCTAGCAGTATTGACCAGTTCTGGGAGAATACTCCTGGGAGAATGGTGAAGATTTCTACCCGGGTAGTAAGCAATGACAGCAACGCAAATAGGTTCAACAATGTCGTTTATAAGTCTAATCATGCTAATGATGTAAGATGAGAGGTTATATAGGTCGTTCGGTCTCACTATCAAATGCTGGACTTGAAACACTTTAGGTTATTGATGGCATGGAGTGGCAACATCGGCACTGTGTATCTACCTAAGCTGATTGGGATAGCCACTTGTTTTGTTCTCTAAAAGGTTTGCACACCAACTGTCATGCAAGTAAACAGACCAAGCGAATTATTTTGTTCCTTCAACTTCCTTGGTACATGTTATATATAAAATTTGTTGTATGATTTATAAGAAATTTAAGAAAGTAATTACTGCATAGTGCAGCGCCCTGCAACGCAGGGTCACAATTCCTAGTATATATAAGCCCGCACACAACCTTTTTAGGCATCTTAGCTCCACCAAATTAAGCTAGTCGAATCTGGGTAATTTCAGGCTTCACATTAGTGGGATTGTTGACTTTATGGATATGTCAAGGGATTTTGTGGGCTTTGGTTACATTTGAGCCCATGTTGGCAAATGCAAGGCTAAACTAGCTCGTTGTAAGACTTTAGAGCCTAAACTAGCCCACTTGAACTTAGTCTATTTTAACACCAAGCCTGTAATTTTGTAAAGAATGGCATATAACTTTTTTACGGTATAGAACTTCATGGCAAGGATTGAATAAATAAGGGCAAATTGCATAAAATAGCACGAACTTTAAGGGTAGTTGCACTCAGTGGTACGAACTTACAAAAATAATCACCAACTTTGGTGTTTAGTTGCGGCCAGTGGCACGTATACCCCCTATCTCGCTAATGTGGACTAGTGGGGGTGCTTACATGAAATTTTTTTAATTAAAAAGACATATAGTGAGATATGAATTAATGAGAATGCTTATATGGTTTTTTAAAAAAATTAAAAGACATAAAAGAAGTGTCAAAATTATGAAACTAGCTAGGTTCCAATTTTATTTTTTATTTCATGTAATTCACAATCAAAGATAATTGTGACAAATATAACATTTGCAAATTAAAATTTGTTACTAGTTATTTTAATTTGGAAATGCTATATTTGTCACAATTATCTTTGATTTGGAATTACATGAAATAACGAATAAAATTGAAACCTAGCTAGTTTCATAATTTGGGCACATCTTTTATGTCTTATAATTTTTTTAAAAAAAAATTCATGTAAGCTTTTCCACTAGTTCATATATAGCTATATGTCTTTTTAATTAAAAAAAATTCATGTAAGCACCCCCACTAGTCAACATTAGCGAGATATGGGGTATGTGCCACTAGATGCAACTAAACCCCAAAGTCTGTGATTATTTTTGTATTTTTTTAAGTTTGTGCCACTGAGTGCAACCACCCATAAAGTTCGTGCTATTTTATGCAATTTGTCCAATAAATAAATATATAACATTAAAAAAAAAAGGTAAAAAATTGCGTCTGCCGGGAGTCGAACCCGGGTCTATTGCTTGGAAGGCAATTATCCTAACCGTTGGACTACAAACGCTATTTGCTCTTTGCATTATACCGTAGAAATAAGTTGTGTAATAGCTCCAAAAAGCTAATTTCCTATTTCAAAATTAACGCAAACTGAAATATGTTGTTACTTTTCGAAAATGTTTGGTGTCTCTTCGTTCAATAGGATAATGAAGAATAAACTGAATGAGACGAGATATGCTGCAAATGAACCTCTTATACACTTATACCATGTTAAGTTCGAACTCTACGAATTAAATATATTAATTTTAAAACTTGAAAGAGAGTGTGCCAAAAAACCAACAAAAAATAGAGGGCAATTCATACTTAAATAGGAGGTATTTAGTGTGCCAAAAAAAACCAATAAATGAAATTTCATTTTTGTACTAATGTTTAATATTAAGGTTCACTTTTTTTTTGAGCAGCAGGTTCACTTTTTCGTTCATAGAAGATAACCGGAGTCATTATAATGAGAGATCGGATTAAACTTCTGACCTTATTACTTATTAGGATCATTATATACTTGACTTAAGGTTTAAAATACGGAGTAATATTTTGATTAAAAAAAAATAAAAGTCACAAATATATATTTCTCTAAACACTTACCTACTTTATGGCTTAGATTGGGCCAATAATTTGATAGTAATCTTTCATAGGAGCTGGAGAAAATGAAAGTCATCACCATTCATTTGGCCCAATGTAGGCCCATCTAAAATGGAATGGGATTGGTGAATATTGTTTTTTGCAACTCTATATAAGGTGATATTTTGAGAGTTAGATTTTGCTCCTTCTTGCTTTTTTCATAGGAATGAGATTCCAAGAATCCGATACACTAGAATAGTAGATGGATTTAGAGAGAGAGAAATAAAAAATTAGTAGATGAGTAGTTTGTCATTATACAATTCAGTGGCGGAGCCATGAATTTGACTAGGGGGGTGTTAATTTTTTTTTGTGTGAAATATTGTTTTTTGGTGTATATTTATTAAGAAGATTTAAAAAAAAATATTGAAAAAACACTAAGATTTTGACTTTTTTTTTTTAATTTAAACATAAATGACATTGTTTTAATGAAATAGTTGATAAAAAAAAAATATAGAGAGAAATAAAGAAAAATAAATGATAGAGTAAAACAAATAAAAAAGTGAAAGAGTTGGGATTTGAACCCAAGACCTCTTCCTTCCTTCCTTCCTTCTTTTACCACTTGAGCTAGATAGCATTCTTGTTTCAAATATCATTTAAAGATATTATATTACCTTAAAAATACTAATTATATGCAAAAAAATTATTTTTTTTTGTATTTTTTTTCCGAGCCGGGGGGTGCTCGAGCACCCCCTGGCTCCGCCACTGGAGGCAACACAAAAAGCACAGGAAGAAAAGAAACATAGAAAAAACTCATGCATGAAATAACAACAACAACCGAATTGCAAGTATAATGTAATTTTGATACGAGAATCATATAACTACTCCAGATTCAAACTAATATAAAGTAATCATGATTCATTCTGTTGAGAGATGTGAATAAGATTAAAAGACTGTCCTATTGAAAGTTGAGCAAAAACAAGTCTTGATGTATAAATAAGTGGATTAGTATATGCTTCAACCCACCCCTTTTTTCTATAAAACTAAATAACCCAAAATTTTGTATTATTGTTTATTTAAATTTTCTTGACTTGATGGTTGAACACTTAACCATGAGTCGCTTTAACCCAAGTTTAAATCTCTCATGCCTTCACATTTCCCTTATCTTTTTTTGGTAGGATAAAAAAAAAGAATTATTTTTTTGAATTTAGCATACCCAATTTAATCTCATGCCTTCACATTTCCCTTATCGTCAATGAAATATCCTAGTGCTTTATGGATATTTATTTCATCAATTAAATTGGACCTAAGAATTTTAGCTTGTGAACAAGAATGAATTATTTTTCTCCTTTAAAAAAAAGAGGTATATTATATAAGGGGATTTGGATTTTATTTAATCTTAAAGCAACTTATACAAATAAAGTTTTATTTTTCTAATAATATATTTGAGTAATTACTTGTAAATAATTCTAATTAAACTAGTGTTATGAGTAAGGAAGGATTGTGAAGACTTCACCTTGATTGCAAGACTTTGAGATATTAACGTGCAGGGCAATCTTAAAGATGATGAAAGACAAAATAGAAGGCTTGGTTTCAAGGTCTTGAAACCAGATCTAAAATGTTTGGTCTCATACTTAATTGCTATGTCGTTTACGAGATGATTTGTTTAAGTGCAGGAAACAGTGTGGGCCAAAATATTTGGGTCATAGTCATTCACTTTTATGGGCCTTTGTATTGAGCCGTAAGGATCTCTTTTGGATCAATATTAACCTTCTTTGTATGGAAAGAAAAATCTTTAAGATATTTCAGGAATGGCTTGGAAGCTATACAAGGGCCATGAGAATTATCGGCTCCATCAAATCTTCTAGGAGCGTGTGTGAATGCATATGGAAGATTATGTATCCATGTTTTGGAAAGAAAAGATTTGAGAGGTTCAAATTTCAAACGGCTTCCCTCCATCCATGAGAAGGAGAACATCTATATATAGAGGAGTGCAAGAAGATGATCTAGACAACTCTGCAAGCATTCATTCAAAGCGATTTAAGTTTTCTTAGCATTCGTCTTTCGAAAGTTTCTCTCTTAGTTCTCATAAAGCTTAGCTAGTTTATTTTTTAGAGTTGAGGGAAACACTTGAGCTTATTGTACAAGTCATTTATCTTAATCTAAGAGTATCTCATACTCAAAACAAAACACACTCCGGTGTGTGGTGAGGATATTTATTTCACTTGGAAGGTTTAGTGCTAGAATAGAAGCGGTGATGCTTTGTATAGAAGAAAGGAAGTTCTTCTAGGAAGTTCTAGGGCTTTAAGGAAGTGAAATAATAAGTGTTTTGAATCCTACGAGTTGGATAACCCTAGGCGGGGACGTAGACCAAGTTTGTGCCGAACCTCGTTATCAATTTGTGTGTCCACCTATTTATTTATTCTGCATTTATTTATCTTACTTGGTTTTTACTTCGTCAAGTTTTTATAGTTATATCAATGTCTTGACAAGTTGTTTTGAAAAAACATTGAAAATGTTTCGTTTTGCAAAAATCGTGCATATTCTATTCTGCATTTATAGAGTATTGTTCATTACATATTAGACTCTTCATATTGTTATAATAAAATGCCATCTAATTAAGATATAGGACATGATGATTTTTTTGGTCAAGTGACATGATGATTATTGATTACTATATTTAGATGCTTAATTATATTTTTATTTTTATTTTATTTTTATTAGGTAATAATTCGAGGACTAGACAAACCTGGCACCTCGAGGCCGACAAAGTCGGCAGACGGTGTACCGTTGAACATACAATGTAACGTAAAATAAAAACGGTGCAATACAAAAAGCGACATCCAAACTGCCCAGCCGAACAAACAATCTTAACCCAAAACAGCAAGGGACAACGTAGACTAAACCCGAAGCTAAGCACCACCAAGCGATGACACCGTTGGCCAGCGGTACATCAGGAGTCTCTGTGGGCGATGAAGACGAACCTCCAAGGAAATTTCCGGAACACGGAGTCGCCTCGATGCACAATGCCACGACCCCAACAGACCCGACACCGGACGCCAAAGCACCCACTCAGACTAGAACCGCCAAGAAACAACCAGAGACGCAGCCGAAAAACACCCTCGTACAAATGCACCAGAAAACCCTTTCGGGATTTTCTCAAGACCCTCACGAGATTTTTTCCGACCCTCATGGGATTTTTCCGACCCTCACGGGTTTATATATAGTATATGTTTATAAAAATACATAAACATATAAAATTAAACATGTTTAAATTTTAATTAATTTTTTTTAATTGGGTGTAGAACCTTGGCGTTCAAGGACGAAACTGATCCTTGCACGCCAAGCACCTTGCCCAGGCTAGAAGACGACAGGGCGGAGCAGGGCAAGCGATAACGACGGAAACCGGGAGGGCAGAGGCAGCCAAGGCAGGCTCGACACCACAAGCCGCTGGGAGTGACACCGAAGATTGAAAGGGAAGACAAAGGGAGTGGATTGCGAGCAAGGCCAACCCACAAGAAGGAGCACAACTGGGAAGCCGGTGGGAGCACAGGACACCGGCCGACGATGGCGATGACTCACAAGGCCGGCAGCAACCAAACGGCCCAAGCGCCTGAGGAAGAAAGGTTCCAAACAGAGGATTAAGCAAAGGGAGGAGAGGAAGGAGGCACGAAGAGAGGCACCACCCTAGGAGTCGACGCGAAGACCGGCGCGAAGAACGACGATAAGGACAATTGGAGGAGCAAACAGAAAGAGAAGACCACCAACCCAAAAAGCCCCAAATCAATTTTACAAGATGATGGAAACTAGACCGGTCCACCTCGGAACGAAAGGAAGGCAGGGGATTGACAGACCAAATTGACGAGAAAGAGGGAAGCGATTCACCCTCACCGGAAACAAAGGAGTCCCGGAGGAGAGAGGATGACGGGGACAGGAAACCACGTCTGGTTGATGAACCATCACCATGCGTCCTTAGCGTGATTAACGGCTTCCCATCGCTTCGGCACTGGTTCAGCTGTAGAGGATCGTCCTCTGGCTCAGAAATGAACCGAGAGGTGGACGCATGGTTGTCTGAAAGAAAACGACCTTATCTGAAAAGGATTTAGATGCTTAATGAACAAGTGTTAAAAAAATTATTTAACTCTTTTTTTTTTAAAAAATAAATTATTTTGCAAATCTGTGTTTGAAATTGAAGGTTACTGAAAATTTAGGGTTGTTTAGAAAATGAGCTAAGTACGAGGACATTTTTAAGTTCGATTTATTCGATTTAAGCTCGAATAGCTCGAATTTTGTGAAATTTCTAAAATTTCCTCTATGCTACTAAGATCTTAGTAAGAATAATTGAAAAAAGATTAGCTTGAGCTCATTTATTTTTTAAACGAGCCAAGTATGAGCACATTTTTAAGATCAAGTTTAAATTTATACTCGGCTCGAGCTCGACTTGTTTCTAAACGAGCTGAACGTCTGAATATGAAAATCAATACTACCTCCGTCCAAAAATACATGGACTTTACTATTCACGCACGCTTTTTTAAGGAGGTAAAAACTATATAAAATATTAACTTTTTTATTAATTTTTTTTAATAATTACAAACTTATTGATATTAAGTTTGTAATTATTAAAAAAATTCATAAAAAAGTTAATATTTTATATAGTTTTTAACTCCTAAAAAAACGTACATGAATAGTAAAAGTCCATGTATTTTTGGACGGAGGGAGTATTCAACTCATTCAACTCGATTACAACCTAAGAAAAATTGCATTTTTAAGAAATTAGTTTCTCATTTATTCTACTTAAAAGTTAAAACAAATCATATAATTTGAGGCCACAAGACCCGATGAGAGAGAAAACCAATTCTCCCTTTTCCCTACCCAGTTGAACCCTAAGCTGCAAAGCCACCACAAATCTCCCCCTCAAGTGACTGAATCAAGCGTTTGGCATGGGGCAAATCGTTTCGCCATCCGCATTTACGCACCCAATTGCAAAAATACGAAGCCTGGGCGCTGCTCGAGTGTTTATTGGCATCAAGATGGAGCCGAATTTCATCATATGAACAAGAAAGGGATCTGCGAAATCGGGGAAAATCAAGCAATCAGTGCCTCTAATGGTGGTGTAATTCCGATTAGGCGTTTCTGGTGGCGGTGGCTTGCCGCTTGGGGGCTTCCTCCTCAGGGTATATTCAAGTTCGTGCCCTGCTGCTCTCGTTTTGGAGGACGGTGTTCTCGGAATCCGGTGTTGGGGTCGAGGTGTTTCATCCGCTTCCTTCATTCTCGACGGCACGGTATTTGGATCTCAATGCTTTTCATCCTTGCTGCCTTTCTTCCCTATTTTGGGTTTGGATGGGTAAGCAAATCACACACAATATCCTCTTTCTTAATTTTTGTCTTGAATACTAATCCACGCATCGTGTTACTCTGTCGGATTTGGCCTGATTCTATGGGGGATAAACAAGGGAAACATAAGGGTAAACTGAAGTTAGATGACATAATACAAACGATGCAGTCTGAAATGCAATTAGCTCGACAAAGTGGTAAATCATCAGCTTCTAAATCATTTTCCAAAGGAGTACCAGGCCCTGCGGATTCGGGTGTTAACCCAACTCCCAAAACATCGAAGGTGAATCTCGTGTTCCCCTTCGATGACAACAACGACACTCGGCTACACACCCAATGCAACCTGTTTGGGAATCAACAAAACACAAGAAGCATAAATTGCTCACACAAAACAAACAACACTAGATCTAGTAAATTAAGAAAGGGAGATCAACACTTACAAAGTTCAAATTGGTGCAATGCAAGCACAGGGTGCGAGACGCCCAAGTATAACGCTCACCAAGAACATAACTTGATCACGCCATGCTGGTGTGGAGGTTCCTTGGATCCAGGCTTTGGACTCATACACTTGTTCTCGGTCGTATGGTTCGGTGCTGTTATGAATTTTACAGCCACTGAACTCATACAACTTGATCAATCCAAAAATAAAATACTCATTCTATATCACACAAATACGGAGAGCCGAATACTAGCCTCGAGCTCTCTAAAGCAGGTTCAATATGAAGTTTAGTTTCTGGAACTGTCGAGGCATGAGAAGGTGTTGAGAGAGGAAATCGAGAATGCAAACAGTAAGTAAATAAAGTAAAGCAAACTGATTGGATCCCAGCAAATAATGTTCAAGACTCCCTCCCGATGTAGCAAGAGAAAGTCAGGTTCGATCCTCGAGGAAGCTGGTCAGCGATTCCTAGGCAGCGGAGAAATCTCACGGATGGTGATCGACCACAGTGGTACTCGACCTCGACTAAGGGTTAGTCGACAGGGGTCAGTATAGTCGATTCCGAGCAACAGAAGACTTTGGTGGTGGTCGACATCGACTAAGCGTACTCGACGTGGAGTACGGTCTGGTCGTAGTCGAGTTCCTGCAGAGGCACAGAAGCAACAACGATCTTGCTCGATCGAGAAATCAGTGGTCGACGTCGACTAGGGTCTAGTCGAAGTTGAGTACGAACAGTAAATAAACGAATGCAAATTCTGAATCTGAACAATGGATGAAAGAGAACTTCCAAGATTGGGGTTTGCAACAACGATTACCATGAAAGCGGAATATAAATCATAAAAGGTGGTGACTTTATCGATAAAGGAGAAGGCTTTCACCTAATCCGACAAGTAGGAATATAGATCTCTCGATAAATAACCCTAATTGTTTCTATTCCTTTTCATAATTAGAATTTATAATCTTTCGAATAGAAATCCTAATTACTACCCAAGTTTCACAACATGAGTTCTTTAATTTCTCAATCAAAGATGAAGCACATAGGGAATAGAATAAAATAACGATAAAATACCTCCTTTTACAATCGTTAATCCACCAACATGGCTCTCGTTGGGCTCACCCCAACCCCAGAAGTAGGTGGACTACTCGCGCCTCATTGCAATCGCAAACATTGATTGAAAAGAAATAACTTGCAATAAACTATATTCAAAGTCTTTACAATTCTGGCAATCCAACTTTCGTTGAATGCCAAAAACCCTAAAACCCTAAAACCTTTGAACTCCTAAACTTCACTATGTGTAACTGTATCTCTGAAAATGAATTTGAATGATTAAAACTCAGCCCCCTGGGCTTTATTTATAGTGCTAAATCCTTGCTAATCAAGGTAAGAAATTCTATCTAAAACTAAAGATAAAACTTAGATATAAAGGGAACATTTATCTAAAAGGAAATAAATAAATATCTTCTTCTTGTGGATAAATCCTCTTCTACTTAGATAGATCTTGATAGAATTGGATGAAATTAGCCTTGCTTCGTGTCCAAGCATGCTCGTAATGGCCCAACGGTCTCACGGCCCAAACAGTTGGTAGTCGACTTCGACCAAGCCTGGTCGACGTTGAGTAGATCCATACTCTACTTCGAGTACACTTCAGTTTGTCGATCTGGTTTTCTTCGTCGAGCTCGGGTCAGGTTCAATTCTGGTCGACGTCGAGTAGAGTGTAGTCGACGTCGAGTACGGCTCATGGTCGATCTTGTCTTCTTCTTCTGTCCTCGATCAAATCTGCTTCAGCTGTAGTCGACTTCGACAAAGCTTGGTCGACGTCGAGTAGGGTCTACTCGACTTCGAGTACATGTCGAGCTCTCAGCATTCTGCTCTGTTTTTGAAACGCACTTTCTCGAGTCCTCGTTCGTCGAATTGATGCATATGAGTATGGGTTGGAAAGCTCTTTTCGAGGGCTACAACTTTCATGAAGACATCAAAGCTTGATTTAGAATGATGGATGTCGAAATATGGTCTTTTCTCCAGCTGCACAATTCTTAACTTCTCCATGAGTTTCCCTTAAGCTCCAAAGTGCGTCCGATTTCTGCGAAATATAACAAAAACTTGTGTAGACCTCCATATATTACAAATAAACATATACTACACATATTTTGTATTATTTTAACCCAAATGCATGAAATGCATGCAGAAATCGATATAAAAATCAATATAAAACATGGCAAAATAGGCTCACATCAGAAGGCCGACCTTCTGGACGGACATAAACATCAGATGCAAAGCGGAGCATATCCATGTTCTTGCATTAGCAGAAACAAAAACAGAACATATTCCCGAACCTTCGGTATGGCGGGGTGCAGGGTTTGACAAGGCCATTTGGTCGCCTGCTCAGGGCAAAAAAGGGGGCATAGGTTTACTATGGAAAGAAAACAGTTTCCTTAATGAACAAATAGAAATCATTTCTCAAAAGAGTCGAGCTATTACCATCAAATATACCAACAATTCTGATAATTTTTCCTGCTTAATTTGGTTTATTTATGCTCCACCGCATGATCATGAAAAACATGCTTTCTGGAGCCTTGTAATCCAGAACATAAAGCAAGCAACTATCCTATGCATTATTATGGGGGATCTGAATGAAATTGGTAACTTTACAGAAAAAGAGGGCGGGGCCAACACGCGGCCCCCAAGATTTGCAAGATTAATGGAAATTAAAAATCAATGCTCTCTAGAAGAGATCCCGTCTTGGGGAAATAAGTTCACATGGAGGAAAAAAACAAGCTGAAGAAGGCAACATAAAAGAAAAGCTGGATCGAGTGCTGGTCCATAATGAAATTATACAAAAGTATCCAGCTTTAACCACAAAAAATGGAGCATTTTCATCGTCGGACCATTGCCCAATTACAATTGAATTAACAACCAATCAAAACTTCAAACCACCACCTTTCAAATTTGAAAATTGTTGGCTACAACGTGGAGATTTCTAAAACATTATAAAACAGGCATGGCGGTATCAGTGTCATGGTTCTGCTATGTATCAACTCACCCGCAAAACACGCATCCTTAAAGACAAAGCGAAGACATGGAACAAGAGTACCTTTGGAAACATGTTCTGACAACTACAACTGGTCGAAGACCAACTGCTGCAAATACAGCAGGTACAGAACCGAGGGACTAATGGTAGACAACAAGCGAGAGAGTGTAGGCTAATACGGAAAAAGGAAAAGTTACTATTATTTCAGAAATCGTACGGTAGCCAAAGAGCTAAAACTCGACATCTTAAGCTCTTTGACTCCAATACTGGCTACTTCCATAGAATAGCCACATGCAAGCGAAATAGGAAATGCATTCGAGCAATAACAACAACTGAGAGCACTCAGATTGTTGGAGAGGAAAACATTAGTAATGAAATCAAATGTGACTTTCATAAAAGATTTAAAAAACAACAGATCAATACCACAAAACTGAATGAATATCTCAACCTTATTTCACCAGATATCACAGATGACGAAAACCAAATGTTGTCAGCAATCCCTTCTAATGGAGAAATTAAGAACGTTGTTTTCAATCTAGGCAGGAACAAGGCTCCTGGCCCGGATGGAATGACAACTGAATTTTACAAAGCTACATGGGATACTGTAGGTCCATCAGTTATTAAAGCAGTTAAAGGTTTTTTCCTTTATGGAAGAATCCTCAAACAGATAAACCATACATTCATTACTCTGTTATCGAAAAGGGACAACCCGACGACAACAGCTCACTACAGACCAATCAGTTTGTGTTCAACAATTTACAAAATAATTTCCAAAATTCTAACAGAACGACTGAAAAGTGTTCTAGGAAAGCTCATAAACCCCCTTCAGGGCGCGTTTGTCTCTGACAGAGCCATCCAAGATAATGTTCTTATAGCCCATGAAATTTTTCACTCTTTCAGAAGCAGAAAAGGAAAGGAAGGCTGGATCGCTCTAAAATTGGATATGGAAAAAGCATACGACCAGGTGGATTGAGATTTTACTAAGAAAGTCCTGTTGAAATTTAGTTTCCACCAAACTTTTGTTAACTGGATCATGGAGTGTATCACATCGGTGTCTTTCTCTGTCCTGGTCAATAATGGACCTACGGATATGTTTCTTCCATTTAGGGGACTGCGACAGGGGGATCCCTTATCACCTTTCCTCTTCATTCTCGGCGCGAAGGTGCTTGCTCGGCGCCTTGCAATGGAGGCTAACTCTCCAGAAAGGTTGGTTGGGTTTAGATTTGGGTCAAATGGACCTTGTATCCCATTTCTAGCCTTCGCAGACGATGTTCTGATTTTCCTTAAAGGAAGCACTAACGGATGCCATAAAATTAGGGAGATTTTAGACGATTACTGCCAAATATCGGGCCAGTAGGTAAAATTATCATAAATCAGCATTTCAGGTCACGTCTGGTGTGGCACGTGGCCGCATTCCGGAGCTGGGTGGTGTCCTCGGGATCGCCCATTCTAACTCAGTTGAAAATTATCTTGGGTGTCCAATTATTAATGGACGGGTTAATACCGACACTTTTAAGGAAGTTATTATTAAAACGCAAGAACAACTAAGCAAATGGCGGGCTGATGCCCTCTCACAACAGGGAAGAGCAACACTAATTGGATCAAACCTAACAGCAAAATCGTTGCTTATAATGCAGAACTTTATGCTACCAACAACAATGCATAAAGAATTAGACACTACAAATAGAATATTATTTTGGAATAAGGATGCACAACACAAGCCCTTAATAGGATGGGATAAGATTTGTAGAGCAAAACAGGATGGGGGATTGGGTATTAGGAAAGCCAAAGAAATGAACGAAGCTTTGCAATTAAAACTTCTATGGAAAGTTCTGGCCGAACCAGGGAATATGTGGGTTAGAGTAATTACTTATAAATATTTAAAGGATACCCATATTCTACAGTATCACAAAACTGGAAACATGTCTTGGCAATGGTCAAAATTAGCAAGCCTACTTCAAAATTTTAAATCAGGCCTAATCTAGTCGATTGGAAATGGGTTATCGGTCAATTTCTGGACTGATAACTGGGTACCAGAAATACCAATACACAAGAGGGATGAGTGTCCTGCGCAATATAATGAGAAGGAAAAGGTCAGTGAATACATCCTCAATGGTAGCTGGTGCACGGAAAAGCTCCGTCGCATACTCCCGGAATCACTTGTCGAACAAATACTAGCCATTCCATTACCAATTTCAACAATGGAAGATAAGATCTACTGGTGGCCGGATAAGAAAGGATGGTTTACGACATCCTCTGCATGCAAATTCATTACAAACAGTGAATCCTACAGAAACTCAGACTACTCATGGATATGGAAACTTAACATCCCACCCAAAATTAAAAATTTTATGTGGAAAATCAGTCAAGCTGGATTACCTACTAAAGCACGCCTCACATCGCGGGGGGTTTCTGTACCTTCCAGATGTAACAAATGCCATGACTGTAATGAGGATGACATACATGTATTAATAGAATGCTTCCCCAACCTCATTTGAAAGTTCTTAACCCGTTCGGAAAATGATGATCTCCAACAAATTATTAATGACAGCAGAGAGATGAGAAGGGTGCTCCAATGGATACACACACTGTCTAAACAAAAAATTCAGCAGGTTGCTACTACTTGGTGGGGTATATAGTACTTTAGAAACGGGCATGTCTTCCGCGACATTGCTCCTCCATCAGAGACTAAGATTGCGGAGTTCTGCACCAGACAACTGGAATTATATATGGAAATAGGCATGTCAATTTGAGAGCGTGATGGAAATTTCCTCTGCTTCTCCCAAGGGTAACTGGAAACCCCAAAACAATAAACGCAAACACTACATACAAAAGAAGTGGACAAAACCACCAATAGGGACATTTAAGTTAAATTTTGATGGGACCTCTCTCTCTGATGGTAGAAGTTCGGTTGGTGCTATCATCTGGGATTGGCATGGACAAGCGATTCAAATATCGTACCAAAAACTTGGGAGGCTATCCCTGTTGCGAGCTGAAGCTGCCGCCCTAAAACTAGGCATACTAGAAGCCAGAAAACTAAATATACCACGCCTCATAATCGAGGGGGAATCAAAGATCATTATTGACTACATAAAGAACGGCACAAGATGTCCGTGGGAGATTGAAATGACTCTGTCTAATGTGCAGATCCTATTACATGATATGAGGGAAGTGCGCTACTCTCATATACCCCGCGCTGGCAACAGAGTGGCTGACAAGGTTGCACACCTTGGCCATTCTGCCTTTGGGGTACAGTTAACAACAAACCTAGATCTTCAGGATCTCATCCGTAAGGATGCCCTTGGATAGTTGCCTATCCAAATTATTATCCAATAAAAAAAATCATTTAATTTTTTTTTTTTGAATAGGAAAGGATTCGGGCGAGGAGACTCTACCCGGCAGCATCCTTGCGGATGAGGTCTAGAAGACCTGAATCGTTGTGAATATCGACTCCCCGGGCAGAGTGGCAAAGGTGTGCAACCTTATCAGCCACTCTATTACCCAAATAGGGCACATGAAAGAAAGAGACTTCTTTCAAAGTCGATAGAAGAAGTTGTACATCAGATAAAATTAGTTCGATTTCCCAAGGGCATTTAGTTTTTCTGTTTAAGTGGTCAATGACGTGTTGGATTCCCATTTTAAGAGCAAGAGCTTCCGCTTTGAGAGGGTTTTGTTTGCCAAGCTTTTGATAACAGAGCCGTATTGGTTGACCTTTCCAGTCCCGGATTATGTCGCCCGCCGTACTGTCATTGTTTATTAGCGTTGATCCATCAAAATTTAGCTTAAGCGTGCCCCTTGGTGGTTTACGCCACACAATCCTTCTTTGATTCTTTTTCCTTTTCGGGGGATTGGAGTTATGTGGGACTATGGGAAAATCCTCATCTGGGTCAGCCTCTAAACAGACTGTTTTCCTCCAATTATCGATATGGGATTTGATTATGTGTAAAACTGTGTCCTTCTGCGGAAGGGGTTCCTGTCGAAACAAATGATTGTTCCGAATATACCAGATCGACCACCAAGAAAAGGCAAGCACCTCCTTGGCAGAAGAATTGAGATCGTTCCCAATGGACGACAGGGTAGGTTTAATGTCGCGTGACTGAACTATCAAGCTTGTAATAGTTGATTGTACCCGAGAAGGGAATTGGTAAATGGAACGTACGAAGGGACATTGAAGCAGGAGGTGGACCTCATCTTCCACCGCACAGTTGCATAGACTACACGTGGAAGGGATAGAGGCACCCCTACAGGTAGACCTGAGCAGACTTGGGCTAACCCGCCCGCCCCGCCCAACCCGCTCGGGAAAAAAGGCGGGCTTGGGTAGAACAATAGGCCCAAGCGGGCCGATAGGCCCGGCTCGATAGGCCCACCGGGCTGGACTTGGACCAAGTATCAGGCCCAAGCGGGCTTGTAGGCCCAGCCCGGTATATATTAATATTATAATATTATATGTATAATTATATATAATGATTTTTTTAGCATAATACAAACTATATATTTCTAACTATATATTACATAGTTTATATTTATAATATTTATAATATATATATATATATATATATATATATATATATATTGTATTACATAGTTTTTTTGTCAAAATATTTTGACAAAACGTACATAGTTTATATTACAGTGTGTTTTTGACAAACTATAATATAATACTCCCTTCCTATATTATAGTTTATATTACAGTGTGTGTTTTGTCAAAATATTTTGACAAACTATATAATCCTAACTAAAAATATTACATAGTTTATATTACAGTGTGTTTTTTTTTGTCAAAATATTTTGTATTATATTAAGTTACAGTGTGTATATATATATACATTGTTCAATGTGTGTATATATATATATATATATATATATATATATATATATATATATATATATATATATATATATATATATATATATATATATATATATAGGGAGTGGTTCTCTTGTGCACACCCCTTAGGGTGTACCTTGTGCACACATCCGAGCCGTTAATATATATGAGATGGATGGCCACGATTAAAACAGATTTTTTAATTTTCTTTTAATGTGTTGTGGGGTCCACAGTTGAAAGATTTCCCCACCCCTCCTGATTGATGCGCGTGTACTTAACCCCCACCCCCAATCCATGTTTTTTTTATTTGTTCCCTTTTTTCCCCTTTTTTTTAATTATATAAAATATTTTTGAAAAAAGAAATGTTTTTCTTTGTGAGAAATAAATGCTTTTTTAATTCCCACCTAATTTATTTCGTTTTAAAAATTTAACAATTCTACCGAATAATGTTTAACATGCTACCGAATAATCTTTTGTTATCTTATTTCATCTATTTATATCTATATCATATAAAAAATTACCAATTCCATTGAATAATTTGTCATATGCTACCGAGTAATGTTTTTTTTTCCATCTATTTCGTATAAAAAATTATCAATTCCATTGAATAATTTGTCATATGCTACCGAAAAATGTTTTGTTTTGTTATTCATCAATTTCAGATAAAAGAAACCTCAAATCCCTAAACAACAATACGTACGATTTATACGAATAATGAATCATATTTCGACGAATAATGTTTGACATTTCACTGAATAATAATTGACGAATAAAATTATTATTCTAAAAATTGAAAAAAATCAAACTCCATCACCACACACCACTTCCACCGCTCGGAAACACCATCACCACACACCACCACCAATCTCCGTTGAAAAAATCAAACTCCGGTAGGTGCCCACCACTGCAACACTGCTTCTTTGCAAAACTCTTACCTGATATCCCTCCATCTTCGCCGCCATCTCCACCGCCCTCCGCCACCACCGACACCGCACTCCAAACTCGAATCCGCTACCACCGACACCGACTCGACTCGCCATGACTAGGGAATCGAATTGAAGGAGAGGGAGAATGAACAGGGGAGTCGGAGCCAGCCTCGCCTCCATCGTCCTCCATCGCCACCACCGGCCAAATCTGCCACCATCGTACCACCGCTGCCCTCAACACGTCGTCGTCTCCCATCCGGCCATCCCCACCACGGCCTCCATCGTACCACCGCTGCCCTCAACACGGCCAGATCGTTCCGATTTGAAATCAGGATGGGAAACAGTCTAAGGTGCTGTTTGGCGTGTGTTCTTCCCTGTGGATCTCTGGATTTGATCCGAATCGTCCACCTCAGCGGCCACGTCAAGGAGATCTCCCGGCCAATCACCGCCGGCGACATCCTCAACACGTCGTCGTCACCCATCCGGCCATCCCCACCACGGCCTCCATCGTACCACCGTTGCCCTCAACACGGCCAGATCTACCACCATCGTACCACCGCTGTCCTCAATCGACGCCGCCGTGGTGGGGATGGGCGACGAACAGCTTCAGATCTACCACCATCGTACCGCCGCTGCCCTCAATCGACGCCGCCGTGGTGGGGATGGGCGACGAACAGCTTCAGATCTACCACCATCCTCAACACGTCGTCGTCGCCCATCCGGCCATCCCCACCACGGCCTCCATCGTACCACCGCTGCCCTCAACACGGCTAGATCTACCACCATCGTACCACCGCTGCCCTCAATCGACGCCGCCGTGGTGGGGATGGGCGACGAACAGCTTCAGATCTGGACGATGTAAATCGAACAGCTTCAGATCTATCTCATGGGCGCCATCCGAATCGACGCCGCCGCTTCCACCGTGAACGCTATCCCCATTAACTGCCCCACCATTCTAGTCGTCGCCGCAACCTCAACCAAAGGCATGGTAAGCTTCGATTTCTCTGGCATACACAACTACACCGCCGGCCACCACTGCCCTAACTATCGATTTCGGATCGGATTTTCCACCGAGATTTCAGATTTGATTTCCATGGTGGTGGCTATTTCAGATCTGAATTTAAAAGGAGGCCTAGGGTTTTAATCAGTTTCCTCCACCCGGCCACAGATTCACACGCGCCTCATTTGAGAGGGTAGATCTGGATTCCACCACTAGTGCGCGGGCCCCGCTGCCATTTAATTAAAAATATATAAAACCTACTTTTAATCTCATCCATCAATTCTCAAACGATCAATGGACAGAAATCGTGCACAAAGTACATCTTAAGGGGTGTGCACAATATACTCATTCTCTCTCTCTCTCTCTCTCTCTATATATATATATATATATATAGGGAATAGGTAAATTGTGCACACCCCTTAGGGTGTACTTTGTGCACAATTGTGGGCCATTGATCGGGTGTGGATGGATGGCTTAGATTAAAAGGTTTTTTTCTCTTTTTTTTTAGGTAAAATCTGGCGGGCCCCGCACACAAATTAATGAATTCGGCTCTACTCTCCTCTTGAATTTGCCGTGGCGCGTGTGGACTTGTGGGGGATCGGAATGGAGTGGTGTCTTTTGAAGATGTGGGCCCGCAACTACTATCTCCCATCTAGTGCAGTTCCTTTTATTTTTGGATGTAAATTAATTGGCAACTGCTTTGTGAATTTTATATTAATTGGCAACTATTTTATGAATTTTATATTAATTGACAAATCATATTTTTATATGATTTGAACAGCAACTTATGTTACATGTCTTGATATAGATGAAAACAAATAATTAATTTAACTGCTAATATAGGTTGTTGAACAATTAGAATACTAATCGAGCAAATTTTAAGTTATTAATCGAGCAAATTTTAAGTTTAATTAATTTAACTTTTCTTATTATCAAAGCAACGATTTTGTGAACGGTTTCGGGGAAGCGGCATCAAGTTTAAGTTATTAATCGAGCAAGTTTTACATAAAAAGCGTAGCGATGGATTCAGGTATGTGATCAAAAGTATAAGTTTTTGGTAGTGCGAATTTGTTGAACAATTAGAATATGATGGGTTTTAAATTCCTGTGAATCGTAGATGGACCCATGACGAAGTCATCAACGCTATCTTCCGAGCACATTATTCTCTTGCTTGTCTCCGCATTTGAGAATGACGGTGTTGTTCCCGCCCCGCTGCCTTTGGTACTAGACTGCTGCAACATTCTCTTTCTCCCTAATCAAACAACAAAATTTAAACGAGTGTTAGACTTACAACATGATCACCCTTTGCAACTCTATTCATATGTTGAGGATATTCTATGCACTCATCTCATCGACTTATATTTGCGAAACCACAATCATATAACATATTAACATTCAAACAACACCACATCTTCTGACCTCACCTTGGCCTTTGTTTTTCTATTCTAAAACATCATCGATTGTCCTGAATAAACTTCGGAAATTCACCGAATAATGTTATGTTATCTTTTTTCATTTAATTCAGACCAAAATTTACCATTTCCAATGAATAATTTGTCTCATTCTACCGAATAATGTTTTATTTCAAAGAAAGATATGAATCAAATCAAACCATTAACCCACTCCTGTTTTTTTTTCTTTTAATTCGGAATTGGAAGGTGTCGATAGAATCGATCAATTTAATGCGCATATTGAACGATAATTGAGAGATTATTCAATGAAATTCTTATTTTTACGTGGTATATAGAATCGACGAAATTCTTATTATCTCTAAAAAAGTAAATCAATTTTAAAAATTTGACAATTTCGCCGAATAATGTGTTGTATTCCACCGAATAATGTTATGTAAAAAGTAAATCAATTTTAAAAATTTGACAATTTCGCCGAATAATGTGTTGTATTCCACCGAATAATGTTATGTTATCTTTTTTCATTTAGTTCAGACCAAAATTTACCAGTTCCGATGAATAATTCATCCCAAGATACCGAATAATGTTTTATTCGAATGAATAATCTGTCACAGTTTGTAAATTACTAGGAAAATCAGGCTACCTCTCCATGGGACTTGAGCTTATTTTAAGTTATGTACAGATTAAACTTCTGTTGAAGCGTTTTGTAAAATGTGGTAAGGAAATTGGAATTGAATTGTAGGAAACATTAATCAGTACAAACCTTACAGTAAAAACACATCTACATCAATTACTTTTAAATAAATTACTACAACAGCAAAAAGGCCTAAAAAAAGAAGAAATGATGTGTGTTCGACTTGCAAGATTAAACAAGGATAAGCATAGAGCATACATGATTCCTGACGTTGAAAAACCCCCTCAATCTACCGAATAACCCTGATTTCAGAATAAATTTCACCCTAACAACCCATTATTTTTCTAATTTTATCACAAAATCCCACATTCATACACCAATAATAAGGAAAACGCAAGGAATCGGTGAATATTTTCATTCAAGACACAAATCTCAACATCAACGCCTGTATATCACAATCGATCCCAAAAAACCAAGAAATTTTGGAGCTTACCCATTTCGAAATCGGTATCCCAGTCGGATTTAGAGTAAACGAAGGGTCTCACCACCGCCGGAGTAAATTCCCGGGGGCTAAAGACCCGGATTCGCTGACCGGAGGAGAGAGGCCGACACGGGATGCGCCTCCGCTCGCCTGCGCTGCTTCTACGCACCACCAGCCGCCGCAATCGACGCCGGTGCAGTCGGAATAGGCCTCGCTGGGTGCACGATGGTTGTGGTGATGCCGGTGTGGACTGTTGAGGCGAATCGACGGAGCCTTCGATGCCGGTGTGGATTGTTGGGGCGAATCGACGGAGCTTTTGTGATGGTGATGGTGCCCAGTACACGTGAAATAGAGGAAAACAAAAAGGGTAGCCTAGGGTTTTAATTGACTAGGATTTGGACGCGCCACACGCTCTAAATATTGGATGGAAGGTGTGGTTTTTTTTTTTTAGTTTTTAAAGCCGGACACGTGGCGGAATATAGGCCATCCTTCCTTCTAAGATTAATGGTTCAGATTTGTGCACAAGGTACACTATAAGGAGTGTGCACAAGGGAACCACTCTCTATATATATATATATATATATATATATATATATATATATAGGAAGGATCATTTGTAAACACTCCTTATGATGCAATTTGTAAACAAATCAAAAGGATGGACCAGATTTAATCCCATTTTTGATTTTTTTATATATATAAAAAAGTGGGACCCACACTCAATACCTACCCACCTTCATAGCCTTGTGCGTGACTGCGTGTGGTACAAGCACTTGTTTTTTTTTTTTTTAATTCAACAAATCCGAAAATGGGTGATTTCATTTTTTTTTAAAAAAAAGTGGGGATTACCATGCAGAGGAGAAATACCGATTACGGTATTTCCTAAACTGGATAATTTTGTCATTTTATACTACATAATTTTGCCTTATAAATTTATGGCATCTGTACATATGGTATTTTATACTGCATAATTTTGCCATTTTTAAATATGGTATTTTTTGGGTCAAATTTAACAAAATTGCATTTTTATCTGCGAATAATAATTATCGATTACCGAATAATGCATAACTTTCTTAAAAATCACTCGTAAAATAATGCATAATATATATATATATATATATATATATATATATATATATATATATATATATATATATATATATATATATATATATATATAATTGTTTCAAACTTCCTCGTATATATGTGAATACTCTTTGTTATTTACCGAATAATGTACACGTTTATTGATTATTATTTTAATATTTAAAAATCAATAAATATGTAAATAATCGCCTTCATACATACGAATAATCTCTATAATTTAACCGAATAATCTCTCAAATTTAACAGAATAATTATTCATTTATTTGTTTCAAACATATTCTTTAATATATAATTGTTTCAAACTTCCTCTTACATATGAATACCGTTTGTGATTTTACCGAACAATATAAAGATTTTTTATTGTTATTTTTTTAGTGTTTGGATGAATAATTGCACATTACCCAATCATAAATATGAATATTGTTATTCAAAATTTCGTTCATTTATATGAATAATTTTTCTTAAATAGATGAATAATTATAGACTTTGGATGAATAACTCATGTTTTTCCATTAAATTACACATTTCTCAACCATAAATGCGAATATTGTTATTCAAAATTTCCTTAATTCTACGAATAATTCCTCACAAATCGATGAATAATTATAGAATTTGGATGAATAACTCATGCTTTCTCATTTAACCGCACATTACCTAACCATAGATACAAATACCGTTGCCAACAATTTCGTTAATTTTTATGAATAATTTCTCAAAAATCGATGAATAATTTCAGAATTTGGATGAATAACTCATGTTTTTCCACTTGATTGCACATTACTCACCCATAAAATACGAATATTGTTACTCAAAATTTCATTAATTTATATGAATAAAGTCCTCATAAATCATTGAATAATTGCCAAATTTGGATGAATAATTCATATATGCTTTCACATTAAATAGAAATATGGTAAGTAGAAATATGGATATATACAATGTAAATATTTCATCATATATTAGTCATCATTTATATGAATAATTTATCCTATTATTTATTTATAAAAGATATAGAAAAACAAAGAAAAAAAGAAGCATTAATTTTTGTATTAAGAAAATTAAAGAACGTAACGAGCGAAAAAAAAACGTGGGGAGGGTGAGTTCCAAATTTCCAGCGCGTGATGAGTGGTTTTTGGGTTTTGCAACTGTTTTTTATTTTAAAAAAAATTAAAATCATTATTAATTTAGACCATTGGTTTTTCTGGATTGAATGGTTAAGATTCGTGTACAACTTACATCGTAAGCATTGTTTACACCGGAACCACCCTATATATATATAGAGAGAGAGAGAGAGAGAGAGAGAGAAAACCTTAAAATAAAAAAAAAGTATATATATTCCATAAATAAAAATCATCCCGCTAGGCCCGGTGGGCAGCCCGGCCCGCCTACAAGGGCGGGCTTGGGCAAGGTAGTAGGCCCAAAAATCGGGCCGTAGAAATGTCGGAGGCCCGGCCCAAGCCCGCCCAGCTCGGCCCATGCTCAGGTCTACCTATAGAAGCAGTTGGGAGCCCAACCTGAGAAACCTTCCAAAGGAAATTTTTAACCTTAGGCGGAATGTTCACCTTCCATATCCAGGCGTTGTTGTCTAAGTGTAAGGATGATTGAACAGTCATTAATTTGTATGCGCTTGTAGTGGAAAACCACCCCTCTCGATCCGGCCACTAGTAGAGTCGATCCTCAAAATGAGAAGCAGGTAGCGGGATGTCTAGAATTTCATTTACTATGCAATTAGGTAGCGCATTTTGTAACTTTTCCAACCACCATCTGCCCCCCATAATGTAGTCACTAACAGTTTCTTCCATATTATTGATTTGGGGGCAATTATCTTTAGATAGCAGTGAAGAGGTCGTGATCCAATTATCAGTCCAGAATTTGATTGATTTTCCATTTCCTACAGACCATATAAGCCCCGTCTTAAATTTATCAGTTAAAGCTGTCAGCTTGGACCATTGCCAAGAGACGGATCTAGTTTTTGTGTATTCGAGAATGGTGGCAGAACGAAGGTATTTGTGTCTAATCAGAGTGACCCAGACATTATTTGGTTCAACCAGAATTTTCCATAACAGTTTCATCTGGAGGGGCTCATTCATTTCTTTTGATTTCCGAATCCCTAAACCCCCACACTTTCTAGGCCTACAAATCCTATCCCAGCTTATAAGCGGCCGATGTTGAAGATCCTTATTCCAAAAGAAAGTGCGATTGATTCGGTCAAGTTCTTTGTGCATTGTCGTCGGGAGTATGAAATTTTGCATAATATATAGTGGCTTTGCTGACATATTGGAGTTGATTAAGATTGCGCGCCCCTGTTGTGATAGGGCATTGGCACGCCATTTGCTCAATTGTTCTTTAGACTTACAGATGATGTCCTCGAACGTGTTTTTGTTCACTCTACCATTGATGATCGGACAACCCAGATATTTTTCCAAAGAATTTCATCAGTAATATTTAAGCATTTGCGTAATTCTAGAATCCTATGGTTCGATATGCCTTTCGTAGCTTGGAAGCTTGATTTATGGTAATTTACTTTTTGCCCAGAAATTTTACAGTAAGAGTCAATTATTGATTTTACTTTGAGGCCGGCCTCCGCGCTGCCTTTTGAGAAGATATTGATATCATCAGCAAAGGAGAGGAACGGGATTCTAGGTCCATTTCTCCCAAAAGGAAAACCAATGGGGGTTTTGTCCAGGTTTGCTTCAGTTGAAAGTTTTCGTGCCAGAATTTCGGCCCCTAAGATAAATAGGAAAGGGGATATCAGGTCCCCCTGACGGAGACCCCTGGATGGAAAAAACAGGTCTGTAGGGCCGTTGTTAACTAGCACTGAGAAGGATACCGAAGTAACACATTCCATGACCCATGAAATAAACGTAGCATGGAACCCAAATTTTTCTAGTACCTTTTTTGTGAAATTCCAATCAACTCTATCATATGCTTTTTCCATATCTAGTTTTATTGCAAGCCATCCCTCACGACCCGTACGAGATCGGAAGGAGTGGAAGATCTCATGAGCTATTAGAACATTATCTTGAATAGCCCTGTCTGACACAAATGCACCCTGAAGGGGGTGGATAAGTTTCTCAATAATTGTTTTAATTCTGTCTGTCAAGATTTTTGATATAATTTTATATATATTTGAGCACAGACTGATTGGGCGGTAGTGACTAGTGGTAGTCGGGTTGTCTCTTTTTGGAAGAAGGGTAATAAATGTGTGATTAATTTGTTTTAGCATTTTTCCGGAATGGAAAAACCTTTTACAGCTCTAATTACTGATGCACCAACTATATCCCAATATTTTTTTATAGAATTCAGCTGTAAATCCATCAGGACCTGGGGATTTATTTTTTCCCAAATTGAAGACAGCAACTTTTATTTCCCCATTTGATGGATGTCGAGTAAGGAAAGCATTTTCCTCAGTTGTTATTGATGGTTGGATTAATTCTAACATTTCGTCTAGAAGCATGTCGTCAATAGGCTCTTGTCGGAATCTTTTCTCAAAATCGTCTTTGATTTCATTTCTGACATTTTCCTCACCCACAATCAAAGTTCCTTCGGAAGTGATAATGTTGCGAATCTGTTTTCTATGTCTTCTACCAATCGCAGTGCGGTGGAAATAAGTTGTGTTGGAGTCCGACAGCTTAAGATGTTTGGATTTGGCTCTCTGGCTCCAAAATGATTTTTGGAGAAGCAGGAGCTTTTCCTTTTTTCACATAAGATTCTTCTCTTTACAAGAGTTTATTTGTGCATTATTCACTCGATGTGAGGATTGAATGTGTAGCAACTGGGTCTCCACATTTTTTAGTTGCCGAAATATATTCCCAAAGGTAGAACTGTTCCACTCCTTTGCCTTTTTCTTAAGGATTTTTGGTTTAAACACAAGTTGAAACATAGCTGAACCATGACAACTAGCCCGCCATGACTATTTAACTATGTTACGAAAATCCTTCCTAAGCAACCATACATTCTCGAATTTAAAAGGTGGTGCTTTGAAGGAAGGATTGTTTTCAATAGATATTGTTATGGGGCAGTGATCGGATGAAGAGAAAGCCCCATTGTTTGTAATCAGGTTAGGAAAACTTTCGATAATGCGATGGTGAACAAGCACCCGATCAATTTTTTCTCGAATGTTGAAATCTTCATCAGGGTTTTTCCTCCATGTGAATGGATTCCCAAAAGTGGGGAGGTCCTCGAGCGAACATTCATTTATGAAGGTTCAGAGTCTCGTGAATCGGGACGGACGGATGGGTGCGCCCCCATGTTTGTCTGCGCTGCATAATATTTCATTTAGGTCCCCTAATACCATGCAAGGTATGGTTGATTTATTCACAATTAAGGTTAAGGTTTCCCAAAACAGAGCTTTCTCGTTAGGGGCTGGAGGGGCGTAGACGAAGAGTGCGAGAAAAGGGAACCCTTCGAGAACAGACTCAAGACGAAAACCAATAATCCTTGGCAAGTGAATTTCCACAGAAATGGAGATGTTTAGTAATTAGTGAGATTTCCATAATAATCCAATTCCTCCCGATCGCCCATGAGCCGACGACCAGACAGCTTCATCGAAACCAGCAGTCTTCTAAAATTTGTCATCGGGAGTAGATTCCGTTTTAGTTTCTGTTAATGCCAATATTTGGATATGCTCATTTATACATAAAGAATTAATTTCGGTCCAAAAGGTTTTTTTTTTCCTATGCCTCTACAGTTCCAAAAACAGATCTTCATTTATAACATTCGAAGATTAAAGGACAAGTTTTCGGAGTCCTTAAATCGAAGAGTTTATGTGGTTTTAATTTGGTAGTTACCGTTAAGCTAGTTAGTTGACAGTAGAAACCACTCCAAGGGCAAGGGATATAAGTCAACACCAAGTTTTTAACTATAAGGATTAATCCTTTTAACACTATTTTAACGGAAGAAACACATTCTAAGACCAAGCATGGAAACCAACTAAAATTTTTATACATAACATAATTTTCTTTCCACTCAACCATTTGACAAATACCATAATTCATGCACGGCAGAACTGGTCCATTAACATAATTCTCATCATACAACGTGTGCATCTGCAATGGGGAAATCAATTCAGATAGCCACGAACATAAAAAGCAACAGGGGATGACCGTAGCCTTGAGAAAACCTGATGACTCAGCTAGATATGCCCGGGGGATCATTTCATCATCCAAAGGGACAACAGCTCCTTCAGAAAACAGCTGAACCAATTTTATTTGGAGCCCCTTTCGGGAGGTGAGAGGAGAAAGGCCAAAGTGCACCTTCCCGTTTTTTACCCGACACCAATCGGGGATGTAGTTTTGCACAAAGCAAGAGAAATAAACCAAGACAAAGTCTGCTATGACATAAATTATACAAGGGGTAAAAAACCAAATAACAAACGTTAGCCCCAAATGAGTTAGTTGTAGTTTGTTGCCCATAGAGGGGATTGGTGAATTGTTTATTGTGGATGAATATAGCAAATGTTTACTATCCAAAGACAGTTGCATTTTTCTAACCTTGTATCTTAACCCCTTCACATTGTTTAAGTGATCAGTAGGCAAATCCATGGAAAGCATTTCCATAGCAATTTGTTGTGAACCCCATAATCGGGAGGTAATGGGTGAAGAGGAATACACCTCTAACACAATTTTGTTGAGACGCCAGCGGGAAGCAGAGCTCAAACTTTCAGTCACAGACATTATGAAAAACCTTTCTTCAACACAACCGAAGAAAAGAGCTATTACAACCTCAAAATCCATAATTTGTTCAAGGCCCTTTCGGGGGGTAAGGAGTGCAGAGGAGTAGACCTCTAGCACCGGGTTTTGAAACCACCAAAAGACGGTGGGTATTTGTGCTAAACTCAGCAAGTGAGTCCAAACAAATGTAAGATTAGGGAATTTCATGAGCATTATTAGATAGGAAAAACGAGTCAAAAACTAAAAATCCATGTATTTTGGAACGGAGGGAGTATTATTATTATTATTATTATTATTATTATTATTATTATTTCTTACAAAAACACATTTCAAATCGGAAACGATATCTACACCGCTAATTTTTATTATTTCCACCGCTAATCACCGCATATCTATGCGGTGAGGTTAATGACGGTCAGCGCTCCTACCGCATATACATGCGGTGGCTCACCGCATGTATATGCGGTAGGAGCCACCGTATGGAGACTCACCGCATCTCAATGCGGTGAGTACCCCCGTTCCGTTCCAACCCCACCGTACACCCATGCGGTGAGTATCGGATAACCGGATATCAGAGTAACTATTTGTGAGGCGCGGAACGGACCGATAGAGGACCGACATACACCACATGGGTATGCGGTACATGCGGACACGACGAATTTCTCATTTAATACAGGGACATCTGCGGTATAATCCTAATACAGTGGAATGAACTTGTAATAAATGTCGTGATCTGAAAAAAACTCATATGTTGAATTCAAAAGAAAGATGATATTGCATCAGCATTGATTAAAACGAAAGTGCGATAAATATCCTCGATGACGAAAATATGGAGTTCGAAAAATAGTTGGTCAAATGGAATAGACAAAGATACAACCCAATTGAACATATGAAGTTCGAAAAATGACACCAGAAAGTGGAAAGTGCTAATACGGTAGGGGACGACCACCATCACGACGGCGGTAAGCTCTATATCGTGCAATCCTCGCTGTAAACTGCTCTTCCCAACCGTCGACAGTGCGATCGTGATGCCGTGTCCATGTGACGTAGACTGGAGGAAGAGGTGAACCAAGCAACAACCAAATCTGTGAATACAAGGTGAATATTGACATCAGAAAAGAGAAACAAAACAGTAACAAATTAATGAATATGAAATACGAAACGTACCGGAACGAAATGGTTGTTGTTGCCGACTAAAGCTATTCGATCTAGCTCCTCATAGGCCGGTACTTACGGGCCACCGGTGGCGTACAGAGGTAGGCACAACATAGGCATCATCTGTGTGACAAAATCACCAAAGGACGCTGGTGAAGCGTGGTAAACACCTCGCCCATGATCGGAATTTTCATCCAATACGTAGCATCATGACACGTGCCGAAATAGTTGACCCTCATGATGAGCTCATCTAAGGCAGGATAGTAATGGTACCGATCTGAATGCAGCTGCAACTCAACGACCAGCTTTCGTCGAACTCGAGGTCATGCGTCTTGTCCCAAGTTCAGAAGACAAGCAAAAGACATATACCCACAGTGACCATCACCTGCAACATTTGTGACGGCTCGTACGAAAATAATCATGAATTTGTCGATGTTGCCAGTGCCCCAATTGAAATCTACTCGAGGTAGATTCTGTGGTGGAAGTGTATCCGGTGCTGGTGTTGGAATGTCACCTACAATATCCGAAGCTGGCTCCGACGCTGATTGACCTCGTCCACGACCCCGTCCTCGTCCTCTGCCTACTCCTCGGCCCCTAGGAGGGTCGTCGATGGCAATGTTGTTGGACCCAGTGGCCTCCTCATTACCTTCCACGTCATCTGTTTCGTTTGATGCCGGTTGACCCCGACCTCGCCCTCGCCCTCGTGCGGATCCAGTGGTCGCTTGTCTATATGCCCAACGTTGAGCCCGAGCACGCTCACGTTCCCAAGGTAGAGGGTTCGTCTGACAGGGGTGGCGAGTCCTCGGTCTCCCGGGCGGTCTACGGTCCCCCGTCGTTGAATGCCGACGCGATTCTCCAACGAGTATCCTCGTCCATAGCTCCGCTCTGGAACAAACTGATCATGCACGACATGTCCACATCAGCTCTGCTGAGGGGAGTGTTATCCTGGACGTTGTCAACATGAGGCCTCTTGAAATCCAATTGCTTCCAAAAAATGTGAATCTGGGATGGTCTGATGGGTATCTGCGTGTCTCGACAAGCTTACATGTCATGTGTGCATGGAAGACCGTAGACGTCCCTCCAGTATGCATCTCTGCATGGTTGCGAAGGTGGCTCGGCTTTCATCTTTGTGTAGATTTTGAACAACAGGTTGAAACATTCCTTCGACACAATATTCCGAATTCGATCGAAAATCCATAGGCCATGGGAGTCTGTAGGCCAGATGTTGTTCGCTCTCCCCAATGTATTCTTCACCTCACTTATTTGATCCGCTATCATCAGTTCGATTGTGTTTATCACGTGAGTGAAATCACCGACTGTAGAGTTTATGGTCTTTTTCAACACAGCAGCCTCAACCCTACAAGATAAGCGAGACTCGTAGGTGAAGATCGTTATATGTAAACAAATTACGTGTATAATGAATTTTATAATGAAAACGTAGGTGCACCTGTTCGTCGTGGTCGTACCAAAATGCTGGATTGCGTCTGTCCATGCACGAACTATCTTCTCCGAGTAATCTCGTAACCACGTCGCCTCCAAATACGGCATAAGCCCTTCGATATGCCCCCACTCTGCATGCATACCCCTCCTTCTAGCGGCGAAAGTTTCAACCGATCTGGATTGGAACAGGCCAACACATGCGTTCTTGAAACGCCTAGCAACATCAAGATTCTTTGACTTTTGGAAAGTAGCTTCTTCGCATCGTCGGAGGACGTGCACTGTGCACAACATATGCCTGACATTGGGAAGAACTTCTCGTAGCGCCGCAATCAACCCCAACTCTCGATCAGTGACAACAACGTTAGGAAGATTACCTTGCATGAAGTAAACGAGCTGCCCTAACGCCCAAATGTACGTATCTGTGTTCTCGTGCGACATGAAGCAAAACCCGATGACGAAGTTCTTCTTTTTGCAAGTAAATCCAACGAACTCACACAAAGGGATCCCGTACCTGCACAATGAAATATTTGAGTTCGCATACCCTGGTGGGAAGGGGTAAAAGAATAAGTGTATATAGAAACGTACGCATTCGTCCGGTATGTACTATCGACGAGGACGACGTATGGAAATATGGCTAGAAGATGGCGAGCGTCTGTATGGGCGATGAATAGATCTTGAAGCTCGTTGGGATCGTCAGGGGACCTCCTCGTAGAGTAGAAGTAACCCTTCTCCCGCAAAATGCAGAGTGCTTCCTGGGAGACTGTTCGATCTCCTCTCGCTTCAGCTTTAAACTTTGCTCTCGCATTGTACACTTGGCGCCGCGATGTGAAGTTGAACTTCTGTCGTGCGTCAGCTGTCATCTTCAATGTAGCTAAAATCGGTTTTGGTGGGGTACCAGCGACGGTAAGGGCCAACGTAGTGTCTATTTCCTTTGTATCCATTCGTCCGACGTACGGGTGACCGTCCAATGCACCGGGGAGTTGATGGTTGTGCTTGCCATGAATAACGTCCAGACCCCATTCGCCCCGTTTGAACTCCACGCCAGACAATGCAAACAGACACCCCTCTATCTTCGAAACAGCTCTGCGCGTGTTCCCGCTTGCATCATCTCCGGCTACTCGCGGTCTCTTACGGGGAGTGTACTGGTCGTACTTCTCACATGCGAGCAATAGACTCCCACGCCTTGTAGGAGTGCTCCCCCAAGAACGCTTGATTGTCAAAACCATATTAAGCTTTAATGTTGTGCCACGACAGTGTTGTAGGAGATCGTCGCGATTGGTCCACGTCTGGGATGTAGCAAATTCGGGAGTGTAATCGCGGTACTCCTGGTTACCGGCCTGATCATCCTCACCGTCTTCCGGCATCGGATCAGCCTGGTCCTCCAATGGTAGCTGCCAACATGCAAACAGTACATATATATTACGTGACACATTCATGGTTTCCGTCTGCTCTAATTCAGAACCTAAGTTATTCCACTACATTTAAAAACCGGTACCTATATTTTGGTTTCCATTCGATATGATTCCACTACCTATATTCTGGTTATTCCACTACCTATATTCTACCTGTAACGTCATTCCAAATGATAAACATTAATCACATACCGGAAGACGAAGGGGTGGTGAGTTATCGGCCATTGGCGTAGTTGTAGGTGCTTCCTCCCCTGGGCTTGAAGGCCGTCGATCGGTGTCGTCGTTAACCATATTAGAAAATGACCGTCGATGAGGTGTGAGGCATTGGATGCATTCCAACGAAGAGCGGAAGACTTCTTATACAGTAGCACCGCATACCAATGCGGTGGTTCCAGATGACCGTTGGTGCTGAATTATTTGAATTTGTGGGCCCACCGCATAGGCATACGGTATTCGGGACACCGCATAGGTCTACGGTGTAAACACCGCATGGGTCTGCCGTGCACCACCGCATACCAATGCGGTGGATACAGACCGCATGCCCATGCGGTAGGTATCTATATATACCCCCATGGCCGGTGTGTGACATTTGTCGTGGCGGAAAAGCGATGATAATATGTGCGAACTAGTCATGGGAAAAGATTTGTGTCTTCAGATCGAAATTTTTGACCCTTGACTAGTTTGCACGGGTTATATCGCTTTATCTCATAAAATAAAAAAAATCCGTTTGTATGCTTTTTTCATGGCTCAATAGCGATGATAGCCTAGGCAACATGCCACGGCCGGCGATTTGTGTCTTTTGATTGAAATCGCAGGCCGCTGGCATGTTGCTCGAGTTATATCGCTTCGATATAGTGTTATCTAGATTCGATCTAATAAAATGCAATAGGTATCCGCAGGATAATGTGAAAGACGTTGTGATAGTACATATGTACGTCCATAACGTCTTTGACATTATCCTGCGGATGACTGTTGCTCATCCAACCAAAACTGTAAATGCTTCGGAAACGTACCGGTATGGGTACATCGTCATCTTCGTCCTTCATCATAGTGGGCGTCCAAATTACATCTGTCGAGGGAAAATGAACCTCTTACAAGAGGACCAAGCTGGGAACTTTCGTCGGAACGCACGACGGAATTTCTCATCTTTGCACTTTTATAAGAGGCTCGCTCTTCCCCGACCGATGGAATTTGGACGACCAACTCCGACGACGGAAGAAGATGATGATGTCCCCGTGCCGGTATGTTTCCGCATCTTTTTTGACCCCCGCATATCTATGCAGTGTATCCTACCGCATATCTAAATTCGTGCGTTATACTTCAGTGTCAATTCGAGACGGACACTGACATAGCATATCCGATCGAGTTTTCTTGTGCGCATTGTTATGACGACAGAGGATTTCCCGAATCGTATTACTTAGATGCAGAGGCGCGGATTGCGAATCACATTAGGAGATATTGTCGTTACGATGTTTACATTTTCGGGGCTGAGGGCCTATGTGATCATGTTATCCGAAAGCTGCGAGCATTCAACGCAGGTGAAAGGTATTACGCGTTCAACCAAATGAATATTGTCATTTCCATTAATGAGAGGCCATCGGATGAAGGTAGTGATTAGACATGCATTATCAAGTATGTAGTGTGATGTGCAAGTGTTGTATTTTCATTTCTAAGCAGTTAAACCGTTTAATGAAATTCTCTATCGAATCCCGATCGGTGATTTCCATGACATATTATTTCAAATGTTGCAAGGAAAATAGAAAATATGTTGCAATAGGAAACACATGACACAAATAGCATATGAACCGACTTATTATTCAAACAACATTGTTACAACTAAACGACAAACAAACTACTACACAACCAACAATAACAACAACTTCATCACACTGCCACAAACGAACGACTACACAACCAACAATAACAACAACTTCATCAAACTGACACAAACGAACGACTACACATAAGTCGGATAAACACATAAATCCTAGATCTCGTCGGCATGCTTGTTGTTGATGTTCCTCTTAAGATGACCGTGCTGCAGGTTGTTGGTCACGGTGTAGCGATGGCCGCAGTGACGGCACGTTGCAATAAAAGCGATGCCTCCAAGCGCCTCTCTTTTGTAGTGTTTGGTGAACATGTCTTCACGTGGAATTGGTCTTGGTTCGGACGACATTTTCGGCGGTGAAGTGTGTTTCCGGCGGCGGTTTAGGTCGGCATTATATAGACATACATACCGCATGCCTATGCGGTGTGTACTCATCACTTGATCATGCGGTAGTGACCACCGTGTGTCCATGCGGTTAGTACGTACCGCATAGGCATGCGGTGTTTACTAACCGCATGGACATGCGGTAGTAAACACCGTATGGAGAACACCGCATAGGCATGCGGTGTTTACTAACCGCATGTACGTGTTCGTACCTCGTCGACAGTCATCTCATCCAGCCTCCGCCGCAGAACATCCAGTCGCTCGATCCGAGGCCCATCATCCCGGGTGACCGTAGTGGAAAATGGCATCGCCCCCAGGACGTACCTCACCCCGCGTCGCGGATCCCGGGCTAACCTCCGATCGAGCGTCATGCCGGGCTTGAACACCGGAAAATGCAACCATATCCACACCTACAAAGGAACAATACTATCAGCAACATAGTCATTATAACTTAGTTACAAAACTGGCAAAAATTAATAATCATAGAATGAATGACTTACCTCCAATAGTTTCGTACAACCGTCCATGTCTTTGGCCATCTCCCGGGTCGCCTCGCCCAATCCCCGGTACAAGCACGCCAAGACTCCTGCAGCTATAGAAAGATGCGGCACCTACGCTGCATCCATAAACCTACGGATCACCTCCGGACGCAATCTTCTGCCCGACTTGTCGATGAACAAGGTTGCAGTCGCAATAATCCCCATCGCAACACCCACGATGCACTCCATATCATGCTCTAGTTGGGCGCCATCTCGAACCCGCTGTCGCATCGGTGCTATCTTCTCAAGAAGGAGCTGAACAGTAGGGCCTCCATGGGCCCATGCGCTCGCCCGCTCGTGCTGAGTCAAGTCGTAAAACTCCCCAACTGTGTCCCTCCAGGAGCCCACGTCATCTAGGTGAATACACTCCTCTCCGTCCAAACCAAGCCCAAGTATGAAGAACACATCGTGCAGTGTAATAGTGATCTCTCCCCATGCAAAGTGAAAATTGTTCGTCTAGGGGTGCTAGTGCTCAACAAACGAGCTGATCAGACTGTGATCCACATGATCCCACTCGAAATATCTCAGCTCCTAGAACCCAGTCTCACGCACTGCGGGAAACCAGGACTCCCGTCCATCCACCTCCAACAACGCCTCTACCCGGCCCAGCGACTGCCCTCGTCTCTGCACACGCACACCCCTCCGCAAGGCTGCGTCCTCCCATCTCCAAACAGCCTGTGCAATGTGGGTCTCTTAATCTCTCAGAAGTGAAACGGTATGTGGCCCCCTGCCATTCGGGCAGAACTGCCCGAATGACCCCTGTCCTGATAGGCTCGCCATGCTGCCTATCACCTCCTGCACTGCTCCCCTCGGCATGCTGCCCAGCACCACCTGCCCTACTGCTCTCGCCACGCTGTCTCTTCCTCCTCTGCACTACACGGACAGGGGGCTGTGCCGCCTGGTCTCCTCCCCTGTCCTGACGAACATCGTCAGATGCCCCGTACATCAGATCATGGATCGGGCCGAGGGGGCCAGCGACACATGCCTCGAAAGTGCAGCTGACTCAATAGGTGGGGCCGAAGAACTTCTCTGTCCACGTACATCCCTCTCATGACCCTCGACAATCGGCACACCCTCCAAGTTCCTAGGTGTCGCTGATGGCGCCGCCTGCTTACTCCCAGTGATCGGCTCAGGCTCGGCACTCCTCGGCGTCGACGATGGCGCCGCATGCTGACTCTCAGGCGTCCTCCTTACACTCGTAGATCCTACCGGGGTGAACGACGCAAAATCTATCTGCCTAACGGCTCATGGCTTCTGGTCGCCCGCTCGAGCATGACTCGTCCCAACACCCACATCCCCGAGCAGAGGTGCCGTGTCGTCATACGAGTTCAATTGTTCGCTCGCAAACGCAGTCCCAAAGTACTCCTGATAACCGCCATGCTGAGTCTGCAACTGCTCATCCGTCTGCCGTGCTCGGTCCCCTCGTAGGTACTCCTCCATCATCTCAATACTCTGGTCGCCTTGACTAGACTCTTCAGTCGACTGCACCCTTGGGTCATCCGTGTGGTCAGACATCAACGCCAGCTCAATCTGCACCAGACTCTGATATGTCTCTATAGACGACTGTGACGTGTGCCCCAAACCGTCACTCTGGTCAACACGTGACTGAGAAGATGGCCCAGTATCAGCTCATACCGTCTCAGTATCCCTCTCCGGAGGATCCACTACATCCTCCAACGTCTGGCTCTCCCTGACGGCAGCCTCGGTATCATCATCTACCGCGTCACTATCCGTCTCCATAGGAACTGGTACATCCTCCAATGTCTGTCTCTCCCTAATGGCAGCTCTCCTAGCAGATTGCAAAACCACCCTCTCTCCTAACCCTCTCGATAACGTGGACTGTGTAGATTAAAATATATTTGTCAGAATCCTATCGCTCGAATACAATACTATATCGTATGACTGTCTAAATGTGGCAAGATTTTCGTAAGGTTTATTAATGATTTCATCTTAATACTAACAATTCCTAAGAAAACATAAACATATACTTATTCGATTTCAATTTCCCTACAACTAGTATTTGTCATAATCCTATGGCTCGAATACGATACGATATCGTATGACTGACTAAATGTTGCAAGATTTTCCAAAGGTTTATTAATGATTTCAACCTAATACTATCAATTCCTTAGAAAACAGAAATATATACTTATTCGATTTGAATTTCCCTACACCTAGTAACGATTTTAACATACCTTAGGCTGAGGCTGTCTCTGAGTCTGTGGTTGTTGCTCAGTCTGTGTCTCAAGCTGTGGCGGTACATCTGTCGTCCTCCTCCTCTGTATAGTGGGTTCCGCCTACATTATATATAACAATTGAATGTTAACACTATCTCCTTCAGCTTAAAAAATAAAGCAAATTGATTTTTATAAACATTCAATGTTACCTGTAACGGATGTCTCCGAAAAGGACCGACACCATCAGCCGCATCTTTTCCACGATTGTCTTTCACCATCTCAACACTCGGGTACAAAGTGGTGGTAGAAATAGGGATGGGGAATCGACGGAACCAAAAGTCGGGTTCGGAAAGAAAGGAATCGGAGAAGAGTCGGATGGTGTGTCGGAGAACTAGGCCCTCCACGCCTATTTATAATGGGCCCCCACAACGGTAAAAAAGCTACCGCATCTCCATGCGATGGATTTTTACTGTTGCCACAACGGTAAAAAATCTACCGCATGGAGATACGGTGGATTCTTTTTCCAAATTTTAAATATTTCAAAACCCACCGCATGGCTATGCGGTGGGTTTCGGATAACTTCGACCCAACCGGTTTCTCATAACGGACTCCGTTTTATCCTAAGCTACCGCATGTATATGCGGTAGGTCGGGCTAAATTTTGATTAAGTGGTATGCGGTGGCTTTGCGGTGTAAATAGTAAAAATTAGCGGTGAACTTATCATCCCCAATATATATATATATATATATATACAGATTTTTTAAGGTGATTTTACACCATATCCCCTTTTGTATGCATGGCTGTGCTTTCTCTCTTCATCACTCGTACTCCTAATCCTCATCTTCACCCCCATCCACCTCAAATCCCCTTCGCATCCAATCCAAATCGTATCACCAATCAACATGAAATTCACAGACACCTTCACAACTCGGCCCGAAGATCATCTCACTGTTTACAGAGCTTCTCCTCTCTCTGCAAATCTGGGCACCTTCAAGAAGCTCTGGATGTCATCAGAGACATGGAAACCCAAAACATCCCAATTGGGTCCGATTTCTACTCTGAACTGTTGCAAGGGTGCGTGCATGAGCGATCTCTGTTTCTAGGCCGTCAAATTCACGGTCTGATCATCAAAAAGGGCCGAGATTACGCTCTTAATGAGTACATCGAGACGAAATTAGTGATCTTTTATGCTAAATGCGATGAGCTAGAGATCGCCGATCAGTTGTTTCTTGGATCGGGCGCGAAAAATGTGTTTTCTTGGGCGGCTATGATCGGTTTGTATTCTAGATTGGGATTGAGCGAGCAGGCCTTGCGGAGTTACTGTGATATGCTTGGGAATGGTGTTTTGCCTGATAATTTCGTTGTTCCAAATGCGTTGAAAGCTTGTGGTGCTTCTGGTTGTGTTCCTTTTGGGAGAGGCGTTCATGGATATGTGATGAAAGTCGGATTTGGAGGCTGTGTTTATGTGGCTAGCAGTTTGGTGGACATGTATGGTAAATGTGGGTTACTGAATGATGCAGAGAAGGTGTTTGATAAAATGCCTGAAAGAAACAATGTTGCTTGGAATTCTTTGATTGTTGGATATGTTCAGAATGGGATGTATCAGGAGGCGATCAGCGCGTTTTATGATATGAGAGTTGAAGGGGGAGTTGAACCGACTAGGGTTACTTTGTTAAGCTTACTTTCCGCTTCTGCCAATTTAAGGGCGATAGTAGAGGGTAAGCAAGGGCATGCTATTGCTGTCCTGTTAGGATTGAGTTTAGATAGCATCTTAGGAAGTTCACTATTGAGCTTCTATTCGAAGATTGGTTTGATCGAGGCTTCTGAGTTGGTATTCATGAAGATGTTGGATAAGGATGTTGTGACATGGAATTTGCTGATTTCCTGTTATCTACAACATGGTTTGTTTGAGAATGCACTGGCTACGTGCCGGCGGATGAGATCTGAAAATCTGAGATTTGATTGTGTCACTCTAACATCAATACTACTTGCTGCTGCTGAAACAAGTGACTTGAGGCTTGGTAAAGAGGGGCATTGCTACTGCATCAGGAACCATTTTGATTCAGAGGTAGCCGTGGTGACTAGCATTGTAGATATGTATGCCAAATGTGAAAGAATTATGTGTGCAAGGCAGGCCTTTGACATCAGCTTACATAGGGATCTTGTGTTATGGAATACGCTCTTGGCTGCCTATGGGAAGCTTGGCCTAAGTGGTGAAGCCTTGAAGCTGTTCTATCAGATGCATTTAGAGGGTCTGACCCCTGATGTTGTATCATATAACTCCATAATTCTTGTTTTGCTTCAAAATGGGCAGGTTGATGAGGCTAAAGATATGTTTTCGCAGATGCAGGCCCTTGATGTTGAGCAGAACCCAAGTACTTGGACTACTCTTATGAGTGGTCTGGTTCAAAATGGACTTTTTCTCGAAGCTATATCTTTTTTCAGGGAAATGCAGGATGGGGGGATTAAACCTAACAATGTAGCCATAACTTGTGTTCTTTCTGCTTTCATGAGCAAGGCGTTTTTGCAGAACGGAAAAGAAGCTCATGGTTATGTTACAAGGCAGGGCTTCTTCGATCATAATGAAGTCACTGCTTCTTTGGAGCAAATGTATGCTAGATGTGGGAGAATAGACAATGCAAAAAGGGTGCGCGAAATGACTCAACACAATGGTTTTGAGTTGCAAGGTCATGCTTTGGAGGCTCTATGATTGTACAAGCAGGAAAGAGTTACAGAAAGTGTGACATTAGCTTGACCAGCATCGTCTCTTGTCTGCCTGGGAGCTTTGCTGGGTTGGTTACTGAAGGCTTACTTCTTTTTAATCAGATGCTATGCAAATTATCACAAGTTAACCTCAATGCCCTTCATTGATGAATGAAGTTTCTAGATGAAGCTAATGGGCTTGTAAATTGTAATTATGGTGGGTTTGCTGTTTTATTCCTATAGAGAGTGTCACCCAAATCACAGTTGCGTAATACCATCTGTCAACTTCATCAAGATTCAAGGCCTTGTTGAGATTGTAGCGAAATATCTCTCGAAGTTGATTACTCCGTAATTGATTCAGCAGCTGTATGCAAGATTCAGAGAATTTCTTCACATCTCTAAATTGGAAGTCAGAGAATCCACTAGATCTACTGATCATGATCTAATAGACTTAAGACTGCAATTTTGTGTGCTTGAAATCAGCTTCAAGGAACATTTCTTTGGATACAGTTACAAAATTCAGCCTGATCTGGTGAGTCCCTGTTTGTCAATTCCATATTTCTGACTCATGTTATGGTGAGGACTGACCAGGTGTTTTGTAAAAGTTTCTGAATTTTTTTTTTTGTTTTGTAAAAGTTTCTGAATTACTCTGTACAGATTAAATAATTTTTTCCCCTTATGAAGAACATCATACATTATAGCCAAAATTCTGAATTTAGAGGTTGAAATGTTGTGTAGCAGTTTATGACAGCAGATGTAGGATTGCTTAGCTTTTGCTTAATTAGAACACCCAACTAACCAATGACCACTAGCTAGTGCAGCTTGTTTGATGTGCAAGCAAGGCACATTTATTCCTTTCCTTTCAACAAAAGAGAGATCACATTAGAAATATAAAGATTCTAGGATTAGTAGATTCAGCTTCATTTGTACGCTTCGTTTTAGATTTCGTGGAGCAAGATTCAGATTGGGCAACTAACAACAGCTCGAAAGTTACCCGGGAGCTGGAACTTGTCACTGCAATCATGGCAGTGAACATTAACCATCTGAATCATTTGTTTAGTGCTAAAAGCATTTGGGAGGTCAATGATTTTGACATCATACCTTATTTGAGCTTACAATGCAAGTAATTTAGTGCAGTACTAAACTTGTGTTTTGAAGCTATCTCCTTATCTGTTCTTCGAAATAGAAACTCATATTGCTTTTGAGAGTGCCTAGAAACTGTTTGAAGAGTTGAAACTTGAAACAAAATGGAAACTCACCATTATCTATCACTCCCTTCGATCTTCTACGATGTTTGTTTTTGTAGCACGTATTTTAAAAAGCTAAAAATTCTCCCAATATTTACTGAAAACATATCATCGTAAGGATTGAATTGATCTATAATCCGCGTGCATTTAACACCTGCAATGGGTGTATATAACAACATCCTATAGGAATAATGGAAGACTATAGCAGAAAAGGAAAGAGGGTGAGGATTTAATTATGATTGAAGCAGGTGGGATGAAAGTAATTAGTAACAACTAGAAGAATGTTTGCAAGCAACAACTTAGAAGAATAAAGATCATATATTACTATATTAGTGTTAAAGATCTTGTCCAATCATAATCAAGCAACAAGCACAAGAATATTAGGTTTATGGTTTGATTACTGTACTAATAATGAAATATATAATAATTACATAATCTACAAGTATAACCCATGCTAACATGGTGTCATTTCATGCAAACCAAGCACTATAAAACAAGAAAAGTAGATATTGAAACTAAAGTGCCAAAAAATATGCAAAATTTCTATTTATTCAGCAATATGAAAGATTGCTACCAAACATTGCTTCTAAACAGGGACGGACAGAGGGCCGGGTTAATAATAGGTAAAAAAAATTAAGAGAAATTAATAAAAAAAAAAATTCATTTATTTATTAAATTAAAAGATTTATTAATGAAAATTATGCGTATAAGAAAATTTTAGCCTATCTAACCAATCTAAATTTTAATTTCTGGTTTCGTGCTTGCTTCTACAACACTTCTTTTAGCCTATCTAATCAATCTGAATTTTAATTTCTGATTTCGTGCATGCTTCTACGACACTTCAATTAAAAGTTACAACCATATATTTTTTTTTTTGATTAGGAAATAATTCGAGACCGGACAGGCCCGGACCTCGAGAGGCCGACAAAGTCGGCAGACGGCAAGCCGTCTAAACATACATCATATCAAAAGAAAATACAACATGAAAACATAATACTGACACCTAATACAACAAAAGATCTAAAAAAACCCGAAAAACACGAGGCCCTAAGCACACAAGCGGACACAGCAGCGAGAAGAAGGAGATCTGGCATGGAGAAGTGGATAGCGAGCGCATGGGACAGCATAACTTACAACCATATAAAATTATCCTAAACAAGCAAAACAAAAATGGAAATAAATTTCCACCTTTTAGGCAGAGTTAATGCTTGAAGTTTAATCACCTACAGGAAAAAATTTCTTACTCCATTGTGAATTTGAACATTTTGAATTTAGTAGTAGTAGATGTTAATTGAAGTACAACAGCAAAGTCAAGTACTACTATAGTATAAAATCATCTCTTTTATTTTTGTACTTTCTGTTTCTGGAGGGGCAGGTTTTGGTCCATTGCTTCAATTTGGGTACAAAGGAAAAAAGATAGGACAATAATGGGAAAGCCAGCCAGTAACTCAAAAGGTTCCTCCCATTCCCATCTAAGATTTGAACCTAAAGTTTTTTTTTTCAAGTTCTTAACTACCAATTAAATTTTTTTAGTTGTAACAACTTTCAATTATTATTTTCAGTTTTCTAGATGCCTTTGATTATCATGCTATTTATGGAATATAAACTACTAGCAATACAAACTACTCCTGGACATATCTGGTGGATCAAGAGGTCAAAAAAATCGACAACAAATAAACCTTTATGAATAAAAACAATGAAATAATGAAATCGACAAAAAACGACAACACTAAGAAAAAACTAGAGCACAATAAGAAGATAATGATATAGACTTATGACATTAGGTTGGGAAAAATCAACAATGCGAGTCTTATCTTCTAAGTTCTAACATTTGGTAGAGGTAATCCAGCTTATTCCAACATATTGTTAGGGAAGTATTATGTGACAAGACTTTATTTATAACTTCTTATCTATTTTTAAAAATACTTTTTAAAAAAAAAAAAAAAAAACAGGCACATTATATATCAAAAAATATCAAACTAAATAACTCTAACTAGTTTATTATAAAGTGGATCCTCTAGTCACACCAACAAAAAGACACCAAATTTTGTTTATTCACAACAAACAAGAAGAAAAATATTCCCTTTAGACAGTCCACAATTTTTGAAACAAAAAGAATTAAACACTTTTCTAAAATTAAATTTAAAGGGGGAAAAGAAAACTTACAAGTTACAATCCACCTCATGTTCTTTTTTTTCACCAAATGCAAAATTCACATCCTCCCTCCATACAATGATACAATGACAATTACTCAAACAACAAATTCACAAAAATTATAAATGGAAAAATTCCTTTTTTTTCAAAAAAAAAAACATTTTAAATTGAAGCTCGCCGGCATCCAATCTCTCCGATCATCGCGCATTTTAGCCACCTATTTACGCGCCATGCGCATTTTAGCCCCTCCTACCACAGATTGGGTGCAAAAAACAGACTTGAAATTTGCAAAATGTGGAACTTATGGTGTAAGCATCTCCAACAGATGCTCTATTTTAGAGATTTTTACAAATTTGGGGAATATTGGGCTTATTTTTTGCCCAACAGCTTCCCTATCCTATTCTCCAAAATGGAGATTGAGGGTAAAAAATAGGGTTGCTTCCCTATTTCTGCAGCATTCCCCATTTTTTTTTGTGCGTGAATCTGAAATCCTCCTCCAACATCAGCAGCGGTTGGAGCCTGGTGGCCGGTTCAAATTATCATTTGAGTAGTAGATTGAAGGGAGGAAGAAGAACCTCCCCGCAGGCTCCCACCGCCGCTGACCGGATGATCCCACAAATCTTCGTTCCTTTCCTATCGTAGAAGAACCTCGCCGCAGATCGGAAGCGGGGGGCCGGAAGGGTAGGGATGGTGGAAGGGCGGTGAGGGGGGACATCGGCGATCAAGAGGAGCAACTCGTACGGATTGGGAGAAGCATATCTACGCCAACTATGACGACATCATCTTCCGTGCCCTCACCGTGGTTCGGTCTTGCCTCATGGACACCCGCCCCTCTGTCGCCATCGCAGCCCTCGCTCTCCTCGGCGCGAGCGTCCCAACTTCCTTCATCTCTTGACTATGCAGATCGCTAAGCTTTAGTCTTCTTACTCCTCCGTCTGTTTCTTTCAGTTTTTTTTTCTGTCAAATTTTGAAACATTCATTGTAGGATGATTCTGATTTATTGCAATTGTTTCCTATCATGATATCATAGGTATGATTCGTTATTGCAATTGTTTCATATAATCTAGAGTTTCTCCGAATCTAATGATATTCAATCGTTTCTGATGGATTGAATAGTTTAAATCTTCAATCTTCCATGAAAGTGCAGGATTTGCTACTGTTGTAGCAACTAAAAATAAATTAACCAAAATTTGATTGAAAATACATTTCAAATGTCAATAATTTTAATCAAAAGTTAATTCACAATTCTCCAAAATGGAGAATCTGTTGGAATTGATACAAATATTTTTTAGAGAAAATTGATTTTCATTCCCTATTTTGAAGAAAATTTGGGGAATCTGTTGGGCATGCTAACAGATGATGTAGGAGTCCTCTCTACGGGTGGCGTCTGGCCGTTGGATCCTTTAGACGGGTCATCGGACCCTTTAGACGGGTCGTCGGAAGACTGTCGGAGGCCGCCATCGGTTTCACCCCTGCTGATATCCTCGATCATTCGGAGCACTTCTGGCATTGGCGGCCTCTGATCAGGCACCGTATAAACGCAAGCCATGGCGATCTGCAGCAGCTGCACCATCTCCTCCTCGATGTTGTGATACCTCATGAGCTCCACGTCGAACACCTCAGCCGTCCACTCCTCTCGGACCACTGACTGCACCCACCTCGGAAGGTCGATGCCCTCCTCTCCCAACGACGCCTAGCCCATACATGGAATCAAACATTAAGATTTTGTGCCAGGTTTCGAGTTTCACAATCGGTTTAATTTCGACTTTCGAGTTACAAGTATTTAGGAGTTGGTACCTGATTAGGTGCTTTTCCTGTTAGGAGCTCCAAGATCAACACTCCGAAGCTATAGACATCGGACTTGAAGGTGACCTTGCGGGTTTCGAGCACTTCTGGTGCGCGGTAACCTGCCATTCGGTTGGGAGGCCCAGAGTTGCCAAAGAGCGGATTGAGGCCAAAGTCGGCAACAGCAGCCTCCTCGTGATCCTGGCGGAGGAGGATGTTCGAGGACTTGATGTTTCCATGGACCACTTTGCCCGATTCGTGCAGATAGGACAGCCCTCTTGCCGTCCCCAGCGCTATTTTCATCCTGCTGCCCCAGTCCAGCGGTGTTCTTCCCGACCCTCTGCTTCCTGCAAGGCAAAACCGAAGCTCGAGTTACACTCCATAGCCGCGTCTCCATACGCACCATGACAGAAGCCAGAACAAGCAACATTCTCCATTTCTTTACTTCAAATCAGCTTTGCTAATGACTCTTATGAGATCAATGACTACGAAGTCAAATAAAACAGATGATTTTGCCTACATTTTCGCAACTCTACGCATTCAGTGTATATAACTACAACTATGAGTCTATGAATACACAGCAACTCTAAGCCAAAGTACCAGAAACCAGCTTTTTCTATCTCCACCATGAAAAAAGAGGGCAACCAAAAACCAAGGAATGATACCCTTCGGCACGAGTCGTTGGACCGGAAAAGTCGAAACTACCCTTTGAAGTTCACAGAAAGCAAGAAACCATCATCACATAAACATACATTCCCCACATCAAACCTTTAAACAATGGAGTAAGGAGAAAAAGAAATGGAATCAGTTAGTGCAACTCATCAAAACCCCACAAAAAGAAAAAGCTGTAAAAAAAAATTGAAAATTGAAAGAAAAAGATGAATTCATTGGAATGTGAACAACCAAGCAATCAAACAACACAGGTGCACAGTACACAGTAGTGATCCAGCCTGGATTGCAAGGCTCATGCTCATCAATCATCATCCCCATCACCAATCAAAAAGCATAAGCCATGGAAATCAACCAAGCCCTATGCCTTAATTAGGAAGCATTTGCATCAAACCCTAAATCATTTCCCCCAAATTGAACCAATTTGCAGCTCCTCAATCAGTGCAGACTCAATCAATTGGCAATGCTAGGTCATTAATAATGGGAAAATGCAAGTTAATTACTCCAAGCAACTGAATTTCAGCCCTAAATGAATATGAAATTGAATCAAAGATGAAACCTTGAAATGTAAGATCCAGTAATGGTGAAAGCACATACCGTGTAAGAGAGAGGACAAGCTGCCGGAAGGGAAGTAGTCGGAGACTAGAAGCTTCTCGTCCTTTGAGAAGTAATAAGCTCTCAAAGGAACCACATTTTCATGGCGGCAACTCCCCAACACCTCCATCTGCATCTCGAACTCCCTCTTGGCCGCCACCACGTCCTTCAGCCTCTTAACCACCACCGTCGTCCCCTCCTCCAACACCGCCTTGTAGCTCGTCCCGATGCTCCCCTTCCCCAGCACCTCTGCCGACGCCCGAAGGAGGTCCTCCAGGTCGAAGCTGTACGCAACTCCACCGCCGGCGTTCACGAATACAAGCTTGTTCCTGTCGGCCTCCACCGCGCTGCTCGTCGTCATGTCGTCCTTGGAGGACGATGTGCCTGCCTCTCCAGCCACCGCCGCCACGGCAAGCTCCCGGGTTGCTGCGGGCACGTGTTTCGGGGAGCTGGAAGGCTGGCCCCGCCGGCGCCGGAGAATCAAGAAGATGAGGCATAAGAGGAGGATGAGGAAGACGACCGCCGCGGCAATGGCGATCGCGATTATCGCGCCGGTGGAGAGTTTCTTGTGGCTGCGCTCGGCGGGGCTCGACGGGACCACCGAGGTAGTGGAAGGTGGAATTGCCGGCGGCGGGAAGAAGGAGGTGTTGCAGGGAGAGAGCGGGGCGCCGCAGAGCTGCAGATTTCCCCTGAATGAAGACACCGGAAACCTCTGCAGGCTCTTAGGGATTGAGCCGTTGATGTTGTTGTTCGACACGTTGAAGTCGTTGAGGCTGCCGCCGTTGATGCTCGGAAGCTCGCCGGAAAAGCTGTTGTCTTGCAAATGCAGTACAGTGAGCTGAGTGAGGTTGTTGACGGAAAACGGGATGGCACCTGAGAAGTTGTTGGAGGACAAATCGAGCCGCGTCAGCCGAGTCAGCTGAGTGAAACTCGCCGGGAACTCGCCGGAGAGCCTATTCTTCTGGATGTAGATGCTCCGGAGGAGCGTGAGGTTGGATAAATCGGCGGGAACGGGGCCGCTGAGGCCATTGTCGCGGAGGGAGAGCACGCGGAGGTTGGACAGCCGGCCGATGGTGCCATCAGGGATCTGGCCGAGGAGTCCGGCGCCGGGAAGGCGGAGCTCAGCGACGTAGGTGCTGGAGGGGTCGCAGTGGACACCGTGCCAGCTGCAGACGGAGACGGAGGAGTTCCACTGGATGTGGCGGGAATGGGGGACCTTGGTGATGAAATCCTGAAGGGCCTGCTTGTCCTGAGTGGGCTCCGAGCTACTGATTTTGAACTGAACCGCCATTAAAAGCAGGAAGATGGAGAACAATCGGCCGGAGGGAGACGCCATCTTTGGGGTGTTTGGGTGGAAATTGATGCACACCAGGTGTTGGATGAATTCTCTGATAGAGAGAAAGGGGGGAAATTAGTGGAATACAGGAATGTGCTTTACTAATTGAGGCTTTTCACGGCGCCCCCAAAAGCTGATCTCCGGCGAGAGGCCATGTGGCTGTGAGCAGGAAGAGAGGGAGAGAGAAAGAGATTGGGAGTGGGGATGGGGATGTTTTGAGAGACGGTATCACGAGGGGCCTAAAGATGGTTTGAGAAACTGATTTTTTTTTTAATGGTAAAAAGGAAAAAGATAAAGTCTGAACTGGTTGAAACAGCACATGGAAAATTTTGTACGGTTTGTTGGGGAAAGGGATGAATTTCAAACTTATGTATTTCAGTTTCATGAATTACTGTTACTAGTAGTTTCTACTACTGTTAAAATGTGTGAGGTGGTTGAAAGATATGAGAATGTAATGTTGGGTTGTTGTCACTTCAAGCTCCTTTATTTAATAAAGACTCGAATAATGCGAAATTTGTATAAAATTTCTCCCAGGAGAAGACCGGGCAGCTTTTCTCCTAGGAGAAATTTTGCTAATAATGCGAAATTTGTGTAAACTCGGGTTCAATCTTAACTCGTTTCTAAATGAGGTGAATATAAACTACCAATATTTGAGCATTTGAGGCGTTTGACTTAAATATCCCCCAAAATTGTACAAGAATGGTGTTTTACTCTTAAAATTTGAAGTCAAATATGTAATTAAGGTCCTGTTTTCCTCCCCCTCTTTTTAAGAGGTGGAAGAGGTGGAATGGATGGAGATAGGGCCTTTTTTTCTACCTTGGGGGTAGGTAGAGGAGGTGGAGGGGGCGGAGATCTCCTCCATCTCTTAAATGAAATTTTGGGGAAAACACACCCTAATTATGTGACAACTCAGGTTGTTGGTTTTAATGTTACCACTTGTGTTGTTTATTGTGTATCCTACGAATGTGGATGGCGCTTGTTGTTTACTTTGGACTGAGGATTCTCGGGGTTACGTTTTTGGGGGTGTGGACATGGTGGGACAGATGAAGTATAAAAATGATGTGTGTGTGTGTGTTTTTATATGCCGGTGCCGGTAGGTTTTACATATACGTGTGAAAGGACATTGTAAGAAAACAATTGATCGTTTGCTACGGCAATGCAAATATTCCTATGAATTAAGTTCATAGAGAAAATGAAGTCTATTTGGGGAAAGATCATCTGCTGATTGGGATTGTCTATACCACCAGAAGACATGACTGAGGGTCGTGTACTCATGTGCACAAACATATATGCGCAAGTAAATAGAAGAACCAGACGATTAGTTGAACTCGCCTAGACTGGATTCAATTGGGAATGACACAAACACTTAGCAATTACGCAGTAGCTCGATTAGTTACTTTGGGCAAGATGAGGAACCGAATACATTATTAATCAAAATGATACATCACGAACACTCCACATGTTCAATCAATCAATTACACGATGATAATACAGAACCTCCTGTGTGGTATGTACACATTACTAGGTTCAATCTGATACAAATGAATATACGGAACAAACAGTTGCTGTGATGGGAGAGATGAAACCCCAGAAATCACCTCTTCTGGAAGTTGAAAGCCTTGATTGCGTAAGCGAAGATGAGGGCGAACAAGCAGCAGAAACCCAACACCATTGCAGCACATGCCCACAAGAAATCCGGCCTGAAACCGAAACCTTCCCTTAGGAGTTGCCTGACTTGCATTTCATGGATTCCATCAGTTAGCTTCACTAACGATGTCATGTCGCCATACTGCGATGTCAGAAGCCCGTATAGACTCCATGCCATCGGATTCGCCCAGTAGTACCATCTCCACCACACGGGTATTCTCTGGTAAAATATATCGACAAGGAATCAGGATAAATATATATGTGTAAAGTATTCAGTAATGTACATGTCCTGATGAAGAGAGGTTGGTACCTGGTGTGGGATCATGAAGCCACTGAAGAGGTTCCAGAGCATGTAAAAGGGTGCAGATATGATGGCAGCCACATTGTGGTTCGGTGTGACGGCAGTGGTCATCATTCCGTAAAATGTGAAGTATAGCATGGTGAAGAACATGAAATACAAGTACCATACGAACTTTGTAACGGTCCACTCGAATGAAGCCATCGCGTAGAAGATTGTGCAATAGATAAGGCATTGGGCTAGCACATATGGGAACTCGATAGCAACCTGGAGATGAAAAGGAAAAGATCATAAGACATCCATGAGCCCTGCCTAAAGAAACGAGCAGCGTCATTGTAAGGATCAAAGACGAAACCTGTGCAAATGCAAAAGGCAAGGCTGAATATAATCCCGCGGCTCTCTCTCTATAGGAAACAAATCTTTCAACAGAAACAACAGGTTGCACAGCTGTTCCGTTGGTAACTCCAATGAACAAAATAGCAACATATAGGGACCCCATTGCATCAAACAAATCCTGTTCGCGTTCCCTGTAGAGTACGCCATGTTATGCATTAGGGACATAGGAAATCAATGAGAAAGAAAAACTTGGAAGAGTGTAAATCAATAACCTTTTATGACCAAATCTCCAGCAAATTGTCCCTAGCATAAGTGAGATGATTGTGGTGTAGAAGAACCGAACTGCAGTGTATTGCGGATTTCGCCAGTAAGACAGGTTCAGTTTCCATAGGCAGGCGGAGAACTGATCACAGGACGAACGAGAATACTGGGTAGGGAAACTTAGTTCTTTTGAAGTACTGCTTGGGTTGCTTAGTCGATCAACCAACTCCTTGTTACGTCTGAAAAGAAACAAGACTGCAATTTCAAATAGGATGATTTGAAATAAAGATCTCATTAGGAGAAGAAAGGAAAAGTATACATACTGAAATAAACTAGATTGTCTATAAATTTCCGCAAAATCAACACCAAGGCGGCTTTCTTCCGCAGGAGATGTAACTTCAAGCATCCATGCTGCAGGGTTGTAACCAGGTCTAATCTTGGGCACTCCTGCAACAACCTACACAACGGTGGAACAACATGAACATAATTTCTATGATATGAAAGAAAGAGAAGTGGAAATGTGATCACTGTCTCACTGACCTCAAAGAAATCAATGAGCTTGCAAGATTTTGGGCCAAGTGGACCAGCGTAAATCAGCTGTCCCCCGCGCTTCATAAACAAAAGCTGTTGTAATAGACAAACATAACACTCATCAGATGGTACCAAGCTAAAATGATGCAAGTGCATTTTTCAAGTAGGATAGGGCATGAGTATCACTAGTAAACGACCTCATCAAAGGATTCAAATATATCTATGCTTGGTTGGTGAATTGTGCAGACAATAGTTCTCCCTGTGTTGACAATGTTCCTGACAGTCCTCATCACAATAGCCGCAGATCTTGCATCCAGTCCTGAGGTTGGCTCGTCCATGAAAACAATGGACGGGTTTGCAACTAACTCAACAGCAATTGTTAACCTTTTCCTTTGTTCTGTTGACAGACCATCAATGGCGGGAAGACCAATCAAGGCCCCACTTAATGAGGTGAGCTCAACGAGCTCCATAACTTCCTCAACAAAAGCCTGAAATAAGATCACAAGTCATTGATGGACTACCAGAATTAAAAGGTAAAAACTTCATTCTTACCCTTTGTGTCTCTGAATCAACATCTGATGGTAACCGCAGCCATGCAGAAAATAATAGCGACTCAAGAACAGTCAAGCATGGGGAGTGGATGTCGTTTTGCTCACAGTAACCAGCAACTCTAGCAAATGTTTCTTGTTTTTTAGGATAACCAGATATGTAGATATCCCCTTCTATCACACCACCAGTTTTTCTGCCAGCTAGTACATCCATAAGAGTTGTTTTACCGGCACCGCTCACCCCCACTAAAGCTGTGAGTACACCAGGTCTAAAAGCTCCGGTGACATTTACCAAAAGCTGTAATTTGTCCTCCATTATTCCTTGTTGTTTCAATTCCTAAACAAAGACAGATTTACAACATTTATTTGAAGTTATCAATACCCATCTTGTGAAAGGGTGAGAAGAACGCAGGACTAATCATGAGTAAAACTGATGCCACTACTAAACTCACCAAGGGGACATCCACATAATAATTGATGTTGCTGAAAGCCATTGAAAGTGGTTGAAATGGAAGGACCATACCTCTCTCATTGAAGCCTTTGCCTGTACCAAATTTGAGGGAAAGAAGATGATAGACAATCTAATCAGATATGGAAGTAGCAACAAGAGAGTGAAGTTGATCGCAGAAGCATAAAGAACTAACCAGTTAAGGATCCTGAATGCTGCAAGAATTGTCTCAGCTCTACAACAACTACTTCGCCTTTTCTCCTCCTTTCCCTTTCCTCAAGCTCCTGCCTTGAGATGACAGCTTGACGCCTCCCCAAAGCTGGAAAAGTTATTATCATTTCTTAAATCATGCCTAGTTTATATTATACAGTAAGATTTCCAGGCCAGAAATAATGCATTGAGGAGGATTTCTCTATAAAAGGAATAAATGTCTTACGTTGAAGGTATGAGAGGAAGATGGTGAATAGAATATTGAACAAGACTGTATATCCAAGCAACGCACCAAGACCAATCCAATACCAGTAGCTCTCTAGAGACAGGCTTCGTGATCTTAACACGACGTCACCTAATCTTGAGTTCCCAAATCTCTAGCCACTCAAAAACATAGTAACAAAATCACAAATCTTTCACCGAAAGGGAGATTAAGCTGTACACAAATTTTGATACATTCATGTACTAGGTGTTTCCACGTTTTTCAGTCCTCATTTGTGAAGAAAGGGCACCGGCTAACTGGAGCATGGTGAGAATGTCACACATAACTGTAAATTGGGTAATTTTATAATGAAAATGTGCTAAGAAACATGTCAAGTTTGAGCATAGTCCTTATGTTAGTAAGGAAATCATTTCAGGGAATTTTTTTAGGAAAATCATATTTTAATGGATCACATTTATCATGTCAAGTTTGGGCATGTTTTAGTTGATAGTATTTCAAAATTTTATTGCAAAAGTAAATTCAGACTGCTTAATGATGAACAAACTACCTTGTCCCACGAATGCCCAAGAAATTCATTGACAGAAGCTGCCTTTTGGCCATACATCAAAGGAGACATCCAGTAACCCCAAATCCACCATCGAGGAATGCTATCTGTTGCAGGAAATTTATGGTTTACTTCATTTCATAACCATCTAACAAACATAAAAACACTAGAAATTGATATTTCACCTCTAGAAAGAATGTATCCTCCAAGACCCATCACAACCAACATGGCAAAAGATCCAAATGTGTTGGCCACAATCATATTCCGACCCAAGGATCCAATTACTCGAAAAAGACCCAACGACATTTGGTGCAGGGAAAAATATAGCAGGAACTGCTTGAGGAATCTGCAAGTTGTTCAACATGGAGAAGCAAAAAGATATGATGCTGCTTTACAGCCCTTGGAAATGTAAAACTTGTTGAAAGTTGGAATTTCCTCAATCTTACCTCATAATGTTTGGATCATACCCTATCACGTAATATGTAACAGCCACCCAAATACCAGATTCTATTAACGAAGTTGAAATGCTCAAAATCCAGGAAGGGAGGGAATATACCCAGCAAGGGTAAAAATGCAAGTCCCTATTCTTGTACAGAACAGGAAGCTTAGTCACTAACATTGATACTTCTGTGAAACCATTGAAAAGAATGATGACCATTGAGAAATACAATGCCCCGAGATATAAGCCTCCATCAAAAACTGTATCATGGTGAATTTTCGTCCGGAAGAAGACAGTCATTGTGATAATGGCCACAATAAGTAGCTGTAAACAAAAATGTATATACAGGTTACTAGGTTAGACAAGAATAGCAGTGGCATGGACCTATAGTGTACTTTTTTTTTCTTTTTGATTTTAATTCGCAGAAGAGGAATCATAAAACCATAATTCATCCATGAAGCAAAGAAAATTGGCAAACTTACCTGAATGAACTTAAAGACATATATAAATGAGTTCCGTTTCATTAGTAGCTTCTGCCACAAATAGCCAATCCCGAGGAGTTGGCTCTTCTTAACACCATAGTTAGATGTTGACAAAGCTGCTGGATGATTGTGTCGCCTATCAAAAGGCCGATCAAGTTCTTCAGACAAACTCTTCCCTACATGAAAGTTACGAAAGGCTTCTGCGAATTTTGCTGGAGGGACATATCGGTGTGATCGATCAGGATCAGACCAGTACTGCTCTTGATCCTTCTTTGAGGTAACCTATGTACAACACAACACAACACAACAAATAAGAGGTTAGAGCCTTAAAGAGTACAACAGAATTGAGCATATCTCAACATGAAACAAACTTACTTCTTGCAAAAAATCAGCAACATTTTTCCTCTCTGGACAGGTAAATCCCATACACGCAAAGAATTCAAGCACATTATCACGTGGACCTTGGTATATTATTTGACCCTCACATAACAATAGGATATCATCAAACAGCTCATAAGTCTCCGGGGCAGGCTGAAGTAGCGAAATTACTGTAGTTCCATCAATTGCATAGGTGAGATACTTAAGATACTTGATCATTTGATGTGTGGTGGAGCTATCAAGGCCATTAGAAATCTCATCCATGAACAACACCCTTGTTGGGCCTACTAATATTTCGCCTGCAAGAGTAATACCATTATGGAACCACAAGGGTAATACCATTATAGACAGCAATTACGAATAAATTTAAGGAGTTTTAGTAAATACCGGTTGTCAAGCGTCTCTTTTGTCCTCCAGAGATCCCCTTGAGCATCTCATCTCCTACTAGCGTGTCTGAACATATGTCCAAACCTAAAACCTTTGTCATGATAATTTTAGTGCATTGAAAAAGCAGCAGTTATAATTTCCAATACAAATTTATGTACTGGTATCTAAATGTTTGAAGAGATTATTTTTCTCAGTTATCTTTTAACTCCTTACTTATCATTCCTTGCATGTAGAACCTGGTCCAGCTTATATAAATTTAAAGTAGAATGCATGGCCAAATTACTAGATTTCCTATCAGCAATCTCTCTTTCAGGGAGAAATTACAGAATTTAGGTCAATTTTCATACTTCAATTCAAGCAAGATTTTAAAGTGTAACCTCAAACCAAAATCACAAGGCTCAAGGCCTCTTTACTAGGCATCCCTAGCATAATATATCTTTTGCAATGTACAGCTTCAAAGCATATATGAAAACCAGAAAACTCATGCTTATAGTCTTCTAGTACCTTCATAATGAACTCGGCCATGATGCTTGCATTTTCACCATCCAAAGCTAATGCCTGAAAGCAAATGACAAAGACAATGGTAGAGATAGTGAAGGCGTGATCGAAGTGAAGAAACATATTGTTAATTGTGGCACATAACACTTCTCAATAATGTAGTAACCTTCATGAATATATCAAGGTCTTCTTCGGGTTTAATTCCAGCTGCTTTTTCCCTTCTTGTAAGTTCCATAAGCATATCTGCATCAGTATCAAGTGGAAGAGTAGTTTAGTTACTGTGCTCACTAACACCTTGAAACAGAAACACGTAGAGGCACCAAGATAGCTTACCATAATTAGTTCCCACGCCTTGACACCGTGCGGCAAACTCAAGATTTTCTCGAACAGTCATCTCTGCAACATGACAATCATGTTGACTGACATAGGCAGATGTCCTCTGAGGAACAAATTCGTGGAGATCATGTCCATTATATGTGATTCTTCCTGACATCTTTGCATTCCTCAACACAACATATAATTCATATTAGTTTCAGTAAATCAGAACCGGTCAAAGGAAACACGTGATTTGCATCTCTCTATTCAACTTCCTCTTTTAGAACCATTACCTGCAATCCTGGTTCCAGGCGTCCAGCTAAAGCTAGCAGCAATGTCGTCTTCCCACAACCCGGAGGACCCAAAAGCATTGTTAACCTAAAACAAAAGAAGCACAAATCAGATATTTGACAAAGGGATGTTGAAGATATCAAATATATATCTGCTTTCTACTCACCTAGAGGGTCTGATGACTCCACTTATATCATCCAAAATGGTCAGTTTTCTTCTGTTTCCAGGGAAGATCCGCAACGCCCTCAAGAATGCCTTTTCAAGTTGTCCAGAAGTAAATCAAAATGATTTAGAGGATCTTCACTCATGTAATTGAGATTTTAGGTTGTTAATCATACAAGTGTTACCTCACTCATATTAAGTAAAAAATTTGGAACGGTTGGGAGTGCTCTACTTCCAACATGAACAAAGGATTCAACCTTCAGGTGCTGAAATCGAACTTCGACCTTTGGAAGATCCATTTTTACTCTGCAATTCCAAAAGTAAAAGAGTGATTATAGAATTTACTTTAAAAGATTTGATAGATGTTCGTTAATTGCCAAGTTCCAACTCAAAGAGTATAATAATTGAGCAATTCAGTAAAATCTGAGAGTAAGTGCAAATATTCAAACCCTAAATCAGATTGTGACTACATCAAGAACCAAAATGCAGATATATAAGATAAAATGAACTCTTCAATTTGGAGCGATCCAATTCACAGGTCAAATCAATAAGAAGATGAAATTAAAGATGGCTTCTACTCAAATTCAGGAGTTGAAGAACCAAAAACCACCGAGCGGAGAACGTCTTAGCGATCCACTCGTTTCCATCACGAAAAGTACTAAATCCAGATGAATCAACAACAATGAGAACAGTGCGGTTCATATAAAAAGTTCAATTTGAAAAAAAAAAAAGGAAAGAAAAGAAGCGAAACTGTCAATTAAGCACATACGCATCGAGGCGGCGGCGCATGCGAGCGAAGAACTTCTCGGGATCGCTGTCAACTGAGTTGACGAGCCGGTCAAGAACGAGCTTGCGCTGGTGATCTTCGAGGTCGCCGACATCGATCTCGTTGAAATCTCCATGAGCGCCTCGGAAAATGCCGCGGCGGACGCGGTCGTAGGTCGGCAGGCGTTCAAGCGCGGCCCATTTGAGCGCCTCCTCGTCGTCTCCTTCGTCCCTGAACGACTCCGACCTAGCGAAGACGTTCTCTGACGAACTCCACATCGAGTAACAGAAATCCTGAGAGAAATGCAGAACGAAAAGGAAAGAGAGAGAAACCCCGAGCGAGGTAAGCTACGGTGATTGAGGAGAGAGAAACCCCGACCTAGAAGGCATGGAAATGGTAATGGTGATGGTTTTGGAGTTTGGATGATTGAGCAGAAATTTATTGCTGAGAGAAGTGGTTGGGTTGGAGGAGGCCTCCACTCTCCAGCATTTAATTTATTGATCAGAGAACTGGTTTTTGTGTTTGTTTTGCTTAATTGATCGTCTCTCTCTCCTCTGTTTCCGTTGCGACTGTTGGCGCCATTTACAGAGAGTGCTGAATGTGGTGTGTATGAGGGGGAGGGAGGGAGAGAGTGGGGCCCACCACAATAAGTAGCCGCGCGGAGGATTAAAGTTGGAGGGCCTACGCGCGGTTCTCGCGGGTGGTGCCACTCGCGTCGTTTAAACGTTCTATTGGGTTAAAGAGGATTAAAAATTTTGATTTTTGAGAGTAATTCCGATCGGATCAGTTATCGGGCTGGTCATTGTCATGCCTAATCAAGTTAAGTTGGGTCGGGAGTATGTTGGGGTGGTTCAATGGTCAAGAGTGAAGGAGTCTCGAGTTCTATCTATGTCTCCGTCCTTTTTCTCGAGATTAAAAATTAAGATTCACATTGCTTATTACCATTTAGTCTAATCGGTCGGTGCAAGCCGATTTACCTGATGCGTAGCTTCTTCTTTTTTGAAGGTGGCAAGAAATAGATTGGCTAAGCGATCTTGAAGCCATCAACAGATGGCTTTGATGACCCTTCGTAGAGGGTCGTCAGTCAAAAACAAGAAAAATTATCTAAGGTTACAATTAAAGAAATTAAAAATTAAAAATGTTTAGAAAATTAAAAACTCTTGATTCTTCAAATCTAAACCGTCAGCTTGAGCTTGAAGGAGCAATAGACATGATATTGTTGACTTAGAAGGAGCGACTTTGCTCATCAATCATGTTGTATCTGATGTTTCGGACTCGAAAACTTGAGATGAAGGTTGTATGAAAAAAAGACATGGATATTTTGTAAATAAGTTTTGTTAAGGGGTAGAAATGGCGAAGGATAGTAGCTGTTGGTGGGATCGGAGAGATGCTAGAGCTCTGCATGCAAGAGCAAAACCCCAGCAATCCAAACCGAGATCACATCAAAGAAGCACTTGATGGTGAGGGCGAGAACGACCTTGTTTTTGTCATCGTCGATCGGCGGCAAGAGCTGAGGTCTTAGCGGAGGCGGCCAGAAGCATGTGAAGGCGACATGTAGTGGAAAACTCCGGTGGTGGTGGGAGTTGATAATTTTTTGTTTTTTCCCGGTGTTTTTGAGATTTGTAGTTTTAAGGAGGGAAAGGTGGGATCTGTCAACCAGATCGTGGGATCGAGGAGGGAGTGTTGGTATCTGGCAAGGACGGAAGCCACGCTAGATCCGACAGGGGCGATGGATGAGAGGAAGGGGAGCGGTGCCGAGGTTGATATTTTGGGTTTGTAAAGTGAAAAGGTTGATTGGGTTGAAGTTTTGGGTTGAAGGTTATTAGACGTCCTGTTGATAAGGGAGGTAGGGGTCGTGATAGAGCTCGCCGGAGGGGGTTGGCGGAGGAGGTGTGAGATAGATCTGAACCGGAAGAGGTGAGGGATAGATCTGAACATTTGGAGAGAGAGAGAGTCCATGACGGGAGAGGCATCAGGCACAACGCGGTAAAGGATGTCTTGGAGACGACCGTCAGAAGGATGCTGACGGAGGGATACCGGCGGCCAGGAGGTTGATGGTGGGCAACAAACCGCCGCCACTAGAACTCACTACATCCAAGACCCGATGGGACTAGCCACATCGAGACCTGCCGTTGTGTAGGTCGAAGCCGCCGGGGGAGCCCAATCGGGGAAGGCCATTGGACGTGCTTGCGGGAGGCGACGATGAGGAGAGGTTAGGGTTGTATTTGTATAAGGTGCGGTTAGGTTTTTTTTAGAGAGAGGTTTTTTTTACCCTTATTAGTTCTTGTCAGCTAGATCACGTATCCGGAGTTCACCATCGATGGATTACCCTTGTTATAAAAAAAAAAAGAGTTTGATTGCGGCAAGCACGAGTCCATGTCATAATCGAATCAAGTTAAAAAAAAGTTATTCTCTTGTTGTAAAAAAAATTATTGTATAACTTTTTATCATATTTTTTTAAAATATTAACACATTTTTTAATTTTTTTAGTAAAAAAAATAATATTTTTTTATAAAATTTTTACTTTTTAAAAACGACTTAACAAAGGAAGTATAATTTTAAATCAAATTGATAAAAAAAATATTTTAAGTTATAATTATTTCAAGTATTCGGTCAATTCAAATGAGGTCATTTTTGTATAATGGACTTGTGGATTTTGATAACCATTTAGTTTCATTGTCCCTTATATTTTGAAATTTAATTTGTCATGTTTGAATGTGAGATATGCCTTTTAGACCATCCGCAACCATGGGTAACATCTTTTTTCTTTTTTTTTTTCCATCTTTCTATCGCAACTTTACAACTCATTTATTGTTTTGTTTAAAATAATTTTCACTTTTTCAACCTCTTTCTAAAAGGTTTCCTATATAACCATGGAAAACCTCTTTTACTTCTTTTTAAATTTATTTTCACTTTTTCTTTTCCTTTATATATCTTTTCCTTTATTATATGGGTTCAAATTATAGAAAAAAATAAAATTAAACCAATGAGATATTTTATTTTTAAAAAATAATGAAATATAAATATATTTTTATTTTATTTTAAACACTATTACAATTAATAAATCTAAATGGAAAAAAGAAGATCCTACTTTATCATTAAAAAAAATAGAAAAAGGAAGAAGTTACCTCTCTCTACGCAACCCCTTCTCACCTCTTACCTTAAGATAAACCCCACAACCATGGTTGTTCATGCTCTTATTCCCAATAAAAATAGTACAATATTCACTTAACCGGATTTCACGAGTCTCATACATACGAATGGTTAGACTTAGACCTATACGTATGTTGTAGGAAAGAATATGTAACTGTATTGCATAAAATCTGCATCATAGCTGTTGAATGAGATCGATTTTGATGATCATCTCAATCTGAACCCTAGCCTGCAAAACAAGAACGAACGAGGTCGGGGCGGGACTTGTCTCCCCCGGAGGACCCTCTGACACTCAAGTCAGTCATCCTCTACGAGAAAGAATTTCCTTCCCGTATTTATACCAGTTGAGTATAAAAGAAACGGCCAAGGTATTGAGTTCAAGGATTGAAACAGTTTTGATATTTAATAAAAGAAACTGTTACCGTATTCAATTCGATCAACGCTCTTAATGCACGAAACCGCTATTGTATTCAATAGGCGAAACGATAGCATCAATGTCGTATTGAATACTCAAATTTATTGGTAAAAGACCAGAACGCCCTTGTGCTATCATGTCGGGATTTTCCCTATCTCAGTAACGGTTGTGTGGGAATCATATACGACATTATATAATACGGTCCCGATTCGGCGGAGTTGTGGGGAAACTCTACCATCACAAAAAAATAATTGGAAAAGAAATTTAGGTCGGTGAGACCCGATTTGGTGGGGTTGGGAAAAAGGAGGGGTAAAATCTTTTTCGTTATTTTTTATTTTAACGGTTAAAATCTTGTCAAATCTACCCGTTTAAAAAAAAAACTCTATTATATTTACATCTTAAAAAAATAATAATAATAAAAAAAAATAAAAAAAATAAAAAACTCTATTCCTATATAATGTGATTACAAGGTGAAGCTTGTGTTGGACACATGACCCGCAAAGGCCGCAAATGGTGACCGTTACAGAAGGATTATGTAACGATTTAGTGATTGTTATTCACACCCAAAAAATTATTATATTCACCACAAAATTTGTTTTGTCATTTTTCAATATAATTCTTGCGCCTCTAATTGCGTAGCTATGCGACTCCTATGGCGTAGGGTTTTTTTATTTTTCGATACCCTGCCCCTCGTGAGTCACAGCCCTATGGATCAAGAGGCGCAGGGTTTTTGTTTTTTTTAAAGATAAAACTACCCTACTCCTCTTGAGTCACAGGGTTGTGAATCAAGAGGTGCAGCATATTAATATTTTTGGAAAAATAAATTAGCAACCTTTTTGTAAAAGTAATTATGTGATTTGTAAGTATTTTATATTTTAATTAGAAATATATAATTTAAAATATAATGTACAAATGGATAATTATTTAAAAAAAATTGACCATATATAACATTTTAGTTTTATTTAAATGTGCAAATATATTTAATTAGATTAATGTAGATTATTAATAGGTATCAATTGAGCAATTATAATAAAGAAAATAAAATTTATAGAAATAATAATGTAGGCGCAAGTAATAAAACTATCGATATCTATATAAACTCTTAAAACATAAGAGTTTTTGCTTATAATTATGGGATTTATAAGTATTTTATATTTTAACTATAAATATATAATTTAAAATATAATGTACAAATGGATAATTATTTAAAAAAAATTGACCATATACTCAATAAATTAAGATAAAAAGAATTGCAATGCGTAAATTAAAAAGAATTATATATGAAAACATTCAAAGTTTTGTCGAATATATTTAAAACGAATCATATATGATAAAATTTTAGTTTTATTTAAATGTGCAAATATATTTAATTAGATTAATGCAGATTATTAATATATTGGTATGAATTGAGCAATTATAATAAAGAAAATAAAATTTATAGAAATAATAATGTAGGCCAAGTAATAAAACTATCTATATCTATATTTATCTATATCTATATAAACTCTTAAAACATAAGAGTTTTTGCTTATATGTCACAACTAGGTTAATCCTCTCATATTTCCTTTTTCAATTGTTTTTTATTTTTTACATAACAAATGGTTTTAATTCAAAATATTAAACTAACATGTAACATATATCTATGTTAAAATGTCTATATATTATCACAATAGAGTTCATCTTGAATGAACTTATTACACCCTTCTCTTAGGGGTTTGTTCTTATAAGTTTAATTCAAAATATTAAACTAATATTTTATTTAATTTTATAATATTAACTTATTTAATTATAAAAATTTTATTTAATTGAGCCACATGACAATTACTCCTTAATCGTAGATTTAGTAACCAATTGAATTTATAATTCACATATTTATCAAATCTCTTGTTGGATGTTATTCATTTCGAACCATTCAAACTTTTGTCGAATATGGAAACATTCAAACTTTTGTCGAATATGATTATAGATTAAAGTTTTCCTTTAACATCTCATTTAAAAAAATACATGATTTTTATTTTATCACCTTCCTTCCTATATCTACCTAACTTCTAACCTAATTAGTTTTTGAGAAAATAAAATAAGAATTAACATGTTAAATGAAATAATATAAGTTGCGTCTTTTCTTTTTCTTTTCTTTTTGAATGATTATTATTTTTATTTATTGGAATCATGTATTAATGTATTCCCATATACGGGATGAGACCTGCACTAGTATAAGTATATAACCCATAAAAGAAATCTAAAATTAATTCTTATAATATCTTTTCAGTGTAACTTCTTAGTATTTTGTTTAGGCTAACTAACTCGATGATGATAGTCAGAGGATAATACATTAATGTACATTCAAGATCTTTTAATTTGTTATAATTGAAATAAATTTGGCACTAACACCCAATTTATAAATTAATTTATTCAAACATACACGAATCTATGTTAAATTTGACGACATATATGGAGAATTTCAACTTAGCTAATGAATATATTATATATTATGAAATGTTTAAGATACATTATGATATGTTTAGGTAACAAATATATTATGAAATATTAAAGATAAAATATTATGAAATGTTTAGAGTTAAAAATTTATAAGTCATGATTTAACTTAGCTAATGAATATATTATGAAATTGTTAAGATAGAATATTATCTAATGTTATTATGAAACGTTTAAGATAAGATATTATGAAATGAATATATTATGAAGTGTTATTAGATATTTTTATATAACTTTACCCAATTATCTTCATTCTAAATAATAATTGAAAGAAAATAAAAAAATTATATAATATAAAAAATATTGTTATTATTATTTAAAAGGGAAAAGTATTATTAGTTTGTGAAGTTTTTATTCATCTGGAGTCATAGACGTACCCATCATAAGTCACAGGTCTGCTACTCTTGAGTCATAGCCCTACGCCTTTAACGGAGCAGAGATTTACAAATAAAAGGACTATTTTTTTTTATGGTGCACATAGTAAAATCTTGGGGTGTAAAAATTATCACCCAACGATTTTCTAATTCATTGTGGTAATCTATTTTATCCTTTACTCATAATGATGGGTGTGGAAAAAATAGGAGTAATGATTTTTTAAATTTGACCAGTCGAAATAGGTGGATTAAGGCTCAAATCCTATGACATTGAACTCGGTCTATGGAGTTGAACTGTTATTTTAATAGCATTAAATATTACTACGGAGTAGTATACTATCAACTAATCTTAACTACTACAAAATTTAAAATTGAGTAACTACTGGATTTGGATGCACATAAGAACATTTTGACAGGGCTTGTGCGTTATTAATGCCCGTCGTCAGTAACAGTTACAAAATACCTGTTCTCATTTATTTGCGGATCTTTAAAGGAGACAAACATATCTCCAGTTATGTTAATACAAGTTATTCACGTCCTAAACATGAATAATGTAGATTGATAAAAAAAAAAAGAGGAAGAGATTAGGGAAGATTAGGGTTAGAGAGATTAGGGATAACAAAGAAGATGTAGTTTAGGGATAAGAGGGTGAGAGAACAAGGTTTAGGAGAAAGAGTAACTTTTTTTTAGGTAAAAATTCGGATGTGAAAACTTTATCTGAAAGCATCCTGTCGGATGAGGTCAAGAAGACATGTATCTAGGTATAGTTTAGGCTCCCTGGTATAGTAGCAAATGTGTGCAACCTTATCCGCTACCCGGTTACCAATACGGGGAATATGTGATACACTAACATTATTTATTCCTTGGAGAAGGCTTTGAATATCCGACATAACCATTTCTATTTCCCAAGGACACCCAACTTGTGATCTTAGATAGTCCGTGATAATCTTAGAGTCTCTTTCTATTATTAGATCGGTTATTTTTAGTTCTCTAGCTTTTTCTATCCCTAGACGTAAGGATAAGACTTCCACTATAAGAGGTGATTGTCCACCATTAGCTTTTCCGCCAATGTTGATTGGATCTCCACGCCAGTCTCTGATTATGTATCCAATGAAACTGTTTGTGGTTGATTTAAATGATCTGTCAAAGTTTATAGCTTATATTTGTCTGCTGGAGGTTTCCTCCAACGGTAGGCTTTCCTATTGTTCCCAGAGAGCCCTTTTCCCTGACTTTGTTTCTGTAGGCCGTCATCCTCCATTTCATTCCATCTGCTAGCTTTCCTCCAATTATCAATATTATTCATGATCATTTTCTTAATAGCCTCTGCAGAGGGGATGATTTCATTTCTAAAGATTGTTTGATTTCTTATCAACCAAATGGTCCACCATCTGATTGCTATCTGTTGTTTCTTCTCCATCGGAAGAGTGGAACCTAAAATCTGTAGAATTTGATTAATATCTCTGTTTTCTGTAATTAGGTTGTTAATGTTTTGATATATTTGTCCAGGGAATTGTTGTTGAAAATTGTTGATGGGACATTATATGAATATGTGAATATCATCTTCCGTAAACTGGTTGCACAAGATACATGTGTTTGGTACCGCCACCCCTTTTAGGGCCAGCCGGGTAGCCGTGGCGAGGCCTTTTTGTTTTATTTTCCAAATAACGTTCTTTACTTTTGGTGGGGCGTTGAGTTTCCAGATCCATGAGAATTCATTCGAAGTTCTTTGTGATGTGGATGAGATTAAGTTATAGGCACTTGTCGTTGTGAACCAGCCCTTTTTGACAGGCCACCAATACAGTCTATCTATAAGGAGGGTGATTGGCAAGGGGATTTTCATAATATCCTCTAATATGGGCTTAAGAAGCATCGATACAAGTTTCTCCTTCCACCATATATTGTCCTCTTATAATGAAATTGCTTGCGGAATCATGTGGATTAATGTTATGTTGAGAGTCTATTTTGTCCTTTAGAGGTGTCATTGCTACCCAATTGTTTTCCCAAAACTTAACTGATTTCCCATCCCCCACCTGCCAGATGAGTCCCGTTTTGAATTTCGGGATTAGAGAACTCAGTTTCGACCATTTCCATGAGGCATTGCCTTTTCTAGAATAGGTAAGGATGTGGTTGTCTTTCAGATACTTGTATTGTATGATTTTGACCCAGTTATTTTCCGGTTCAACTAGAATTTTCTAGAGGAGTTTTAGTTGAAGAGCTTCATTCATATCTTTGGTTTTTCTAATTCCCGGTCCTCCGTCCATTTTTTATTTACATATTTTGTCCCAATTGATTAATGAGCTATGTTGCACATCTTTGTTCTAGAAAAAGGTTATGTTATTTGATCTAGTTGTTTGTGGACCGCTATCGGGAGCATGAAGCTCTGCATTGAGTATAAAGGTTTTGATGATAAATTAGACACTATTAGGGTGACTCTGCTCTGTTGTGAAAGGGCATTAGCACGTCATTTACTTAATTGATCTTTAGATTTGCATATCATTTCACCAAAAGTTTCCTTAGTAACCCTCCCATTTATGATGGGACATCCTAGGTATTTTTCTAGGTTTCGTTCGAGGGGTATGTTTAGAATTCCTTCTAGGTGTCTGGCTCTTGATCTATGAATACTTGGGGTGGTTTGAAAAGACGATTTATGGAAGTTTATTTTTTTCCCTGAGAATTTACAGTAGTCTTCAATTATCTCTCTAACTTTTTTACATGCAGAATTACTTCCTTTCAAAAATACAATTATTATGTCATCCGCAAAGGCCAGGAACGAAACGCAAGGGCCCAAATGGCCAAATTTAAATCCGATGATGTTGTGGTTAGTTTCTGCCTCCCTCGAAAGTTTACGAGCAATGATATATGCCCCAAGGAGGAAGAGAAATGGGGAGAGGGGTCCCCTTGCCTCAAACCCCTTGAAGGTTTGAAAAGATCTGTAGGGCCATTGTTTACTACAACAGAGAAAGAGACTGTAGTCACACATTCCATAATAATATCCACAATTTTTTTGTTGAATCCAAATTTCTGGAGAACTGCTTTCGTGAAATCTCAATCTACTCTGTCGTATGCTTTCTCCATATCAAGTTTTATTGCAACCCATCTCTTGGTACCTTTTCTAGTGCGAAAGGAGTGGAATATCTCATATGCTATTAGGATATTGTCTTGGATTGCTCTGTCGAAAACAAATGCTCCTTGTAATAGGTGTATAAGTTTTCCTATTACCATTTTCAGTCGTTCTGTTATTATCTTTGAGATGATTTTATATAAGGTAGAACACAGGCTAATCGGGCGATAGTGTGTAGTCATGGAGGGGTTATCATTTTTTGGTATAAGGGAGATAAAAGTGTGTTTAATTTGTTTTAATAGTTTTCCAGAGTGAAAGAAAGCTTTTGTAGCCCGGATGATATCGGGTCCAACGATGTCCCAATATGTTTTGTAGAACTCAGTCGTCATTCCATCAGGGCCGGGGGTTTTGTTGTTCCCCATTGAGAAGACTACTTTTTTTATTTCACTGTTTGTTGGTTGTTGAATAAGTGATTTGTTTTCCTCTTCTGTAATGACCGGGTTGATTCATGAAAGATATTCTTCTAATTGAGGGGCCCTATACATTTGTTCCCGACTAAATCTTTTCTCAAAGTCTCTTTGAATTTCCCTTTTAATATTTTCATCGCCCCAATTATGTTGGTTCCTCCTGCTGAGGTAATTGTTCTAATTATCTTCTGATTTCTTCTCCCCGTGGTTACTCTATGGAAATAGGAGGAGTTGGTATCTGCTAGCTTTAGGTGTACTGATTAAGCTCTTTGGTTTAGTAAGTTTTATGGAAAAGGAGTAGCTTTTCTCTTTTAGACAAGAGATTCTGTTCTTTTGTGTATGACTCTGGGTTTTGGTTAGTTTGTTGGATTGACTGTATTTCGATTAGGGCCTCATCAACATCTTGTAATTATCGGAAGATGTTTTCAAATGTTTTCTTATTCCATATTTTAGCCTTTTGTTTGAGAATATTTGATTTGTGTGTAATTCGGAACATAGCAGAGCCTGCACATGAAGCTCTCCATGCTTACTTAACAATATTTCGGAAATCTCTTCTTTGCAACAAAATGTTCTCGAATTTAAAAGGGGATGGTTTAAAGCTAGTGTTTTTGGAAATGTTAGTTGAAATAGGGAAATGGTCCAAGTTAGAGAATGCACCATTTTTAGTTGCTAAATCGGAGAACATGTCGATTATTACATGGTGGACTAGCACCCAGTCAAGTTTTTCCAAAATGTTATCTGGACCAAATTGCTTCTTTCTCCAAGTAAATGGGTTACCGTACGAGGGGATCTCCAGCATGGAGCATGCATCTTTGAATTCCATTAATCTCAGGAATCTTCCCGGAAGGATTTCTGCCCCTCCGCTCTTATCCGATGGTTGGCTTATTTTGTTTAAGTCTCCCATAACTAAGCATGGAAAGTCGCTTTGGGTTAGGGGTGTGCAGAAAAACCCGAAACCAAAAACACGACACGAAAACACGACACGAAAAAACCTGAAACCGAAAAAACACGACACGAAAATGACACGAACCGAGAAAACACGGTTGTAAACGGTTCGTGTTCGGGTCGGACAATTTGCCTTGTCGGGTACCCGACACGAACTGTTTAATTTTTTTTTTTTTTTAAATTTAGGTTGGGAAGTCTAATACTAGTATAAATAGAATCGCATATCTATCAATAAGCTCCGCTAGCCCAACTGGTTCCAATCCATGTAAGCGCCTCCACTTGCGTATAGTCCCGGGTTCGATTCCTCAGTCTTTGATACAGACTTCAATTTTTCCTAATTTTTGTTTGTTTTTTTTTTTAAAAAGAAACTTAATACAAACCATTTAAACCAAACCCTAGCCGCCGTAAGGGCCATCTTCACTTCTCTCTCAAACGCAGATATGAAGCCAAGAGCGACCCTCCACTCCCTCCATCTTCACTTCTCCTCTCTCTCTAATACAGATCCCTCCATCTTCACTTCTCCTCTCTCGAATACAGATCTTCAAAGTCGGCTGGCGGCTGTAAGCTGTAAGGACCCTCCACTCCCCCCATCTTCACTTCTCCTCTCTCTCTCTAATACAGATCTGAACAGATCTTCAGATCCGGCTGGCGGTTGTAAGGGCCATCTTCACTTCTCCTCTTCATCTCTCTCAAACTCAAGTTTGTATTCTTCAAATCTGACAAGAGCTGTTCAGATCCGCTGGATATCTTTCGGTGTTTCTCCATCTCGCCGAGTCGCCGGCCGCCTTACTGCACCGCCCTGACCTATTGCTTGTCGCCGACCACCTTACTGCAGTCTTCGCCTCTTCATTTGGGGCTAGGATTAGTATTTCCATCTTTCTGGATGGAGTACAACAATGGGGGCTAGGGAGCCTAGGGTTACTGTCGACTTAGCCAGACAAAAAAAATTCAACCGGTTCGTGTCGGATAACCCGGTATCCGACACGGAACCGATTAATATATCTGTGTCGGATACGGTTCGGGCATTTTGGATTAATTGGTTTCGAGTACCCGACACGATTAACCGGTTCGTGTCGGGTAGCCGGATATGCACACCCCTACTTTGGGTAATCAGATTGTATAGGTGTCTCCAAAAGTCCTCTTTTTTCTGAGGGGTTGGGGGGGGGGGTATACAAACAACATTAGGCACTCAAAGTTCTCTTTTATGTTCTTGTATTTTACGCCAATAATTCTTGGGAGATGAATAAGCACCGAGATGGTTTCGTCTATGAAGGAGTTTTCATTCCAAAATAGAGCAATACCCCCGACACGTCCAGAAGCCGGTGACCAACACATGTTTGTGAATCCCGCATTTTTCCATAGAGATTCCTTTGGTCTGATTCAGTCTTTGTTTCAGCTAAGATTAACATTTGTACATGATCTAGTGACCGCCATCCATTCATGTTGGTCCAGAAGGTCTTTTTTCCAATTCCCCTACAGTTCCAATATCGTATAATCATGGCCACTTTGTTTTTGCATAGGCGAGCAAAAGGTAAGTCCTCCCATACCCATATCTTACTCTTTTTGCGATGTTCCTCATTTTTTCCGGATTAGTTTTCCCTTTGAGTTTCTTTTGTAAATTTTTAGTGTTTGAAAATATTTTTCTTATTGTTTTATTCGGACTACATTTACCATTAGGAAGATAGTGGTTAGCTAGACTTCTTAAAGTTTTTCTTAATAAGCCTTCCACTCATAAATTTAATTAGTTTTGATTTTTTTTAATTTCAAGGTGGGTGATTAAGGTGTCCAAATTTAGATGAGGGGTGGTATACCTATACTTAGGTTTCTTCGTCGAGGGGTGTTCCCGTATTTGTTTACTCTTGGGAGAGTTGTTTTCATTCAATTGCCTATTGATCATATTAGTTTGGAGTTGGCACCCAATTAGACTAAAAGGGGTAAGCTAAAGATGGTTTATAATAGTCATCCCTACACAAGAAGAGTTTATATTGCTCATTGGGGAGTCAAGGGTCGAAATGTTGTTGTTTAATTTGGATGGTTAATCTACAAGCTTGATGATTTAATTTCCTTGGAGCCGGGTTTGTTGAGGAAAGCAATTTCATGATAAAACTGGGTTGGCAAGTAAGGTGGGGGCATCCATTGGATTTGTATGTATGGTGTACTAAATTCAGTTGGTAGATGATCAAAGTAAGGAGGCAATCGAAGACTCGCAGGAGGTTGCAAAGCTTGAGCAAGCATGATTTAGGCGTGGGTTTTAGAATTTCGTTACAAAACTGGGTTGGGTAACTGTTTATTTGATTATTGATTGGATAATTTCCCCAATTACAATCAAGGATATATATACTAATACCCATATCACATATACCCCTCCATGCATGACAAATATCTGATAGACTTTTATACGGAGATAAACGTATACCGAGTTATATTAATTTATTATGAATTAAATATGGATCAAATGTTAACAAGTCTTATTGTATTTGTGTTAATAAATATTGGCCATAAATCGAATGGAAATATGGGAGGTTGTGATTAATCTTGGATTTTAATCATTTATTTTTAAAAACGTGGGACCCACGTGAAATACGACTCCACTCTCACAAGAGCGGGCGTGTGAAGCACAATACCCATTTGGTAACTGAACAAATCCGGATATGGAGCAAAACGTGCCTACAAATCTACAATTGTTTGTTTTTTTATTTTATTTTTGTGCAAATTTACTACAAATGAATAATTACTATCAACTTAGCGAATAATTACTATCACCCTAGTGAATAGTTGCAAAATTGACCAAACATTTTGCTATCTAAACGATAACTCCTCTTTACACACGAATAATAACTATGAAGTTAGTGAATAATTACTATTAGTCTAGCGAATAGTTGCAAAATTGATCAATCTTTTGCTATTATCTAGACGATAACCCCTCTTTACACATGAATAATAACTATCAAGTTAGAGAATAATTAATATCGCATTATCGAATAGTTCAAACAATGCACTACACTTTTACAAGTTGCTTAAATCAAATGTAAACGATAACCTAGCTCCCTACTACCCATGAACAATTACCATCAACTTATCGAATAATTTCTATCAACTTGCCGAATAGTTGAACATTGAATCACAATTTTTCAAGTTTTGAATATCAAGTCTCAACGATAAATGCCCATTACCATCGAAAAATTACTACCAACTTAGTGAATAATCTATATCAACTTAGCGGATATTAATCAAATTAAAGAGAGTAATTATTAATATGTGTTCCACATTTTTTGATTTTTTTTAAATAATTAAATACATTATAAAACTTGACGCTGCCTTATAATTTATCGTTTTTAATCTTCCATATAGTTGATATGAGAAACACTTTCATGGGCGGAAAAGGGTGGGAGGAAAGACTAGCTGAAAAATTACCATCCTCGATGGTTGACGATATTATTTCTATCCTCTTTCCAATCAATCCGCTTGAAGACCGACTCTATTGGTGGCCAGATAAAAATGGGCGGTTCACTACTCCTAGTGTTTATTGTCTTATATATCTCCCAGAGCCGATGTAATGGGAGTGAGAATTTGGGATGGATTTGGAAATTGAAAGTGCTACTCCATGCCGACACATCTTTCCCATTTTTTTTTTAAATTTTAGGTTGCACTTTCAATCTATGGACTCACGACTAAAGTCAGGTTGGTAACAAGGGGGATCGCATATGAAGATGACAGTCACTTGCTTGTTGAGTGTCTTGGATACCCTCTCCATGATCTACTATCTCCGTCGGAACAACTTTATATTCAAACTGATCTTTAATGACATCATGAGTAAACTTAGTAATGATAAGAAAGGTTTTCTGGCTGTTAGATGGTGGACAATATTGTTCTTTAGGAATCAATCTACTTTCGCAAACCATAAAATTCCTACCTTCCAGGAGTTCAGTTGTATGACTACTCAGGTCACGGATAACTGGTCGAGGGCTTGTTGCCTTGAGGGGGAGACCATCTGGCAAGATAATCTCCATATGAACCCTCAGGTAAGGCCAAGACGAAATAACATGTGGACCAAACCTCCTTGGGGTGTTTTTAAACTAAATTTTGATGGATCTTCACCGGCAAATCGGGATAGTTGATGTGGATTCATTATCAGAGATTGAGATAGATGACCTATCTCTATAGGATATCAAACAGTTGGAAAACAAACCCTTCTCATGGTGGAAACCCTAACCCTCTTGAATGGGGTTAAGAAAGCTTCTGAATTACAAATATAAAAACTCCTTGTTGACGGAGACTCCTGGATCTTAATTAACAATATGCGTGGTATCACGTGATATCCTTGGGAAGTTGAATTAATCTTGGTGGATATTAAATTGACTCTACAACACTTTAACTTTGTATCCTTTTCTCACGTGTCCTGCAATGGCAATAAAGTGGCTGATAATGTTGTACACCGTTGCCGCTTTACCAAGGGAGTGGAGATTGTGAACCATTCGGTCTTAATGACCTCATCCGTAAGAATGTTATTGCATATATAATACAATGTCTTGCCTATATCCAAATCTTTACCTCACAAAAAAAAAAAAAAAAAAAATAACTCATATCAAATCTCTCAATCATTTTGGCTCTGGCTCGAGTTACGTAAGGGTTGGTCGGCGGTCAGGATCTCGTGGAGTTGAACTCCGTGAAGTTGATAGGATTACCCAATAGGAATGCATCGACCCTAAAAAATAAATTAAAAAATGGCTAAATGTATTTAAATCTAAACCATTTATTTAGAATTAAGTGGTTAGGATTTAACCAACTTCATATGGAGTTATTTTAGCAACTCCATGGAATCCAAAGTGGTCGGTCGTACACTTGTAAGTAGGGTCCAGAATGTTAAATTGTATTTTGATTTTTCAAAGTAGGGGTCCCACTTTACCGGCTTGGTGTTTCATATAGTTATGTAAGTTCATTCCTTCCTACCACATGCAGTGGAGGTCAGTAGTACTGTTTCAGCAAATGTATATACAATCATACGTTAACAAGATCGACTTCACCCGTCGGTCAGACCCGACCCGATCGAGTACCTGAATGTGTAGTCAATCTAAACTCAAAAGTCTTCGAAACGCATGATACGAAAGCTAACTTGACCGCATCCAGGTTATCGATCTCGATTTAATATCACATGTTTTCTCAACAAAGCCTGTGAGTTAGTATGCATAGGTGATTGATTGGTTGTTGGTGCAAGCTCAAGACCCCTACTGTCACCTACAGCAAGTGTACAAGCCAAGAGATCACACAACACAGCAAGGGCAAAATCATCATTTTACCCACAATGTACAGCTGCCTTTATAAGGCGGGCATTGCTGTTGTGGGAGTTGTAACAAACTCATTTTCTTCTTCTGATATTCGATCTAGATTGCTCCAATGGAGTTTGTTCAAATTCTCGAATCTAAAGCTTGATTTACACCTTTGATTTCTCGATTTCATAAGTTCCAAAAAGCCATCTCCTTAAATTTGGTAAATAAATGTTCGAAACCGTCTTCATCTGGATCGGGTTACTGTAGGCGCATTAAGGGGTTGACCCTCCCACTCACTTCGAACTTCGAACCTCGAGGCATGAGATGTAGCCCCATGACCACTACACCAACTTGTGATTGGTTCATTGACGTTATTCTAATTTTAAATTTGAGAAAAAGTGTTAACTTAATTTAGCAGATTTTTATTAATTACACACTACTATCTTTCAAGTCAAATAATGAACACTCAACTAAGCAATTAAATTAATTAAATCGTTAAATTGGCCCACTTAAATTATTAATTTTATTTAAGGAATCATCTAGTGATTGAGACAAATGTTGGTTAAATGATTCAGTTGAGATAAATTTTGCTTGAGGAGATCGAGATGATTTTGTTGAGTTGCATATCTGTTTAAAAAGTATATATGGTTGAATGTTGATGGAGTTGAATATCTGTTTAAAAAGTTTGGTTGAATTAACATTAAATAGAATTGATTAAAAACTAGTTTCTATAAAAAGTAGTTGAGATTTAAAATCAATAGGAGGGAATATATGGGTACTATATATAGTTGTTGATTGAATGAAATTGTTTTGAATCGGTGTGTTTCACAATATATATAGCCTTAATTAAATTGTGTGTGGACGCATTTTGAGTTTAATACACAGTACATTACACAGCTAGTATATTATTATATATAGATCTGGTGCTCAATAAAACATTAAAACGTAGCTAACAAGGAGGCTATAGCTGAAAGCTAATAACTGCGTAATCTATCTACCATCTCAACGTCATCCATCCACCAACATCAACATCATCTACTCCCTCCGCATTTGACTTTCATACACATGTTTTAAAAAAATTATAAAATTTACATTGACGATGAGATGGGTAAATGTAATTCATCCTTATTTAAACAATCTCAATATTTTCAACATAATGTGAATTCAAAGTTTAATTATGTGAATCATCTATTCTAAAATTTATTACGTGAATTCGAAATCCTATTCCGAAGGACGATGGATGGAATGAATCACAATTCACAACTACACCGATACGATGTTGTTAGGAAGTAACAGTTGTCCAAAACCAATTAATCAATCAAGTACTCCACTGTTGTACTAATATTCACACCCCTGAGGCTGAGGCTCAGGCTCAGGAGGATTTGTTCTCAAAATGGGGCCCAATTGATGTATGGGCCTATGTTCAGGCCCAAATTACTCACCGAAATTAGAGATTGCACTTTAAATGGCCCAACAACCATTTCTGCCTCTTCCATCTTCGACATCCCTTCATCTTCATTCTCCCTACCTAGGGATGGAAAATGAGACAGGTTATGATAGGCGGATAGCTAGTATTTTCATGATCATAGCTTTACCCACATTACCTAACACCTGCAAATATATTCACCCTCGTCCAACTTATATCGATAATCGATGGAGCGAGTAATCAATGAGGGAAGCAAATAGAGATTTTTTTAAGTAAAATTGAAATATTAACACAACTACACAAGCATATATTTTAATCGACAAATACAACTAAAACAATCGTAATACATTGTGTAATTATTTAATACACGTAACAGAAACATCTAGAAATATGCGTTCATAGTGTAAGCAATTAAAAAATTCAAATCAACGTCATGTTAAAAAATTGTGACGTCATGTTAAAAAATTCAAATCAACGTCTCGTTAATTTGCGTTCAATTAGACGTGGAATAGTCTCTAATTAATCATATTTTTAATTGTCTCCATAGATGATTCGAATGTCATTACTCCATGTCCAATGCGATGTTGACCACGTCCAATTGAACGCCACTTCATGTTGAATCCAACATGGCTTCACACCGTATTGAATGTGGATCTGCGGTGTATAAAGTATCCGCGTTAAAACATATATTTTAGATTTTTATGTTGGTATGCAAGACAGGTGAATGAGTAGATTATTAGGGCGTAAAAAATCTTCACTCATAATTCATTTCTCAATTGCTTCACCCCACTGAAGTTGGATTTGTGGTACATGGTATAGAATTTCGTTCCGGGAACGCTGTATAGAAAACTAGCAAAAACTCGAACTATTTCGAGGATGTGGGCGTACTAAAACACCGGTAGAGCTCAGTCAAGAACAGAGACCAAAGGAGAGGGAGAACAAGTGAAGAAGAAGAGAAGAACTAACGAACCCCCTTTAAAATCTCATTTTAAGTGGGACCCAGGAAAAACCGAGAGGGTTTGGCGCGGTCATCACGAACTTACCTGACCCGCACACCTTATTTGCATGCGGCCGAACCTGCGTCGTGATGACGCGGTTGGTGCTAAACCTCTCCTTCTTACCTTGAGGAGCTACATCCTAAACCCATAGAGTTTATGATAAATACCTGTAACGCGGGCGGAAGATGTGATATCAATTCGCCGCGGTCAGTGTTTACCTTCTCTATGAGAGCTTTTCGAAAGTCTATCGCCCTATTAACGCCGGAGATGTTGGTAAATTTCTCCGCGGAGCTATTGAGAATTCCGTTCGCGCAACTTGATTAATTATTCTTAATCTTCGATCCTAGCTCTACTCTATTTTCTCTTTCTCTCTCTATCTTAGTTCTTTAGATTTCTGAAAAGTCCACTTCTCATTCCCTTCTTCGTTCTTTTATAGTGGTATGATAGCATGGACTGGGTTGTGACACATGTCAAGCCAGCGTTAGACAAGTGTAATCTCCGTGGGTAAGGGGCATGTATGACATGTGTCTTTGTCGTTCCTTACATTGTGTTCGCGACACACAATTATCCGCAAATGCCTTCATATGAGTTTTTTCAGTTCTTGTCAATATCTCCGAACGTGGTTGTTCGCAAATCGCAACGGATGGACGTTTCCTACCAGTTTCATCAAGAATGAGAAAGGACATGCGATAGAAGAATAACCAAAGAAGACAGGCGGCAGAGAAGAAAGGTTGCATAGGCCGGCTTAAATTGGGCCATAGATACAAGTGATAAAACTCAAACAAAACCCCTAAACTTGGACCAATTACTTAAAACAGCCCAAACCCCCTAAAAACAATCACTTTTCCTATAAATTCTAAAATTAATCTCTAAAATTAATGCAGGTAGAATGAATAAATCGAATACACACGGGTTATGAGCCGGGAGATCTTCTTTGATGAGTCTTCCTCTATCTTGTTTGTGGGTTTTTTTTGTGTATGCTGGAGCTGAGTTGATACTTTTGATGAGGGGGAAAAACACAAGCGAAGTTTCGTCGTCTTCATCATCCAATAACAAAGAAGGTAAAAGATTGTTGAAGAAACACTCAAAGTTCAATCTGGACTCTGGACACCTTGATTACTTTGCATACCTGTGGCTGTGTTGTTTAAAAGTACACCTTGATCTGAACACAAAAACTGTTCTAGCTTCCCATTGAATCCAACTAGTAACTACTTTCCTCCTACATCCCAATTTACATTGCAAGCTTCACGAAATCAATTTTGATCCTACAGAATGTACATGGTCGAAAGCTATGCAAACATATCATCAACCAAACGATGTGACTTCACATTGCCCGGTTATTCGACATCCATGCTAAAGGTCCAAAACAGTAAGGAAAGAACATATATCACTGTATCATACAAGGATCAAAAAAAGCATCAGCCCACCAAGAACAGCTCCAAAAACCCTCCCTTTTAGCTTCACTGAGGATCCATAATCAATCATGACTGGGAACTGGCACTCCCCATCGGATGGATCATCTGATGACAGCGCGGCCTGCCCTGAGAAGTCGCAGTCCCAGCTCTGCTGGCCGTTCATTTGGTAGTACATGTTGAATGCGTAGGACGCGTTGCCTTCAATAGACAAGTTATTGCAAGAGCATCCGTAGCCCAAGGATGTGCAATCCGACAAGCTGCAAGCGTAATCTATACTAGCAGCTAACACTGCCAAGTCCTGCACTCCTGGACTCAGCACACACCATCTCTTGGTCATGTACCTTACATCTTCAACCGGGACTAGACCTGTGTTCGCTTGCAATCCGGACAGATCAAGCTCGTATTTCGGCTTCCCATCAAACTCAAACAAGCCCCAGTGCCTCTCAAAGTTCCCAGGAGCAATGCTTTTTGCATTCTCATCAATCAAGCTGAAGAGATAGGTCTTAATCTGGCCTGGTCTAAGAGGGGTCCCAGCCCCACTCAAGACATGGTGTAGTAGCCCCTGGTTGAACCTCTTTGCATTCGCAATGTTGGCGTTCTTATCGCCATCCGTTGGCCACCCGACCTCCCCAACTATGATATCCATATCAGGGTACCCAGATTTGGTCATTGCCCACAAAAGGGTGTCAAAGTTTGCATCAAACACATTAGTGTAAACAGCATCACCATCCCTAATAGGTTTGTTCCACCCATCAAAGAAGGCGAAATCAAAGGGGAAGTACTCATTCTCATAGAGGCTGAGGAAGGGGTAGATATTGACAGTGAAAGGCGCATTGTTCGCCTGTAGGAATTGGATGACTTTGAGGGTGAGGTCTCGAGCTTCCGGCCTGAAATCGCCTGCTGAAGGAACAGGGTTCGACGATGGAGAGTAGTAGATGTCTGCATTGAAGGGTATTGTTGCTTTGATTTTGCCTCCATGGCCGGCTTGATCAAGCGCCTTTTGGACGTTCTGAAGAGCTGGATAAATGTAATTCAGGTAAGTCCCATTGTAGGCCTTTAGTAGTGGCTCATTACCCACTGCTACATACCTGCAAAAAATCCCTCTTTCAGATATGATTTGGATCAATCAGTACAATTCAAAAGCCATGAGATTGAAGAAAACCAAGGAAATTCATAAAAGGTTCAACTTCAATGCTTTTTCATAATCAAAGAAAATCGTCATTGGGGACTTTAATCAAACAGATTGAAGGCAAACAGGAATCAAGAAACAGATACTGAACTTGATGTTCACACCACCGTCGTAGATGTAGCTGGTGACATTGACATCAACCCAAGAAGAAGCGGAATCAAGATCAGTGCTAAGCAGCGAGAGCATCGAGTTAGGTATAGCAATCATCAACTCAATATCAGTCCCAACCAATGCGTCGAGGATGCTGGGATCAGCTTCGAACAGTTTCAGCTTATCGAAGCCATTGTTAACCAGCATTTCAACAACCAAGTAAGGGGGGAGCTGGTGGGTCGACATGGTTCCCCAGTTGACCCCGACGCAAATTCCGCACGGAATCAGCGACAAAATCACCAGAAGAAGTAAAAAACTGTAATATTGGTGCAAGAAAGATTGCATTTTGACTTCCTTTTTGGGGCGAATCCAGAGAAAGAAAAAGGAATCTGAATCTTTAAACCACTGTTTGCTTGAATTTGGGAAGGAGGATTGAATTGGGGAAAAGGAAAGGGGGGAGCTTTCGTTGATTTCTTGCAGGGCTTATATGAGCGGGGATTTTGATTTTCGCTGCTGTAAGTGGGAATCGCTTTTTGGGAAGGTGAAAATCTACTGGATGGGGTGTGTGCGGAGAGAGAGAGATTCGTTGCTTAATTCAAGTTTGTCACTGTTCTTCCCTTTTAAGCTGTCACATTCATCATTATCCCATTACTATTGTTATTCCAACGGTTTTCGTTTTTGCTGTTGGTAACTCAACTCCAAGAAAGATTTGGGAATTAGGGTTTTTTCGACCAGTATGATTAGGGTTGTTATATCAGTTGGCCTTGACACCGGTTCGAAAATAGCTCAGTTTAAACTCATTCATTTGCTAAACGAGTTCACAAGATTTCTCCTTAGTTACTGTATTTTGAGTGAGTAGGGTGATTCTAGCTCGCGCTCATTAATTTGCTAAACAAGCTCCTTAAATTTGAGGTATAAATTTAGGTTTATTAACGCTGAAGAAATCTTCTTTTGGTTGAGTCTTAACTAATCTCATATTTAAAGAGGAGAATGCAATTGGGTAAATGGCATCCTTATCCAAATCACCATCAAGATGATGATCAAATGAAGAGCTCTTTTTAGCAAAAGAGTTGCACTGTATTTGCTTTTGGTTGAACAGATTGGGATCATAGAAGCACAAATGGTTGCTGAGATTGGTAATAAGTTGGAATGCCCTTTTTGTGTACCAAAATGACTACTTTATATGAACCTAAAAACAAAAACAAAAGAATAAAATGCCCCAACTGGTTTTGATTGCTGATGCAGGCCAACACTCTTCTGTGTTTTTAGTTGGTAATCACCCATCAGCAAAGGACTGCCATTGACTGCTTTTCAATGGGAGATGACCAAAGTGAGATTCAGCCTTTAAGCTTTCCAGCCAAACTCCACGTGTCTCTTTCTCTCTACCATAATCTCTTTGTCTGATCTTCATCAGTTCCTTTTGAATTTCAGATTTATAATAGCTTATCACTCTGTTCACCTTTCAATTTCTTTTTTAAACTTTCCTTTGAAAGGCCCCCTTTTGATGTCACAGCCTCATAGGGGAAAAAGTGTGAATATCCAAAGGGATATGGTGTACTCCCTAAATGAATAGTTCAGGTTCCTCTTTTGTGAATGCAAACTTCATGGTTTGTTACACAAAGTGCCACAAACTTATGAAGTTAGCTTTGAAAGTACTTTTTTTTTGGATTGATTGTGCTTGGTAGCATGGAATTCGTCGATGTGCCTCTAGTGCAAGTAATTGATAATAGTGTTGTTGTTGCAGTAGATTGTTCGGATGACATGTAATATCACGAAAAGTCATATAGCAACAATAAGACAAGAGTATACAGCTCAAAGTAGAGTTTTGAACTATATCAAGAGGTTGTTTCTGGTTGACCCAAATATTACCGCATACAATAGACACGCACAAACGTAAACCAAACGAAAATGAAGAAAAGAACCCAGACATAAAGTGATGAAAGGAAATAGTAATGTAAACGGATACAACTCCAAACACCCATACATCGCCCAAGCTAACCCTCCTCCATTATATCCGATCCATCGCCATTTCCTCTACAAGGTCCGACCTAACAAGGTCATATTTGATCACTTCTTGAGTCTCATCTTTGCAATGGCCAAACCATTGGAGGACGGATTATCCTTAATAATGGCCACTCCCATCTTATCAAGTTATCACGAATAATTTCATTTCTAATCATATCTAGTGTTACCACACGAAAAGTCATACAAAACAGAAAAACTGGAAGTGCTTATCAACGATGAGGTTTGTGCTGAATTGATCTAAAAAACCCTAAAACTTTCTTTTGCAATTTTCCAAAAAGAAAATAGAAAGAGGAAGAAAAGGGTATTTTCATCATGATTTAGGCATTCATTATGCTGAATCCCCAATGCAATAAGCTCAACTTGAAGCTGAAAGTATACAATACAATATCTTTAGATTTGATGAAAACCATTAGCTTACAATTCAGCAACTTTTCCTTTTGATGGTTTTCAGTCAATATCTTTGATAATTGTCACTTTAAGAAGGCTGGGATAGCACCACAAACGCTTAAAGGTTGTTAAAGCGCCTTTGACGAATGGCCAAATCCGCTAACAATCAGTAGACAACACCAGCATTGTGGACTCTTGACTTGTATCTTTACAGAATCCATGGCAAAATCTCACAGTGCTATCTACAGCTGAGGCTGCTCCTCGGTGCCACCATCTTTTCTCGTCGTTTCCACCTACTTAGGTTGTTTGTGCTTCTTCAATACCTTCTTCTTTGTCACTAATGTCATTTCTCCTGTTTCATTTTGCAGGAATTCGCATGTAATATGAGGTTTCCATGCTAATTAGGTCTAATTGCTGTATTTGTGTTGTGTCTCAATTTGGATTCTTACACTCATTGAATCAATTGCAGTTCTTTGCTGCAGTGAATCATGTTATGTTCTTTGATACCAGGTTCAATGGATTGTTTGTCTATTTGAATATCGTTTCAGTGGTTAACCAGACAATGGCTACCTTTGAGACCACCGTTTCAGCAGCGAATCCAAATCCTAACAAGTCGGCTGAGGTATTCGTTTGACTAGGTTGCATTTCTCCTCAAACCTCATATCTTTGTCATGATTTAAGAGTGTCTAATGGGGCGATGGCCTACCGCGGCGCCTACTTACTGGAGTGAGTTGATCTTAGAGTAACTTAACAATGCTGGAATCATTGCAGTTGTTTTACTCTGCACTTGTCCCAAATCCTTTTAACTCTCATATGTCAGATTACTTGGCAACACTGGATTACTATCTTCTCATATGACAGACATCTACATGTGTTTAAAAAAAAATTGTGCATATCACTTTCGGTTATTGCCCGTGTTGTAGAAGATGTCGCTTTTCTTTTCGGAATGCCTTGCATTCTCATATGACAGATTACTTGGCAATATTAGATTAGTATCTTCTCTTACACATTTGAACCTGATCACAAAGTAGGTCTCTACATCAGTTCAACTGCTTACTGCATAGAGTTAAGCTTCCTACTGCATTGCTAATTTGCTAACATATCACTCATCATCCATCCGTCGGGTGATTTCCAGCTCAAAATTTCTCCAATTTGAAGGTAAGACCACCCTAATTTCCTAAAAAGGGGACTCCTTTCCTTTCTACTCTTCACTTTCCAATCAGGACACAGAGGCAACAACTAAAATCACACCATTCATTATTCATGAAAACAAAAGGAGGTACTGTAATTGTTAACAGGTGACACAAGCAGCCATCAAGCATATGATCTGAATATATGAAGAAGTAAAAATCATATACAAGTTATTTGAATAGCCCAATTTTCCTGTGCCAAGCTACATAATCGCAGATAATGCAGCGAATTAAGGGATCAATAAGGAACTCTTACAACACATACCTGGATCCCAAATCGCCAATTTCTCTGAATCTGAATCCCCCAATGGGGAATTGATCTAGGGCGCCCTGGGATCAGTACCGTGCTGCCAAACATAAACCATCTCGTCCCATCCAGTACTGGCGAGCAAGCCATCAACGAGCACACTCATATCGATCCCAACTGCAAACTCGGTGTGGTGATCATACCTCCCGATTAGAGCATCCTCCACCATGAAATCCCACATACAGACGGTCATGTCATAGGAGCAGGACATGATCAGATTCCTCCGGTGGGGCGAACACCTCACCCTCCGCACCGCGTAGCCGTGGCCGCCCAAGACAGCCACCGGAACCCTAAAGTTGCGGACATCCCAGACCTTGACTGTCTTATCGACGCTGCCGGTGACAATAGAGCAGTCGTCGTACTTGTTCCAGTCGCAGCTCAAGATCTCGTGCTCGTGAGCGGGAATAATCATGGTGGATCCGGGCTCCCGTACATCCCAGACGCGGAGAGTGCAGTCGCCGGAGGCGGAGGCGAAGACGTCGGGATGACGGGGGTTCCAGGAGACGGAGTAGACGCAGTAGGCGTGCTCCTTGAAGGTGCGGATGGAGGTCTGGCGGTCTACAGTCCAGAGCTTGACGGAGTCGTCCCAGGAAGCGGAGAGGAAAGAGTCGCGGCGGCTAGGGTTCCAATCGGAGGAGTGCGCCTCGCGAGTGTGCTCGTGGAGGGACCTGACGGGGTTGGAATTGGGAGGGAGGGAGAGATCGTAGAGCTTGAGGGAGCCATCAGCGATGGCGGCGACGAGGAGGGAGTCGTGTGATTCGGACCAGGAGAGGTCGTAGACGCCGTCGGCGGTGTCGAAGAAGGCGACCTCGGAGAAGGGGGTTGGGGATTGGGGGGTGGGAGAGAGGTCAAGGACGTGGAGGCGGCCGTTGCCGAGGATGCCGAAGTTCTGGGAGGTGGCGACGGCGATGCGGTGCTCGTAGAAAGGGCTGAATTTGACGGAGTAGCCATTGAAGGGGGTTTTGAACACCGGCATGGTTTTTCAACGGGGGTGTTCGCCTTGCGGGTGCGGCGGTCTGGGGATCGGATGATACACTGCAGTCTCCAGTCCTTGTATGATACCACCTACCCGAGTCGAGATATATTAAATCTAATATTTTCAAATTATTCTATATCAATCTATTAAAAATATAAAATACTTAACCTAATAAATCTAAACTAGTATAGTTCCCACGCCATGGCGCGATTTTTTAAAAATAAAACAATACTAATATTATGCAATTAAATAAAATAATAGTTTAATATTTTGAATTAAAATTATACAAATAAACTCATAAAAGAAAGATATAGTAATTAAAAACAAAAAATTTTAACCCTCTCTCCCCCGCGTTCTCTCTGCAAGAACCTCTCTCATCTCTCATCTCCTCCTCGCATCCGACGGTACTTCCTGTCTTCCCCAACAATTTTCCGGTGCAGACGTACTTGTGATGGTTTTTAATTAATCCGGAACTCCTATTCTCCCCTTTAACTTATTGAGGATTTTGGATTTTTGGGGTTTGAATTAGGTTTTGGATTTTTGGGGCTTGAATTGGAAATTGATATGGTCAATTACGTCGCGAGGAAGAGAAGTTGCAAGAGAAGCCGCGAGGAAGAGAAGTTGTACTTTAGGGTGTTGATCGGTTGACGTCGGGGAGATGAGGGTGGCGAAGGCGGGAGGCGGTAGATGTCGGGGATTTGTTTGCATCTCTAAGATGCCTTCTCCAGGATTTAGCGACTCGGGTGTTGATCGGTAGACGCCGGGGCGGACGAGGGTGGGGGCTGGGGATGATTGGAGGCTCGTGTGACGGGTAGACGAGAGTGGCAACAACAGGAGGCGGTTCAATCGCTTGGCCACTCTGATAGAGGCGGCTCAATCGACGGCTGGAATCGTGCAAGTTGCCTTCTTCTTCTTTGTAGGCTCTTTGGGGTGATGTCCTCGCTAGAATCATATGGGCACAAAGCGCAACATGATTCACCGAGACGTCGTAGCCTTCGTAGGTACAATAGTTGAAAGCAGAGGTGTGACTTCATCGACAAACGTGGAAGACTTGGAGGGTAATGGAGAATATGGTTGATGCTCTCAAGGTAATTACCATCAACTGTTTCATCTTCAATTTGAACTGCTTAGATTTTGCCCCTGATTTTATCCAAGGTTTAGGATGCAAAATAGGGAAATTTTCGAACAATTAGTGTTCAATTTGAAGCTATATTACTTTTGTCAAATATTAGGGTTTAGGGGTATTAATTTTGAGAATTTCGATCCAATTTGATTACAACCAGCACCTTCTGATTTAGGGTTTAGGGTTTAATTTTTCTATGTAAAAACCGAAGCATCTTCTTATTTAAATTCCATGTTTTAAGGGCAGCCCTTTATCAAAACAATTGTTTGATGGTGATCAAATTTTGTGATTTACATCTTCATTAGAATTTTCAACTGTTGCTGAATCAAAAGGTGCCCTTTTTCAAAAACAATTGTTTCGTTTTGTTTGTTTTGGGTCATTGTTTAATGGTGATCAAATTTGACATTCATTAGAATTTTCATTAAGCTAATTTTGTTGGTCTTTCTAATTTAATTGGGTGATAATTTGTTGTGGTTTGTTTGTTTTGGCAATTCATCATCTTCAATCTTCAATATAAATTTAATTTGTCGGTTGTTAATGACTGAATTTGAAATTTGACGATGGTTACGACTGAATTCCAAATAACTTTGTGCAGAAGAAGGACAATATGAATCCACTTAATTGCGCGCGTACTGCTTAGTTGCAAAAGAAGTTTTAGGAGTTGTAGGATGAGGAGGGCAAGATTAGGACCAGAAGGGTCATTGTCCTCATCCTTTATCAGGTCAACTCATCTCCTCTTTTTCCAAACCTTACAAACCTATCAATTTCGTCAATCTATTGCTTTTCTCTCTCTTCCAATTCAATGAAATGCACTGATTTGTTGTATTGAAGAAATTGTTTCTTTGTATGAATATGGAATTCTATCTGGAAGTTTATGCATTTGGTGATTTTATTTTTCCATTCCTAAGTCTATTTTAAATGTGAGAGCAATTCCTTCAATACATTCAATACAACTAATTTTGTTGTTCCGCCATTAACATTCAGTACAATTAACTCCGAGAGAGAAAGAGGAGGGAGGGAGGGGGGGAGAGAGAGAGAGAGCGCAACAACGAAACGGAGAAGTTTTCGGTGAAGGACAAGATGAAGGTGATCTCTCTTGATCATCTTTGCTTCTGGCTTCCCAGTATTCTGAATTGAAGAAATCAGTTTTGTTCCCTTTCAAATTAAGGTACAATCTTGTAATTTCTCTTAGCTTTTAATCAGTTTTGTTCTCTTTCAAGTTAAGGTACGGATTTTACTACTGTTCTAGATCGTAGACATTAGTTATTACGTGTTGTGAAGTCACTCATGTATTTAATTAAGCGTTTAGGAAGCCTACTTGCTATGTTTTCTTTATTTGGCGTGCATTGGTGTTTACAGTTATACTGACATTGCATTATTTTTAGTATAGATGACTCCGAATCCCGAAGCCAAACAGAACAGAATGAAAAGGAAAAGTGCAATGAAGGAGAAGCGATCTCGATATACAAATAATAAACGTATTTTCATTTGTGTCAACCTTTGGACCGACTCTTTAAGGAGCTGGCTAGGAAGTGTCGTACATTTCTTTCTTTGTATGAATGAGTAGACTGTCTGCTTTCAAAGTTCTCTATTATATTGATTCTTAGGGTTAGGTCTTAGATACATAAAATATTTTGAAACAAGATCTTTCTAAATCACATGCCAAATAATGTCTCATCCTTATAGACACTCTGTCCCTTTAAAAAGAAAGTGGAATAAAAGAGGAGGGTAAAAAGTATTATTCTCAGTTTGATTATTTTGATTATGAGGTTTCTTCTAAATTATTTTGTATTCTAGCTAATAATATTATGTACGTTTTGTGTTTATTGCATAAAATGAAAGTAATGATAGTAATCTATCAAACAATGGTCATAGTGCTCTTCCTATTTTCATTTCCTCTTCATTCCCAATAATCATGTTCTTTCATATTATTTTTCTGTATTATTAAATGTTGACTAGCATCTGTAATATTTAAGACGGAGCATAAACGGGATGGTTCTGATCGTGGCAACTGGGGCTCGCCTATAGATGAGATTCCTCTTTTAATGTTAATTATGTTTGTTGCATGGAATGTTTTTTAAAGATTTATTTAGTCTTACTATGATTCTACTGATGACAATTTAGGGAGACTGAAGAGCCTACAATAGAGAATGAGAAAAATTTTGTTGTTGAGAAGCAACAAAATGTGGAAGAAAATGTTGATGCAAACAGGGAGAATCCTGCAAATGAGTATGAGAAGAAAGAACCGGAAGAGTTGGTAATATACTAACTGTTTTTTTTTTCAAAGATTTAATTTTTTTTACATGCGTCTTTATCTTATCATATGAGTTTAAAAGAAATATTTTTGCTGAATTAATGAACCAATTGACTAATTGGAACAAGACTACATGCCTTCCAGTAGAGGAGCTCATTATATATTATAAGTATTAATCAATCATACGAATTTAAGAGATAGCTCTGTACTGAATTAATGGATTAGGTTAAAGGGCCGTGCATTTTTTTAAATGGGAGTACATTGCCTTCGGGTAGAGGAGCTCATTTTGATCATATATACAAGGGAATGCATCCTAGAATTTCACAGAGTTGAGGTTGATTGGGGCGTCATCCCTCAAAGCCCCAAATGTGGCTTTCCATATAGAAAAGTTTATAAGAGTAAAAGTAGTTAGTTTAGAAAGATATATTCTGTGGTTGTTCCTAATGACATGAAATACATGCTAAATGTCAATCACTTGCTTTTATAATTAAATGACTTCTCTCAAAGTTTAGAGTAAAAAGGAATGATAAATTTAGAGTAAAAATCCATTACAACAAAAAAGACATTCAAGGAAAAAATATAAAGAAGCAAAGAAACAAGCATGTTTTATGGGAATTATGATTCGCTCATTATTTCTTTGTTGAATCTGATTCAGACCAGATCACCGAGCAAAGCAACAAGCATGTTTTATAGGACACAAGAAAAGTGTTCGACTTGCAATAAGACAGTATATCCCATAGAAAAGGTACAGGCTCCAACACAAATGTTATATGCAATCTCATCTGAGGTATGCATGATTTGTGTTCCCTGTTATTTATGCTCCCCGTTATTTATGCTCTACCAGCAAATGCAATTCCATTATATTTGATAATCCTCAATTTTAATTTGTCGGGACTTTTATCCAATGAAAGCAGAAATTATGATATCATGTCCAATCTTCTTTTCTATGCATCAAAAGAAATGGATCTTCGTTGATGTGTGCAATTTTCTTTTCAATAAATTTGTTTGTGTATATTTTCTTGCAATCTTTTCTCTATCTTCTTTTCTCTATCTTTTCTTGCAATCTTTTCAATAAAATGTGTGTGAATCATTGGTCCTTGGTGAAAATAAACATGGCCTTAAAACGGTTCATCACACACAATTTTTAAATTGATCAGTCGATTTCACAGGGTCCCAGTGAAATACAACATAGATGTATTATTTATATGCACACATTATCCTTACAAAATATTGCCTTAAAATGATTCATCATAGACATCCTTGTAAATTTTTTTAATGTTGCTTTTTTGGGGGAAATTTCATTTTGATGTGATTTTTCCATTATATTTTATTATTTTCAGCATCGATGATGGTAATTAACAAACCCTACTATTGATCTTACCCACACGAATCCATTAGTAGTAGAATCCATCGATCATTTTCTCCTGATTTAAGTTATAATAAGGTTATTTCTACATTGATTTTAGTTTTCTTTTACTAAATTTTATTATTCAGTTCAATTGATCTAATCAAGAGTTTTTATTCATGTTCAATTGCATAAAGCTAATCAATTCTAGGGCTATTTGCGTTATAATAAGGCTTTTTATTGTTGTATTTACATAAGTGTTTTTGTTGATAAATGACGTTGTTTCTCTTGTTTGGTAGTTGTATTTTGTGAAATTGGTGTGCTTTATGTATGATTACATCCTACGTATGTATTTATTAGTGAAATTCAGTTTGTGTGGAAGTGGTCGATCATCTCCAGAAAAGACTTTATCACGACAACCGAAGATTTCGAAGAACGACATGATGAAGCGTATGAGCAAAATGATATGTTAGTGGAAAATAGACATATCAAGTATTTTATACGTGTCAAACTCGACTGAAAATATTATGTAAAAAACCCGAACACGGTTCGGGAAAAGTACTAGTTAATTTAAAATTTTAAAATAAACCCAATTGTTATTTCAAGGTTATTTTAGAGATGAAATTCAATTGCAAAAAATAAAAAGAAAAAAAAAATTGATTAGTAGAAGGGAAGGAAAGTTAGGAGAGGGAAAAAAAGTAGGAAAAAAGATTGGTTGAATCAGCTAAAATCAAGGAGAAGCTGACATGTTAGTATAAGTCTTCTGATTTAAAGTATTATATAGATTGTTATTTCAAGATTATTTTAGAGATGAAATTCAATTGCAAAAAATAAAAAGGAAAAAAAAAAGAAAAAAAAATGATTAGTAGAAGGGAAGGAAAGGTAGGAGAGGGGAAAAAATAAAAGTAGGAAAAAAGATTGGTTGAATCAGCTAAAATCAATGAGAAGCTGACACGTCAGCATAAGCCTTCTAATTTAAAGTATTTTATAGATTTTAGAGATGAAATTCAATTGCAAAAAATAAAAAGGGAAAAAAAAGAAAAAAATGATTAGTATAAGGGAAGGAAAGGTAGGAGAGGGAAAAAATTAAAAGTAGGAAAAAAGATTGGTTGAATCAGCTAAAATTAAGGAGAAGCTGACACGTCAGCATAAGTCTTCTAATTTAAAGTACTACTAGCTTAGTACCCCGTGCATTGCACGGATCTTTTTTTAAAATATGTGTTTATATAATTTCATTTATCATTTCTTCATCGATACCAAAACTTGCACTACTTGTAACCATCCAACATACATATGGAGATAATAATATTGCATACAAAAATGAATAGGGATTTGAATTCTTGTATATAGCATGTGGTGGAAAACATCCGTATAAAAAAGAGTCACAGATGTATTTTCTCTAGCAAACTGATAAGAAGAAGAAATAAATAAAAATAATTAAAGATACATTACCTAAACAATAGAACCTATGAGATTTGGTCTTATCTTTTAATTAACGTACATATGGTTCAAAATTAAATGAATGAATCAATTTTGAGTTATTTATCTAAAAAATAGAAATTAAAATTAAAACCGAAATATTCTATAGTAATTTGTGGAATAAAAAATATAACAAAAAAAAATAGAATCAAATATTTTCTTGAACAAATGGCAAGTTATAATGTAATCAAATTTGATTTTTTTGAGATAAATATGATTTTATTTGATCTTATTCAGTGAATATCTAAACTAACAAACAAATCATATCTTAAGTGATTTGTTTAGCAAAATCTTCCATAAATTTAATTATATAACCATGACTAAATTATAATTGAAAATCTAAAATTTATTGATTAAAAAGTGGTTCAAAAGATTACTTAGCAAAATCTTCCATAAATTTAATTGTATAACCATGAGAATATATGGAGTATGTTTGAACGAATGCAGCTAACTAAAACCATAAATAAAATAAATGAAATCTGCATTAGCTTGCCCCTATATTTATAAGATGAAACCAAAAGATTAATTAGATAACTTCAAATCAAATCGAATTGGAAGTATTTAGTGTTACGTTGAATGATTTCACGTACATATTGACTAAGGATTCCACGTAGCAACACAAAGTCGATCGATTTCACATCAATTTTCCGAGTAGTTAAGCACAACTGGACATAATTCCAAGTAGAATCAACGGAATCGTAATTAATCGGATAAACTGAGAAGGACAATAAGAGAGGGAAGTTGGGGTGGGATTAAAATCAAGTAAATTAGGGTATAATCAATAACCTGCATTTGCAAATATGATTATGTTTGATTAAGATATAAAAGCAACACAACAGCACAAAAACAAATGAATATACTCCGTAAAAATGTGAACAATTGAACCAGGAAGAGTTAGGGTAGTATTTATAACAGTAGTAGTGTAGTACTATGATTTTGGCGATGTGAATACTTTTTTTTAAAATTTCAAAATTCAAAATTGTAACCAAATCAGATTAATTGATCTAAAGAATTGGAAAAACAAAAACTGATTTCAAAATTCAAAATTTTAACCAAATCAGAGATCATTGATTTTAGATATCTACTTTGAATTAATAAATAATTGTAAATAAAAATAAAAATTGACTAATCTGATTAATAACAATCTGAAACTTTGAATTGACTAATCTGATTTTTTTAAAAATTATTTTAGTGATAAGATTGCAATAGATCCAGTAAGAGATTAGATTACAAAGTGATAAGATTGGTGATTAAAAAAAAGTGATAAGATCTGCGTAAGTTTCTAGATTCTGGATTTGCATATATCATCATGCAAACAATAAGATTACGTTTTGGTTAGTTAGTTATTTTAGATATGACATACTCCCTCCGTTCGGAAATATAAGATCTTTTACTTTTTGGCACGTAGGTTAAGGAGCTAAATACTATATAAAATATTAATTTTTTTAAAATTAATTTTTTACAATATAACACTTTTTATTAATAAGTATTAAAATGTAAAAAAATAATTTTAAAAAAATCAATATTTTATATAGTATTTAGCTCCTTAAACTACGTGCCGAAAAGCAAATAATCTTACATATTTGAACGGAGGGAGTATCAATTAGGTTAATTAGTAATTTAATTTTCGGAAATTTCGCCTGGTGCCCCTGGGGTATTGTCTATTTCGCGTGGTGTACGAAAGATTAACTAAATTCGCCCGGTACCCCTGAGTTTTGTGTGTATTTCTCCCCGTGCCCCTCGTAAGTTAAAACTAACAGTGTAAGTCGGGCACCGTTAAGTCCTATCTGAAGACGCTTGGGACTTGGGAGGGAAGGGAAGTAGGAACGAGAAACGAGAGGAGAGGAGAGGCTGGCTCTGGTTGCGGTTGCACGAATCGCCGGCGATGAGAGCCTGAGGCTGCCGGAAGAAGAGGTGGAGAAGGAGACCGATCTACAGCCTCGAGAACACACAGAGGAACGGAAAAAAAAAAAAAGGACTTGGAGAAGAGGGTTCAACGTCGACCCGGAGGAGAAGGAGAAGGAGGCCCATCCTGAATCGGCGACAATCAAGGCTGTCGTCGGAGTTGCCGCTAGGGGTGGTGGAGGCGCCGCTCGACTCACCATAGGTGGTGGTGGAGGCGCCAACTAGGTAAGTCGATTTAGGGTTTCAATTTTTGTTCCCAAATTGGAGTTTCGATTTGTCTTTGCAATTTGGGGCTTTGAATTGGGTTTTGATTTGTGATTAGTTTGAATTAGGGTTGAGAATTTGAGATTGAAGAATTGTTGAACTTGTAAATTTGAGAGTGAGAATTATCCCCGCTCTAGCAATTCAACAAATTATGCAACTACAATACCTAGAAGATCTAGTCGTGGCTAGGTGCTTTGGCATTGATGATGATGGCCTCTCTGCTCTTAAACACGGTTGCAAATCATTAAGAGTATGGAATTTGCCTTTGAACTAAAATAAAATTTGGTCTTCAACATTTACTTACCATTCAATTTCAGTAGTCCTGAATCTTGACTTTCTTCGACTTTGACAGGCTCTTGATTTGTCCAATTGCCATAATATCAGTCACATTTGGGCTATCTAATTTAACCAGGCTCTTGAGAAAGCTGGACATGATATGTTGTTGGAAGATCACATCTGCCTCGGTTGACTGCATAGCAAGTTCACGTCGTTTGCTCACCTCGAATGGAATCATTTGAGCTTGTCACTAAGGAACCTTTTCGCTCAATTGGACATGGGTGTTGCTTCTTAGAGGAGTTGGATGTCAGAGATAATGATTTGGATGATGAAGGTTCGCTCGGTTGATGTTCTTGTTTGTAAGCATTGGCCTTCAGTGATTGAACATTACCAGGAGAGATTTCCATAGCATTGAAAATAGATTGGTAGAGTTTAATTTCTTGAAGTGATTATTAGCTTATAGTAACCGTCGTTATGACACTGTCATTCTCTAATTCTATCCAATTAACTAGTGTCATGATTTTCATATTCTTGTGCTCTAATTCTATCCAATTAAAAAATTATAAGCTTATTAGCTCAAATGGTAGAGCATTGTGCTTATGCACAAAGATGCGAGTTCAAATCCCGCATAAGCTAATATCATCCTCGTTAAAAGTTAAACTTTGTAACTTGTGATTTTACCGATTTTTTGTTGGAGACTTTCAACTCTATTAAAGGTTGATAATATAAACTATAAGCACCATGATTTTGATGGAAAATTTGATTGTTCATGTATTGTAGCCTATGTGGGAGTTGAACCCACGTCTTTGTGTATAACACATCGCTCTTCCACTTGAGCTAATAGGCTTTATAAGAGAAAGATTTTTACTACACTGTTTACATGAAAATTATTCTTTAAATTGCACTAGGGAAAAAGTGGATACAACATGGGCAGCAACGACATGTATACAAGATCAATAACGACATGTATACAAGATCAATAAGAACAACTATAGGCTGTGTATGTAAGTAATTGGAATATTCTGTCCATTCCGGTGGAGGAAGATGAGAAACATCCAAGAACTGGTGAGAACCAACAAGATTTTCTTCATAATCATAGAGAGAAATTTCAATCAGCTAAAATAAACCGAGGAAAAATATCACATGAGCAACTTCTAAAGCTAAATATAACCATTTGCAAGATATTTAAACAACGAATGCACCATATGAGAAATTATAAAAGATCGATGCATTCAAGATTGAGGGATTGATTCCATCAAATGTTAAATGCTGAACAAAAAGCATGATTAACTGAATCAAAGAAGTAAAATAAACAAACCAACAATACCAAAAGAATCTAAAAATCAGATCGACGCTGATTTGGTTACACGGCACTCACAACAGATGGTTAATAGCAATTCATACTCAGTATACTGGAAGCGGGTTCACTAGAATAATTCACACCCCAATTGCTGAATATTTCACACACCCTATGTTGTTATTTCAATTGCTGTCATCCCTAATTTAAACTAAAATTGTTGTCATCCCTAATTTGTATAGTTTAGTATGAATTCACAAGTTCAACAATTCCTCAATCTCAAATGCTCAACCCTAATTCGAACTCATCACAAATCAAAACCTAATTTGAAGCCCCGAATTGCAAATACAAATCGAATCTCCAATTTGCAAAACCTAAATCGACTTACCTGGCTGGCAGCTCCACCACCCCCCCGGTGGCTCCACCACCCCTAGTGACGCCTCCGACGATTGCCTTGGTTGTTATCGTTTCAAGGACTGGCCTCCTCCTCCAGGTAGGACGTCGAATGGAAATCTCCTCCTCCGTTTTTTTTTGTCGAGCCCTCTTCTCCATGTCCTCCTCCAGGTCGGGTCGCCTCCTTCTCCACCTCTACTTCTGGTGGCCTCGGGCTCTCGTCGCCGGTGATTCGTGCCTCGGGCGCCTCTCCTCATTCTTCCCTTCCATCAGCGTCTCTAATAGAACGATAGACAGACGGCACTGTTAGTTTTAACTTACGAGGGGCATGGGGCGAAATACACACAAAACTCAGGGGTACCGGGCGAATTTAGTTAATCTTTCGTACACCACGCGAAATAGACAATACCTCAGGGGTACCAGGCGAAATTTCCGTTTAATTTTTAAATATAATTCTTTTTATTATTATTAATCTTAAATAAAAAAAAGCTAACAAATCATACTAATTAAAAAATCTATAAAAAAATAACTAACAAATCCTACTTTAAAGGAAAATCCACCACATGTCGTAGGGGACTTTTCCTTTAGTATTATACTGCAAACAATAAGATATGCGTAAGTTTCTAGATTCTGGATTTGCATATATCATCATGCAAACAATAAGATTACGTTTTGGTTAGTTAGTTATTTTAGATATGGCATATCAATTCGGTTAATTAGTAATTTAATTTTTAAATCTAATTCTTTTTTATTATTAATTTTAAATAAAAAAAAGCTAACAAATCCTACTAATTAAAAAAAATATAAAAAAAACTAACAAATCCTACTTTAAAGGAGAAGCCGCCACATGTCGTAGGCGACATCTCCTTTAGTATTATAACTAGTGTAATACCAGGCACGGGAGCTTGATCCATTTTAATTTGAACATCATTTTATATATCTATATAATACTATATTGATATATAGAGGGAAATGCACAAAGTAACCCAAAAAATCGGGAGTATTGCAAGGTTAACCCAACCCGGTTTATAATTGGGTGAAACCGGATAATTGGAAAACCCTTGGAGCCGGTAGCAGGTAAGGGAGGGGGTGCAACCTTCCAATGTATGACACCTGTCCTGAGAGAGAGAGAGAGAGAGAGAGAGAGAGAGAGAGAGAGAGGAGGGGGGGAACAAGTCCCATCTGCAGAGGAGAAAGGCGGAGAGAGAGAAAAATCAATTGAGAAAGGACAGGAGGGAGAGAGAGAGAGAGATGAAAAAGAAAAGTGAAGTATGAGAGGAGAGAGATCAATAGAGTGTCAGTGAGGGGGCATAAAAAATATTGTTACTCTTTCACTTCGAAGAAGCAATTGGGCGGGGATTTATTTGCAGGTTGACGTGTCAACAGTTAGTTTTAACTGGACACTTAAAGCAAAATCACATGACACATATTAGAATCGACTGGACAAGATTTATCGGAGAAACAGATTCTCCATCGACTTCAGATAGAAAATGGACAAGTTTGCTTTCGATAAAGGTTATGCAAGAGGTGTCTCCCTCAAATCTCAAGCAAATTTACCCATTTTCTATCTGAAGTCAATGGTGAATCTGTTTCTCAAATAACTCATGTCCAGTCGATTCCAATATGTGTCATGTCGTTTTGCTTTGGGTGTCCAGTTAAAACTAACTGCTTACATGTCAACCTGCAAATAAACCCCCACCCAATTGCTTCTTCTTCGAAGTGAAACAACAACAGTAAAGTTGCAGAGGAGAGAGGACCCTTCCATCTCTCTCTGTCCTATCCCCACTGATCTATCTCTCTCCTTTGCAGCTTTACTTTTCTTTTTTCAAATACACACTCTCTCTCCTCTGCAGACTTTCTCTCTCCACTGTAGACTTTCTTTTATTTTTCTCTCTCTGTCTTATACTCACTAATCTCTCTCTCTCTCATCTGCAACTTTACTTTTCTCTTTTCACTCATCTCTCTCTCTCACGTCCTCTCTCTCCTCTGCATACTTTCTCTCTCTCTCTCTCTGATTTTTTTTATCGAAAGTAAACTTACCCATTTTCTATCCGAAGTTGATGGTGAATCTGTTTCTCCGATAACTCTTGTCCAGTCGGTTCCAATATGTGGCATGTCGTTTTACTTTTGGTGTCCAGTTAAAACTAACTACTTACACGTCAAACTCTAAATAAACCCCAGTCCATTTGCTTCTTCTTCGATGGTTTTTCCCTGAAACTTAAGATTTGATTCAAATTATATTAATGCCCCCTTACCGTCACTCTTCCCCCCTCTATCTCTGTCTTTGTCTTATCCTCTTTGTCCTCTCTCTTTTTACCGTCTGGGCTTAGGGGGGAGGGCGACACTAGAACTAGGGAAACATTGAGTGTAAAGTTGTTATATTGTTTACTCATCAATAAAAAAAAACAAAGTGGTTCAACAAGCCTCTGCGAGGGCTCCTCCACTTCGATTCCACCTTCTCTACTCCAAATTCAGTCTCCACTCGCCTCAAATTGACCTGGAAAAGCCATCAGAACGAAGGTGAATGACGAATGCATCAAACATGACACACATGACAGTTAGAGTTATAAACATGAAATCTGACTACTACAAACATGACAGAAATCAAAGTGCCCGCAAATTCGTTAAAGGTTCGAAGGTATCTCAACATTAAACATTTCCAACTCGCCCTACTCCTAGTATGTCATAATCCACCCAACAGCTCCCCAATTTCCACAATTCCTCCAAAATCCCCAATTCCTCCAATTTCCCCTATTCCCCCAAAATCCTTAATTCCTCCAATGTCTTCAATTCCCCCAATTTCCCCATCTAACTACAACCAATATATCCATTTTCTCCATTAGCCTTCCCCAATTTTACCCAATGTTCAAGACCAACTGTTATTTTTCCCCAATTTCCCTTCTATCCCCCTCCCTCATCAAAACAAGAGCAAGCCTTCCCCAATTGTATGCGGTGTATGTTGCTTGTTTGATGTCCGCTTCTTCTTCCTTCTGTTTTCAAATCTGCAGACTTGCTCTTGTTATTTTTCGAACTCCTTCCTCTTCTTCATTCCGTTTTCAAATTTAAGAGAGAGAGAAGGGGAAATAGCAACCCTTTGGCCTTCCCCTTCCCCTTGAGATGGCAGATTTTTTTTAAAAACTGTCAATTCCCCTTCCATCCACTTGTCTCATTCTCTCTCAACCATAAATGCAACCGGTCTCTCCCTCTATTGTAACCGGTTGGGCTGCAATTTTTAAAGGATTTGAGCTAACTTTTTGCAATTAATATAGATAGGGGATAGGGGGTGCAACAACCCAACCGGGTTTTTGGGTTAGTTTTGCAAATGACCCTGATATATATATATATATATATATATATATATATATATATATACGTGTTTACAACAAAAATATGTATAAAATATTTTTTTATAATTTATAAATTAGTTGGAAAGAGATACGATACAAATTTTGAAAATGATTTAATAAGGTAAAGTAGTAATAATACTCAAACACACCATCTAATATAATTTGAAATAAATATATAATTATTATCATTAGCATAGATCTAAAAAAGTAAAATATAAGCTCCCGTACAAATATTAAAAAATCATAAGCACATGATTGTGTGAATAATTTTGAAGTTAAATATGTAGATGTACATAACTTATTGATTATTTTCATGAGAAAGATGGTTAGAAAGATAGAGAAATTAATAGTGAAAATAAAGGTAAGATGGTAAAAAAAAGATCCTTAAAGGTAGAAAAGTGATCTAAGAAGCCTTATCTAAGATGTAAAATAAGCATTAATAATGCTTGTGAGTCTTAAAATATTATTTATTTTTCGATAGTCATTTAAGATGTCTAAAATAAAAAAATTATAAAATAACACTTGACTCTAATTGATTTTTATAATTAATTTTTGAAATCGAATATTTAAAAATTGATTATTACATGTTCGTTGTATGTAGACATTGTGGGGAATATTGCAATCGGTTAAAAATGATAAATCAACCATTTCAATATCCAAGAATAAAATCAGCCAAGAATTGACGAATGTTCAATGTACGTAGACGATTAAAATATATCACAAATTGACATACAACATATCAAATTAAATAATATTTTAGTATAAAAATAGGAAACAAATATGTTTAAAATAGGAAACAGATATTTTAAAATTTCAGCAATAATATTGACCAATAAGAAAATACCATTTGAATTAAAAATTCAAGTTTAATTGTGAGCGTGACACATCAGCAATATAACCGAAAAGAGATTGCAATCGGGAAAAAAATGGAAACATGTCTCAATATTTACGACAATATAACCGAAAATAAAATAAAAAAAAGGGAATGGATTCAAATCATATTTAAAATAGGAAACAAATATTTTAAACTTTCCATAATAATATTGACCAATAAGAAAATCTCATTTAAATAAAAAATTCAACTTTAATTGTGGGCGTGACACGTCAGCAAAATGCTAGCAGAATTAGTAATATTAATAGATTAATAGATAGATAGATAGATAATAGATAATAGATAGATATATAATAGATATATTGCAATCGGAAAAAAAAAATGGAAACATGTCTCAGTATTTACGGCAATATAACCGAAAATAAAAAAAAATGAATGGATTCAAATCATATTTAAATATAGGAAACAAATATTTTAAAGTTTCCATAATAATATTGACCAATAAGAAAATCTCATTTGAATAAAAAATTCAACTTTAATTGTGGGCGTGACACGTCAGCAAAATGCTAGCAAAATTAGTAATATTAATTAATAGATAGATAGATAGATAGATAGATAATAGATAATAGATAGATAGATAATAGATATATTGCAATCGAAAAAAAAAATTGGAAACATGTCTCAATATTTACGGCAATATAACCGAAAATAAAAAAAAGGAATGGATTCAAATCATATTTAAAATAGGAAACAAATATTTTAAAGTTTCCATAATAATATTGACCAATAAGAAAATCTCATTTGAATAAAAAATTCAACTTTAATTGTGGGCGTGACAAGTCAGCAAAATGCTAGCAGAATTAGTAATATTAATAGATATAGATATAGAATATAGATTACTGAAAATTTGATAATTAACTATTCATAGAAAACTTGCAATGGGGAGATTAATATTTCTTAAATTCTTATAAAACATTAAAAAATATTCTCTGTTCGTCAAAATATGTCATTTTAACCCCGCACACAATTTTTAAGGAAATCGAAAAATATACTGTATTATTTTACCTTGATTTATTACATTGTTTTATTACAAGGATATTTTCGTAAAGTAAAACCCAAAAATACCTAAAATAACATGTTTTTTCGAACAAAATTAACATTTTAAAATGACATATTTTATCGAACGGATGGAGTGTTTAAGAAGGTCATGTGGCTCTTATGCATTTAGAATTGTTTACTCTATATTCTAATACTCCCTCCCATCAACAATATAAAATAAAATGATTTACTTTTCTATTCACATTTTAAAGAGTTAAAAACTATATTAAATATTATTTGTTTACTAATTTAATACTCCATCTGTTAATTAAAACTTGACGTTTTACTATTCACACACGTTTTTTAGGTGTTAAAAACTTTATAAAATATAAACTTTTTTAATAATTTCATATGTAATACAATTAAGTAATAAATTTATAAAAACAAAGGGTAAAATCCACTTATGGTCCATCCCTGAACTTTGATACTTTGTACACATTTGGTCCATCTGTTAGTTAATTTGTTAAATATGTGTTAAGCAATGATATGGAATCAATGTACTTTTGTATTAATTACATGAGTTAGGTTATACAATTGTAATTGCCCGGTATTTGTTTTACTAAATTAAAAAATTAAGTTTTTTTCTTCTCAAAAGTCATCATATATAATAGAGTTTTCTTAAAACAAAGTATATTTTCAAATATATTTTTATCGAAAACACTTTTTTTTTTTACAAAATGTTATAATTTTCCAATAATAGTTTATTTTAAAATATTTTAATGACTAAAATTTCCTTATTTAATTAAAAACATAGTTTATTTTGTTTACACACATAGAATTTATTTTTTATAGCAAAAGTAGAGTTTATTTTTTTTAACAAAACACATTTTAATTTTTTTAATTAAATAATAAATTTTCGGTCATTAAAATACTTTAAAATAAAATATCATCGGAAAATTATACCATTTAGTTGGAAAATAGAAAGTTTTTTATTATAAAATATATTTTTTTAAAACATATATTTTTAATATAATATGTAAAACACATACCAAGAAATTACATGTGTATAACCTAACTTATTCCATTAATATACCAAAATGCATTGATTCTATATCATTATTTAACACATATTTAACAAATTTACTAATAGAGGGACCAAATGTGTACAAAGTATCAAAGTTCAGGGACTGTAATGAACAAAAATAAAGTTCAGGGACCCGTTTGAACATTTGATCAAAGTTCAGGGACTATATGTGAATTTTACTCTAAAAACAAATGTTGAAAAATGTTAATATTTTATATAGTTATTATCATTATAAAAAAGTGGGAGTATTTATTATTAAATTTATTAAATTACTAAAAAAAAATTATATATAATTTATAGCTCGTTAAATAACTATATAAAAAAAAAGTAAAATAAATAACTATTTTATATAGTTTGTTGGAGCTGGTAAAGGAGAGAATTACATAACACAAGGTTGAAGGTTTGCGGGATATCAATCATTATGTAGACAGTCGGTGATAGATATGCAATCGGAGGGTACGTTTCCTCTTTAATTTGCTACCAAATGCATAAAGAAACACAGCAATGCTCTCGTGTGGATGAAGTTTGTGTTGGAGGCTACCCTTTCATTTGCTGCTGTTGATACCATTCTTAACGTTGTTTTCTAGCCTTTGGCTTTTGTTGGAATGAAGTGGGAAATTTCTTGCAGTCGCCATTTTGTTGGTATGCAAAGTAGAGGAGGTCCTTTGCTGCCTGAGTTGTAACTTCAACTGATGCATATTTGGTATTTTTCCCCTCACATGTCTCTGTTTCTGTTTAGCAATCGGATGGGTTGAGTTTGCTGTTTAGGTTGGTGATTTCAGGATGCACCCAAGTTGTTCGATAAAATGCCTAAGAAATTACCCTCGGTGCATTTTGCTCCTTGCCCTTTAGTTTTTCCCAGCCTACGTACATGTGCTACTTCAATTTCAGTTTCTCACAAGGTGGATGGCATTGTGCTTACTTTAGGATGTATGATCTTAAAAGTTATTAAATCGTTTATCACTGATCTTACTCCTAGGATTGTTCCTGATAGGAACGCAAATGCTCCAGCAGCAGCTGATATGATTAAGGAACTGATTGAAAATATCTCTTCATACATCTGTTTCATCTTAATTGCCTGCCAATCTATGTTGAGTGGCTGAATAACTGGAATAAGTTTGATGCGAATTCTTCTAGCAAATGGACTTGTCCGAGATGATACTATCCAACCCTCAAAAACCCACCGGTATGATGCAGCTGGTTTTTAGGTGAGCTGATATTTGTTGATGCCCCATGACATGTATTCATGTTATTCTGTCCGTTGATAGCTCATTAGTTTGTTTGTTTCACACTGTAGTATATCAAGATATTCTCTGGCCAATCTTCTTTATGTATGCGCTATCGGTGGTTGACTGATTAACATTAACCTAAAATTCTAAATTGATCATTGGCTAAAAGAAGAAAAGGCAATGAAAAATAAGCCAACAACTTACTCATCAACTCTAATGATCAGTTCCTTCCCATGTCGAAGGATTATGTTGTACCCTATATTGGTCTTTTGTATCTTTTGATCGTGGAAAATAGCCATTCTGCATTAACATCTTCAAACCCTACTCTTTTATTCTTCTGATTTTTTCCTCTCACAGTTAAATGGAGCATGTTAGAGCTGAAAGGAATCTGCTGGCAGAAGTGGCCAGTCATTGCATTGATAAACTTTATTACTCATTTCAAGATGATTAGTACTATTAGTGTGTATTTCTTTCAATGCTATTGGAAATCTTTGTATCTTATTTTTTTATTTTGTTTTCTTTGGTGAGAAGATCATTGGCTAAACTTACTCAGGTTGGCCTCATTAGGTTACTCCAGAATATGCTCGTTGGTTTTCTTTATATAATAATTCTCCCAATCTCCCTCGCTTCTCTTATCGTCTCTCCTTGTTTAGTTTCACTAGCTTTTTAGTCTCTTAACTTTTGATTTCTTATTCCCCACCCTTGTTTACATGATGAGCATCATTGTACCTTTTATTTCCTCATCCGCTCATAATGTGCCACTAAAGTTGACCAACCAATTTCCTAACTATTGTGATCTTCCTGTTTACTAATTACAGGGCTTCAGGAGAGCATGAATCCTCCCATAGAGTGAAATCTGAACTGCTTCTTCAGGTAGATGGGTCAATAACAGCACTTCTGGTGAAGATCATAAAATAGTAATGGGTCTGGCAGCTATTAATTTTCCAGGGCATAGATGAGGCACTCAGGTAATTTTCACCTTTACATTGTGTGTCATTAATTTTTCCCTGGCTTTGGTTAATTTTAAGCCCAGACCAGCTTTGGAATCCTCAAATATTTTATCAACTCGAAATATTACTGGCTTTGGTTGATTTGAGTTGTTGATTATCAATTTTAAATCTGCTGAGGTGAATGCATATTACATTTCCTTGATGCTAAAATAGAATGATCTTTGTATTGTTATATTCTATTCCATTTTCTATCTATGTTTTTCATACCACCATCCATTTCGACTTTGAATTAGCTGCTACTTGTGCAGAAGGAACTGCACAACTTTGCCTTTGACTATTTTGTCAATGGGCAATGTGACTCACTAGAGCTAATTGTTCTTTGCTTCTTTTGCCATGAAGTAGCAGCTGAGTAACCATTTTTCATTTGGAGATCATTAGGACCAGCCTCTCTGCAATGTACAAATAGCAATGCAAGTCTCTGCCTTCATTATGAACAACTAGAAGAGACTTTTGAATAGGCAGATTTATTTTGGAGCATGTTTTGCCACACCTGGTGCACCACTATGTCTATGTTTACCTTGTCATTATAATGTAGGGGTGGGCGCGGGACGGGACGGGATGGGATGGGGGTCGTCCCGCGTAATTTTTGCGGGACGGGACCGGGACGGGATTCACTATTTTTTTTTCAATCCCGCACGGGCCTTGTCCCTCAAATAAAAAACATTATAAAAAAAAATATAAAATTCCTATATATTTTGCGGTTTTCAAAGGCATAACCTATATAGATTTATAATATTTTACATTTTTTCTGATATATATACACTCTATACATATTATACATATAATTAGTAATTACACACTATAAAAAATACATGCACAACATAAACACAGTGCATATATATATACAGTATGTATGATCAAAAAAATAAATAAACAGTATGTAAGTGTGTATATGTGTAAGTGTACATACACTGTGCACATATAAAATGTATAATTAAGTATATCATATACAGTATGTACAAAATACAAGTAAAAGGGTATATATACACTGTATCAGTATGTATATATATACAATGCAGTATATAATAATAATAATAATAATATGCGGGACGGGACGGGATTTGCGGGATACGAAATCCTCGTCCCGCGTCCCGTCCCACATAATATTTGCGGGACGGGATTCACTATTTTTTTTTCAAATCCCACCGGGATCGGGACGGGACCGGAACGGGTCCGGGATTTGCGGGATTTGTGCCCACCCCTATTATAATGTATTCAAACCTTTGGATCTACTACATAAGGTGATCATTCCACTGTAATTCTATAAATTTTGTTTATCCTCTTCACCCTTGTAAGCCCAGCATTGGATTGCCCAAGCTCACACAGAAACAGCTATCTAAATACAGTATAAACTAACAAGGCACTTCAACTGCATTATAAAAGCCAGCAAACTGAAAGGTACCTGATCAGAAAGACACTCCATCAAGACTAACCAACGGAAATCTGATTACAGAATAGTTGGATATTCAAATGATTTGTTATAAGACCTAGACGGCCAAGCACCAAACAAGCTCTTTGTGAAAACAAGTCCTTACAAGTCACGCATCAAATCTCCCATTGATGCACCTACCTCTCTGGTTGCTTCTTGCAAGAGTTGAAACCTGAAAACAAGTCAAGTACGTAAATCGTCCATTGCCGCACAATGCTCTCCCAAGGCATTGGGAGAAGTAAAAGATAAGCAAATGAAGAATGCAAAAGGCACATAACTAGAATCAAGATCAAAGAGCAAACTCACATTCAGATTCAACGCGTTCCTCTTTTGGGTTTCCATATGAAGAGAAATCAGGGAGAGAGTTTATCCAAGTTTGGCAATTTTCAACCATTTTGCTATGTTTTGATAAAATGGCCACTGTGTCCAAATCCGGTAGAATCTTGTTGGCGTGCATTTTCTGAATTAGCTCGTCAATTCTTGTACCATTCTTCTCACGGGCAAATCCACTGAGCAAGGCATTATAAATTGCGACATCTGCGGAGCAACCCTTGGCTTCCATTTCAAGAAGCAAATTGTGTGCATTCTCGAGCAAACTTGCTTTGCAATACCCATTTATCAATGTGTGAAAAGTAATGACACCGGGGGAACAACCCTTGGTGTTCATTTCAAGAAACAAATCATGTGCATCCTCCAACATCCCGGCTTTGCAATACCCATCTATGAGCGTGCTATAAGTCACGACATTACACTCGAAGCCACAACATTTCATCAAGGAAAACACCCTCCTTGCATCACTAATCCTTCCTTCTAAACAAAGCCCTTTGATCAAACAATTATAAGTGACCACATCAGGAAGTTCACCCCTTCGGGACATCAATTCTAACACTTTGTTTACTTGTTCAATACTCCCTTTCTTGCAAAGATTGTTAATTATAACAGTGAAAGCCACCACATCTGGCACAATACCATCTCCAATCATATTCTCCAAGATCATGTTTGCCTCCGCGTCATTTCCATATTTGTAAAGCCCATTAATCAAAGAATTATAGGAAATGACATCCGGAGAAATGCCACTTCTTTGCATTTGTAGAAAAAGCTCTTTAGCCGTGTCAAATTGCCCTTCTTTACACAATCCATCAATCAAAGAATTATATACAATAACATTGGGGGAGACACCATCAGAGAGCATTTTTTAGAAGAGCTCTTTGGCCTTACCGATTTGCCCCCGTTTACAGAGCCCGTTGATCATAGAGGCCTAAATAATGACATCCGGGTAACAACCACTACCCTGCATTTCCAAGAGAAGCCCTTCTGCTTTATCTACATCCCCTTCTTTGCATAGTCCGTCAATCATAGTAGAATAAGTAACTAGATTGGGTCCACAAGCACCATTGGCGTCCATCCTTTTCATGTTGCTAAATAAACTCATAGCATCGTCCACTTTCTTTAAGTGGAAAAGACCTTTGAGTAAGGAAGTTATGGTCACATTGTTGGCTAATATTCCCCTACGCTTCATATCATTGTACACACACATAGCTTCTTCCATCTTCCCAATTATGCAGAAACCATCGACTAAAGTGCTATATGTAACTATGTTTGGGTGCTCGCCTCTCGATATCATTATTTCCAAAACCTCCATTGCTTGTTCTACTTTCCCTTTCTTGCAAAGTGAATTTATCATAATGTTAAAAGTCACCGCATTAGGATGAACATCATTATCTATCATTTCAACAAGGAGAGACTTGGCATCTTCTTCCAAACCCGAGCGACACGACCCATCAATCAAACAATTGTAAGAGACAACATTCGGAGCAATTCTTGTCTTGTGTTCTTTAGTACCAGATGTAGGCCACTCCAAGCATCGACCGTCAATCAGAACATAAGACGTTGTGCTGGGTTTACAATTCTGTTTGGCAATTCCCACCTTACCATGCACCATGTCTTGATGTAATTGAAGGGCTGTGGCAGCATTCCCAGTCTTGCACAAACCATAGATTATAGTGTTGTAAGTAACTACATCAGGAGTGCAGCCCAACCGAATCTCCTTTGAAATCAAATCAAGAGCTTCAAACAATTTCCCCTCCAAACACAATCCTTTGATGAGTGAAGAAAAAGTAATGATGTCCGGGCGATACCCATTCTTCAACATAAGGCCCAAAGCAGAGAATGCAGCACTCCCTAATCTCATTCTAGAATAGCAGTTGATCAAAATACTGATGATGATTGGATCTGATCTCGACCCAAGAACACCTGATATATCTAATGTCTTGTAGAAAGAGACGGCAACAGAGAAATGCTTGCACTTAATCAGAGCACTCAATAGTGTAGAAAAACACGAATTTGGGGGTGAAGGTCTCATAGAGAGCATGTGGTGAAAGAAGTAATGGGCATCACTGATGTCAATTTTGCCTGATTTGCAATCAGTTTGTAGGAACCTGTCAAGTGCACCCCTTTTGCCATTACGAGAGATAAATGAAGAGAGTTTTCTGATGTCGACTCTAGAAGACATTCTCTATTGCAATAGGAGAACAAATGAATGCAATAGGAGAACAAATGAAGAGGACTAGAGAATGAGAGGAGGCTACCACATGGTGTCAAATGAAGAGAGCAAAGGCAATACACTGCAAACAAAGGTGAGGGCTTTTAATAATTGATTTAGCATACACTCCACAAGCTACCAAAATGAACTTCAGGTGGCCGCTAAAATACCAAATGTATCTTCCTCTTCTAAGTAGCTAATCAATTTCAAGCAAACGTTCAATCTAGCAATGAAAAAGAAGCAACAAAGTAAGAATGTGGACAAGTGGAGAGAGATGGAGAGAACAAAGTGCAGATTCGCATAGCATTTTATAATTGGATGAATTTCAAGAGATGAAAAGCATACCATGGCCGGCGACGATCGACAGAGGGAGACGCCCAGGGACAGAGACAGAGAGAGCGGCAACAAGGATATGATGTGAGATAAGATGTGTTATCCGTGTTAAGAAGGCTTTGTTTGTTTGATATAGGGGTGTCTAAGAATGTACTCCGTATCATTTATCATTATTATTTTCATTGCTTTGTGTCATTTTGTGTGTTTTGTTCTTGGTTATTTGTTTTTGTCTATTTTTATGACAATATTTAGTAAATCGAAAATATTCTCTCCACACATTTTGGAAAAAAGGTAGGTATATCTCCACTCTCCATACTTGCCCTGTGTGGAATATACTCATATTGTAGGTGTGATTTTGCCTTGGGAATTTAATAGCAACCCAAAACCGCCCTAATATGCCAATTGCCAAGAGATTTGAATTGATTTCTTGCAATGCCTCCTTAAACACATCAATCCTTCAGAAAGAGCAACTTGTAGTCTTGTATGACAGATAAACATGAAATGTTGTTTTATTACCATTCCAACCTATACACTAAGCAAGCCTATTAACATAGTCAAGCAACTACTAACAAGTATAACCATCCAACCCTTGGTTGGCCGAGCCGCCATGGAATTGACGAGCGATTCCTTGAGCTTGTCAACACCACAATATGCTTACTTTTCTCATTGTTATAGGACTCTTTTGTACACTTGTGAAACATGTATCTGTGTCGCCTTGAGGGTACCTCTAATCTAAGAGATTTACATTTATATCAGTAGATTGAGAACTTGGTTATAAATGTTTTACTGAGAAAGAGTGATTTAGTTGTAGTTTAGTAAAAGTAGATGCTGTTGCTGAATCTACCTAGTACCTAGAGACATGAACAAGTTCTATCAACAAACAAAAAGAGAGAAGAAAAAGGTATTTTTCATCATGATTTTGGCATTCATTATGCTTAATCCACAAAGCAATAACCTCAACTTGAAGCTTAAAGTATATAGATATAAAATCCCTACACTGAAAAAAAACAATAGAACACAATTCAGCAACTTTTCCTTTTGATGATTTCCAGTCAATATCTTTGATTGTCCATTTGTCCCTTTAAGAAGGCTCGGATAGCACCACGAACGCTTAAAGATCGTTAAAGCGCCTTTGATGGATGACCAAAGCCGCTAGCAACTGGTAGACAACACTAGCACTGTGGACTCTTGACTTGTGCAAGTTAAGAGTCCTAATGGTGCCTTTTTGAGTTACTTGACAGCTTAGCAGGAACACTCAGACAGCTCAGAAAGAGTCTCCATCAAGCCTCTCAAAAAAGGAATCATCGAGCTACTCCTTGAAGTGGCGGTGAACTACTTAACGCAACCATTAACACAGCCACGAGAAAGGAAGAGAGTGTAGATTTGGCATAAATTACCCACTTTTTTTTGTATTGTTTCTGAAACTGCTAATGCAGTGGGTATGTATCATCACTTACAAGATCAACAATAGGCCTTACAGGGAGCCTTGTCTCATCTAGTAAGTTTGTACACAGGAAGAACAATATCCTTGAGAACCAAAGAGCAATGTATCTTGATGCAGCAAACCGAATCCCGACAGTTCAATATGCGTTTGATGGAATGAAATCAGCTATTACTTGAGGTAAGTAGGCTGTAGGTATGTATCCATCAAAGTTATAACTGAACTCATAATTTGAGCACATGATACTGAATCAGTGATACAATTCAACATTTCCTGCCCTACAAAAGAAACTGTAATAAGCATCAAAGGGTTTGCAAATAGCCCAAAATGAAATCACAAACAGATGGAGACTTTATGAACATTAAGCTATGAGTGCTAATCCCAATTCATCATTGAGACAATAAGTCGTCGTTTTGATGGAAAAAAATATAGTAATTACCAGCACAAGCTGATGAACAGCAACCAACAGACATTCAATCAAACCCTAATTTATCTCAATCTCATTCATAACCAATCAATCATTTTTGTATATGATCATACAAATTCATCATTCATACATGTTTACGAACCGATTGTATAGAATCTAAAACCACCAAATCAACAATCAACACGAGTGTCGATATATGATTGACTAGTACAAAAAATCCGCAAGCACACCTTCGTAAATTTCCAATTCCCCGAAGTGGCCTGCAAATTATCCCTCAATTGTATACCCCCTTAATTACAATCATAATAAGAACCTGGGATCAAGTCCAATTTTGTCCGTCACGTCTTCAATTTCTATCGCTTCCCACCCTGAACACTGGAACCATCGATGAATCAGGACGGGCGACGCGTCGATAAAGCTCCGATCTTGACAAGCTCTAATCATACTGGGTTGCTGGATTTGGATTTGCAGCTAATGAAACATGGAATCCTCTTCGTCTTGCCAGAAAAGGAGCATGACAAGGCATCGGCGGGCGATGTAAAGGCGGGCCCTTTGTTGCCTGACGATCGTCTCAATCTTCCTCCGGCAGCTGGACTTCCGGCGAACTGATTGGTGGCCCGGCTGGGATGATGAATACAAGGACTTCATGGTTGATTGATTAGCAGAGAGGGTGATAACAATGGTGGAATTCGGATATGATAAAGTGGTGGTCATCATTGAGGGTGTTTATATATACTCCGGATTTCCCAAGATTTGACTAAGGTGTGTGGGCCCGGTAAAATAAAGTTTTATATTCTGGAATTTGGTTCATCTTTTTTGTTTTGACATATCTACCCTTTTGGCACGTTTTTATTATTATTATTATTGAAGTGATTCAATGTACTAATAATGAAACAAATTCTGTATTTACTTTGTTATCCTATATATACCCTTTATACCATATAATAGGAAATTCGTATATATCGAAAAATTGAATAACTTGGTAAAAATGTAATTAGCATAACGGCTTTTCTATCCTATATCCCAAGGGCATATGATAATAAGCCCAATCGGGAAATATTTTTCCTATATACACCCGTTTTAACTATTTTTAAATTAGATTATGAGGCTCATCCATTTCCTTTTAGGGTTTTCTTTACCAATTAAGTATCCTTATCCAATGTCATTAGGTCACACAATAGACAAACCGTTAATATAAATGGGAGAATTTAATTAATATAGATGAGTTAGGAAAAAAAAATACTCCGCTTGTATTCGTATAAACGAATATAAAATATTAGTAATAAGTATAAAATTATTAAAACAAATAAAATAATATTTTATATAATTTTTAATTTAAAAATATAATAACAAATCAAACAAGTATTTTGGTATTTGGAAAAGGGAAGAAAAGAGAGCAACGAGTATTTTGTATTAGGAATTCAACCTGTTCCTGTCTTCTTAATTTTTGTTTTGTTCTTTTTATTTGTATTTTGTAGTGTATTATAACGGTTAGTCTATTTATTGATTCGTCGACTCTTTAAGAAATCAAGTATTGTGTTGTTTGATCTCCTCAAATATTTGTCGGTATCCCAAAAAAAATGAGAGGGGTAAATGTGTAAAATGAGAAGAGAGAGAGAGAGAGAGGCAAATAGGCATAGCAACCTCATTCATTGGAGTGGAAAGAAGAAGAAAGGAGAGTGAAGTTGAAGAGGTGACCAATCCACACATCCAAAGGGGCATCCAACAAACAACAAGATAAGACGTTAAGACGTGTGGGGAAGCAAATGAAGGTAAGGTGGGCCCATAGGGGTGATGGGGTGGGACCCACAAAACGCCCACCCTTCCAAAACGCACACAACTACACAATGGAATGCAGCAACCGCCAACGTTAGCAACCCCTCTTTCCTCGTGTGTTCCACGTAGCCGGTCTTTGTCGTGTTTCCAACCTCAGTCTCTCTCATATGTCACATCTCCCATTTCTTCACATTTCCTTTGTAGAAAATTACGGTTCATGTCGGCCTTCTAGACATTCATGGGGTACCTATGATAGAGACTCTAAACTACTCTTTATAAATATATCATTTGTTTTTAAATCATGTACACTTTTTTAAATGCTAAAATTATATTATCTCCCTTTAATTAAAACTTTACGTTTTACTATTTATGCACATTTTTGAGGTGTTAAAAAATATATAAAATGTTAATTTTTTTTTAATAATTTCATACTTAATTGTAGTATGAATTTATAAAAACAAATGTAAAAAAATATTAATATTTTATATAGTTTTGTATCATTATAAAAAATCGTGCATAAATAGTAAACGACAAGTTTTAATTAACAGATAGAGTATAAAATATTAAAAGATTTAAATAATATTATCTACGTTTTTTAATGTATTAAAAATCTATTAAATATAAACTTTTTTCAAAATTTTAATATAATTTCAAACTTATTAAAATTATTTTTAATAAAAAAAAAAATTAATATAATTTTGAAAAAATCTATTAAATATAATTTTAATATAAGTTCAAAATTATATTAAAATTATATAATGTTATAGACTTATAGTTGGTCGAATTTAGCCCGCTCCTCCGTCTTTGTTTGAGTTCAAGTATAAGTAGGAATCATTATTAAATCACATCACTTCAAGTTGGAATCATATTAAATCAAGTTATAGTTAGTCTGGTTAACGAAGTGTGATTTAAAGTGAAAAATGATCATAAATATAGTAATCAAATTTTATTTTATTTTTTTGGTTCATAGGTAGACACCTGGGTCATTACAATATGGATGGGGGATTCGAGGTTTGGTTAAGCCTATTCCTTATGAGATTTGTTTCTAGTCCGAATTGCATTAGATTCTAATTCAATCTTCATATATTAAACTTGGATTTTTCTAACAGAATATATCCTTAATTGGGAAAAATTCACTAAATAAAAAAGATTGAATTTTGTTTTTTAAATAACTCAAAATTTGAGAAATTTTAAACAATTAATAGTAATAGGTTATAGAAAAGTAACTATTCGAATTCAAATTGAGTTTGGATTAATCGGATCCATCGAATCTTTGGTACCATTTACTTGCGATGCTCATAAGTCATAAGCTTCCAAATTCCAAACCCCCGCCGCAAATGAAAGCGACCCAATTTATATTGTAATCAGAAATGGCATTTAAAAATTGGGGGGGGGGGGGGGGGGTATATCATGCGATTTGGTATAAGCAAAGTAGCCGACTTTAACGACAACATCTCCCTCACTTACTCCTCCAAGATAAGGTTATCAAATACCACGTTTTCAATCATAGTGTGCAGGCCGCCTTACTCTAGAACATGGGCCTAAAATCAGTTCATGGTATCAATATATTTGTCCCTTAACAAATTAGGTATGTTTCCTGTAACAGCTAAACACCTGTACCTGAAAATTAGGCATCTAAACTTCCTTGTACATGTTGTGCAAACGTTTTATTTGGATTTACAAATTTCAATGTGTTAATGATGCAAGGCATTGTGTGATATGTGTATGATTCATGGCTTGGTGTTGGTGGGGTAGTATTTGTCCAGGAGCTTCTCCGTGTACTCGCCGAATGTAAGACACCCGTTTGATTCGATCAGCTGAAAAGGGCAAAAATGTCGGTAATTGAGATCGATGCAAACAATAAGGGCGAGAAATAGGGATGGAGAACAACCACCTCTGTATGGATATGCACATTTTCGGGGAATTTAAGCTCCTCGTCCCTGCAAAACGAGGAATGATCGGATAATTTATTACAAAACGCGTTCGTGTTAGGTGCAATGAGTCACCGTGTATCAAGGATGGACCTACCAATCGGGCTGCATGAACAATGCGAAGGTTGAACGTTCGAGAGATGCAGCCTCCTTTGCTTGTGGTGCCTATTTCGACAAGCATGTAAGAATGAAGGTGAAAGTGATGCTAAATAAACAAACAAAGTGAAAAGTACCCGGACGCAGTGTGGGGTTGCACAGAGATAGCCTCCGGATAATATCTCGGTGGTCTCACCGATCTGATATGCTATTTCATCTTCCCCGTAGATAGCCTATTATTGTTCAGACCAAAAATAAAATAAAATAGATAAACTATTGAAAAGCATCATATGACTCAAACACAGGTGATGTTTTTTCCTTTTACTGGCATGATACAGAAAACAGGTGAGGTTTTGAATAAATAATATTTCACACTAAGAATATAACAATCTATTTATCTTTCATGAGACAACTAACAAAATTTTCTACTTGATTTGATTTCAGTTTTTACTTTCATAATGTACAGAAGTGCTCATATTTTCATAGCATGATTCATCATGTCTAGATTCTAAAATATGTTGATGTTTTCACTTTTCGGTCAGGAACTGGTTAATGTTTTCAATTGCTATGTCAAAATATCATTTGATGATCCAACATGTTGATCTAATAAGGTCAGGCGAGGGAGAGATTTACTTTAACTATTTGGCCACTCCTTGTTTTGATGTAAAGGCCAGCATCACTGTCAGTGCAAGGGATTTCTATGCCGTCTCTCGAGTAGATGCTGCATGTGAGTCCTAAATCAAATGGTCAAGGATATAAGATTTTTTTTCACCTTTGCAAGGAAAAGAGATGAAAGAAATGACTAGGAATACTCTTTTACCATTTCTCTGATTCCACCTAAAACAGAAGTGCTAATATTTTCATAGCATGGTTCATCATATCTAGCTTCTAAAATATATTGATGCTTTCACTTTCCAGTCAGCAACTGCTTAAGGTTTACAATTGCTATGTAAAAATATCATTTGATAATCCAACATGTTGATCTAATAAGGTCCTGTTTTTCATGGTAGAAAATGAATGGTCCTACAATTTGGAAAACTCGTGAGAACAAATCTTGTTTTTCATGTAATATAGACCTGAATGTATACGTTTGCTCTTTTTCATCTTCCTTTTATGCTTTTTGATTCCTAAATAACCAAGTTTGATGAATTCACAATCTGAGGACTCTAGCTGAGATTTGCAGAGCCTAATACAGACCTGAATCTTGTTTTTCATGTAATATAGACCTGAATGTATACGTTTGCTCTTTTTTATCTCCCTTTTATGCTTTTTGATTCCTAAATAACCAAGTTTGATGAATTCACAATCTGAGGACTCTAGCTGAGATTTGCAGAGCCTAATACAGCCCAAAAAAATAATTGTCATAATTACTGTAATTGTTTAGAACCATGAGAAAATACAAAGACATGAAATCAATTTGATTACCTGTGAGGCTGCCATGGTCAGTATGCCAACCACACCAAGATGACATCAAACCATCAACATTGGTAGAAGCACTGTTGACAAGGTTCAAAAAAATTAAAAAAAAATAAAAATTCAAGACATTGTGCTAATTTGGCACTTATCATTCATATTCATAAATCAAATTTTGAGCGGGATAAATTGGGAATGTTATTGTTGTTGTTTTTGTATTCATATATCAAATGGCGCAAAGAGATTATGGAGGAAATATTACACTCACAGGTAAACTGTTGGGACTCTTATTAGCCAAGAAGAAATTAAGGCTGTTGGAAGGGCAATATGGTCTTTTGACAGGTCTGCAGAATCGATTAGGAGGGAATGTTAAGAGTCACAGGCTGTGATCCTTGTTAGATCACAGCTGCGAGGTAGTTTAATACTGTAGAGGGCTATGTCCCTAAGGTCTTTTTTATCTAGTAAGTAATCATTTGGGAGGCTTTTGCCTTGGCCAGAGAGTTGCTCTTTTAGTGGCCAGTTGAGGTTTACCTCTCTCGTGGCTCAGTGAATACCCTTGGTTCCCTGAGATTTGTATCCCGTTTTTTGTTCAATCCTGGGAATTGAACTTGTGTGAGTTGCTTGGTGTGTTTTCCTGATTTTACGCTATATCACAAATTGCCAGGGCATTGAAAATTCAACGAACAAAATTTATAAATAAACCCTGTAATTTTAGTTAAAGGTTACTAAACACGGTCACCAATGAAATACAAGTAACTGGTTTCTCAATTTCATATTGACCACGGAAAAAAGCAATGTTTCCAGAGCTGGTTGAATGGAAGAAGACTCTGAATTGATTACCTCCGTTGTGTTGGAAAATAGTAAAGCAACCTCCCCTTGTGACACCGTGAGCGTTGAAGTATTTGTTCAAGGCTTCCCTTTGCTCCTGTGTGCATTCCCCTGGAGACTGCAAAAGATTCAGAAAATCCACGAGCAGATGTGTCCAAAGAAATAAAAACAAGCATTACTGGTGGAAGAAGAATCAGAATTCACAGAACTTATACTGTGAAGAAAACCCGAATACAAAGGCAAATACAAACAGCCAATATTAAGGATTTTAAAAGCAGCCTAGTGAAAAGGTATAGCATCGAGAATTTACCATATTCATCGCAATGATATGCTACAAGTTCACCGACATTAAAAATCATCTTCCCAAGAGACTTGAAAGCTGCATATATGAACAGTAAAAAAAGGTCAGTTTCTTAGGGAAAAAAACAAAAGAACTTTTAACTCCAAGTATACCATATCAGAATCACATCTGAATATCGCCAAAAGCAATTTCCAAAATGTGGCAGAGAGATTATTGTACTAGCTAATGTCATGCGGCTGAGTGAGATGGTAGATGCAGGCATGCAGCTTCAACAACTACAGAAATTGCCTGCATACATTTATTTGTTTTAATGGTTTTTACAAGAATGATGGAAGTGCATCAAAGGTATGAGCATGATTTCCCCAGACGCATAAATTTCTATACTTCACTTTTTCCCACTTTAAGACTTATGTGATGCCTTTGATACTCCATGCAGTGGCGGAGCTAGGGGGTGCAAGGGGGTGCTCGAGCACCCCCCTAGCCAGGAAAAAAATAAAATAAAATTTGCATATATTTAGTATTTTTAAGGTAATATAACATCTTTAAATGATATTTGAAACAAAAGTGCTATCTAACTCAAGTGGTAAAGTAAAGGGAGGAAGGAAGTTAGGAAGGAGAATCAAAACGTCTTGGTTTCAAATCTCAAGTCCCTCACTTTTTATTTGCTTTAACTATATCATCAATTCTTCTTCATTTCTCTTTATATTTTTTGTTTCTATCAACTATTTCATTAAAAAAAATGTGATAATTATGTTTACATTATACATTTAACCTTTTATTTCAATATTCTTTTAAAAGTAATTCTTCGTGATTTTTTCTTATATTGTTTGTTTCTCTTCTATTTTTTTGGTTACTCTCAACTATTTAAATACAAAAATCATTAAAAAAAAATCACAATTTTAGTTTTTTTTTTCAATATTTTTTAAAAAATCTTCTTAATAAGTGCACACACAAAAATTTACGAAATTTTTTTAGCATCCCCCTGACGGAAATCCTGGCTCCGCCACTGACTCCATGAACAAAGGCCAGCAAGTCAATCATGCATGGGAGTGTAGGAGTGCCTTCAAAGCACATTCCAAAATTTTAACAACTATCAAAAGCTATCAGATAATAATAACGCTCCATGTTAGATTTAGTCATATAATATACTCCCTCCATCTCAAAATTTAAGTCATTTTAGACTAATTTAGTTGTATCAAAATGATTTCTCAAAAAAGTTGTATCAAAATGTATGTCCTTTTAGGTTTTCTAGGTAGGGGATAGTAATCATTTGTATTGATTGTGTGTTGTTGATTTTTTTAAAGATTTTGATTGGTTAAAAAATGTAATGGGTATTAAAAAATAATAAAATTTATGAAAAAGTCAGTGGAATGATGATGTTGATTGAGAAGTGGTGTTTTATTAAAACTTGTGCAAAATCCTAAAATTACTTAAATTTTGAGACGGAGGGAGTAAATTAAAAGGACTATACAATATACATACCATCTTCCAGTTCTGGCAATGAACTGTCAGGCCAAATATTTCTTCCACAATATGATGGATACCTGAAGAGAAGAAAGAATGTGGTAGGTGAATAATCATTCCAGTGCAAACAGGCAATCAAATTTCAGTGCAAATATAAGAGACTTGAAGTATCACATTCATACACTGAAGGGGATTAGATTCTAAATGTGCTGCCATAGTGTCATGACGTGTAACAAACTCAATCCACAACTGTTACCTCTGAATAAGGGATTCATCTGTTGTTGGAACATCAATCATCGGATTTGCATAGAATGATCCTTTCAGTGTATCTATACAACAAAAGTAGGCAAAAGTCTGAGAAATAAATGTAACAAGAAAAACTATATACTCATTATACTGCACCCTGAATAAAAGAAAATACCGATTGTGATACATGATTTTGAAAAGATTGTTGTCTAGAAGCTATCCAAGAACTATGTCAGGAGAGTAATACACTAGCATTAATATTTTCAGAAACTAAAGAGTAGAATATGTATCAGCTTCTGCTTATCAATTATTACCAGGTAAGTCCAATCAAAATACTTCACATGCCAGATCAAGTTTAAAGAGAATTTTTAACCAGTAAAGTTGAAATAGTTAGGCTAAACCTTTTTGTATTATACACATATTGCCAGCATGATAAATTTCTAGTTAATGGTAAGGACTGTGTTCTGATGAGGCAAATAGGAAATCATTGTGAGAACTGAAAAGCAACGATAAAATAGAAGGCATTCACCAAGCTTCCCAGATTCGAGCTTCTCTTTCCCATGACTCCATCCAAAATTATACCTGAAGAGTTTATCCACAAAATTTAATTACCTGTATCTAATATCACAGTTAACAATAGGATAAAGGTTAACTAAATGACGTGTTTGAAAATGTAGATCCTTCAAAGAGGTAACATATGAGCTTGAGATAAGCAACTTAAAGCTAACCTACCCTGCAGTAGCTAATTTAAAAAATCCAATCCCCTTCCCTTCTGAAGACTCTTCTGCTAATGCTCTCACTAAATTTTAGTCCTTTTAAGAGCTGTTTTCCTACATATGCTTGTCTTTCATCAGAAAATCATTAGAATAACAACACCAGAGGTACATAATGTAGAAAGACCAAGTGAAGTCAAACAATGAAGGATCGACACAAACTTGTATACTGTATAGCCATACTAAAACTCAAGAGGCCTTTCCTTCACCAGCCCAGGCCCTCCTACTCCCCTAGGAACCAATACATTTTTGTACAGTATATTATGACTGTTGGGTGGAAATAAATATCTTGAATTCAATTACCTGCTATGAGGATCCTCAATTTTCTTCTTTTCTTCTTCAGGCAGATTGGCTAATCTGTAAAAATAAATTGATTAGCAACGGATATATAAACATGACAAACTCATCAATGGAATTTTGTATCAAACTTAGAACCTAGGTGAAAGGAGTAGTAGCTTTCGACGTAATGCAGAATAGCCTGGGACCTGACAGAAAAGACATCAAACAAACCATTAAATTGTATTGCCAAAAACATAGAGATTAGCTTTTGCACATGATACTGATCAGACAGAAATATATCATTATTATAAATGCTCAACTACTAGAAAAAAATGGGGAAAATGTGCAAATGAAAAGCAACATTTGCATTACAGAAAAGAGCATATTCTATTGTTTCAAAAAATTAAAAAATTTTAACATTAAAAGGAATCATTTTCACCCCTAGAGATTGCTGCTGTTAGGATATAGAAAAGCCATTTTAATCATACACCTGCTGATACCCAACAATACCTTAATCAACGGTTTAGAAACTTTCCAAACCCACCAATGATTATCCTAGAATGTGAGAACCATGTTGAGAGTTGGAATACTACATCATTGAAATACAAACACTGACCAAAACAAGTAATCACCAATCAACCAAAGGAGATTATATCCCAAATTCGATTAAACTCTCATGTCCCTAGAAAGGGGCATCTATAACAAGTAACTAGGTTTTTGTGTGCACAATCCAGCAATCAGCACAAGCACAACACCCATAGGTAAAACCCTATTCCAAATCAAGCAACCAAGTAGAGAAAGCACATACATCTGAAACAGATATGATCCCAAGCCCTTCCGGCCCCAAACCCTTCTCGATCATCGCCGACAAATCTGCTTCCTTGGCCTTCAAAAACAAATTTTCAACACAAAACAAACCAGCGCGTCACAAATTGGTCACTATAATCACAGAACTAGCAAGAACAGCTATCAGTAAATCGAGCAAATTCCGAATCCGAAACAAAACCATGTTATCGATACATACTTGGAGATCCGAGAAGGAAATGGCAATAGGATGTACAACAGGAGCGCGATTAACATTCGTAGAACAGCTAGACATCTTCAGCTGACCTTGCGGGAAGAAATTCCTGAATCTAGGGATTTTATTTCTTCTCGGTTGAGTGAGAGAGAACTGCCGTGCAGCAATGGAAGATGGATTCCGCGAATTTCCAGGCCACCGTTGAAATTGGAATTCTATTATTTGCCTTATATTTTCTCTTTTTCCTTCAATGGCGCGAACAAAAACGACGTCGCACATCAGTTTCCAAATTCGAACCCTGATTTCTGCCAATAGGCCAATTGGCCCAATGGACACACCGGTGGACCATTATTGATGGTGCTCCAATTCTCATGTAGAGGGTTTGTTTGTGTTTTGGATTTGATTGGATCCATCCCAATATTGGTTTTATCTTGAGTTATTATCAATTGGTTTTACGATGAATCTCATTGGGCTTATCAATTGGTTTTAGGATGGAATTTCATTAGGCTCCAATTCTCATGTAGAGGGTTTGTTTGTGTTTTGGATTTTGTTGGATCCACCCCAATACTGGTTTTGTCTAGAGCTATTATCAATTGGTTTTATGATGGAATCTTATTGGGCTTATGTGCTAGACTACTATGGTATGAGCGTATGTGTGCACACGACCCCCCAATCACGAGTCTCAATAGATTTTAGTATGGTATCAGAGCGATAAAGCTAGACGATCCGACTCTCGATCCTAAGCTAGCTAAAAAGAGGATGAGATGCTAGACTTATTGTCCAAGTCTCAACTAGAGGCAAAACTGACCTAGTTGCACTTGTAGGGGCTTGATGAGAGATGTGAAGAGATCAAAGAGTCTCGCGTTGAAAATATAAAAGAACAAGTCTTAGTATATAAATTAGTGAACGACTTCTCCTAATGTCAATTGGCTTTTAGGATGAAACCTCACTCGGCTTATGTGCTAGACTGCGGACTCGTGGTATTGATTCATTTTTTGTTTTTGTTTTTTGAACCGGAAATAATTCGAAGTCGCGGACTTCAATTGAAGTCTGGGACAACGAGAGGTCGAAGAACGGCAGACGGCCTAACTGTTATGATACAACCGAAAAACATAAAACAGCAAAAAAACCGAATACAAATGATCATAGCGAAGAAGGCCAACGGAGAGGAAGACGTAAGACACCGGATGGAGGCAACGAATGCCGAGAACATGGGAAAGCCGAAGGACAAACACAACGTCTCGACGCCGGGGAGACAGAGGCAGAAACCTAATAGCAAAAAGGACGTCTCATGGGGAAATGTGGATCAACGACGTTCCTCCCACCTAGATGAGAGATCTTCGAGAATCACGAACACTTCCACGGTCAACACGAACAACAGGGCGCTCGAGACTGCAACTTCAACCGGAAACTAAACGAAGCCACACCCAAGAAACGACACCTCTCAGAAGGGCAACTAAGACCAAGATCAAATGAAACGGGCGAAATGGTTAAACGCGATCAAGATTAATGTAGTTGCTAGAAAAAAGCACCACCCTTGGGCCTAGAGGAGCCCATACTTAGGCCCAACGGAACAGAAACTCGGCCCAAAGAACAAATGGTGGGAGAGAGCTAGGGTTGGGTTAATACAGCCGCCAGACAAGGACTGAAATCGGCGATCGGAGGCAAGCTAAGCCGGATTTGGACGGAGGTGGGAGAGGAGGGGGTATCGGGAGGCTGGGATGGTGAGGGTAGCCGGAAAATGGCTTACTGACGTTGCCGGTCGAGATGAGCTTTCTGCCGTTGCCGCAGTGGAGCCGGAACCTCAAAGGAGGAGCCAAGGTAAACTTTTGATTTTGTAAATTGAATGTAGCGATGGACAGAAATCAGTTGCAATGGTGAGGGTAGGCGCATAACGATATGATTTGGATTAATTTTTTTATTATTAATTTTTTTTTCATTGTGTGATTTGGGAGGATTTTTCCAAGCAGTGAAGCAAGGGTCGGCCAACAGAGACAATTGGCGGCGTCGAAGCTAAGGGTCGACGACCGACGACACAACCCACGGCCCCCCGAGAGATAATCATCAGGAACCCGGGTATACTTTATCGATTGAACTTCGATCTGGACTCCGTTTTTGGTAAGGATTGGAGTATGGATCCAGCAATTAGGAATCTAGGATTGAGGTTTTGGTTTGAGGATCTGAAGATTAGGATAGGGGCCAAAGTTGAACTCATATTGATTTATCTATTCCCTTTTTTTATTTTAATTGGAATTCGAAGAGGTTGTGGGTGCTAATTTCTACAATCTGGAACTATACATTCCTGATCAGTGATTGAACTTGGCAAAGAGAAGCGGTGGAGGGATGATTATGAGGTTTTGCATCTGGTTCTTTGGGTAAAGGTGTTGGATCTGAAAGGCGTCAGCGACCGGAGTCTGTCGGCCCAAGCGGAAATGGTGGGGAGGAAACGATGGGTAAGTGGATAGATCAGAGGTGTGATAAGCCTGTGATGCTCCAACGACAAAGCCAAAAAAGATAGGAGCCAGACCGGGTGTGGTGGCCAGGAGATGAGATAATCGTAGCTTCATTGATGGTGGTGGTGGTTAGTGCACAAAAAGGCGAGTAGTCACACTTCATTATAGGTTACGATGATAGGGGTTGCCCAAGATTAGTTGTTGTTATGCTTGAATTTGGGGTTGAGCTTGTAATGTCGGTTTGTCCCCGAAGATTGTTGTAGATTGTTGTTTATGATGATGGGGGTTGCCCAAAATTAGTTGTTTTTGTTATGCTTGAATTTGAGGTTGAGATTGTAATCTCGGTTTGTCCCCGAAGATTGTTGTTTATGATGATGGGGGTTGCCCAAAAGTAGTTGATTTGGGGTTGAGATTGTAATCTCGGTTTGTCCCCAAGGATTGCTGTTAAGATGGTGATATTATTGTTATGATGGTGGTGGTGGTGGAGGTGTATTGGTGGTGAAGATTGGGTTGTGGGGAAAAGTCTATCCTCTCTCTAGAATTTTAGAGAGAAGGGAGAGCTTTTCACAACATTGTACACCAGTTATTCAAAATACTTATTGATTGGTATTGATTCATAATCATATCTTTTGTCAGTTTCGTGTTTGTAATTCCTTCTAAATAATTTCTATCTATTTTTTCTTAGGTTTGTTCGTTTGACGCGTTTTACGCCCTCTCGAATTATCAGACTTTTGTCTGATAATTCAAATTTTTACTTGTTAAAAAAATTATTTACTTCTACTTGTAAAAAAATTAAGATAGTTGAATTGTCAAACAAATTGTATTAAGGAGTAGCAACATATCAAATCATAATGAATTGGATTTCTGATCTACTTGGTTGGCCGGCCTTAAGGCACCGAGTCGTCAAGTGCAACTGGCAATAATGCGTGACTAGGCAGTTACACTTGACTACTTGAGGCAGTGTGTTAAGAATATAAGCAAGTTGTGGGATAGATACCACATTGAGTAAAAAATAAATCCGAGTCTTGCATATATATAAGTCGGTGGCATATCCCACCTAACAACAATTTGTTTTAGAATGAACCCCAATCGGCTTGGTTGGCGCATGTGCGCTTGGCGTGCGTGGCCCCCCACGTCGGATGACCCACCGTGATTTAACAAATTGAGAAGAAAAATTAAAACCCCGGAAATTCATGCAACTGCTCCCTCTATTTACCTCAAACGTTAACTAAACCCTCGTGATTTGTAAGAGTTAATTGTAATTTGCTCTATGATTTTATACGGGCTATTATTTAAAAATATATAAAGTGATGACTTGAATAGCTAAAGGCCAAAAACATGGGATAGAAGTTTACAAACAGGGTCGTGCTAAACATTTTCGGGGCCCCGTTCCAAAAAATCTTATAAATTATATTAGTGAACTTAAATAAAATAATCATAACATTAATTGTTAATCCTAGTGATAAAATAATAATAAAAATAATTAATCACACAATTACCCATATATCAAAAGACATTTAAAGTAATATCAAATTTGAATATTATAATTAACAACACATAAATATTTTTTTTCTTGCAAAATCTGATAAAAATACTTATTACACTTACAAAATGTTGAAAAATATTTAAATAATATTGTATTTATCAAATTTTAGAGTAATTGATCTAAATATTTGGAAATAATGTGATAATTAAATGTTTTTAAATACAGCTTAGTATAAAGAGGTTGAAAATAGTCTTAAAAAAATAAAAACATTTATGATTTTGTCTAATTATGTATATCATTTGTAAAAAAATGTTTATTAATGGAGAAAATAACTAATGAATAAAAAGAAAAACAAAAGTAGTGTGCACATTGCACAGTAGATTAAGAAAAAATGGTTCGTTATATCGGGAAAAAAAAAAAGGCGCATCTGCTGAGATTCGAACCCAGAAACTTAGGATGCGCGCTCCTTCCCCTTCTCAAGGCTTGGCCAGTAGACTAGATGAACTTTGCTGCCTTGCATGGAAAAAAAGATATATATACATAAATATTTTCATATTGGGCGGGCCCTGTTCCGTGGATCCACCTGAACAGGCCTAAGCACGGGCCTGTTTACAAATAGGGCGATAATCGATAACTAATATGAATTGTTTGACAATTAAATAAAGGTGTATAGATTAATTACATGCAAATAGGCAAATAGCTAGTAGTATATTGTAAATATTTGTATTTACATGGTTATCTTTTTTCATTTTTTAATCGAGTTGCATGCACCTTGATCCATATTTAGGCCTCGTTTGCTTAAACATGGGAAGTGTAATTCCCAGGAATTTAATTCACGTGAATTTAATTCCCGTAAATTGTACTTTCGGTTAATGGAAAAAAGATGTTTTTGTTAGTTTTTGAATGATAGGAATTTAAAATAGTTGAAGTGGCAATTTTGTACACAAAATGGTGAAAGTTCAACTTACCTAGTCCCTTAAGTAAGTTAAATTCCCCCATTTCAAAGGAATTATAATTTTTGGGAATTCAAGTTTCTGAAATTTTGAAAGAAAAAAATTATAACCAAACACATGTGTTTATCCTACTTTCTAGGTTTTTTCACTTCCCGGATTTTTCAATTATTAACCAAACAAACTCTTATTAAACAAAATTATACTATATTTTTAGTTTGGATTATTTTATAATTTAAAATATATCATAATGCATAAATATATGTATAAAAAAATGCAAATGCAAGCAGTTTGATTTTGATTATTTCAAATTCGGGTTTATTTTGGATTGGATCTATTTTGAATTAGGAGCGTCTTTGGTCGGCCTGATCGAGCTGAATATATCTCAAATAATATGTTTTTAATTTCACAATTCTCGATTTTACGGTCAGATTTTCATATTTGAATTAGATTAGAGGATGCCTAACATCTCGAATCCAGACCCTGATTAATCGCAGATTTACTGAATTGTTGTTGTTGAATTAGATTATCGTGTTATTTTTGTGATCTATTTCAGTATAGGGGCCTTTAGTGAAATATCCATAAAAATTACCTAAATTAAAGGAGTATCTATATATTTGAAAAATTTGCAAAACTGTCTGTCGTCCTCGTTCGTTCACCGTTCTCCCATCGCCTTCCTCCGTCGTCCTTCCTCGTTCGTTCACCGCACCCCTACTCAATCGCGACCAGATCTGTCCTTCTCCAGTGCATCTCGAAGCCGGAATACATCAGATCAGCACTACTTCTCGCATACTAAAGGTATGAAATCGCACAATATCCTACTAAACTAAGCAAATATAATCGAATTAAGTCTTTTGAAATAATGATCTTTCACCAGCAATTGATAAACACAAACAATAGGAAATTGTTTAACGATTACATGTGCATACTGATTGTAGCAATTTAACGATATCGAGTTGAAATACTCGTTGGAACCAAATTTGTGCCGAAGGCACAAATTTTGATTAAAATTCATCCAGTTCGTAATATTAGATATTAATATGACACAAAAACAGTAGTAATTTTCGAAAACAGAAAAAAAACATTCGAAAACCTGGTTCTGCTGACATGTGATCTGATATTGTGTAATACTTATGCAAAACTCTGGTGTTGCTGACAAGTAATAGTTTAACTCAATCTAAGGTGTTGATTGAATGACTTCTAATGCTAAAATGCGGTGAGATGTTGTGTTAATAGCTTGAAATGATTATGCACAACCAAAATCTGATTTTGATTTTAGAATGAATTCAATTAACGTAAAAATCTGTTACACTAATGACATTTGATTTTGATTTTAGAGTGAGATGTTGTGTTAATAGATTGAAATTTATAAAGTTACTACTCTTTGTGTTGAAACTAAAAAGAAATTAGTAGTGATAAGTCTAAAAGAAAGAATAGTTGTGCTACTACTAATTAATACTTATGCAAAAATCTGGTGCTGTTGACAAGTAATAGTTGAGCTCAATCTAAGGTGTTGGTTGAATAGATTCTAATGTAAAATGCAGTGAGATGTTGTGTAAATAGCTTGTAATGATTATGCACACCCAAATTGTGATTTTTATTTTAGAATGAATTAAATTATTGTAGAAATCTGTTACACTGCTGACATTTTATTGAATGAAGTAAAATTTGTGCTGAAGGCAAAAATTTAGATTGAAATTTAAGAAGTTACTACTCTTTTGTATTGAAACTAAAAATAAATTAGTAGTGATAAGCCTAAAAGAAAGAATAGTTGTGCTACTACTAATTAATACTTATGCAAAAATCTGGTGATGTTGACAAGTAATAGTTGAGCTCAATCTAAGGTGTTGGTTGAATAGATTCTAATGTAAAATGCAGTGAGATGTTGTTAAAATAGCTTGTAATGATTATGCACACCCAAAATGGGATTTTGATTTTAGAATGAATTGAATTATTGTAAAAATCTGTTACACTACTGACATATAATGTAAGAAATAAAATTTGTGCCTTCGGCACAAATTTAAATTTAAATTTAGGGAGTTAATGCTATATGGATTGAAACTTAAAAGAAATTAGTATTGATCACCCTAAAATAAACAACAGTTGTGCTACTAATGTGTAATACTTATGCAAAACTCTTGTACTGCTGACATGTAATAGTTAAGCTCAATCTCGTGTGTTGGTTTATTGACTTATGATGCTAAAATGTATTGCGATGTTGTGTTACTAGCTTGTAATGATAATGCACATCCACAATGATAATTAGTTTTACTAGTAATTGAATTAATATACCAATTTGTTACTGTGTTGACATGTGATTTAATTACAAAGCATAATTTGATTTGTCATATTATAGTACATAAATTAATTGAGTTGATGTGTTTAGCTGTTGTATTGATGTGTGTTGTCTTTTTTAGCATAGGTAGAAAAAATATGGCTCCATATGTGATTACATTTGTATATGGTGGAGAATGGAGGTTTGCTGAGACTGAGCTTTCGTTTGTTGGAGACAAAACTTCTAAGGTGTTTATATTGAATAATTCAATCACTTTTCAGCGACTAAAAGAAAAAGTACGTAGTAGATTCAATATTGATATTGCACTTGGTTTAGAATTCAACCACCTACACCCTTTCAAGTTGCTGAGATCGCCGCTGAAAGTTGACCGTGATGCTGATTTTCAAGAATTTTTGGCGTTGACAACACTTGCCAATGTGAAATTTGCTGTTGAGTTGTGTGTTAGCAAAAAGTTTTTAGCTCTGTCAATAGTTGATGCAGATGATAGAGAAAGCTAGGGATCTTTTACATCTGAACAATTGCAGTTAGTTGAATATAATATGAATTTGGTTGAAAGCGTTATTGAAAAAGATACCACATCAGTGATGTCTGACTCGAAGATGAAGAGCGTAAAAATAGAGAATATGGAAGAGGATGATTGGTCTCAATATACTGAAAGTGAAACAGAATCAGATGCTGAGATTTGGAGAAATTTATACTCTTCAATGCAGGGAAGAGACACAATAAAGGAAGAATGGGATGCTTCCACATCCAGTGAGCCTATTTTACCAAACAACTCAAGAGAAATTTTGTATGTTGGAAAAACTTTTGTGTCAAGACAAGCAGCAAAGGATGCTTTGACAATTTTGTCAGTAACACAGACATTTGGTTTTAGAGTAACAAAATCAAAGCCGAAATATTTTAGAGTGCATTGCATGGATGCTAAATGTAACTGGAAAATGCATCTCAATACTGTTTCTCAAACTTGTTATGTAGTCACAGTGTACAATGAGGAACACACTTGCACATGGGATGCCAGAACAAAATATTGCAAAAAAGCTAATTCGTCAGTTGTTGAAAGAATCATTGAATCTAGGTGCGTATTATGTACAAAATAAAATTTTAATTAATTGCTTCCATTTTATTTTTTTTATATTTATTCTAACCTATCAATAATTATAAAGTGTTGACAGTGGATTCAAACCAAAGCAGATAATCGATACGATGAGAAATGAAAAAAAAAAAATACCAGTTAGTTATTGGACAGCTTGGAGACCATCAAAAATAGCAAAGGAAAAAGTTCGGGGGACACCGGAATCTAATTATGCTGATCTGCCATCATTTTGTCATATGCTCGGGGAGAAAAATGAAGGAACTATTGCAGTAATCTCAACTGACAATGATGACAGATTTAAGTACTTATTCTTGTCATTTGGAGCTAGCATCCGTGCTTTCCCTATTTTGAAGAAGGTATGTCCTGTTATGTGTCAGCATATAGTCTCATCCTTTTTAATTTAGATAATTAATTATAATCAGATGTACTTCCACTTCTTTTACACAGATAGTTATTGTTGATAGCACGTTTTTAACTGGAAAGTATAGAGAAACTTTGCTTGGTGCAACTGCACAAGATGCAAATAGACATATTTTCCTCATTGCATTTGGAATTGCTGACACTGAAAATAACAACTCTTGGGAGTGGTTTTTTAAACAGCTGCTGAAGGTTTTGCCGCAACAAAATGATTTAGTGTTTGTCTCGGATAGACATGCGAGCATTGCAAGAGCTGTTGCCCTGATTTATTCTAATGCTACACATTGCGTTTGTAATTGGTACTTAAAGCAAAACATCAAAGCTACATTCAAGAAAAAATATCTATCAGGCTGGTTTCAAGACGCAATAGATTGTTACACTATTGGTGAGTTCAACATCAAATTCATGCGCCTACAAGATAATTTCCCCAAGCTAGCAAAATATTTAGAGGATGCAGGGTTTGGTAAGTGGGCTAGAGTACATGCAAGATAAAACAGATACAACATGATGACTTCAAACAATGCCGAAACCCTGAACTCCGTAATAACAGGGAAGAAGAATTATCCAGTTGTAGCCCTATTAAAGTTTGTAAGAGAAAAGCTCACTTCCTGGTTTCAAGAAAGGAGAGAAAAGGCACTGCAAAACCAAGACAAAATAACCCCGGAAATACTAAAAGTGATCAGCAATTTACAAGAGAAGATTGGAGCATACAAGGTGGAGAAAATTAATGAATTTGAGTTTGAAGTCACGGGAGAAGGAGCAGAGGTAATAGTTGATCTGTCAAAAAGGAGTTGTACGTGTAAGGTGTTTGATGTAGAAGAAATACCTTGTGTGCATGCTTTGGCAGCAATTGAGCACATAAAAGCAAATATATCAGATTTTGTGGCAGATTTTTACTCGAATGAAGCTTGGGCATTGACCTGTCAGGAAACAATATATCCAGTGCTGCGTTAAGATGAAGAAAATCTCCCTGATGCTATAAAATTTATCAAATGTTATCCCCCCATTGTAAAGAAAAGGGCAGGCAGACCACCGTGTAAAAGAAAACCTTCTCTTTCGGAGTTCAAGAGAAGAATAAAGCACTCAAAGTAATTGTCTCAACAACACAACTTCTATGCCATCTTTAAGCAAACTGATACATTTTGTAAACATCATTACATATGCACTTTTAAAGCTTAAATGTTTGAAAAATTACAATTTATAATCTTCTATTATATCAATTGTATGACTTTTATATTTTAATTTTGAACAATTTTTATTTTTTGTTGTCTTAACAGTATTTTCTTTTCATCTTACATCAGTTTCTCTTGCATATTATAAATTGATGTTATGCAACTTGTAAACTTATGATATGCAACTATAAATCAATGATATGCAAATATAACGTTATAATATGCAAAAGTTAATTCAGTGCAAATACATGACTATTGATATCTAATACTTATATTTTATTTTTTAGTGAATAAAAATAAGTTGGGAAAATTCAAATTCATGTTGGGAAAATGTATGATTATAATATGCAAATATAAATTTATGATATACAAGCATAAATTGATGATATGCAAATATAAATTCATGATATGCAAACATAAAATCATCTAAAGCATATATAAAATTATGAAATATAAATATTAAATGTAATTTAATATTGTGGTAGTATAAATAGATACACCACCGTTCTGCAAATGTAAAAGTATCATATGCAAATATAAGTTTATGATATGCAATTATAAGTTGATGATATGTAAATATAGATTGATGATATGCAAATATAAGATTATGATATGCAAATGTAACTTGATGATATGCAAATATAAAAATCATTTAGGGCATAAATAAAATAATGAAATATAAATATTAAATGTGGTAGTATAAATAGATACAGCACCGCCCTTCTATTTTTGATCCATTTATCACTTTACTAATTTCACTTTTTACAAGCTTTTCCGACCACCTTCGTTCGAGTGATCATTTTGCGTCGATCAACCATTTCTTCATTCGAGTGATCATTGTGCGTTTATTTTGAGCTTCTCTGTTGTCATGTCTTCCAATTCATCTGGTAATTCTCTGCTATCTTTAAATTTTCTTCGTTTTTTAGGTTAGGGTTTAATGTTGTGCAAGTTTTTACGGAAGTTTTTACGCAAGTTTTTACAATGTCCTGCTTCTTAAATTTTTGTTGCCATTAATGCTTATTGGAGTAATTGATAGAGCTTCTAGCTAGCTGGATGTGGGTAACTAACCCTTCGTTGATTTTTTACATATTTATTATCATTTTTTACTTGTATTTACTTAGGTAAACGACTACGAACTAGAGGTGGTTTCTGTTCAAATGCTATTCCTACCTCCAGTAAGAAACGTGTTAAGAAATCTGCAACCTCTCGTCATGCCCAGAAGGCAGTTGATCTGTCAAGGGACTCTCCCGTTTTCTCGGATTTATCACAGCTTACTGGGTCGGTAGAATCTGAAGAAGAGCAACCCATTATTTGTAAAGATGGAACGAGTATTGGTGGTTCATCAACTGATGGTTCAACCTCGCAACCTCCTGTACTTTGTCCTGAAATTCTATCTACAAGATTTCCAGATCCGGTTAATTCTGCTGATTGTACTGTTAATGAGAATCCTGATGCTTTTGAGTCTGAGTGTACTGTTAATCTGAATTCTGATTCTCAAAATGCAACTTGTGTTGCACCTGAAGTTCCATCTGGTTCTTATCTTGGTGCTAATTTACCTCAAAATATATCTTCTGATTCATTCACATCTGTAAATGGTGGCACTATATTGGATTCTGGAAATGAAAATGCAAATCAACAAGTTCCTGAAGTCCCACCTGCTTCTGATTTTGAGACTACTGCTGCTGAAAAACAAGATTGTGTTATGGATGATATGCATATTAAAGAACAGACTGTCAAGGCCAGAGATACTGATGTCCCAGTGTCTTCTGGTGGATGTCAAGAGCCTGATAAAGACAAATCTTCTGAAGTCCCACATACTACTGATTTTAAGACTGCTGCTAATGAAAAACAACAATATGTTATCGATGATATGCATCGGGAAGAACAAACTGTCAAGGGCAGAGATATTGATGTCCCAATCTCTTTTGGAGGATGCCCAGAGCCTCATAAAAGACAAACTTCTGGTGGTGGTAACTTGTATAAAGATCCGAATCTGCATAATGAATCATCTGATGTGCCAACTCATCAATCTAATGTAGAGCCTGGTTGATGTCATCCTCAAGCGAAAGAAGAAGGCTCCACCTTGGGAGTCGTTGAAGAAATGAAGTTAATTATTTTATTATTTATATTTCTGGTTTTTAATTTATTCTATTTTTAGTAACTCCTATGTTAGTTGGAGTCTAATTATAGAATTGCTTATTTTTAGTATTTCTTAGTGAGATTAAATAAGATGGTTAGGAGAGTCTATCTTTAGGCTTTCTTAATTATCATATTTTATTATTTCATATATTAGGATTTTAGATTAAGTTTTATCTTTTAGGTTTATTTATCTTTAGGATTAAAATTCTATCTTTATAAACCTAAATTCTATCTTGCACGGTAGAATTGATTCTTAGGTTTTATATTTAAACATTGTAGTTCTATTGAATTAAATAAGATTGAATATAGAATTGAAGAAACCCTTTGGCTAAAGGGTTCTTCGATTATCAATCCACCCGCTTCCGATTACAATCCATTCTTAGGCTTTCATTACGTTGCAATTCACTTTCATTAAGTGTTTGTTGAGTACGTTCGATCGAAATAATTCCACATTATTATTCATCCGGCCGGACTATTGGAGAGCACTAGCCACACGCACCGCCGACCGATTCAAGTGCAAGTAGCCGCCATTGTTGACTAGCCAAGCTACTTATTTGATTGCAATGGTGCGGCTTCCGCAATTGTGGCCCAAATTAATTTAAGTTGTTAAATTAATTAGCAAGTCCCGGAGTCTACTCGTTACCAATTCGGCATCAAGGAACGAGAATCAAGGAGCATAAGCAAGATCGTTCTTTTAGTTTAGTAATTGGACGGCCTAGCCAATGGCTATACATCACTGGTCCTTCTCATGGAGCTGTGTTGTTGAAGAAACAGAGAAATTCAAAAGTTAAAAAGTTCCCTATCCTGAGGACAAGATCTAACCCAAAGATGTTTGTTTCTGCAATTGAGAGGCTAAATAATAAACAAAAAGAGTGCATTAAAGGGATTGGGTTTGGATATTTGCTTGATTTGAAAATACAGAATCTTCCATTGTCGCTTATTTATTGGTTGGTTGAGAATTTTGATGCAAACAAATGCTCTTTGATTCTACCTAATGAAGATAGGTTAGCGATAAGTGATTTGGATGTGCACATTGCCTTGGGTTTGCCAATGGGAAAGAAGTTGATATGCAAGAAGAGCTGTAAAGAAAACTTTGAGGTCATTCAGCAGGGGCGTGATTCTCTTTCAGCTTGGGAAATGATTCTACTTTCTGTTTTGATAGAAAAGATGGTTAAAGATATTGATGCTGGTGATCAGTTCCGGTTGAACTTTGCATTTTTATTCCATTCTTTAGTACTGAACACACATCAGAGTGGGCACATAAACCAGAGTTTAGTTAGAGTTTTTACTGGCCAATAAGATTTCAAGGAGTTTAACTGGTGTGCATTCTTATTAGAATGCTTAGTTGACTCAAAGAAAAGTTGGGAGAAAACAAAAAAGGGCAGTTTAGAGGTCCTGTATTATTTTTAAATGTAAGTATTTATTTTTAAAATATTATATCTAATTCTACATTTTAATATCATATTGCCACTAATATAACTAACATCATGTTTTCATGTTCCCTGTGTTTTTTTTTTGTTCCAGTTGTTCTATGTTGATAAAGTCAAGTTGTATTCGAGCATTTTGTTCAGAAGATTCACTAGATCAATCCCAGTTTTTATTGGATTAACGTCAGCAATGCTTCGTTAACGTGAAAAGGATGATATTGAGTGAGGAAATTTTGGTTCTGGATTAATTCAACCTCGAAAATGCATCCCTAACTCTGAAACTTGTAATCTAGCAACTGCTCCAACATCCCCCCCCCCCCCCCATGGAACAAACTGTCCCGGATAAAGAGCCAACTCCTCTTGAGGTAGATTTTTTATTATTAAGTTTTTCTTTTGTTGCATCCCTTAATTTTTAATATGGTTTAAAATATATTGGTTTTCCCTCTTTTACTTGCATCTATATTTAGGTGTTCATACAAGGTTTGGCTCAGAAGACTATTGCATTAGCATCTGCAATATTTGAATTTGCTAGTATGTCTACAAAGGTTCCTTCTGAGTTTCAAGATAATGAGAAGGTCAAAGCTCTCATTGACTGCCTCTTTGGTCAGGAGAGTCTATGGGGCTGATCAAACTGCACCTCAAGATCAGCATCGTGATTATTTGGATGACTCTCCCGACACAATCTGGAACAATTCTCAGCATCCTTTTTGGTCAGACCCAGAATTGTTGGATTGCCTAACTCATGTTGATTTAGCCGCAAAGAACAATGAACGAATGAAAGATAAACTTCCTGAAGAAGGACTTGTTGACGACTTCACTTTTGTTCCTTGTCCAATTACAACAACTAAAGCTCCAGCACAAGAAACTGTTGCGGACAAAGAAGTGCATCTTACAGATCTACAGAAAAAACTATTTTAGATGCTAAGAGAAAGAGAAAATGAAAAGCTCATATATCTGAAGAGCCATCTTTTGATTTGTTTGGGTCTGATCCTGTTTTCTTAACACCTGATGCAGAGAAGGTTGTTAATGATGCAACAAAGCCTCCCTCACACTTAAATGCAAAAAATAATGCACCTGCACAGAAAGAAGCTAGTTTAGATGTGAAAGGAAAGGGCAAAAAGAAGGTGTGGATTTCTGAAGAGCCAGATTTTGATATATATGATACTTACTCAACACCTCCAAGACCTACCTCAAAAGATTGTGCACAAGCTGGGAAGAAGGTTGATACGGATGCAATGAAGGGTTTTAACGATGCACCAAAGGCTGCTCCTACTACACAGAAGGGTGGGGATAAGGTTGTTCATGCAACGGTTCACAATGAATCAGCTGTAGAGAATGTTAAAGATGTGCCACCACAAAATGTTAATGAAGAACAAACACATGTTTCTAACCAACAACAAGATGCACAGAAAAATATTGAAGAGGCAGTCCATGCCAGAAAAGAAGCTGATATTGTTGAAGACCTGCCTGCTCAAAAAGTTGATGATGCTAAATTTGGTAAAACTTTAGTGTATACAAGGAAACCCAAACCAACTGCCCCTATTCCAACTCGTAGATCTACTCGCAGTTGTACAAATGTTTTGAGTGATGAAGAAAAAGTTCATGTAAAGAAGGAAGATGGAGATGGGAAAAGAGCACATAAACCAGCTGCTTCCTTGCGAAGCCCTTATTATTCCCGTGTTATTGACATCGGTGATAATATGTCTGAACTTGAGAAGATTTTAGCTGCATATGTTGGTAGGAGATCAGCGTCTAACACGTAAGTTTATTCCATTCATTTATTTACTTAAGATTTTAATCTATATTCTCTAAATTAATTTTATTCACATTTGTTTTATGCTTTTGATGCCTGTAATTGCAGTGAAACCTTATTTAAATACAAAGCTCTAAAGTTAGTTAGGGCTGATATGAGATCTCTAGAGGATGATTGTAGAGTATCTCCCATCATTATTGATGCTTGGGTGGCAATCCTAAATCATAAAGAGCAATACATGAATGATTTGTCTCCATCAAGGCTTTTCTTATCTATCAACTCGTCTGTAAGATTGCAACTTTTATTTTATTTTCAATTTCATGTGCATTTTTAATAAATTTACCAAGTTAAAATCAATCATTTTGCCCCATTTTTCTAACATTTTTTCCCATCTAGAAATTTTCAACGGAAGTATCATTATCTGAAACTATGGAGCAGTTTGAAAAGTTTAGACTCCGAGTTGACACTGCATTGTCCTTAGCTCCTCATATTAAGTTGAAAGAAGTGGACATGGTAATTACACAGTAATTCTCTTTCTTTCTTTTTTTAATTGGATTTCTCCTTTAAGTTAATGACAACAATTTTGTACTGCTGACATGCTAGTTGTTGACATATATTCTGATATATCATACTGACCTTTGTTATACTAATATGAACGACAAATATATTAATGTGAATTCTTGTTTTTTTATATGAACTTTAAATGCAATATCATACCTATATCACTAATTATTTTTTTATGTCAGTTGTATTTAAACACAGTTGTTGAATTCCTGTAAAAAAAATTACTGCTGACATGTAGTGGGTTGAAAAATACATATATGTATTCATATGATATGAATATACATAGATTGATAATAACTACTCCCTCCGTTCGGCAAAACTTGTCGTTTTAGAGTTTTGTTTTTGTTTGGAAAAACTTGTCATTTTAGGTATTTTTGCTTCTACTTTACTAAAATGCCCTTGATTTGATTGATGTGTTGTGAGTTGTAGTTTTTGATAAAGTAAAAAGTAGAGTAATAAATGAGGGTAAATTAGTAAAAAAAGAGTGTAATTATTAGCTTTATTAAAAGTCGTGTGGGGAGTTAAAATGACAAGTTTTGCCGAACGGATGGAGTATTGTTTTTTGATGCGATATGGTAATGTAATTTTATAACTTTATAACTAGTACAGTCCCCGCGCCATGGCGCGTATTTTTTTTAAAATAAAAATAAAATTTTATAAGTAAAAAAATTACAACTATAAATTGAAATAAACTATTACCATACATTAACACAAAATAGAAAAAAATAGATCTGAGTGTCATATATTTGGGACGTACTATATATATATATATATATATATATATATATATATATATATATAATATATATTTAAATCAGTTATTTTTACAGTAGGCAAGAAGTAGATCGATAAAGTGATTTTGAATTCATTAAAAGATGGCTTGAAAGACCCTACATATAGGGTGCCCAGTCAAAAGAAAAAAAATGTAAGATTACAATTACAAAAATTTAAAGCTAAAACAACTTGAAAATTAGAACCCTTGTGTCTTGAGATCTTGTTTCATTCTTAAAAGAAAATAGTTTCAAATGATATTGCACAATTAATATAGAATGAAATAATATTGTATAGTTAATATTAACTTTCTTAAAAAAAAAGTTTTGAATTAATCTCATTGTTTTAAAAAATGTAGTATGAAATGATCTTGTGTAATTAATATAAAATGGAATAATATTGTATAGTTAATATTAACTTTATTCAAAAAATAAGTTTTGATTTAATAAAAAAATAGATTTAAATGATATTGTGTAATTAATATAAAATGAAATAATATTATATAGTTAAAATTAACTTTATTATAAAAATATTTTGAATTAATCCAATTGGTTAAAAAAATATAGCATGAAATAATATTGTGTAATTAAAATAAAATGGAACAATATTGTGTAGTTAATTTTAACTTTATTTAAAAAATAAGTTTTGAATTAAGCCCATTGGTTAAAAAAATGTAGTATGAAATGATATTGTGTAATTAATATTAGATAAAAATAGGATATATGATGATATATAAATATATCTATAAATATATTATATAAATGAATATATGTAAATAGAATATATCAAATATATATTGCCAAAAAAGCTATTTCTAAATATATTCAAAATAAATGTTGCCAAAAATAACTTTGCGTGAGGGAAAGACATGTGGCATAGGGGCTTTGCTTTTAAGTAATATATAGATGGTTAAAAAAATGTAGTATGAAATGATATTGTGTAATTAATATTAGATAAAAATAGGATATATGATGATATATAAATATATCTATAAATATATTATATAAATGAATATATGTAAATAGAATATATCAAATATATATTGCCAAAAAAGCTATTTCTAAATATATTCAAAATAAATGTTGCCAAAAATAACTTTGCGTGAGGGAAAGACATGTGGCATAGGGGCTTTGCTTTTAAGTAATATATAGATAGATAGATAGATGGTTAAAAAAATGTAGTATGAAATGATATTGTGTAATTAATATTAGATAAAAATAGGATATATGATGATATATAAATATATCTATAAATATATTATATAAATGAATATATGTAAATAGAATATATCAAATATATATTGCCAAAAAAGCTATTTCTAAATATATTCAAAATAAATGTTGCCAAAAATAACTTTGCGTGAGGGAAAGACATGTGGCATAGGGGCTTTGCTTTTAAGTAATATATAGATAGATAGATGGTTAAAAAAATGTAGTATGAAATGATATTGTGTAATTAATATTAGATAAAAATAGGATATATGATGATATATAAATATATCTATAAATATATTATATAAATGAATATATGTAAATAGAATATATCAAATATATATTGCCAAAAAAGCTATTTCTAAATATATTCAAAATAAATGTTGCCAAAAATAACTTTGCGTGAGGGAAAGACATGTGGCATAGGGGCTTTGCTTTTAAGTAATATATAGATAGATAGATGGTTAAAAAAATGTAGTATGAAATGTTGCCAAAAATAACTTTGCGTGAGGGAAAGACATGTGGCATAGGGGCTTTGCTTTTAAGTAATATATAGATAGATAGATGGTTAAAAAAATGTAGTATGAAATGATATTGTGTAATTAATATTAGATAAAAATAGGATATATGATGATATATAAATATATCTATAAATATATTATATAAATGAATATATGTAAATAGAATATATCAAATATATATTGCCAAAAAAGCTATTTCTAAATATATTCAAAATAAATGTTGCCAAAAATAACTTTGCGTGAGGGAAAGACATGTGGCATAGGGGCTTTGCTTTTAAGTAATATATAGAAGATAGATAGATAGATAGATGGTTAAAAAAATGTAGTATGAAATGATATTGTGTAATTAATATTAGATAAAAATAGGATATATGATGATATATAAATATATCTATAAATATATTATATAAATGAATATATGTAAATAGAATATATCAAATATATATTGCCAAAAAAGCTATTTCTAAATATATTCAAAATAAATGTTGCCAAAAATAACTTTGCGTGAGGGAAAGACATGTGGCATAGGGGCTTTGCTTTTAAGTAATATATAGAATAGATTGATAAGAAAAACTCACTTCAAATATCAACGCTAATACAGATGTCAACCCTGGTAATAAGAACTGACTTCTGATATACATGTTTTGTTATATTTATACCTATAGCGGTTATTTATTAATTTCTAGTTGTTTTTTAAATCCTATATCGCTCATTGTTTTTTTATGTCATAAGTATTTAAACACAGTTGTTGAATTCCCGTAAAAAAAATGTACTGCTGACATGTAGTGGATTGAATAGTACATATATGTATTCATATGATATGAATATACATAGATTGATAATAAGTATTGTTTTTTGATACGATATGTTAATGTAATTTTGTAACTATATAATTGATAACAAAAACTCACTTCAGATGTCAACGCTATTACAGATGTCAACACTGATAATAAAAAATCACTTCTGATAGACATCTTTTGATATATTTATATCTACAACCCTAATTATTTTTTATGTAAGTGCAGATACAATATAGTTGGTCTATCACTGTAAAATTTATACTGCTGACATTCAAGATGTTGATATAGTTTTGATTTTGTTGTATAGTTTGTATTTGGTATTCACACTGAAAAATACTTCTACATGGTGGTTTTCAACTTGAAGACCAAGATCACACAGATCCTGGATGTATCTCCCTCCTGTTAAGAACCAAAATGCAACTGCCCGCCTTTGATTGACAATTTGGTTAGTTATATTATTGCCCATTTAGATATTCAAAGTTACTTTTCATTTATAAAATTATAGATTGGTAGTTTGATATTAAGTTTAATTTCCCTTTCCTTGGCTTATGCAAGCAGACCTAGGCAATGAGTATTTGATCAAAAATGGGTTTAAGGCAAAGCAAATATAATCCCATATTCCAAGACACAGGTGCTGAACCTTCCATGGGCTGGTGAGGACAAGGTTATTCATTCAGGAATATGCCTTATGCGCCAAATGAAAACTTTCTTGAGGATTGAAAAAGGCTACAAGTGCGGGTTTGAGCCAAGGAATGACAAAAATATTTCAAAGTTGCGGTTGAAGTATTTGGTTGAACTGATTTGCTCAGACGTGAATGAACATCGGAGAGAAGTTGTTAACGCAGCCAGAGCACATGCAAAATTGACAATGAAGGGTGTTAAACCACAAAAGTTAAACTTGAGTTAGAATGAAAAGTCAAAGCTGGGTTGTGTCTTGATCAGTCTCTTTAAACCCCAACTATCGATAACTTCTAAGACATTATGTTTCTTTGGGTTGGACTTATGTAATAACTTCTAAGACTTACATATGTTGAATATTGTGAACTTATGTAGTATCTTGGCTGACTTACCTATATTATGTTCCTTTAAATCATTGTTTTTTAACCTCATCATTAAAACTTTGATGTGCAAATATACTGTGAACATATGCAAACGTATTATAATGATATTCAATTCTACTACTGTGTTATACAAAATTAACTATAGTAAAAAGTAGATTATACATGTTTTTAAATTATACATCTTTTTAAATTAAAATCGTCTATTTATCTCTTTAATATAATAGTTAAAAATTTATGTTTTCCTTTTTCAATAAGTTCACATGTTTAAACTTCATATGCAGTTATAATCACCTGATATGCAAATGTACACTTGTGTTGTGTAAGTTCCAAACAAACAAAACACAGAACAAAATACAACTAGATATTAATGTAATAATATATATTCATAATAGTAGCGTAAAATGCAACTTGACATTAATATTTTAATTAAAAAAGTTCTAAAAAAACAAAATACAGAACACCTTCTTCTTCTTCTTCCAAAAAGCAGTAGAAAAGTTACAAACAAACATAGGGGGATTGAAAGAGCAATAAAACTTGATTCCTATTTATTCTTCAATCTTATCCCTCCTTTCAAACTCATCCTCAAAAGCAGTAGAAATGAGTCCAGTGATGAAGTCCTTTACTTTTAACTAGGTGTGGGTGCGGAACGGGACGGGATGAGGGTCGTCCCGCGTAATTTTCGCAGGACAGGACCGGGACGGGATTCACTAGTTTTTTTTCAATCTCGCGCGGGCCTTATCCCTCACGGGACGGGCCATGTTCCTCAAATAAAAAACATTATAAAAAGTCTAGAACTCCTATATATTTTGCGCTTTTTTAAGACGTAGCACGTATAGATTTATAATATTTTTTATATTTTATGATTTTCCTTATATATATATATACACATATTTTATACATATAATTATACATTTACACATTTACACATACTAAAAATATACGATATATACATGTAACAGTGTGCAAATATATGTATAGACCTGCACACAGTGTGTTCATGTATATAGAGTATAGACAGTGTGCATATATAGACACACACTGTGTTCATATTGAACATATATACATTACAGTGGCATATGTATAAATTGTGTATATATATTTATTTATATATTGTATACTTTATATAAATAAATAAATAATATAATATAATATAATATAATATAATATAATATAATATAATATGCGGGACGAGACGAGACGGGATTTACGGGATAAGGAATCCTCGTCCCGCGTCCCGTCCCGCATAATTTTTGCGGGACGGGATTCAATATTTTTTTTTCAAATCCCACCGGGATCGGGACGGGCCCGGGATTTGTGCCCACCCCTACTTTTAACTCTTCTACTTCCCCCTACCCATTTCTCCTGCCCAATAGGTAATGCCCTTTTAATAGTTGCTTTTCTATTTAAAATTGCAATTTCAATTATAAAAGTTAATAATACTCCCTCCTATCAGTTTTCTAGGATGTTTGAGGGGTATGGATCTGATCAGAAATTTAAGATTTTCTAGGAATTTTACTCAATTTTCCTATTTTTCATTTATCATCCCATTAATTGCTGAGAGTATGTGTCAAATTGCAAATGGATCTTGTATATTATCATGATTCCTAGTCTGAAATGTGTGAGAGAGGGGTGTCAGTACATAATCCATATCAACCATTTTCCTTAATTAATGTGTTCAACCCCAAAACATCTTATAAAAATGACTGGAGTGAGTATTAAATTTAATAACATTAAGATATAATCTTATTAATGAAGTGGGTTTTAAACAGACACGTTTTTCTATAGTTAGTATCTTGTTGTTCCTTTTGGAAAATTAAGTAAATTATTTAACATCTCATTGAAACCAAAAACTACCTATTAAATATGCATATATTATGTACTAATATGCACACCCAAATACCACTTGTGCAAAAAAAGTGATTGATTGTGATAATAATTGAATTTTTTAAATAAAAAAATCTTTGTATTTTAACCATTGATAAAACAGAAAAGACATTTTAAACACTGATAAAACAGAAAACATTTGTTTAAATAATGCATTATTAACTTAAATATGGTGAATAATTTCTGTTTTAACACAAATACATTTTAACCACTGATAAAACAGAAAATTTGAAACACTGATAATCAATATAAAATATAAAATAAAACATTATAATAGATTCAAGAGCAGTTATATTGTTTGATAATCAAAAGTACATACATTTTACCCCAAAATAACAGAAATATTATTTGATAACATAAAGACAAAGATAATCAACAGATAGGAAGTACATACATTTTAAACAAAAAGTTGAATTAAACAGTACGTCTGTAATCTTCACTTCCTTCATCTTCCTTCTGTTGATCATCTAGTTCCCAAGGAAGGTTGCAGTCTTCTCCTCCCTCTTCCTTTCTTGCTCATAGATCTCCTCGATGGTCTCAAATATGGTCACCCTGAACTCCTGCACCTCTTCCTCCACCGTCTCTAATTTTCCTTGCATCTACAAAATCATTTTTTAATGCATCTACAATCATTTTTTAATGCAAAATTTAAATATTTAACTACTTATTAAATAATATTATGTAAAACAGAATTGACTTACCTCCTCCACATTCTTCTGATCATCGTCTTCAATTGCCCGCTTAATCGAATAAGAGATTCGACTTCTCTCCTGGTAGAGATTGAAGTAGAAACCTTGAAAAACTCAATAGCTTCCAAGAGATCCTTCCTCTTGGTGGCAATGTTGGTTTCCGCAGCCTCTTCCAGCAGGGTCATGTGATACCCTGGGTAGCGTTCCTTGTCGAGTTCGGAGCACATCTTGTAGTACTCCTCCATCATGGTAAAAGGGTAAAAACAATAATCCATTTTTTTACTTGGAAAGAAAGGATTGAGGTTTCGAAGATTGTGAGAGAGAAGAAAATATGCTCAGGCGATTTTGTGATGGATAAGAACTGACGGGTGAGTGTGTCCTTATATAGGAAGTAGCGGTTATTCAACTTCCCCATCAACTAGTTGTCTCTCTTTTAAAAGGGTGGTTTCCCAATGCAGTTTAACCTTTCCCCTTCCCCGTAACTGTAATAATTACTTCAGATTTTTCTCTTCTATTAAGTAAAGAGTAACCAATAAGATACTAATAACGTAAGTACTTTGTATTTGAAGAGCACCAAATACACCCCCCTAATGATGGCCTTTTTTTACTGTATCTGTTTTTCTCTTCTTTTTTTATTTTATTTTAAATACAAAGACAACTATGGTTGGATAAAATTGATAACCAGGAATAGTTATGCTACTAAACACCGTGTCTCTCTTATAATGAATTGAATTAATATAACAATCTGTTACCCTGCTGACATTTGGCTTAAAAAAACAGAATTTGTGCCAAAGGCACGAATTTAGATTCAAAATAATGAAGTTACTTCTCTTTGAAACCAATCTTCAAAGAAATTAAAAGAGATAAATATAAAATAAACCATAGGTATGCTACAAAAACCTGTATCACTTATGCAAAACTTTGAATTAGTATAGCAATTTGTTACTCTACTGACATTTTACTTAAAAAAAAAAGAATTAGTGCCAAAGGCACGAATTTAGATCCAATTTAATAAGGTTATTGCTCTTTAAAACCAATCTCAAAGGAAATTAAAAGGGATCAATCAAAAACAAACAATAGTTATGCTACTAAAAACCTGTATCACTAATGCAAAACTTTGATGTTGCTGACATATAAAGACTGCACAACATCTAAGGTATTAGATTTGTGAATTTTAATGCTAAAATGCACTGAGATGTTGTGCTGCTAGCTTTTAATGATTATGGACATGAAATCTTTGCTTTCTCTCCTAGAATGAATTGAATTCTTATAACAATTTGTTACTCTGCTGACATTTTACTTTAAAAATAATAATTACTGCCAAAGGTGCGAATTTAGATCCAATCTAATAAAGTTACTGCTCTTTAAAACCAATATTAAAAGAAATTAAAAGGGATCAACCTAAAATAAACAATAGGTACGCTACTAAAACCTGTAGCACTTATGCAAAACTTTGATGTTGCTGACATATAAAAACTGCATTACATCTAAGGTATTAGATTTGTGAATTTTAATGCTAAAATGCACTGAGATGTTGTGCTTCTAACTTGTAATGATTATGGACATCAAAGCCTTACTTTGTCTCAAATAATGAATTGAATTAGTATAACAATCTATTACTCTGCTGACATTTTACTTTAAAAATAATAATTAGTGCCAAAGGCACGAATTTAGATCCAATTTAATAAAGTTACTGCTCTTTAAAACCAATCTTAAAAGAAATTAAAACGGATCAATCTAGAACAAACAATAAGTACGCTATTAAAACCTGTATCACTTATGCAAAACATTGATGCTGCTGACATATAGAGACTAGCTTAAATCTAAGGTATTAGATTTGTGAAATTTAATGCTAAAATGCACTGAGATATTTTGCTACTAGCTTGAAATGATTATGCACATCCAAAATATGCATAGGTTGATGTGCAACTAACTTAAGTTAATTTTGTACAAATGTAAAAGTATGATATGCAACTATATTTTACTGATATGCAACTACATTTGACTGATATGCAAATATAAGATTAAAATATGCATAAGTTGATGTTGATGACATATAGAGACTTAGCTAAATCTAAGATATTAAGTTACTGATTTTTAATGCTTAAATGCAATGTGATGTTCTATTAGATTGTAATGACTATGCACGTCAACAGCTTGCTTTCCCTCTTTGAATGAATTGAATTAATATAACAATTTGTTACTCTGCTGACATGTGATATAGATAAAGACTGCACTACATCTAAGGTATTAGATTTGTGAATTTTAATGCTAAAATGCAGTGAGATGGTGTGCTTCTAACTTGTAATGATTATGGACATCAAAGTCTTGCTTTGTCTCTAGGAATGAATTAAATTAGTATAGCAATCTGTTATTCTGCTCACATTTTACTTAAAAAAAAAAAGAATTAGTGTCAAAGGCACGAATTTAGATCCAATTTAATAAAGTTACTGCTCTTTAAAACCAATGTTAAAATAAATTAAAAGGGATCAATCTATAACAAAAAATAGTTATGCTACTAAAAACCTGTAGCACTTATGTCAAACATTGATGTTGCTGACATATAGAGACTAGCTTAAATCTAAGGTATTGGGTTAGTGAAATTTAATGCTAAAATGCACTGAGATATTTTGCTACTAGCTTGAAATGATTATGCACATCCAAAATATGCATAGGTTAATGTGCAACTAACTTAAATTAATTTTGTACAAATGTAAAAGTATGATATGCAACTATATTTTACTGATATGCAACTACATTTGACTGATATGCAAATATAATATTAAAATATGCATAAGTTGATGCTGATGACATATAGAGACTTAGCTAAATCTAAGATATTAAGTTACTGATTTTTAATGCTTAAATGCAATGTGATGTTCTATTAGATTGTAATGATTATGCACATCAAAAGCTTGCTTTCCCTCTTTGAATGAATTGAATTAATATAACAATCTGTTACTCTGCTGACATGTGATATAGATAAACATAATTTGTGCTATAGACACGAATTTATATTGAAATTGATAAAGTGAATGCTCTTTTAAAGCAATCTTACAAGAAATTAAAAGAGAACACTGTAAAATAATACAGAATCTTCAATAAAAATACAAAGTTGCCGATTCGGCTAATATATGTCTGATGACAATACATATTTACATTATCAAGCTCCATCTCTCATTTATCAAATCTAAGCAGATAAGTTCTCGATATCGAAAGAGCTTTTCATTTGTGATTGCCTTCACATCTCCTCCAAATATAAGCGCTTCAATTGCTTTTAATACAAACACCCCACAAGCACACCTTCAATTCAAACACACAAACACATGGGGGGGAAAAGGGATTGTCAGGGGAAAAAAAATTGCAACAAAATGAAAAATAAAAAGGGAAAAAAAAGTGTAATATATGATAAAAAAAAATAAAAAAAGTATGTCAACATAGAAAGAACACATACGAAGTACGATCGTGAACTAAATCAAGCACCCTGAATAACTTGAAGGGGAAAGGGGTGAAATTTTCATATACCCCAACTTTCGCCAAATGGATTGGAAGCCACTTAGTAATTGGTTGCAAATATTCTTTAAGTAACCCAGCAGGAATTCCAGTAACATTGCAATCATACACATTTATAACCTTTTCATCAATTAGTATCTCCAAGGCTACCCAATGCATGTTGTGGATATTGAAAGGTGTATAAATCTTCTTTGCTGACGCCCAAGGTTTAGGATACCCATCAGGACAAATGCCAATGAAATAATCCTCAATAGCTTTTTCAACATTATCATCTTCCACAAAAGTTGAAGCACATGAAGGCCAGTACTTACTGACAAAAAGCCAATCCAAAACAACACAATCCTTATACTTGTCAGCTTCTACAAAAATTCGCTTTCTCATATGATATAACCCTGCTTCAAGATTCTGTAAAAACAAACTACTGTCAAGCAAAAGAAAAAGGGAAACATCCCCATATTTGGTTGATGTCAGCATTTCTTACCTCTGAATCCAACCACTTGCTCCTACTTAAAATATTCATGAAAAATGATTTGCCGAACCGTCCAGAAGGAGTAGCAATAGAAAAATTGCTGAAAAAGATTATACAAGACACATAACTTTACAACAATCATAGAGAGAGTAATAAATAATAAAAGCAGAGTAATATATAGGTAATTGAATAACATAATAAAAAAAATACCGGTTGCTCTTTATAATAGAAGACATAAACTGATGATCCTTGTTGCTCTTCAGTGACTTCTTGGCATTGTACTGTGCCAATTTCTTTTCCTTTTCATCTACACGTGGGCTGAACAAAAAGCTATTGTCCATAGAAATGTTGTTGGATTGCTTTAATTTTTCAATAACTCCCTTCACTTCCTTGATATCAAAATCTTCACCATCAACTTCATTCTGAGCTGCATTCAAATCACCAACTTCAATGCTACACTTCAAATCAAAGCAAGTCTGAACTTTATGAAATTCCTGCTTGTGTAATAAATTTTACAACCTCCACTATCATCCTCATTACCTACCACATCCCCCGATGAAATGTCAGCCTCAATCTGGATGTCAGCATCAGGAAGACCCTTTGCATCTCCAACTCCCACCACCAGTAAAGAGATGTCACCATCATTTTTATCTACATCACCAGCAACATTTTTTTAGGAGGGACGCGCCTCAAGATCAACAATATTAGATGGAGGACATAGAGCATCAGACTCATCTGGATGAAGCTTCCTAACACCACTTTCCGATCCCATTAATGTGATAACATCATTATTTTGATCACCTCCCACACAAGACATAATCTAATCCTCCGTATAAAAACCTACACCCTCATATTCAGTTTCAGCACATGCAATTTTTAAGCACTGTGGATCACTTTTAGTACACTGTGAATCACCAAATTCACCTTCTGTTGGAATGACATCAACATCCATCAGAACTACATCCTCAATAACTCATTTCGGTTCCTTCACATCAGAATGTTCCCCATCAACTTCAGGTTGAGCATCATTCAAACCAGCAACTTCAATGCGACACTTGCCTTCAATGTCAGCCTTAGATATTACAACAAACTCAGATGACATTTCATTAGAGGGTAAATTTAGATCAACATTTGAGATAACCACTTCATCTCCTTTATTGAAATCCAAAACAACTCCGTGAATACCAGGCTAATCCATCTGTATATCAGAGACAACTTCAGTATTAACTGTTGTACCATCATCATCATTAGGAATGGAATGCAATGGCTGAGACACATCACCCGTACATGCGTGCATTGTAACCTTATTCTCAAGTGAAGTGAACTTCTCCCCAATAATAGAAACCATGGTAATAATCCCATCTAACTTTCCCATATATGTCTTAATTTCACCTACACTAGCAGCCAACTCCTTTATACATTCAGGCAACTCTTCTAGCTTATCAAGACGCCTAAAAATTTCATGCACCAGTTGAGATGAACTATGAATAACAGGGACGAAAGCATTAGCATCAAATTTAGAAGGAACATCACCCATTTCATCGCTTTTTTCACCCTTGTTAGGAGACAACACCCCCATACCACAACCATTTTCGGGTACATGGCCATATGTCTCAACTTCATGAATTGAATCATCAATCAAATCATCAACACAACCACCAAGTTTTTTTCCATCAGAATCAACTCCCAAATGTATGTCTTGAATCTCTGGACCAGATGAGTTAACTGGGGCATAAGGAGAACCAATAGGAGACACAATTGACCTAGTAGAGTCAACAGAATGGGTGCCACCAAAGTCATCATCAAGGGCCCCCCTAGTTTCATGCACATGAGGGGCAACAACATCGTCATGTACCCCACCAGTATCACAATCAGATCCAAACACATCACCCTTTTCATTAGACAGTCCACCAGGGACCAACGTAGCTACAGTCGACACGACTTGCAAAGATAAAGACGGTGATAAATAATTTTTAAAGGTACAAGCTTCAGACGGTGATAAACAACTTATTCCTAGTATCTTTATCACCGGTCTTCCTCTTCTTCAGACGGTGATAAACAATTTTTAAAGGTACAAGCTTCTCGCACTCAATCATTTGATCAACCTTATCACTAGCAACAATAGGTATAAAAGACTCCTTGACTAGCACATCTGTCTCAGTGCCTGAAACCCGAACCTTCTTACCTGACTCTTTCTTCTTCCTCATATTAGTGGCTTTCCTCTTATTTGATTTCTTATCCTCTAAAGACACAACAGGGGAGGAATGAAAGGTACCTGCAGAACGACCCATTCTCAAAGATTTCATGTTCTTTGCCTTATTTACAACATCATGTTTTACCTCCAAATTGACTTCATCATTCCCAACAACATCATCTAAATCATTATTATTTACAACATCCTGTTTCTTGACCAAATTCCCTTCATCATTCCCAACAACAACAGCTAAATCATCATTATGTATGAACCTATTATTATATGCCTTTGTACGCAATCGATGACTTTCATACAGACCACCAGCCAACTTGGGGAAAACAGGTTGAGCAATGTCATCAACTCTTTCATCAGCAACTTCTTCACTATACACCATCCCTGGTTTTTTGCAAATTCACCATAAGTAGGGAACAATGGTGCCTAGACAAATAGAGTAAATATCTGATTAACAACATAGATATTTACAACAAAACAACAACTATGCTAATAACCTGTAATACTTATGCAAAACTTTGGTATTGCTGACATAAAATGACTAAACCAAATAAAAGATATTTAGCTACTGGCTTTTAATGATAAAATACAATTAGATGTTATGCTATTAGATTTAAATGATTATGCACATCCAAACCTTCCTTTCTATTTGAGAATGAATTGAGGTAATCTAACAATCTATTACTCTGCTGACATGTGATTTAAATAAAAATATCTTAACACTTATGCAATAATTTGGTTTATACTCGTTAAGGTAGCTATAAAAATAAATAAAAAATGATCAATGCCAAACAAAAATCATTTCTGCTGCAAAAAATTAAAACTTTTGCAAAAATTTGGTTCTGCTGACATGTCTGGTGTTTTTGCAAGTTTCTGCTGACATCTCTGGTGTTTTTGCAAATTCACCATAAGTAGTGGACAATGGTGCCTAAAACAAAGATTAAATAAATTGATTGACAACTACAAAACATAATAAACTTACCAAATAATCATCAAAAAGTCCGGAAGCACTATCATATATGTGTTTAATGCGACATTCCAAGCGCAAAGAGTATGGATATCCGGCAACCATTTTGAAATTACAGTCAAATTTTGCAGCTACTGATGGGAAGGCTTCTAAAATCCATGACTAGTACAAATAAACATAAAATATTTAAAATAATGAGCTAGAAAAGTAATATATGATAACAAGCAATAAAAATGCTGACAAATTTAGAAAAAAAATATAAAAAAAAAACAGAAACACTACCCGAAAAGCAAGATTATACCCATATATATATCATAACAACCTCTATCATCATCACGATCAGCCAAAGCTATATTCTTTAATGACGGCACCAACTTCGTGTACGAAACTCTCCCCCAAGGATAAATTTCAAACTCATTCTCATCACAAGCAAGGGATAAGTTTTCTTCACTTACAAACTCTGATCGCCTGAATAATAACACCTTTTCAATAATAAGCAACTTAGCCAGAATCAACTTCTTCTCAGGAGATTTTTTCTCAGATTTAAAACACTGAACTAAATCTTTATAAGAGCATTTCTTCTGCCCAAAGAAATCAATCGAAGACACATGTTTTGGTGGTTTGCAACCATTAGCTTCACAAGGAAGCCCAGTAATAACATGAAATTCAGCAAGAGAAAACCGAGCCATAAATCCATCAACCTTAAACCACAACTCCATCTTCTTTTTGGTGGAAACTTGACGCAACATCATCTGATGCATGAGTTGAAAGTTAGAAACCATATTGGTTCCCTGTGTCAACACCCACCCCACAAACCTCTTGCGCAATATCTCGCAATGTTTATCAGACATATGACTTTTGATGAGATTACAAACAGCAGGATAAGAATATCTGTTTGATCTAGAATGGAACCACTCATTCTCAGGAATACAATAAGCAATGTTTTGTTTAAACACAAGCAAAAATATCAAACATAATACATATAAACATGAGTAAACAACACTTGATAACAGACAGGGAAAAAAGATCAATATCTAAAAAACTCACATCAAATTTCATTGTGTATCTGACTAAATCAGTAGGTGAACCTGATAAATACGAAAACATAGAAATCAAAAAAGGAAAAACGATGGGACCACATACAAATCATCAGTAGAAATCGCAAATTTGCTTATATAAACGCGTACAACACTTCTGCATTTGCTAGTACGAAAACAACCAACACTAAACCATCAAAAATCCGGCAAAAGTAGAACAAAAACCTACATAAACCGCAGCAAAACAAACCCTAACCACACAGGAAAAACGGTAAAAGCAAAATGAGTACCTGAACTACCAACGATTTCCGCCATATAAGCAATTATGATAAGAAGATGAAATAATCGACCACAAAAATCACTCCTTTGACGCTGATTCAGTCGAAATTTGCCGCTAATTTGAGGTTGAACAACAGAGAACTTCAACGGGCAGTTTCTGCTAGTTTGAGGTTGAACAACGGTAGAATAAGAAGGATTATGATAAGAAGATGAAATAATCGACCACAAACATCACTCCTTTGACGCTGATTCAGTCGAAATTTGCCGCAAATTTGAGGTTGAACAACAGAGAACATCAACGGGGCAGTTTTCTGCTAATTTGAGGTTGAACAACGGTAGAATAAGAAGGAAGGGCAATATCGTAAAATAACCATCCGAAATTAGAAAAGTGGACATTCCACTAATTTTTACAAAATCTAGGACAAACCTCAAATTATAGTGAAAATTTATGCCTTCGGCACAAATTTTCTCTTCATTATATATTATAATTAAATAATTGATTTTTATTAATACAACATGAGAATATAATAATTAAGAGTTGGGATAGGGATAGAATCCACCGGGCTAGTTCCTTCCCTACCTTTATAACCCACTTTTATTTGCTTTTCTTATCTACCTATTAATTCTCTTTTTTCATTTTCCCCACTTTTTCATTTTGGGGGAAAAAATGTGTTCATATTAATTTAATTAATCACCCTCGTAGAACACGGCTCATACGTGTATTGGGGCTGGTTTGGAAATTAAGAATGAAGAATAAAAAGTAAATATTATCTTTCTTTCCTTTTTAGAATATAAATATTCCAAATATTATATTTTTAATAATTTGTATAAAAACAATTGAAAGATATGCATATGGTGTACGAAAGATGAGATGGAAAGAATCCAATGTAGTAAGCCATGCAATCTTTTTTATTCTCTTAGAGAATGACGCTTCCCAAGTTGCCACCCAATCCATTTGCTCCACCACCTAAATTATACCCAAAATCAAGAGGAATAGCTTTTTTTAATTTTTAATTTTATTTTTTTATATAAAAATATATTATTATTATTATTATAATAAAGTACTAAAGTATCTACATGAAATTAGATCGGAGCCGGCTAACAAACTGAGCTCCGTATCCCTTTTGAATACTAAATGCAATCCTAGTCAAAGTGTGACAAAAACTCCTACTATTTCCAGGTACCCCCTTAGCGACACCACACACCCGCTTGAGAAGCTCCATAACATCATCCTCTAAGTCACCAACAGTGGAAAAGGAGAATGGCAGAAAGTGATAGCCTTTGGCCCTACAAACATCTTCGTACTTCTTCCTCTTGTTATCAGTTGCCCCTCTAGCCGCTTTACCAGGAATGAAACTTGAAAGACCAGTCGAACTGAAGATAGAAGTTCCTGTAATGTCCACACAAGTGTCTTCGCCTTGGAACCAGTTGTAAAACAGAATATCGGCTGGTCGAAGCTCTCCTCCCTTGTCATCAACCATTCCAGTAGACGCCTCTTTACGAACAGAGATTTCGGCCTTCAAGCACTCATCGTACAAAGCATCACGCACCACATTATATCGATACTTAACACCAATATCAGCAGCACACGCAAGTGCATGATCGCCCCGTACATCCAAAATGTCTTTCTCACAAGCAGAGCACTTAGATCCAGCTCAATCGACTCAGTCTCTCTACATTTGTGTTTAATCCGAAGAGATGCTAAGATGATGAAGGAAATTGTGTGAAAGACCCTTTGTTATATTTTAACCCAGAGAGATGCGAAGACGTTGAAGTAAATTGATTGCCGGTAGTTATTAAAAATAAATAAAAATTGAATTGATCGCCGGTACAAAATTCAGAAATGGGTAAATTGATTTGTGTTTTCCCTTTAGATGAGATTGAGATTTGAGAATGCAGTAAGTAAGGCATTTGCAGGACTCAACCACCTCTTTGTTCTCCTTTCACTTTCTTCTGTAATTTGTTGGTTCCAACAACGGCGATCAATTAATGTTGTTTATCCCTCATATGTGCATATATCATTATATATGCATCCTTCCATTCACTTATCTTACTTTATGATTCATCTATTTCAAGGATGATATATATATATATATATATATATATATATATATATATATATATATATATATATATATATATATATATATATATAGTTGCATTGGAAGTTATAATGTAATTTATAATGTACGTTATACATTAGCTAGGTATAGAGGTTATCAATGGAGCACTACGTAATTAAGCTATTTTTTTTAATGAGTAATATATAGAATATTGAATAACTTAAGAAATGGACCTATATCTCGCCCAATACTATTCCTAAAATAGAACCGTTTATTTATTTATTAAGTAAGAATTGAAGATCTAATATCTTTGAGTCTCCATAGATCAAAACATATAATAATAGAAAAATAGAATAGTGAAAACGCAATCTATAAAAAACGAATATAGGCAAAACTAAATCAATTAAGTTGAGGATTTAAACTTGAATTTTTGTTTTATTTTATTTTTTTGGTGTTATGGCCCATAAAGAAGACGGTAAGTCACTACGTGCATCGGTGCAGCGTGATTAATGCTTCATCAAGATTTTCTTTTTAAAAGATGCACTTATACTAAGAGCACTCATTAATATACCATAATTTTTATATTAAAAACGATATATCTCATCTATTTCAATATATATAAGTATATTTTGATTATGAAATAAAATCTTTAAAATAAATATGGGTGAACCCTAAAAAAATAACGGAAATTTCGCGAGATACCCCTGAGGTATTGTAATTTTCGCGAGGTATACAACTCTTTTGCATGTTTCGCGTGGTACCCCTGAGATTTTGAATTTTTTCGCCACATGCCCTTCTCGGTTAATTTTAACAGAGTCCGTTAGTTTTTTTTTTTTTTAAAAATAATAATAATAATAAAGAAGCGAAGAGAATAGAGCCAGAGAGACAATTCCCAATTTCCTCGAAGAACAAGAGCGAGAAAAGCCCCAAAATCTCAAATCTCATCTCAAAATTCAATCAAAACGACCAAATTGAATATGGGTATTGTCGATTCTAGGCTAGAATTCTCAATTTCGTCCATCTCCATGCCAAAATCGAGCCAAAAAGACTCAATTTTCCAGATCTAGGGTTTGCGTTCACCAAGAACATCCACCCTTAAAATCAGAGAGATGGTGGTGCTGGGTATCGATGGTGCTAGCACCGGCGCGGAGGACTCCGGGGTAAGAGAAGAGGGCAACCATGGGCAACGCCGGAGCAAGGCAGTAGCGCCGCCGGTCATATGAGAACGAAGAGGTGATAAGGTGGTGCGGTGGGTGAAGGTGGTTGTCGGCGGTTTGAGGGTGAGGATGGAGATCCGACCTTTCTGGGTGAAGGTGGCAGTCGCTCCGGCAATCCTCTGGCGCCACCGGTGGCGTCCTTCGCTGCGATCTCCTAGGCTCCTTCGCCGCCAGGACCGTAGCCGTCGCCGCTGTCCTCGGATCGTTGTACTAGTCCAGCGTGCTGCGCGCTCATACCGCTCGAAGCCGGGCTGTGGTGGTGGCGTTGGCCGCCTGAGCCACTGCCGCAACAACCGCGGTGGCCCAGATCTTTGAGACCTTCGGCTTCCTCGAGTCTATGTGATTCTTTCTCTCTTTATGTCGTTCTTTCTTTCTTTTTATTTTTTTTAATTAAAAACTAACGGAGTCCCACCAGATCTGTTAAAATTAACCGAGAAGGGCATGTGGCAAAAAAAATCAAAAGCTCGGGGGTACCACGCGAAATATGCAAAAGAGTTGTATACCTCGCGAAAATTGCAATACCTCATGGTACCTCGCGAAATTTCCGAAAAAATAATATAAAATTGGTTAAATTAGGGAATATAGTAGAATAAGAGTATATTTGAAATCGACATTCTTAAAAAAAAATAGTTTGTTTACCCTATGCTATAAGGCCTCATTTGGTATGAATGTAGTAATCGGAATGGGAATCGGAATCGGAATCAAAAATTGGAATTAGTCCTCGGATTATATTGGAATGAACCAGTAAACCACACAAATTTCACCAACACAAATCAAAAATCACACAGATCCGAAAATCACCCAAATTATGCAACCCCAATTCAAAATCTCAAGGAGGGAGGGCTGGGCGGTGGTTGATTGCAGCTTGGAGGGCGGTGCGATGCCGCCAGGAGGGCGACGGCGGCGGGTGGTTGCAACGAGGAGGGAGGGCGCGATACCGCGTAGGGGGAGAGAGAGAGAGAACCGGAAAGAGGACTGCAACCGACGACAACGACGGAGGGTGTACTGTAGCATCGGAGAACTGGAAAAGGGCTGGGCAAGCAGGGGAAAGGGCGAGGGCGAGAGAGAGAGGGAAGACGGGGACTGTGGAGATGGAGGAGGACCCTGGTGGCGGACGCCATGGAGGAGGACCCTGGTGGCGGAGGAGATAGATCTGGATCGGGCGGGCAACGGTGGCGGTGGCGACTTCGACGGATGAAGGAGGACGGGGGCTGTAGAGATGGAGGAGGACGGGAACTGTAGATATGGGGGCTGTACTTGGTGGGAAATTGGGAATGAGGGATTACCTAGTTCTGGGGAGGAATGAAATTGGGATAAAAATGGGGATGGTGGGATTACTGGTAAGTGGTAATGATTCCCATTACTAGTTTTTGACATACCAAACATTAAAATGGTAATCATCCATTCCGATTACCGATTTTTCATTCCCGGGAATTGATACCAAACAGGCCCTAAGAGTATAGATTGAGAAGTCAAACGGAGAAACTATTTTTTTTTTATTAGAAAATAATTCGAGGTCAAACAAATCTGGACCGCGTAGGCCGACAAGTCGGCAGACGAAAACCGTCAAAAAGAGACAAAATATAACAAGTGTGCAAGAAACAAGCACAAGAGCTCTACAAAGAGAAACTAAGCTCCACTAAAACGAACGAGATGCGGACGTAGCCGAACGAACGAAGCAAAGCGCTACAACAACAACATCGCAAGCCAGCGGTACATCAGGAAACACCCGTGGGCAGTGAAGACGAACCTCCAAGGAATCAGCATCTCGGGAAAAGGAGACGCCTCGATACACATTGTCGCGACCCTAGCCTGACCTGACTCCGAACAGTCAGAACCCCATCCACCGAAGAAGAAAAGCCAAACCCCCAACCGCAGAGCTACACCACCTGAATCGAAAACGCACCATAAACCCAAGCGGGAGATAAACTAATCCAAACCGAGGATTATTTATATATATAAACACATATATAGATTATTTTTATTTTTATTTTTCATAATTTCGGGCCGCCCCGGGCCCAAGGCAAAGCATCATCCCGAAATAGCTGATTGAATATCTAACCCAGAACGAGCAGCCACAAGGGAAGGGGTAACGCTACAAGTCGTCGGAGAAGCCCATAGCGCACATCGAGGTAGTCGACCAGTCAAGCCCGAGATCCCTACTGACTGCCCAAAGACCGAGCCGGAAGAGAAGCCGCTGGAGGAGAAATCCACACACCACCGCCGAGGGGAGATAAGGTGGTGTGACGGTATTGGCAGAGGGGGAATGGAGAACGTGACATCGAGGGGGCCAAACCAAGCCTACGTCAACCCACCAACGAAGCCACCGAAACCAGACCCCCTAGAGCGACACTGCTACACACCGCCGAGAGCAAAATCCGGCGAGGAAACCGACGACTGGGCCAACGATGGAGGCAACCAAAATTGACGGCATCGATCCGATTTGACAGGGAGAGGGGAAGAAGAGAGCCAAGTGGACGAATCCACCCACACAAACCCCCAGATTGAACTACGAATCTACATGTCCGAGGAGGACAACCCAGGGGAGATCACCATCAATCTAAGGGAGGGAGGAAAAGGGAAAAAACGAGAGATCTGACCGGCCGTTCAGAGACAGTCTGAGCAAGGAACAATCATCCGAAGAGGTGATTATGATCTCCGACGAGGATCTCCTCGAACGAAAGGGTAACCGACCTCCGAAGAGGGATTGATTGCCCCCCAAAGAAGGGTTCAGGTTCGACGGAAGTTGGAAACCACCAGCGTGAAGGTTGACGTTGTTGAACAGCCACCATATGGGTGGTGTTTGGGCCGCCAGAGGACGTGCTTCTTGAACTCTGAAAAGAGAGTTTTTTTTCGAGAAACTATTTATCTAACTACACATGGATATGACAACTCTTTATTTACAAATTTAAGGATAAATATTTATCAAATTAAAATGTTTATTTAACTTACGCGCTTTCAACCGCTCTTTTAAATAATGGAAATTCTCCAATCTGGAGTAGATCCTCTAACGTATTAGTCGACAACTCAAAACACCCACGTTAAAAAAATACTATTGAATTTTATTTTACATTAAATAAATTGTAGAAAAACTATCAGAGATACTATTCTAATTTATAACCAAGTAAAAAAAACCAATAAAAAAAATACATTTAAATTTAAAAAAGATCCATTTTTTTGGCACCAATTTAGCATTTTATCTTAAACACCGAATTTATAATACTATCAAATTTACCCCTTTGAGTAGATGTTTTTTACTTTTTAGGGATTGTGAATGGCAAAATCGAAATAAAAAGGAATACGAGGGTTTAAAATGAGAAGCAATGGTAATAGTACGCGTCCCATTTATTCCGCCCCTTTTAATGTTCTCTCCGCCATCATAAACCCCACCTTTAATCTCTCTTCTTTTGACCGTTGCTTTCTGTCACAACTCACAACGTCTCTCTCTCTCAGCGTCTTTGCCCAATCGCTCCTCTCTCTCCATCTCCCTCCGGGTTTAACTCCTCGCTCCGCTCTCATCCATCTACATTCTTCAGGCCAGGTATGGTTTTTGCTTCCTGCAATTGATTTCCTTTATGTGTGTGTTTGCTGCTGTGACTTCTTTTGCCTCCACCAACCAATCTTTACGGTCGACCATTTATTCCGACAAAATTTAAAGGCAATGAGCCATCCACTTTCACTGCCACTGTTCAACCTGCCCCCTCTGTGTTTTGCATTGGTAAGTGGTAACCTTGTTTTTAGTTTTTTTTTACACTCCTCCCTTTCCTTAATTTACTCCGATTTTCACTCCCCCTCTTTCAATTTGCCATTTTTCGGAACTTGGGGGGTTTTCTCTGCTGATTTAGGTTTGTCAAGTTTCCGAATTTGTACTTTTCTTCACCTTGAATTTGATGGTTTTCATTTGTCTCTTCTGTTTCTGGAAACCCTTTTTTGTAGTTTCTTTGATCCTTTTCCTTGTTTGGTTGTGTTGCCTGCCACCTGTTTGTTGTTTTGCCAATCTGGAGTCTTGTGGAGTTTTGGGTGTGTATGATAATGTCTTCATGGTTTCAACAGATTAAATTCTTCTATTGTACTGAGTGTTCTAATTACTTGTCAATGGATTTGAACTTCCTCTAGTTAGTCATTCAGTGAACTGCTATTCATGTAGCTTTTCAGTTGTACAGTAATGTTTCTTGAGCATATTTTCACATTTAATCTGAGTCTGATTGGCTTGAAGATGATTTTGCACCCGCTGATTTGCTTAACACTGTGAGGATATCCATATAATTTTTTGGATTTTATGGGTTAAGTGTTCTCATTTGTGCCAAAATCCAAACCATGCCTTGTGATTGAAGAAAAGCACCAAAATAGTTTCATGCTTTTCACTTGCTTTATCGCACATGTTGTCTGGTCTTGTTTAGCTTGGAATAGATTGAGTTTGTTTGTGTTACTCGATCCTGATGGAATGATTTTTTTGATGGCTTACAACTTTTTTGACAGCTTGGATGTATGAATTTGGCCAAAGGTACAAAGACATTGCTGCAGTTTGAGAATTGTTTCAGATTTGGGCTGAGAAGTTTTCTTAGTTTTCAGAGGAAGGGTAGAGGGTGGTAAGAAAGAGAGATGGGATGTAATTCGTCAAAATTAGATGATGAAGAGGCTGTCCAGCTCTGCAAGGATAGGAAGAAGTTCATTAAACAAGCTGTTGAGCATAGGTTACGATTTGCGTCTGGGCACCTTGCATATATCCAATCCTTGAAACGGGTATCTGCCGCCCTTCGTGATTACATTGAAGGTGATGAGCCGCGTGAATTTTTGCTGGATTCATTCATCACACCTCCCTTCACACCAGTAAAGAAATCAACACCCAGATTTATCACGATTTCCCCCGATTCCATCTCAGAAACACCAACTATCCAATCTGAATCCAAGACATCTATGAAAATAAGCTACTACAGACCAAGTGGCAACCCTCCAGTTTCCGTGGAGGAAAGACCCCAATCACCAGAGACAGTTCGAGTCCAGAGCTACCCTTCTATGTATAATTATGGAATTGATGGATTTTTCACAATGCAATCACCTTCGCTAAATCCTTCCTCTTACTCTTATTCCCCAAACAACAGGCCTAGTATCCCTCCTCCTTCGCCTCAAACCAACCAGTGGGATTTCTTTTGGAACCCATTTTCATCACTGGACTATTATGGATATCCTACTAGAAGCAGTCTTGAACAGGCAGTCATTGATGATGATATCAATGGCCTGAGACAAGTTCGAGAAGAAGAAGGAATACCTGACTTGGAAGAGGAAACCGAGCATGAAGAGGTTGATTCTACAGGGGCTTGTGGATATGCTCATGGTAACGGTCATGTTCATTCTCAGTACCATCCTGAATCTCATGTTCATCCTTATCCTCATACTCAGTCTCATGTTTATCCTCATGCGCATCCTCAATCTCATTTTCATCCTCATCCTCAACCTCGTGTTCATCCTCAGCCTCATGATCGTCCTCAACCTCGTGTTCATCCTCATCCCCAGCCTCATGCTCAACCTCATCCTCATGCTCACGTAAGACAAGAAAGAGCTACAAGTGCGCATGAGGAGGTCACTGTTGAAGATGTTGACGAGGATGAGGAAGATGACATGATAAGTGCAGATGAAAGTGAGAATGAAGTGAATGGAACACATGGTAATGAAACCATTGAAATGTCTCAGCCGCCACAGTCTCAACCACCACAAGCTCAGCAAGTTGAGATCCATCGCCATGCGAATGCTATTGGACAGTGTGAAACAAAGGAAGCAAGTCCAGGATTCACAGTTTACGTGAACAAAAGGCCAACTAGCATGGATGAAGTTATCAAGGATCTGGACACACAATTCGTGATTGTTTGCAATTCTGCCAAGGAAGTATCTGCATTGTTAGAGTCTAACCATGCACAATATTTATCTACATCACATGAAATTTCACGTAAGAATGCACATGAGAGCTCCTCTTTATCTTCTTCACTTAACTGTTTCCTATATATCATGCATGCTTTAAATTGTTTTAGGGTTTGTCTTGGGAGAGCCTTGATATTATTCAATAAAACTTTCCTATTGCATATGCAAATTCTGATAAGGAGGATAATTTTGGCTAATTCTGCTTCATGTTACATTTGTTTCTGATAAGGAGGATAATTTTGGTTAATGCAGCTCCAAGTTACCTTTGTCTAATCAAAATAGTTGACTACAATGGTAAATCCGCAACATGAAAAGGCACATGTGGGACTGCATTACATGAAACTGGAAAATGTGAAGCTTTACTTGTCATCTTGTGTAAGTTAGGTCACCTGTACCTTCATGGATTCTTTCGAATTAATCTTTGATACCGCTAGAGGGCATTTCAAAATTTGCTATGAGCTAGTGGCTTGTGAGATGTAATACTTGATAACTACCTTGAGTGACATTTTGTTAATTGCATTTAATGCCTTCCTCTGTGTTGCATTTGATCATTAGGAATTGTATCAACTATCAATTTGTGAGCAATGATAACAAATATGACTGTTTGAGTGTGTTTAATATTTGAACCCTATGCAGCTGCTGGATGTATAATGTCTATATTTTATTTTCTCGATCATTCTCTCCAGCTGGGAAGATGTTGAATCCAGTGGCATTATTCCGTTCAGGCTCATCACGCTCCTCTTCATCAAGATTTTTAGTCAGCTCTTCTTCAAGCTCAAGAGAAGAGGGCTATGAGAGCAGTAGTGATTTCTCTGCAGAATCTTGCATGTTTTCTGGAAGCCATCAATCAACTTTGGACCGACTGTATGCATGGGAGAAAAGACTGTACGAGGAAGTTAGGGTATGTAATTTGTCTGTCACTGTGCTGGAGATTCTTTTTATTTTTTTGGGTTTCCATATAATATAGACTTTTCTGGAGGAAATATAAGGAGTTGGCAGAGGCATTAGTTTCTCAAAGTGCTCAAAAATAAATGAATAGACATGTATGTACAATTGTTTGTACATGCACATGTATAACTCTTAAACGAGCCAAGTTTATCGGTTACCAGGAGTTCATTAATCAGATTATGTATATTGGTTCTTCTTGCATTGAATAAGATACTTCCCTCTCGATGAACTTTGTTACCATTTCATTTGCCTTGTTTTTGACAGGCTGGGGAGCGAATTCGACTTGCATATGAAAAGAAGTGTAAGCAACTAAGAAACCAAGATGTCAAAGGAGAGGACCCAACTTCTGTGGACAAGACTAGAGCCGCCATTAGGGATTTGCATACCCAGATAAAGGTCGCAATACACTCAATCGAAGCAATATCAAAGAGGATTGAGACTCTAAGGGACGAAGAACTTCATCCCCAGCTTCTGGAATTGACACAAGGGTATGTTTCTCTGTTTGTATTTCTAATTTAGGTCAGTAAAGTAGGACCTTGAAATAGAAAGCACAAAACATTTCTCAATTTGCTCGGGGTAAGAATACATCTTGACCCCCAATACCCTATTTTGAACGGGAACACGTTGGGTTGATAAGTAAAACATGGATATAGCTGACTTAATCAAGGAGACTAGGTAGGTAACAGTCTGATTTTAAGAAAGGCATCAAAAGCCTTTTAGTTAGTAGTCTTACTTTGAAGAAGTTCACTTTGTTTCTAGATTCCATTTTTCTCAAGTGGGCAAGCAAAGTGTATTTTTTTTAATAAAAAAGTTAAAATTATTTTGGCTTTTATACATTATGAATGCAGGTTAGCAAGGATGTGGAAGGTAATGGCAGAGTGTCATCAAACGCAAAAGCGTACCCTAGACGATGCCAAACTTCTACTAGCTGGAACACCTTCGAAACTCAACAAGGCAAGGAGACATTCTGCGATTTCAGCAACCAACATTGATCCAAACCGACTTACCCGTTCAGCTTCCAAGCTTGAGTCCGAGCTAAGAAACTGGAAAGCATGTTTTGAATTATGGGTCACCTCTCAGCGATCCTACATCCACTGTCTAGCCAACTGGCTGCTCAGGTGCATGAGGTGTGAGCCTGACACATCAAAGCTACCCTTCTCTCCTCGTCACTCATCAGCCGCAAAATCAGCCCCTCCAGTCGTTGGCCTCTGCATCCAGTGGTCCAGATTCATGGATGCACTACATGAGGTCCCAGTGTTGGATGGTCTAGATTTCTTCGCAGCTGGAATGGGTTCTATCTATGCCCAGCAGACGAGAGAGGATTCTCGGAGGGCTCAAGGTATCAGTGGCTCCAAGAGATTCAGCAGCAGCATGGAAGTGGTAGAGTACGGAACACAAGAAGAGGACTCCATGACACCCGAAAAGATGGCAGAGGTTGCGGTACGGGTTCTTTGTGCAGGAATGTCTGTTGCTATGAGCTCACTGACAGAGTTTGCAATGTGTTCAGCAGAAGGGTATGCTGAACTGGTAAATCATTGGGAAAGTGTCAAATGGCCCACCGCCTCTCACTTCTAATGGAGAGCAAGGGAAGTGAATGATCTGAACTTTTAATGATAGATTTTAGTAGGCTTTAGGTAGGTTGATTTTAGCTTCATCCTCCATGTACATTAGTTCATCTTCTTATATATATACTAAGGGAAATTCAGAGGTTTGAACTACTCTCCTCAAAATGTTTTTAGCTGATGAGTAATGAAATTGGTTTATCACTTAATTGAGCTTCAAGCAAGCATTTGCCCCTTTCTGAACTTCTTGTGTGCTTACTTCATTTCCATTACAGCTTGTGTGATATGAACAGACCAGATTTACTCGCTGATAATCTCTGTGATATTCATGATATCACTACTGTCTTCTGGAATTGGACAACACTCCTCCATTCTGCAACAGCTTCCTCCGTCTTTTCTTGCTATCCTGGCACATGGAAGTGAGCAACAGGATTCCTCGACATTGCTCTTTGCAACTTGATGGCTGATTCGTTCTTCTGACGCGGTAGGTTGTTGGGGCGGGGATGCTTCATCAAGACACTCAACTCCTAAGCAGGCAGCACTCTGTCCCTCAAGGTCCCGGCATTCCTCCTTTTGACATGCCCTTGAGGTCACCAAAGACTTGCAGCAGTCGTCAGCTTCTTTGGTTGAATCCACATTCGCCTCTTTTCCACAGCATCCTCCGGACGAACCTGCTGGAAGCTTCTTCATCCGATCAGCCTTCTCAGAGCAGCACCTTGGTTTTGACCTCTCAAGACCACTACCGGCAGCTTGCTGGTGTGGGTGAACAAGTGGGTCTACATCACACTTCCTGCTCCTGCAAGGTGAGGGCTCATCAGAGGAAGAACATGTGGCGGTCTTGAACCTCCTAGTGGCTGAGTTATTCGAGAAACACGACAAGACTCCAGAGGTGTCGCAACACGCCTTTTTATCAAGGTCACTCTCAGAAGCTTGAGTTCTTTTGCAAGTAACCTTCTTACAACATGCCTCATTTTTTTCGTATCCGGAGGAACCACTGGTCTCACCAGCTGTGTACTCATGGGAGTGACCCAGGAGCAGCATACTGTTAAGAGTGACCAGCAAGCACGACCCAACATCAGCAAGAACAGCCACCCAGACGACTGGGTAGCCTGCAAAGGACACAGCAAGGACAGCAGCCTTGATAACAATGGAGAAGACAATGTTCTCGATCACCTTGTGTTGAGTCCGTTTAGCAAGTTTGATAGCACCAGGGATCCGTCGAATGTCATTTGACATTAGGATGATGTGGCCTGTCTCAGTTGCGAGCGCTGATCCAGACACACCCATAGAGATCCCCACATCTGCAGTTGCAAGGGCCGGGGCATCATTCACACCGTCCCCAACCATCGCTGTGGCGCCTGACTTCTTATAGCTCTCCACAATTCTAGCCTTGTCTTCGGGTAGGAGCTCCGCATGGACTTCATCCAAGGCATGCTTTAGCTGAAGATCAAAGACGACGAATCTTGTAAAACAGGTATCCACTCAATACCATGACACTAAACTGAAAACATCAAGAACAGTTTGGTAAGAAACCTGATCATATGCATGAGTAGCAGCAGCCTGGCTGTCGCCAGTGAGCATGGCGGTTCTTATGCCCATCGATTTAAGGTCTCCAATGGCCTCTATGACCCCAGATCGACACGAGTCAGAGAGGCTGAACATGCCAATCACAGCTCCACCAGAATACACATAGCCCAGGGTTTTCCCAGCATCAGAACTATACTTGATTTCGGAAGCTAGAAGATCAAAATTTGACAATGAATGCAAAAAATCAGCACAGTGAACATTCATTAAGACAGAAAGTGGTTATTGAATAGAAACAAGAGAAAAATTCCCCAACTCACAAGCAAAACATCCAGCTCTTTGGCCAAGTTTTTGGTTCCCCACATAGATTTCGTTACCGTCAATGGTGCCAGCAATCCCCTCTCCTGGGAAGTTTTTGAACTCTGCAACAATTTCTGGCTTGGGCTCAATGGATTGTGATTTACTGTAGTAAACAACTGCATCTGCTATAGGATGGCTTGATTTACTCTCAATGCTTGAAATCCTTCATTTGCCCAAAAATGTTGCAGAGGTTTACGGTTAGTACAACAATATATGCTTCATTTATACAAGAAAATAGGTTGTCAAAAGGGGGGGAAAGGTACCAATAAAGCAATGTGTTCATGCTTATATCAGTTACAAGACATCTGAAATCTGACACGATGAATTCGCCTCTGGTAATGGTGCCAGTCTTATCGAAAGCCACGGTCTTGACCTTGGCAAGGATTTCAAAGTAGTCTCCTCCCTTTATCAACAGCCCATTGCTCGCAGCGTTGGAGAGTGCACAGAATGTCGCAACTGGCGTGGAGAGAATGAGACCACATGGGCATGCACTGACGAGCACGACCAATGCAAGGTGAAACCAATAGTTTTTGTTGCTTACATTCATTATAGCTGGAATGGCTGCAATTCCAACCGATACCAATGCAATTGCTGCAACAAAGAGCAAAATGTAGGATGATATGGTCAGTCCATCTATATCACAACTGGTTTTGCTGCACACTTAAGAGGGATGAAGCTAACCTGGTGTATAGTACTTGGCGCATTCATCTATTAACCTTTGAAAGCGAGATTTCTTGTTCTGAGCCTCTTCAACAAGCATTGCCATCTTAGCCACCACGCAATCCCCAGAAAGAGCGGTTGTCTTCACACTAACATATCCTGAAATAGCAGAACTACTGATCAGAAATGAACTTCAAATATCTTTTTATATGTATGTGAATAAAAGATCAAAAGTATTACCATTTAGATTGATAGTCCCAGCCCAAACAGTGGAGCCATTTTGTTTGGAGACAGGAAAAGCTTCTCCTGTCAACGTCTTCTCGTCTACATCACAACTCCCTTCCACCACCAGACCGTCAATGGGGATAACTTCACCTGTTTTCACAGCAACGACAGTGCCTATTTTCAGGTGTTCGACATTGACCAGTTCGCCAGTTTCTGCTATGGTTGCTGTCTGTGGGGCTATGCTCATCAATGCCGACATAACTGAATTGGCCTGTTCCAAATAACAGTGCACTAAAATGAGTCTTAACGAAGTACAAGCCAATTCCCTCAGATACCTATCAAAAGTAGAGCAAAATTTCATTTTTATTGACTAGCTTGAATTACAAACCTTGTGGCTGGCATGTGACTGGAGCCATTCAGCAACTAAGAAAAGGAAGATGATAGTTCCGGCCTCCCAGAAATCCTGCAGTGCGAGTGTACCTGCCACTGCCGAATAACCAAACATATGATTGTTAAGTTCCATTTCCTTTAACATACACAAGAGAGCCATAGCCATATCAGCAGTCAAGCACTAACAATCAACTTGGAATTTACCTTCAATTATAATAAGAATGTTGAGATCAATAGTTACATTCCTTACGGCTGCAACGCCTTTAATGAGGACTGGCCAAATTCCAGCAGCTACAGATGCCACTGCCAACCACCTGAGAGGGTAGTAGACGTACTTGAGAAACGAAAGCCCGAGCAACAGTCCACAGGTGATTACATGTGGGCTTGGCCATTTCTTGTGATGACTTGACTTCCCATTCACCCTCACATTTGCTTCAAGCCTTGCTTGATTCAATGCATTGGCTGCCCTTGCCAATGGTTCCCCAAAAGATAGCCAAAACAACAACAACACATTCAGTAGAACTTCAAATTCACTTTTTTCCCAGACTTCAAATGTTACAACAAAAACAATCCCAATGTGTCCTGCTATAAGCAGGGTCTGAGAGTTCAAATTATACGCACCCTTTCCCTGACTGCGTCAAGAGGTTGAGTAATCATTAAATAAATAAATACATTTAAAAATATAAATATAAAAAAGCAAACCAGCTAGCAAGGATCAACTACTAAATATGGACACCTTATGCACACTAAAGATAACATTGTGGGAGAGAAAGAATGAAGCTTGGGTACATGATACGTCTCTATACACTCCCGACGCCACATATAGTCTCTTTAAAAGAAATCAAGTTTCTTGTGATGCTCCAGACTAAAGTACTGTTAGTTAGCTTATGCCTTATAGGCATATTGTTCCCCTTTTTTGTATCTTACAAATGAGTCCTTGTTTTGACTCATTTACTTTTGTATTTTTCGATAATCCCTTGGCGTGGATTATCCTTTAGTAAGTTCTGTCCATATATATGGATTAACTCGTTGCCTATTACTAATGATTAAGAAGAAATAAACTTTATAACAGATCTCGGATGAACAAACAGTCAAACAGATAGATAATAAAGCTGTAAAAATGATAACATTTTTTTTTACACCAAAATGTGAAAATGGTACAACTTTGATTACTACTTACCGATCTCTAATGGAGAAATGAGGATGGAATCGTGCAAAACGATTACAGTCTTGGAAGGAACAACCACAGAAACATCTTTAACCCCTTGAAGAGGAGTTAAAATTCTCTCAACGAGGACAACCTCAGAGGTGCAGCAAAGACCTAACACTTCAAAATAGGTCTTTTCAATCTTCTGCGTTTCACCTGATCTTCCGCCACCTCTCTCTTCCACCCTCTCGTTACTAGCATCACCGGTCTCTAATTTCATCCATCAATCGAAAAAAGAAGAAGCTAAAGATCATTGCTTTATATTACATTAAACAGTGAGGTTTGATTTGAGTTTGAAATGAAAACTGAAGTGACCCAAGTAGAAATGAAAAGATGCAACCTTTAGGGTTTTGATTAGAAGAAGCAATACAACAAACAAGAAATCAGGACGAAGAAGAAAACAAATGCAATGCGAAATCTGAAAAAGAAGGGATCGAACGAACCTGCGATCGAAAATAGAAGGGGGTTTCTGAGTTCTGGAGAGATCATTTTTGTTTGACTTTTCGCTGGGGGATTGCAGCATGGAAGAGGTTGAGCATCTGCTGCTGGGAACAGGGGGGGTTTTAAAAAGACGAGGCAAATATTTGGAGGGATTTTTTTATTGCAATTGAAAACGAAATAAAACAACAAATTCAATGTGAATGACTGCTTGAGATTTTTGGGTGTTTTTAGATACACCGCAAATTAGGGGGTGGACACAAATCCCGTCCTGTCCACTATCCCGTCTCGATCCCGGTCGGATTTTGAAAAAAAAATATTCAATTCCGTCCCGCAAAAAATGTAAGGGACGGGACGCGGGACAGAAAGTTCTCATCCCACAAATTCCGTCACGTCCCGTCCCGCATATATATATATATATATTATATAAAAAGAATATACATAATGTCGGTTTTAATAAATTCACCCGTTATCTATATCTATATACATATACTAAAACCGATGCATTGAAGCCTGCGTGGCGGCGCGTGAGTGAATCTGCCTACATGGCGGCGCGTGAGTGCATCTCGCAAATCTTTCTCCCATCAAAAAGGAAATCTAATAAAATATAATTATTTTATTTTACCATTAACACATATAATTGGATAGTTGAAATATCTTATAAAAGAGTAAATATTATATAAAGAAAACACTATATCAATATAATTAAACATAGTAGTAGTAATAATAAAACTAATTTTCATCAATGCCTAAACAAAAGAAAATGGGGCTAGCTCTGTAGAATCTCTTGTATGAAAGGCAGTCGAATCCCTTCCTTACCAAAAATATTAATAAATAAATATGTAATATTTGATAGGCGCTATTTTATTTATATTTAGATTATTTTTTGGTGGAAAGAATTATTTATATCAAAATCAATCTTTTAATAATTGTTATTATATATATATATATAGGGTTTACTTCAAATGTAAAAACTCCTTATTGTGTAAAATGAGCTTAACGTGTAAAATTTCCTTAATTAACATAACCGGACTCGGATTAGTGTTAATTCGAAACGCTGGGCCTGTTTTGCGTTGGGCTCTATTTTTTTTAAGCCCGTTTCCTCTCTTTCCCTTGCGTTTAGATCATCTCACCAGCTCCGTTCTTCCTTTCTCTCTCTCGTTCGCTTTATCATTCATCTGTGTCCTTGATCTCCGACGAGCTTTTTTCGGTGTCTTTGGTGTCGTCGTTTCACTATGTCAAGTTCATCAGTAGGTACGCGCAATGATTCGTTGTTATTCGCTCCTATTTAAGTTGTCCTGTTTGTTAGGGTTTCTATTTACTTCGAACTTGTGCGTTTTTATGTTTTGCCCTTATATTCAGCGATTTTTTGCCTCATTGCTTTTATTTGTGTAATTGTTCTGTTCCTTTTGTTATTCAAGCTGTTTCGTTTTGTTATTCCCGTGATTTATGTGTTTTTTGTTATCATACTTTTTGTTTTATAATCGTTTATGATCATAAGTGTTTGCTATTCTTAATATTCATTGTGTATTTGTGTTTATACTTTGTTTGTTGTTCGGTTTATGTTTGTTTTTTGTGTTCATTTATTCTTCTTTGTAGATTTTATATATTTATTGCTAATTAGGCTCAATTTAGTTGTCGTTAGTATTTGTTGTCTGTTTATATTTTTCTTTTTTTGTTCCTTATAGGGAAAAGAACAAGGTCGAAAGTTGGTGGTGAAGCTCTAGCTGTTGTTGCTTATCGTTCAAAGCGTATCAAGAAATCTCGACCCCTCGCTCTGTTCCTAAAGCTATTGATCTGGCACGTGATTCTCCTGGGTTTTCTGTATCCGATGGGGAAGGGGTGTCACCTGATGTTGAATCACAAGATAATGTTCCTCTAATACGTAAATCAAGGGAAGTTGATAATAGTGAAGGTTGTTTATCCAAAGATTCTTCTGTAGGCCCTAGTACTGAATTTTTGTCTTCTAATCCCCAGCATAATGTGACTGATGATGTTCCTGTAGCAGCTGATGTTTCTGTTGAGAATGAAGGGCAACCACCTGTTGTAGGAAATTTGCAATCTGAAGGGACTAATGTTAAATCAGTAGCCTCTGATGTGCCCCTCCAAACCACAAATGTCCCCCAAGATGTTGGGGCTGGTGCTGTTTTAGTTAAGAAGCCGAGAGTTAGAAGGGCTAATCAATACCCATCTTTGAAAACAAGGTCAAATCCTCGTGCGTTTGTCTGTGCATTGGGTAGATTTAATGATAAACAAAAGGAGTGTATCAAGCGGATAGGTTTTGGTTCTTTGTTGGATTTGGAAATTCAGTATATTCCTCTGTGTCTTTGTCATTGGTTGGTCGAGCAGTTTGATGCCAATCGATGTTGCTTGGTATTGGCTGATGGAAGTAGGTTAGGTATTACTAAGCTTGATGTCCATATTACATTAGGCTTGCCTATGGGCAAGAATTTGATATGTAGGAAAACTTCTAAAGAGAAGTCAGATGTTCTTACGAAGTGGAAGAGTTTGTTTTCTACTGGTGATTCCATTAATCCTTTTGTTCTTATTGATCATATGGTTGCCGATGCCGATGCCGATGTTGGTGATAAATTTTTCATCAACTTTGTTGTGTTATTTGATTCATTGCTTGTGGACAGTATCCAAAATGGCAATGTTAATCACAATTTGGTTAAAGTCTTATCTGGGACTGAGGACTTCAAAGAATTGAATTGGCGTGCTTTTGTTCTTGAAAGCTTAGTGGATTCCAAAACAATTTGGGAGAAGAACAAAACCAGTCAGTTTAGAGGTCCTATTCTCTTCCTCGTTGTGAGTATTTGTTTTTACTTTTTTCACCTTCTCATTTTCATTCAATACTTTTATGTTTTGTTAGTACATCATCATCTCTTTTGTTTATTAGAATTTGGTTTCTTATGTGTTTGTTGTTGTTGTTTGGTTGTGTTTGTTAGCTGTTTTATATTGATAGGGTGAAGTTATTCTCAAGTACTTCGTCGAGGAGAGTAACTCGGTGTTTCCCTGTTTTTATGGGGTTGACATCACCTATGCTTCGGCAGCGCGAAGACGATGATCTTTCCAGTGGAGGCTTTGGACGTGTCAGAATTGAGGAACGTCAATCTGTTCCTGTATATAACCCTAAATCTCCATGTGCTGCCCCTTCAGCTGCTCCTACTGACAATCCACAAGTTTCTGGAAAAAAATCATCTCTTATTGAGGTTTCTGCTATTCTTTATTTTAAGTATATTTTTTAACAATATTAATGGTGTTTTGTTTGATTTTGGTTATCTTTGTTTGTGTGTGTGGTTGTGTGTTTTCTTCCCCTTGTAGAATTTTATTCAATCCTTTGCTCAAAAAACTGCTGCTCTTGCTACTTCCATTTCTGAGTTTGTTGCTTTGGCTGATAAAATTCCTCCTGAATTTAAAGAGAATGAAATGGTTAAAACCCTCAGTAATGCTGCAAAGAAGCTGATGGGTTTGGAGTTTGAGGGTGATAAGGTTGCTTCTCCTCCCGTAGACCATTTTAATATTGTCAACCCCCCTGCTTCTGAGTGGATTTCATCCAAGATCCTTTATGGTCAGATCCTGTGTTTTTGGATGCTCTTACACAAATTGAGTTAGCTTACATTAATAAATGTAAGATGCAATCGCCTGGTCAGACTGATCAACCTTTTTGTTCAGTTGGTAATGTATCTGAGGGTGGGCTTGGTGGTGGTTGTTTTGAGAGTGAATGTGATGCTGGACAGAAGGGTGATTCTGCAGTCTTTAAGGGTAAGGGGACTATGCCTATGAACCTTCCCGTTGAGCCATCGTTTGATATATTTGGTTCTGATCTTGCTTTCCAATCTCAAAAAAAATCTTCTGAAGAAGCAATTGCTAAAGATTTTAAGAAGTCTGATAAGTCTGCACAAAAGGGTTTTGTCTCTGCACACAAGTCCAATGCTGATGCACAAAAAGATATTAGAGATGCACCGTCTGTTGTCATGGGTGTCCCTGGTGTTCCTTCCTCTGTTGTCAATATTGCCAAAGAATACTCTGGTGGAGTTGCTGCTTCTTCTTTAGGTATATCAACATCAAGTGACATTCAGTGTGCAACCCCTAAAGTGTATAAAAAGAAGCAAAAATCTCCTGTTGTCATGCCTTTACGTAGGTCTACTAGGGGTTGTCCTGCTGATCAAAATGAGAAAGATGTTGGAGGTAAGAGGGTTTCAAAACCTGCTGATTCCTTGAAGAGTCCTTACTATTCCAGGGTTGTTGATGTGAATGAGTGTGTGTCTGACATTGAGCGTTGCATTTGTGCATATTTGTCTAAGAAATCAGCTTCTGATGTGTAAGCCTTTTTTCCCTTTTTTCTTTGTTTTTTCTTTTATTACTTTAGTTATCTTATTATATTTAAATTTATTTGAGTTATATTTATTTTTTATAATTTGTTCTTTGCCTATTGCAGTGAAGTTCTCTTTAAGAATTCGTCTGTTGAAGTTATTAGAGCTGATTTTAAATCTCTTGAAGAAGATTTTGAAGTCGCTTTCTCTGTTATGAGGGCATGGGCTTCGGTCCTTAATCATAAAGAACAATACAGAAGTGCTGTTTCTCCATCAAGGCTTTTTATATCTCTTGAGTCGTCTGTAAGTTGTATTTGTTTTTCCTTAATTTTTTTCCCATTCTACATGTGTTTATTTCCTTGTTCTTTATTTTGTATTTTTTTTCCAGAAATTTGCTCCAAACCCCCCTCCGGGTGACTGTGCTGAACGTTTCACAAAACTTGGTATCCATGTTGATTCTGAACTAGCTGCTGCTCCTCACATTCGGTTGAAAGATGTTGATATGGTATTTGTTCTTTTTAATACTTTTTTTGTTTTATCTCCCCTACTCTCTTTCTTACTTTATTTGTTTTTTGTTGACTTGTTTTCTTTATATTTGTGTTAGTTTGTGTTTGGTTTGTATTACGACTTAATCTATTGCATGGTCGTCTTTAATCTGAAAATGCACGAACTTCAATTCCTGGATGTGTCAAGTGATACTCGTGCTTCTACTTGTATCTTCCAATATACAGTTGGTAATTTGGTTAGTTTTCATACTTATATGTCACTTTTTTACTCTTTGCGGGTTTTTTTCTTCTATTTTTCAGTTTATCATTTATAGTATTTTCCTCTTTTTTTTTTACTATTTTTTTTGCAGCATAATTTCTTGATTAAATATTTGAATTCTCACGGATTATCAAAGAAGGCAGAATTAGTTTCTATGCTTCAACAATCACACATTTATCTTCCTTGGGCTAGTGAAGAAAAGCGTCCCCATTCTGGTGTTTGCATGATGCGCCATATGGAGGCATTCGTGGGATTGGAGAAGGGATTCAAGTGTGGTTTTGACCACGGGACTGACAAGAACATCTCCTAGTTGCGTGTGAAGTACATGACTGACATAATTTGTTCTGATGTCAATGAACTTCGATATGAAATTTCAGCTCAAGCTAAGGCACATGCATCCTTGACCTTAAAAGGTGTTCAAGCTCTAAAATTGCGGTTGGATTGATTGGGTAGGAAAGAGTAGTTAACAAACATTAGTATTTTGCTGGGCATTTCGTACTTTTGAGGGTATACAAATTTTGTGTCCTACATGTGTCGTAATGTATAACCCTTTATGATTCCCTTTTTGGGTTATCTTTGTCTATTTTACTCTATGTTTGTACGCTTGGTGATGTTGACATTATAAATATTGTTGTGTTTTTTTAATGTTCGAATTCGAATCTTTATGCGTTTTATATTTAATTTTAATCGTGCACACATTTCTTTATGTTGTGACATTATTATATAGTCATGTGTTGGCCTAATATTAATATGTGCAATTATATTATAATTCTGTGCACCCTTAATACCCTATTGTGCATATGCAATAGGATGCTCTATTTTTTATAACCGAAGTGCCTATCTATTCATGCTTTTATGTTGACGTCTCTTTCTCTGTTTGGTTTCTTATATTGGTCTGGATTCTTATTTTTTATTTTATTTTAATGTAATTTTTATTTTTGATTTTTGTGAATATATTTTACTTTGTGTGCGTTTTATATTATGATAAAATTGACATTTCAGCCTAAATTACTTTTTTGTCTGCAATAGTGCAAAAGCATCTCTTTTTTGTGCAATTATATTTGTATTATGTGCAGTTATAAAGGTCCCCACTATAATATGTGCACTCATATTGTTGTTTTGTGCAATTACACAGCCTTATTGTGCAAAGTCAACAACTGTTTTTTTATTTATGTAACATTTTGTTTTTAATTACCTAATTTTCATTAACTCTATTTCTTTTTTTAGTTGTAGTAATTTTATTTTACTTTGTTTGCAATTTATAGAATTAAGAATTCACACTTTAGTATAACTTCCTTTCACTTGTCTTTTGGTGCACAAGTATTCTCTTTTTGTGCAATTACAAATCTATTATGTGCAGTGTTAAAATGCATTCTAGATAATGTGCAACCACAATATCGTTTTGTGCAACTATAACACTTTAGTGTGCATATTTTAAATATAATGTTATTTTCATATTTACTTGCCTTTAAATCTATTATTATTTATATTTTTTGTTGGTTTTGTCAATCCATTGTTCTTTGTGTTATTTTCATATAGTTTAAATATCACATTTAAGTCCAATTATTATTCTGTTATTGTGCACTTGTAAACTTGTATTGTGCATTTGTAATATTGTTCTGTGCAATCCTAACAACTTATTGTGCATAGACATCAATATATTGTGTAAACAAATCATAGTTTATATTTATAATATTAACTGAGATTACATTTATTTTAAGACAGTTACATGTCAAATAGACTGAAATCTACAAGTAAAATATGATTTCTTCTGAATCTCCTCCTTCCTCCTTGCTCTTGATTGCCTATCTTCTAAGAACGTCTGCTGTTATCCTCCTCCTCTTTTCTTCATCTTCAAATATCTACCTGTTCCAATCAATCACATAGGCAAATATACTGCAATACATATGTTATAAATATAGGGAAATAGATGTTTTATAAATTACAGCTGCATAATTGTTTTTCAAACCCCAAATACCATTGTTTTAAACTTAAACACTTCAAATTAAGAAGAAATACAGACATTTCATATAAAATATATAATTAATAATTCAAAAGTAAAGTCTATATTCTTCATCTTCTTCTTCTTCCTTCACTTGAATGCTTATCTTCCAAGGAAGTTTGCAATCTTCCTCCTCCTATTGTCTTCTTCCTCAAAGACCTCCCTGATGCAGTTAGTCACGTACTCCCTATACTGGGCCAGTTCTTCCTCCACTTGCTCTTGTTTCTTTTGAAACTACAGAAATATTTATACTTAAAAGTTAAATAATCTTGCGATCTTATTTTAAATCAAACTATTTAAAGTTTTGATAACTTACCTTCTCCAGGGTTTCTTCCTCCCCATTTTCAGTTGCCTCCAATATCTTGTAGGCATTTGCATTCCTCTCTTGGTTGAGGGAAGTCATGAAGATTTGATGTTTCTCGGCGGCCTCCAGGAGGTTCTTCCTTGTTTCCTCAGTGTTTGTCTCTGCAGCCTCCTCCAGGAGATTCATGTGGTACCCTGGGTACAAGTACTTGTCTATCTCATTGTTGATCTTGTAGAACTCTTCGGCAAACACGAACGGGTTGAATCCTTCCATCTTGTCTTTTTGAATTTTGGGTTTCTCTGTTTTTTGATGTGTAGGAGAAGAAGAGTTCTTTGTTTTTCAGGCGGTTTGTGTGATGTGTTATGATGGAGGATCTGTGTTTATATAGGCGGTTTCGGCTCTTCATCTCCCTTTATTTGATTGGCCTTATCCAATTGGCGGTTTTCCAAAAACATTTACCCGCCCCAACTCCCTATAACTGTAATGATTACCCATTTTAAATGTTTAATACTTCCCAACTTCCCATATCTGCAGTAATTATTTTCATACAGCATTTTATTTGTAGACTTCATTATTTTAATTTATATTTCTCCTTGAATCTTTACGTTTTTAAAATTAAAAGACATTTATTTAAGTTGTTCTTGTTATATTTAATTTTTTTTTTATAAATTTTATAAACTAATTATTCCTATAGTAACTGTGTTTATTATACGGTTGTTTTGAAACAATCCCCTTTCATACTGTTGGTTTTCTTCTTTTGTTGATGTTTTCTGATTGCACATTAATTAAGAAATACTTATTTGTTGATTAGATGTTTGTAGTTGAGGCTATGTAAATGGATCTTCCATCATTACCTAAATCTCACATTGTCCAAGATTTTGCACAATCTTGCAAAGCAAGTCATAATTAATAGTAGGTTCTACCCTGTACGTATCCATTTGCAACTTGGGATTTTTCTCCTATTTCCTTTAAAATAACTATTGTTTATAGTAATAAGGAAAATATAAAAATAGATTGTACTGCACAATTAAATATTATCCTAACACAAAACCGAGATAGTAATGAACATAATATAAAAGTTGGTACATAACATCTGTGAATAAGAAAACTCAAAGTATACCATTTTTCTAATACTAAAGTGCATTTATAAATTTCCATTACAAATTGTGCTTATTATTCCTATTATGTTCCCCTTAATGGACATGTCCTGCTGTTGTGAGGTGCATATTCAAGGCAGATTGAGCATATTCTCTTCCCCTTTTTCTGTGTTTGAATTGTTGTTTCCTTCCCGCCTTTAAGCCTCTTCCCACTGCCTTTTGTCTTTGCTTGTTTTGGGTCTCTTATTACCACATTCTTCGGGAGGCTTACTCCAGCAAACTCTTCAAACATAGCTTCAAGTTAACAAACTTATTAAAATTAGTATACTTTGAATATATAATTCTGGACTACTTTATTTTATTTTTTGTATAAAAGGGTTTAAATAAGCAATCAGTAATCTTGGGTTTCTGCATCAAACCTATCATACATACCAGACTTTGAAGTTGTTGAAGATGTTGATGTTTGTGCACTTTGTTGGAGCTCCCTTTTTGCATTTGTTGATGCAGATGTTAAGTGCTTAATCTGATCACTATTGTCCTTGACTAAATCCACACAAGCATGAAATTCAGCTAACATATTTGTCAATAGGAGTTTTTGTTCTTGTTTTGCACTTGACTGATTGACCACAACATCATCCAAAGTGAAAACATTACTCAAATTTGCTGCTTTTGTCCAACGAGTAAGCAGTAGTGTTTCTGGAAACTTCTCAAGTTGTATATCCTTCAAAATAGTTAATATATGTCGGCATGGATATCCTAACCTGTTGAACAAGTTACAAGAGCAGCAGCAATCATGATCTTCAAGTTTGTGCTCAACAGTGTATATCTTGTTGTTTTCCTTTAGAGTATATATCTCCAACTCATCAATCTCTGTCACATTTGTCACTCTGCAGTTGTACAATGCTCCCTTTAATTCCTCCTGAAATTTCCCCCACATTTTTATTGTGTATAATCTGGATGCATGCTTTTCTAGAGGAAGGGGCAAAATCAGAATTGGTTCCAGTATTTCAGGTCATAGTTCTTCTTCCCTTGAATATGCCTTTGATTTTCAATTCCGCTTTCATAATACAACATAAACTCAATTAAATTTGCAGTGCAGTTGGAGAACTTACGGAAGAAGCTGTTCATGCTCTCTGAAATGGATGTTGTTTTAATCAATCCACTAAGCTTCACATTCTGAAAATATGCAGGGATCCACTTGTCTCTCATTCTAAACAGTTCACTCAACCACGAGTGACTTGTCATTCCATACTCTTCCATTAAGGCATTCTAGTCCTTTTCAAATTCTTCTGGCGTACTCTCCCTGTTCCATACAATACTCCTCAACCTGTCACTGAATTTGAAGTATCCATTCATGGAGTTGTCTATTTTCTGAGATAGCTTGTCCATGATATGCCACATGCATAATCTGTGTTTACTCTCTGGAAATACAGTTTGAACAGCAATCTTCATCGAAGGATCCTGGTCCGTTGTGAAAATTCTAAGACACCCACCCATTGCCTTTTTGAAGTGCTCAAACAACCACACATATGACTCTACATTCTCATTCCTCAAAAGCCCTGATGCTAGCAACACCAATGATTTATGGTGGTCATATGCTGTGAAGGGACTGAACACCATTTTGTACCTTTAATATAAAACACTTGTTAAAATTAGAATAATTTCAAAAGAAACATGTATAAACTTGGTATTACATATGTATATAAATAAAAGATCACTAGGCTGTGTAGTTGTGCACTTATTCGATCTTGCAGTGAATGATATACATGATTTTGTGCATCTATACATTCTATATGTGCAGTCTTGTTACTATATTTGGGAATAAATCAGGCAATCTGTCTTTTGTCTGTTTTATAACTAAAATCTATGACAGTGCTTACACATATGATGTATCTAAATATTCAATATGAATAATGTCTAATGCATGTTTGTGTTGTACGTTGAATCAAATGAAATAACATCTCCAAATAATGAGAAGTTTTTTCTGCTTACTACATCACACCAGAACAATCTGTTCAACTGATTGTCTTCATCGACATCAAAAGCAAAGTAGAATGCACTGCATATTTCTTGCTTATGGAAGAATCTGTCAATAACAACTTGTGCATCAGATCCTTTGAAATAAGCCAAGAGATCTCTTTTGTGATTTGTGAAATCAATCACTGAAGGACCCACATTGCTATATCCTCCCACCATTTCTTTATATAATCTGCATGCCTTTGCTGGTCCAACTCTTTGTTTTGCACAGTCCAGTACAAATTTTTGATGATAACTTTGCATCCTCCTATTACTCTTCATGTATACCCTGCAGATCTCATTAACGAAAGGATGTGTGTGCTTCTCCTCAAATTTTGTCACCACATATCCTTGGTCAGGTATATATTTATATATTATCTTAGCAGTACAACCAACTCGTATAGATAATATTTTTCTTAGCTTCTTTGAATGTTTACCTTTCGAGTATCCTTCTCTATTGCAGTATAAGTACTTCAGTTGCTGTACCCCGTTAGCATTAACTGTAGTCCCATGTCTTACATCAAATCCAGCTTTATATGCATAATCTTTATATGCTTTCACAGCTTCATTCAATGTCTGGAACACTTTCCCTTCCTTTGGCTCTAACTCTTCACTGCAAATCGGTATCCAATATCTCGTGTTGTTTGGTGTCACAAACACACGGTATGGGAGCTGATGTTGCACTATCAGATTATTGATATTCACTTCAGGCCCCGCATCGATGCCGATTGGTGTTGCACAAACGATTGCAGTAGTAGAAGCAGTTGAGGATTCTAAGTTTTCATTATGTGACTCTGGTACAGACTCCATATTTTCTGTTAAACCAACATTGAAAAACTTATTAGATAAATTGAATTTTTGTAACCAGTGCCATCAACCTATCAACAGTGCAATTTATAATTACATAAGTGATAAACCAACATTCTATACTGAATATTAAGATCAGACAGCAAACTCTCATATATGAGTTGTTTGAGGTTTTATTAATATAAATTTCATGCAAATGAGGATGGGATTGTATATTAACAGTGTTTTCTATTCAATTTCTGCATTTTCTAAGTGCAAATGTGTGTTAATTGACGGCCATTTCCTGTTTTGCAAACTTCAAACCCTAGGTTCGTTTTAGTCTATAATTTTATTTTTACTAAAAATTTGGGATTTGTTTACACAAATTACACTGATATTCTGCACCTTTTTCAGAATGAATCCGAAATTAGGACAAATTATATCAACTTTGGACAAATTAATACAGTAACGAATGCAAATTTGAATCTAATAAGAACGGTCATATTGTGCACCTTTTTCTGAAAATTTCTTCCTCTGAATCTGTTGTTGTTGCTTCGTTTAGGATATTCGGTTGTTCTTCGATGAATCCTTTTGCTGATTACAGGTTTCTGCAATTCAAATTGTTTGATTGTAATCTCCGGCGAGAAGGTGAAGCTTTTCGTCAATCGAATCTGTTTTCATGCGAACGCAATATCGGTTTTTGGAAGGGACCAGTTTTCTTCTGTTTTTTTTTTATTTTTCCCGGTTCAACCCGGTTTTTTTAACGAAAATCCGGCGCGCGCCCCCTAAACCCAAATTTTACGCGTTAAGCGGATTTTACACGTTAAGGAGTTTTTACATTTTAAAGCTTCCCTACATATATATATATATATATATATTATTTTTTGAGGCCAAAATAAATAATTAAAATATTATATAGGCATATATGTAGTCATGATCCATCCGTACATAGATATATTTTAGTAAACTAATGTAATAAATACATACTACATATTTAATAAAAAAGAATATTAAAATATATTTAAAAATCAACTATCTAATTAAATTACATGAGATTTAATTAACCATATATTAGAAGAAAAAAAACTTTTACGTAGTACCTTATAAATGTGAATTTTATTTATATTTTGAGAGAATCTAATGAAAAGATATTTAGATTATATATAACCTGTCAAACGAATTTTATTTATATTTATATTATTTTTTGAAGGAAAAAATAATATATATTTAGATTAATGCATTCTCCGTACACGAGACGGGGTCTACACTAGAATAATTATATTTTATTTTACTATTAACTCATATAATTTAATAGATGGAATATCTTATAAAAAAGTAAATATTATATAAGGAAATAACTATATCAATATAATTAAACGCAATAATAGTAATAAATTTGGCATATACAGATATACAAATTGTCATATAAGTGTATCTCAATCTGGATTATAAATAATCTATAGTCTATACAATGGACAGTTTATATATAAATTACACCATATGGACGAGACCTAAAAAGAAATTAGGTTCACCCAATTGCAATATAGACGAATTTTATGGCGGGTCTTTGGGGTCTAGGCGAGTTTTGGTGACCTTGAAGGCCTTGGTGGAGGGGTGATGCAAGGGGTTTAGGCGGGGGTCTAGACGGGCCCTGAAGGGCTTTTTTAAAACAGTGATCATAATTACCAAAAATATTAATAGATACATAGTAGCAAATATTTGATAGGTGTTATTTATTTATATATCGATTATTTTTGGTGGAAATAATTATTTATATCAAAATTAATTATTTCATATTATTTTATTTATATCTATATTATTTTTTCGGAGAATAAGTTATTTAGATCTAGATTATTTTTAATCTTATATTTCCAGTTATTAGTTTAATTATCATAATGCAATTCATATTTATTTATTTTCATATTTATAATAGGATTTTTGTACAGATAATAAATGTAATTTTATAATATTGTGTTAACATATTCCCGTGCAGGGGACGGGGCATACACTAGTATGTATATATATGTGAATACAACCTACACTGAACTTTGATATATAGGAGTGTATATATATACACACACACATACTAAGTAACAAATTTATATATTGTGATGTGTGGATGATCCGTCCCACATCGAAAAACACGGAACCCCGAGCCTTGAATATAAGTCAGTGGGTCACTTCTCCTATTGTCAATTGGTTTTAGAATGGAACCTCACTCGGCTTGTGTGTTAGGCTACTAGCGCATGTGCACCCGAGTGCTTTGTATTTGTGTAAAGACCATATGTATCATGAGAAAACCAAACACATAGATGTTAGGTTTCATTTCATTAGGCACTGGACGTCAAGAAGATCAAAGGAGAGCTCAACCCAGCTGACTTTGGCACGAAGATAGTTCCTTCCAGCAAGTTCTACTATTGCAGGAACTTTCTTCATATACTTGATGTTCATTAACCATGCAGTTACACGAGCCGAGGACGAACGGATCGAAGACTTAAGCCCTCTTTCCCTATTTAAATGATTGAATACCACATATGGTGGCTAGATTAGGAGGGCAAATTGTTATGCCTAATAATCTAGATACATATGTAACAAAGCAAATGGATACTTAGGATTGATAGATTAGGATTAAGGTCCTAGGTCTTAGGTGGCTCAAGAGCATGATCAAGTGGAAGAGACTCGGCTAGGCTCAAGGGTTCCATGGCGCCAAGGTCACTTCAAATGTGCCAAGGTCTAAGGCCAAAAGCTTAAGACGTCGGCCCATTCCTGTAGCTTCGGCCCAACTCTCTGCTCCCTCGGCCCATACCTTTCTGAAGACCTCCAACGACTCCATTGCTTGTGTCCTTGCTGGTTGAAACGCTGCGTTTTCTTTAGTTAGGGCTCGGGTATAAAGTCGAAGCCTTCAGAAACCCTAGAGGGTTGACTTGTATTCGATCATACTTAGTGGATTCATGGGTTTGAGTCTCTCCCTCTTGAGGCTCCACAAAGCAGGGTAACCGAACTGTGTCACCAATCCTCGTATTCTCTCTTGACCAGTTGTTGTCATCCACTACCTCTGAAGAAGAAGATGATGAGTTTGACATAGGCTATGCCCCAACTCACTATAGATCTCCTCCTTGAATAGGTAAATAAAGAGCGGCCATTCCGGGGTTCGAACCGGGGACCTATGGGTACTACCCACAAGTCCTTTCCAGTGAGCCATTCCGAAATGGTTCTATAGATCTCCTCCTGCAAACTAAGGAATCCCAGTTGATGCTCCATTACAGCAAACACAACAATTAGGAGGAGAAAATGATGAAGAGCAACAACCTGAAGAAAATGAAGAAAACACAACTCAAGAAGTACCTTTAAACCCTCAATCCTCTGCTTCTACCTCTGAATCTCCCAGTTCTTCTTCTTCTAATTCATCAAATACACTTGTTGTTCCTTCTATGTCTGAGCATGCTTCTTCTTCTTCTTCTTCTTCTGCTTCATATGTGCCTATTGTTGATAATTCTGTGCTGCATTACTATCAACTTGCTAGAGATAGGAGTCCTAGAACTAGAATTCCTAATAGAAGGTATACATATGATATTAATATTGTTGAGTTTGCTTATGTTGATTATGAGATTGTCAAAAATATTATTCCTGAGACTTTTGAATCTTCTATGAAATCCTCTGATTCCGTGAAATGGTTTAAAGCTATGCTTGAAGAACTTGAGTCTATGAAAGCCAACTAAACTTGGATTCTTGTTCCTAAACCTGAGCATGCTAAAACTATTGACTATAAGTGGGTTTTTAAAGTCAAAGAAGGGATAAAATCTGATGAACCACCTAACTATAAAGCTAGACTTGTAGCAAAAGGGTTTAATCAAAGAGAAGGGTTGGATTATAATGATATATTTGCTCCAGTTGTTAAATATAAAACTCTGAGATTGCTTCTTGCTATTGCTACCGTCTTTGATTGGGAACTTGAACAAATGGATGTTAAGACTGCCTTTCTTCATGGTGATCTAGATGAAACTATTTTCATGAAACAACCTAAGGGATTCACTGATAAAAACAAACCAAATCATGTTTGTCTGTTGGAAAAGTCTATTTATGGTCTAAAACAGTCTCCAAGACAATGGAACATAAAATTTTACTCTTGCATGGGATCTCTTGGTTTTATTAGAAGTGAATATGATTCCTGCTTGTATATCAAAGGTGTTACCACTAAATTTCCCTTGTTTATTCTGCTGTATGTGGATGATATTCTCCTTGTCTGTGCTTCTATGAGAATTATCTTTGACATTAAGAGAAATTTGATGAAAGACTTTGATATGAAGGACCTTGGCCATGCCAAGAGAATTATGGGGGTCATGATCCTTAGAGATAGGCCCAAGAGGAAACTCATGCTTTCCCAGGTTGATTATATTGAAAAAATTCTTAAAAGGTTTAGCATGCTTGATTCTAAATCCTCACCTATACCCTTAGAAGAGCACCTTGTTTTGAGCAAGGCTCAATGCCCTAAAACTGAACATGAAAAGAAAGATATGTCTGATGTTCCTTATGATGTTGTTGTTGGTTCAATCATATATGCCATGCTATGCACTAGGCCTGATTTAGCTTTTGCCATTAGTGTTCTTAGTAGATACATATCCAATCCTGGAATGCCACACTGGAATGCTATGAAGTATTTGCTCAAATATTTGAATGACACTAATCATCTTGGCCTTGTGTATTCAGATTATGCACCTGCTGGTGATCTTCAAGGGTATGTGGATTATGATTATGCCAGCAACAAGGACACAAGAAAATCCACCATTGCCTATTACTTCACCTGGGCAGGAAATTACATATCTTGGAAGTCTCAACAACAATCTGTGGTGGCCTTATCATCAACTGAAGCCGAATACATGGCAACTAAAGCTGCAAAGGAAGCAATATGGTTGAAAGGCATACTTGGAAAGATTTTCAGAAAAAAGTTTGTACCTGTAATTAACATGGATAGCCAAAGTGCTTTGTATTTGTGTAAGGACCCTATGTGTAATGAGAAAACCAAACACATAGATGTTAGGTTTCATTTCATTAGGCACAGGCTCGAAGACAAGGCACTGGACGTCAAGAAGATCAAGTTAAGGAGAGCTCAACCCAGCTGACTTTGGCACGAAGATAGTTCCTTCCAACAAGTTTTACTATTGCAGGAACTTTCTTCATATACTTGATGTTCACTAACCATGCAGGTACACGAGCCGAGGAAGGACGGATTGAAGACTTAAACCCTCTTTCCCTATTTAAATGATCGAATACCACATATGGTGGCTAGATTAGGAGGGCAAATTGTTATGCCTAATAATCTAGATGCATATGTAACAAGGCAAATGGATACTTAGGATGGATATATTAGGATTAAGGTCCTAGGTCTTAGGTGGCTCAAGACCATGATCAAGTGGAAGAGACTCGGCTAGGCTCAAGGGTTCCATGGCGCCAAGATCACTTCAAATGTGCTAGGGTTCCATGGCGCACTCACTATAAGCACAGTACAAGAAGTGTGCTCTCATGCATAAAAAAGCGTGCTCTGGTCCCCCCTTTTGTACTAGTGTTAGGAAGGAGATGTTGCTTGGTGCACAACCTCGGCTCTTCACCAGCTTCTGTTCATCTTCGTCTTCAAGATGGAGTGGAAGAGAGTATATGTTCCTATTTTTCGTGTTTCTCCTTGATTACCTGTTGCTTGAGCCGCTAGATCTAGGATCGCTTTGTAGTTTATCCGTTATTTGTATCCATGACCTGTATTCAATCATACTTAGTGGATTCATGGGTTTGAGTCTCTCCTTCTTAAGGCTCCGCAAAGTAGGGTAATTGAACTGCGTCACCAATCCTCGTGATTTCTTGCTTTCGTTTATCTGTGTTTAGCTCTCCATTACTTCAGTTCTAGGGTTTAGATCGGAAATCTGATTTTCACACATATATATACACACATACTGTCATACTCAGAAACATACATTTTTTTTACCAAGTACACAGTAACTTAGATATATACACATACAAATTTAATATACATGCACATACAAATATACAAGTACTCAGTAGTACCATATATGGTACTGCATGAGGGTATATACCCATTGTATATTTGTTAGTAGAGATTTACTTATTTAATAAATTTGATTTTTTATTAGATTTTTTAGATTTTTTTTTCATGAGGGATAAGTCCCGTCCTGTCTCGTGAGGGATAAGACCCGGTGGGATACAAAAAAAATTATTTCAATCCCGTCCCGTAAAAAATATGCGGGACGGGACGCAGGATTACCACAATCCCGTCCCGTCCCATGCCCACCCCTACCGCAAATCCACTATTAAAAATGCACGTCCATTTCAACGTGCAAGCCTTTCTGATTAATTAATTAGCACTTTTAAAAAATTAATTAACGTACTTTAACCCTGCATGTCGAAATTGACGTGAATGATTTGAGGTGTATATAGCGGAAATAAAAATTTTGGTAGGCTTTGAAGAATGTTTAGTTTATTGGTAAAATGGCAAGTGATGATTTCATTTTCTTATTTTGTTTACATACTATGTATTGTAAACTCTTGCTTGTAACATCAAATTGGCAAAAGTTGGATTTTTTTTTTTGGCAATGGAACAACTGCAATTGTCCCACTCTCTTGGACAAAACTGTTTTTTTTTTCTTATTCCACTCCTTTTGTGTGAAATTGATATTTATTGTTTCACTCTTGTTTGATGAAAATAGGTAGACATATAAGGGTTCGTTTGGTTATCTTTCTACTTCCCGGGAAGTTCAAAATCCCAGGAAGTAGGAGGCAATACACGTGTTTAGTATGTTTTTTTAAAATGAGGAATTTAAATTTAAATTCCCATAAAATGGTAGAATTTAAGTTATCATGTATGTGGTAGGTAAGTTCTACTTCCTCTATTCTTTTTTTCCAAATCTCCTATAAAATTTATTTTTCATAAACAAAATCTCCAATTTGTCCATATAGAATTTTGATTTTAAGCCCAAATTATTTTTATTTTACATGTCCAACTATGAAATGGTGGAAGTTTTATTCTCTTTTCAAAATGACAACTTTCTTCTATACCAATTATAGTATTCTACCACAAATCTTGTAAGTGGACATTGGACAAGAAGACAATATCCATTCTACACTATAGGGCAGCACAATAGTAGATAGTGGTCACATTTACAAAGGGAGGAGAATGAAATAAAAACACCTACTATAGTTAGGTTAGGTAATGGAAGTGGGTCCTACTCAAATACCTAAGACAATAAGCTCAACCCACTTGACATTTTCCATCTCTCTCTCTCTCTGCCTTTCTTATCTTCTTATCCACTCCCTTCATTTTTATACTCCTTTATTACATAATCCAGAAGCCCCCAAAAAACACTAGTACAAACAGTACCTCCCCAAACAACAGGCCAAATCTTTATTTACAAAAAAAAAAAAAAAATTTGCTCAATGGGGTAAAAAACAAATGAAATTCAATAGGTAATTGCTAGAACCAAATTCACCCATAGTAGGTTAAGTGTCATGTCTTAGTATTTGCAGCAAAGAGAAATAAAAAGGACAAAAAGAACTGTGCAACTCCCCCTTCAATTTCATCCTTTTGTTTTTTGGGTATGCTATGGTAGTAAATTGTTAATTTTGTTATTTTAATTGGGGTTTTTTTCAATTTATTTTGTCTTTGGTGTCTATCAAAAAACCACATACATGATACATCCATCATCCTTTGTATAATTAAAAACCCTTGTCTCCGGCTACAAGCTAAGTCTGAATTTTTAATTTCCAGAAGATAAAATTAATTAATTAAAACAAGTTTTTGGCTTTTGCCCCCAACTAGAGGCACTGGACTGTGTCAATTATTGATGATCGTTTTCTGGGCTCCAATTTCTCTCTCATTCTCTCTCTACTCTCTCTCTCTGTAGACTCCCTTTTGTTCTACTACTTTTTTTTGGTGGACGCCGGTGGGGGTGCAAGCTAGGGTTTTTCGCAGTAGCAAGTGAGCGCTCTGGTAAGTCGATTAATTAGTTTGAGCTTCTTTTTTTCCGTTTTCCCGATTATAAGCTGCTTTGTTTTACTGTCGAATTTAGAAATTTAGATATTTGAGGAGAAATTAGGTATTGGACCACCTTGTTCTTTGAAGTTGTTTTCAAGCGAGATATTTTTGTTTTTTGTTTTTATTGGAACTTTTCTGTTATCTGCTTGCTTGATTTGCGGTGGAGATGGCGAATTTTGGTTAACTGTATCCTTAATTGTTCTTGATAGGTCTGTTAAGGGTTTAAAGGTACAAGCTTTAGTATAGCTAAAAGGAATTCGAGGAATTAGTTAGCAAGCTTTGTTTCTCTGTGTTTCCGTGAAATCCGATTTTGTGGCTGTGAATTTGGATTGCTTCTTGAAAGACTTCATCTTGAGCCTCGACCTATGGATGTTTCTTCGTTAGTTGGGTTTCGTTGTAGTTCGATTTCTCATTGGTTTATCTGTCTTTGATGCAATTGAAGTGTTTTTCAGTCGTATTTTCGCAACAAGAACTCATATGCCTCGTTCCGGAGAGTGTTTAGTATCATTGTTGTTATTTTGCAGAATGAAGTGTACATTACCTTATTGATATGTACGGGTTCCATTCGGTAAAATGGCAACTGAAAGTCCTATTAGAATGATGATGCCGCGTGGAAAATGGTCATCATCGCCTGTAAATGTAGCCATGGATGAGAATGGATTGCCTGTGAGTCAGTATCAGAGTGGAAGGTTCAGTGCTCCTAACAGGAGCGAAAGTGCGCCCCCTAGCATGGAAGGTTCTATTGCGGCAATGGAAAATCTCATGAATAGTTCGTCTTCGACTGCAGCCTACTCATTCAATGTCGATGCAAGTCACAATCTTCAGCGTCCTGTTAGATCAGCTTCTGATGACCGTCTATTTGATGATGCTGGTACAGTTAGCAATAATCGGACTTCTCGGGGTATCCTCCCTACACATACAGAAGAGTCGGAGGATGATACATCACCTCATCATGCTTACAGTGATTGGACGGGTAGGAATTCTCCTATGCTGTCTGATCAACATTTATCTTCTTCTGTTTCCGGACACAGAAGCTTTGTAGACCAAACACAGGTATGCTTTTCATTATTCTTGGTGTATAACTTTAGATAATTTGTTAACCTTCCAGTTCTGTCAAATTTGTATATGAGTGAGTGCGTGGGAGATCCTATCAGGATGCTTTTAGTTTAGAAATGATAATAATGAATTCTTGCAAATGATAAATGTTGTCCTACTTTATAGTTCTTGTTGTAAGGATCACTATTTCTATGTTGTAGGGTCCTAATGTAGATGGCAATTCTTTACCTCATCAATCAACTGGTGTGCCGAATATGGCAGCATCCACTGCCAATGTGAATGATGCTACTTCCTCTCTGCAGTCTCATTTCTCTGATGCTTCGGGTTCAAGAACAGTGTCCCATGTCAGTATTGAAGGTCACAAGGATGATCAAAGCAGCATAAGGAGTCATTTGGAGAATGAGTCTACGGCCACTGATGCTTCAGAAATCACAGATGTACGAAATATGATTAAGGCTCTGAAAATATCTCCACCAACAAACATAGATGTCCAGAACAACCAAGAAGAGAGAGAACATATTTATCAAGACCATTTCATCAGACACCCGAATCAACAAAACAACATCATTCAGTATCAGCACTTAATTCATCAAGTAGTTCCCCAGGGCATGAATAATCCATATGTTGACATGAGCCAATTTACCCATCTCGGAAAATTGCCCCCTGCAGAGATGCAGCCTGTGTTTCAACCTTCAGGATCTACCCCATCTCATTATGCACCACCAACTGCTTATTTGCCGCCGGGAAATCCGTATTTCTCTGGCATGCAATCCCCTGGTGTAATGTATTCTCCACCATATGGTTTAGGTGGATACAGTTTTAACCCCATGGTGTGTCCTCCACATTTACAAGGATATCCCCCTCATAGTACTGCTCCCTTCAACTTCAGTAATGCTTCTGTTCCTCAGTATAGCCCTTTAGCATTAAACAGTGGTTTTGTCCGAGGCCAAGGAAATGCTTTCAACTCCCCCAAAAGGCCCGACTTTTCGGGTGCAGCAACTGATCACAGACCCCAAAACCAAGGAACTGGTGGGACAGCTAATGTAAATCAACGAAGAGTGGCTGTTGCTACTCCAAGTTATGCTAGGAGCTCGCCAAATATGGGTGTTTTGCAATTTCCAACATCTCCTCTCCCTAGTCCACTTGTACCTTCCTCTCCAATTAGCGGAAACCTTCCTTTTGGGAGGAATGATTCATATTTTCCACATGATCCTAGCAGAAATGCAGGCTTCTATACCGGCTGGCCAGGTCAAAGAGGATATGAAAACCTAAATTGTACAAAGACCTATTCTTTTCTTGAAGAGCTGAAATCTGGCAAAGGTCGAAGGCATGAAATATCTGAGATAGCTGGGCATGTAGTTGAATTCAGGCAAGTCATGCTACATTTTTTTCATGCTAATGTTGAATTCAGATAATTACCGCGTTTCAACTTCAATGTGCAGTGTGGATCAGCATGGGAGTAGATTCATCCAGCAGAAATTGGAAAACTGCAGTGGAGAGGAGAAGGCATCTGTTTTCCGAGAAGTCCTTCCTCATGCTCCGAAACTGATGACTGATGTGTTTGGGAACTATGTGATACAAAAGGTGCAAAATGTTATTCCACTTCTCTCTCACTCACCCCTGTTTCAGTCTATTGCTATTTTTTATTTTCTTCTGCTGAGCTATTTCTATTGAGTTCTGTAGCTCTTTGAGTATGGAACCGCTGAACAGAAGAAAGAACTAGCAAACCAAATGCGAGGTGAGATCATATCGCTGAGTATGCAGATGTACGGCTGTCGTGTCATCCAGAAGGTACACGTGCTCACTGCTGATGATGCTCATCTATTTTCTCATGAAATAAACTTGTATCCACATGCTATGTTGTTCAGATCAATTTTCAAAGTTGTTTTTATGACTATGGAACAGTTTGCATGTGCTATTGACTTGTGGATATTTCCATGTATGATAGACTAGTGTATGTCCTGACCGTGCACATGAATATATTAGCCTAATATTCTAAAATTACATCTATTATCAATAAAAAAATCTATTAAAAATATAACGAACACAATAAATATAAATTACAATGTAAGAATTAAACCAATAATGATCAAAGTGTGGCAAATATAAAATAAAAATTAATCTAGATATAAATAATTTATTCTACCAAAAAATAATATAGATATAAATAAAATAACAACTAACAAATGAATGAAATAATTAATTTCGATATAAATAATTCTTTCCACCAAAAAAATATTCTAGATATAAATAAAATAGCACCTATCAAATATTTATCTATTACAAAGTAATATTTTTGGTAAGTATGGCTATGAAATAGTTCTGATTTATATTTTTACGAGTTAACTAAAAAATATATAGATAGATTGTTGTTTATGATAAATTTCTATAAATTTTGGCAATACATTATTTTAATATTTTTTGGTGGATTTTTTTTCTCCTAGAATCAACCATGACATTATGTATCGGTTTGAGTATATGTCTATAGATTTGAAATAATATTTCCATCATTTTAACATTACTTCCAAGGACATTTCCTAATGTTAATAAACTATCCTTTGATTGATAATTTTTTTAACATTAGTACATTTTAATATATTTTGGAAACATAATTTCTCACTTTTGTGTTAGAGCCTTCTATACATAATATTGTGTGAGACAATTTTGATGTTTCCATAATGCTTGGAACTTTTTGTTATTAGATGCACATTTTTCGTCGGAAGCTGATTGTTCAATCTCAGGCCAAACTGAATTGGGTTTGAGGAGTCAAATAGACGTTTGGAAGTGGGAGAGTGCATATTGTTGTTCTCTGGGTTTGTAAAACATTATGCTATTGTAGAGAGAGGAGGAGGATTCCATGGCTGTCGTACATGAATCATACAAAAAAAGTACATAATCACTCAAATGCACATTCAACTTAGGGAAACCATACGGAAATTGAAGGAATCCATTGGCCATAATATTCCTCAAGTGACAGAGGAGCCAAAAAGTCCCTAGCTAAAATGGCTGAAGCTTTTACAAATAAAGCTTAACAATATCAGCTTATCAAACCTAGAGTAATATCCTCTTAGTTATACTAGGGTAATTCATCGGTCACTTACACTACCACATTCTCACAATTTCCCTCACAACCCTAGCTGATTGTCCTATTCTTTTAGCACATTCTTGATCCTTCTAGACTCTCGTGAGTTCTGAGATTTTTGAATTTACAATGTTCTCACACATCCAGCTTTGATCCCACACTTTTTCTTACCCTTTGAATTTTTTTAATAGATGATATTTCGTAAATTGTATACTAAATACCTTTTTTTTTCTTTCTAAAGTATCATTCTGATTTGACTTTTGAGATTATTGTTGGTAATCTTTCTTCTAATACTTCTGTAGGCTCTGGAGGTAATTGAGCTTGAGCAAAAAGCAGATCTGGTCCGTGAACTGGATGGCCATGTCATGAGATGCGTGCGCGATCAAAATGGAAACCATGTCATCCAGAAGTGTGTTGAAAGTATTCCAATTGAAAAAATCGATTTCATAATCTCGGCTTTCCATGGTCAAGTTGCAAGCTTGTCCATGCATCCATATGGTTGCCGTGTTATACAGGTGATCTACCTTCTGGAGTAAATGGCATTAACACTGCAAGTATTTTGTGATATTATTATTGCTAATGCTTTGCAATTTGTATTTGCTACAGAGGGTCCTAGAGCGTTGCACAGATGTATCACAAAGCCAATTTATAGTTGATGAGATTCTGGAGTCTGTCTGCATCCTTGCTCAGAATCAGTATGGCAATTATGTAACTCAGGTTAGTAAATTGTCTAGAATGGTGCTTGTTGATTTTCCAGTATACATGTGAAGGATATAAATGAAATAGCGTTGGTTTTCCTGTTCTAATTTTTTTTCCATTTCTACACCCTTTTTCGATTCCTATTTTGTCAGAAAACTGTAATGTCAATATCGTACAAGAAGTTACTCGTCATAGTCAATCCTGGCTCACTTTTTGAGCTACCGTGCAACTGAACTCTTTGTGTTTACTTCTACTTCTGTTCTCCGATTCCCACGCTGTTGAATTTGATAGCGAAGTTCAGTTTTCCAGTAGATATGGACCAAAATGTGAAATATTAAAATATGAACTTAGTAATGATGGATATGTCATAATTGAATGAAATGATGTATGGTTAATAAGTTTATAGTTGTTTATGATCCTTACTATTCATTCTCCCCTCAGCATGTGTTGGAGAGGGGTAAACCTGAGGAGAGGATCCAAATCATTAGGAAGTTGGAAGGGCAAGTTGTACAACTGAGCCAGCACAAGTTTGCATCGAATGTCGTTGAGAAATGCTTGGAGTATGGCGATACTGAAGGACGGGAACTCTTGATTGGGGAAATTATTGGGACTGAGGCGAATGATAACCTATTGGTAAGCCCATAAAACTAAAAGCATTGCTTTTTGAGATAAACTTTACTTTTTTGATGATGCTCAAATATAAACTAAGCTGAGCTAAAATTTGCATTTCTCGTCTTTTTGATTTCCAGGTAATGATGAAAGACCAGTATGCAAATTATGTGATCCAGAAGATTCTTGATCTGTGCACTGACAGTCAGCGGGATTTGCTTCGTGAACGTATACAAATCCATCTCAGTGGTCTGAGGAAATATACCTATGGAAAACACATTGTCTCTCGGTTTGAGCAGCTTTTCGGTGAAGGTATGTCATTGTGAAATGCGATAATGGAAGATGCACGATTCATATATTGCATCGGGTTACTAATCTACTGATTGTAATTCGTGATTTCATGGCTGCAGATTTTCAAGCATCTGGATCTCAAGACAGCTGAGGGGCGGAATAAGAAACTTCATCTAAGCAAACAAAAACAGAAAGAACTTTGGATTAGGACATTTGGCAGGTAAGTAATTTATCGACTAGACTCATGGAAGCATCAACTTGTTGCGTGTTCTTGACAGTCGGAGGCTGTTATTTGAAAGCATAGATGCAAATCAGAATAACCTTTTAGCTTAGATGAATGTCATAGCCGGATAAATATTTGTACGACATGTTACACCTCGTCTCTTTACTCTCGGATCATGCCCCGTACTTTACGTAGCATAGTGGTACATACAGGAATGTGTGAAGAAAAATAGAGGAACAACTTTGGCTTGATGATAGATGATCATATATGAACTTTGTGCTTTTACCCTTTTGGTCTTTTTTGGGTATGGGCCTTTAATCTCTTGCCACAGCATTGATTTGTGAAGGATGAAGCTCTTCAGCCCGGACGAGAAGACGAAAGGACCGATGTATTAACTTAAACACACAATTATCAACACATTGTTCCATCACGAATCATGTTATTGCAGTTTGATAACGAGTACAAGCCATGGATCAGAACGCCTGATCCGTTCTTTTTTACCGATCTTGGCAATTAGGAGACCTAAATTTGAAGCTGGCTAGGGTTTGTTGAAAACCCGACCAGCGATCAGGGCGGCTTCCATGGCGAGCTTGATGACTTCGATGACGTCTCCGGCCTGGCAAGTACTCCCCTTGAACGTATGGCCTCCGGACTTTTGGAAGTTTGCCATGCAGTTGAGCAACTTCTGGCTGCAGCCTTGGCTTATGTAATCACCTGCACACCCATTTCCACATTGTAGCTTAAAATCGAGCCGAGCCTAAATTTGGACTCGAGCTTGAAATTATACTCATGACAGGAATTTAATGGAGTTTTTTTAAAAATTTCACAAATTTTGAGCTTGAATCAAGCTGAGTCGAGATAAAAAATGTGCTTTTACTCGACTTGTTTAATAAATGAACGAGCTTGAGTTACTCGGCTTATACAAACTGCATGGACAACAACCACCAATTTCTGAAAGTGATTGACCAACGGGTTCTGTATTCAATTTGAAATGACAGTGTAACACACTACTAACCAAAAGTGACTTGTAGATATTTAAATTGTATGAATTGGATTTTTCTTTAAGATGACAACTTAACTAACAAATCCAATCTAAAGTTTTATAATCATATTAATCATCTGCCAATTGTATTTCAGACTCTTCCAATTACACAGGTAACAGCCCAAATGGTGTGAAAAAAAAGAAAAAGAATAATGAATTCATACCTCCTGTGGATTGAACACAGGCATCATGCTTCATACAACAAGCATCAAGGCCATCACAAGGCCTTTCCCCAGGGCACCCACTGTACAGCACACCACAGTATTTGCAATACTTCAGCAATGGTGGCACTGTCAATTACAGTCACAACACCAATCAATCAAAGTTTAAAAAACATGTAGAAATCCAAAAAGTTAAATTACCTGAACAGAACTCAGATTCACAAGTTCTGCTGCACTCTTTCTTCTGCAATGCAATTTGAACACAAAAAAGGGGATAAGAACCTGAAGATTAAAACAAATTGGGCATTTTAGGGTTTTCATCATCTTGATCTTGCTTACCACTTGGACACCCACATCAGTGGACTGAATCCCAATGTTGAGGGCATCAGATGGGACATTGAGGGCAATTAGGGAAAAAATCAGCAGGCCCAGCTTGAATGCATCAGAAGAACAAGCAGCCATTGGTGGCAGTTGAAATTCAAGAAGCTTTTTTAGTTTTGTTGGGTTGAAATGAAAGGGGAAATGGGGTTATTTGAGGGAGTATGAATAAGTAAGGGAAAGTGGAGAGCTGGATTTGTCCTTATATAGCTCGTGACAAGGTTTTGTATTATATGCAATTTGCAAAGCAATAGATTGACCTTTGTTTATGGTGCACACAAAATGCATTCAATACTTGTCCTGCTAGATTGGTTAGGTTTGGACTGGTGCAGTATTGCTGTGCATATTCCAATTGGGTAAAAAAGGCCAAACAAATATATGGTTTAATAAGATATTGCATTTGCCTTTTTGTGGTGTAGCTCACTAGTTGAAACTTATATCTACAATCCATATTATCTGTTGCATTGGGAGATATCTTGATTTTTATCATTTTGTTGTTGTTATATACACTGAAATCAAGTGCTAAATGCGTTCATTCATGCGGATCTTTGATCCGTTTTACCCTTAACATGACACGTGTACATAATTAGTGCCTCAAGGGGAGAAAAAGTAACGAATGAATCTTGGATATGTTCGGCCAATTCACAAAAAAATTATGAATTTTTTTAACAAGGGGGAAAAACAAAATAAGAACACATTTGATTAGGAATAAATCTTTTTTTTTCCCTTCTAATTAGCCGAAGGGATCTAGATCAGTTCGCAATTTTTTTTTCCATTAAGGAGTGCCATGATTATGGACACGTGTCAAATTAAGAATGAAACGAATCTATGATTCGCTAGACTGAGTGTATTTAGAACCCGTCATTGATGCCTATAGCCTTTCCATTTCTATTTCTATTAAGATAGAAGGGTTATAGTGCACGGTACATGACTCCATGTTATCTTGAACACCCTCTTAATGAGATAAATATAGGGAAATGGATCAAATGAGGGTCACAACGGCCTTTATGTGAGGACGCAAGGAGAATGCACATTTTCGACAAAAATGAAGCACATAAATGTTTACCATTTAGGCATAAAATGTGCATCATCGAACCGTCCCCTATATATAATTTAGTGCTTGGTACAATTAGATGATGTTTGATTATATCTAATATGAAGGGTGCACTCTAGATGTATTGTATATTTAAGCATTAGATTTTCTTGCAAGACACATATATTAATTAGCACATAACGTCTTGGACACTTGAAGGGTTTGGGCATTATATATAGGTTTCCAATTATAAGTAGGTTCACACAACACCAATCACAAGTTGGTGTAGTGGTTATGGAGCTACGTCCTATGCCTCGAAGATTCGAAGTTCGAATCCCCGTGAAAACATGAAGACGCTTGTGAGTGGGAGGGTCAACCCCTTAAATGGGCCTACAGTAACCCGATCCAGATGTAAGTGGGCAAAACCCACTTGAACTGGAAAGGATCTAAAAAAAAGTAGGTTCACACAAGTGGGCTGGAAAGGATCTAAGGAAATTAAAGGGAACAGTTTATGCTTAATGAAATTTCTTAAAGACATAAATATACCCCCCTGACGAAATTGAAAGGATATCATTGAACAGAAAATGACCATGAATTTGTAATTCTTTGCAAATGTTGAATTTGCAGTGTGTTTTTATGGAATGAGAATAGATCCTATGAATTTGTGATTTTTAACTCTATTTTGAATTTTGAGTTGCTAAAAACACTTTATTTAGTTTGATGTGTTTTTTGATCTAAACAAAACTAAGGTTGGAAGCCCGTGGCTCCTTCGATTCAATTCATTTTTTCAATGTCAGAAATCAATCAAGTTAAAGCTTTCCATTTGTTCGCTCCTTTGATTTTTACATGTTTACTTGATGTGATCTGGGTGGCCTTTAAGAACATACTTTGTATTCCAACTCCATGATTTGTGTCAAATGGCTTGATTTTGTTCAACTCAATATACACAGATGATTGATACAGCAGCAAAGGGCAATGGCATTTTGCACATTTGCACCAACACTAGAATAGAAGCAACTAGCAAGCAAAACAATATACACAGATGATTGATCGCTAAACAAGCCGTTTCCAACATCAAAATGACAACCAAGATGATTGATACAACACATAAGGGCAATGGCTTGATTTTGTTCAAATCAATTTACACAGATGACTGATCGCTAAACAAGCCATTTCCGATGAAATTCACCTTCTATCAGAAAAAACGGCCTTTCGAGAACCAATCTTCAAGGCAATGGCATTGTACCACAAAGTCACCAACACTTCAAAAGAAGCCATTTACAGAATCAAAGTGGCAAACCATGAACTTCACAAGAAGCCATTTTCATGGAAGATCTCAAACAATGCTCTTTGCTCCCCATAGACAAACAACATTTTGAGAACTCACCTTCAGGATCAGAGCGGTTTTTTCCGTTCCGCCTATTGCTAGTTCACTACCTATACCACACAATTGGTGTGGCAGGATTGTGAGGAGGTTGAGGAACCATGCAGTGCTGTTGCTGCCAGTACTGGTGCAGCACATTTTCACTACCCCAGTTTGGTTGACTGAATCCCTTTGTAGATTGAACTCCAGGAGTCACAATGTTTTCTTCAGCCTCCATTGTTGCTACTTCTTCAGCATCCATGGGCTCAGAACACTCCATTTCGGAAACTTCAGATGGCAGTACCTCGTGCAATTGCTCGGAAGGAACCCAAGGGATGACTGCCAGCTGCTCATCCGCCTTTGATTCTTTTTCATCTAAAGATCTGCTTGATTTTGAACTGACCTCGCGCACAGCTTGATCTACAAGAACAATGCACCACTTAGCCCATCAATGGCAATTATGGTATTGTTAGCAATTCCAACATACATACACCATGCCAATCTTTTATACTGTAATAACTAATAAGCAATGCCGATTTACCAAATCAAGGTTAATTGATTCAAGAGGAAACCAGCAAAAGAACAACATGACCGTTGGCAACTAAATCTAGCCAAAAAAGCTACAGTTAAACCCAGCAGAAAATTTTCCAACATATTTTAGTTTTTCCCTCATATTTTCCATCACAGTTTACATCAAAATTCAAAAGTTGCACAACACAGCTGGACATAGGATTGTTAATGCCATTAACATAGGATTGTTAATCACTTAATGGTGCACAATACATGCAAGATCTAGACAAAATTAATAATTAAGCATCAACATTTGCATCTAGGCACAGGATTGTTAACTAGGCACAATGTCTACACAATAAATCGGGAAATGAGGCAAAGCAGGGGAGATTCTACCTTTTATACTGGATATCAGATCAGAATCCACCACGAAATGCGAAGGCGAACGGTAGAGGGGAGTGTTAATCGGATTGAATAGAACAATAGATCTCTCCTCGTTCTCAGGAGGCAACTCTTCAATGACGAGCCCCCTCAATCGCGATTCTCCTCCATCGGAAGAGCGAGATCCAGAAAAAGAAGGCTGTTGTTCAAATCGCAAAGGGCTGTCCGGTTCCTCCAGCTCGATCATCGGAGGCAAATCAGCGTCCTAACCAATTCCCCGAGAAATGCAAACAAACAAATCAAATCAAACATCCGAGAAAGAAGAGAGAGATTCTTAATTTCTTACATAACTGTAGCTTCCATTTCCAATCTAGAAAGCTAGGGTTCGATGCAAAAGAAACGAGACAGGCCAATCGAGAGGGACAACTTACCAGTCGACGGATTTTGCGGGCGGGGGAAGAGAGAGTGAAATCGAAAACGTCATCGTGGTCGAGGTGATCGAACTCCAGCTCCTTGCGCTTCAAATTCGTCGAGAGGTAGCACGGCATGGCTGATCCTCTATATCTCAGACTCTTCACACTCACTGTAAATCCAGAAACAGTAGAAGAAGATTGTGGAAGATTGAAGACGGGAAAGTAGGAAATTGGTTGGTGAATGAAAGATCGAATGGACGATGGGCGAGAGAGATCCTGAGAGGGGTTTAAAAGGATGAACAATTGAAAGATCTTCGCGGAGTTTCTGGATTCCTCTATAGAAAATGCATTGGATATTGGCGCCACCACCACATCTCGGCGGGTCCCACTCCCGCCCTCCACGTCAAAGCTCGTGCGGGCCCCACTTATCCTCGTGTCTATCTATAATATATATCTAGTAAAAGTTGTGTTCAGCCCCCACCATAAATGCTATAGTTGTGTTCTCGGTTATCCAATTTATAATATTCTCGGTTATCCGTTTAACCGGTTATTAAGTCTTTATTGTTCTCACATATAACAATGCTATAATATATCTAGTAAAAGTTGTGTTTAGCCCCCACCATAAATGATATAGTTGTGTTCTCGGTTATCCAATTTATAATATTCTCGGTTATCCGTTTAACCGGTTATTAAGTCTTTATTGTTCTCACATATAACAATGTATTCGGCAATATTGCTAAGATGTAGTTCCCACCAAATTAATCAATTGCAATTACTATATATACACAAAATTTCCCACCAAATAATTCAAAATGTAATTGCAATTGGTGGACAAAGCGTTACTTAGTACTTGCCCGTGGACAAAGCGTTACATTTTGACCTTAATTGCAATTAATCAATTGCAATTACATTTCCCACCAAATAATTCACATTAATACACAAATTAATCAACAATTACTATATGTAAGACATGAAACCATGGACAAAGCGTTACATTTCCCACAAAAACAAAGCGTTACATTACCTATTCAAAATGGACATTAATTAACATTATTTCTAACACTATATATAAGGCCCGAAACCATATGCAAATCAACTAAATTCTCTCTATTTCTAATGCTCATTTTGTGACACTCTCTCTCTCTCTCTCTCTCTAATTAGTCTATTCGTTTGGTTATGAACACCATATATTTCATTGCTTTTATTTTCATTTTTATCATATTATTATTAAAATACCTTAGGATTCTTATTTTTTGCACTAGAAAAATACCTTAGGATGCTTATTTTAATTTTATTTTAATTTTGTGACTCTTTCTCTGTAATTAGTCAATTTGTTCGATTTGTTTGATTTTACATTTTAATTTTTATCTATATAAGATATTTGATGATGGTTTCTAATGGTGTTGTTTTGGTTGACAGGAACAAATGAAGCATGGAAGTTTTTTGGTATTCTTAACTATTGGCGTTGATTATTTTTACCAAGGACCCATGGTTACAATATTGGTGACAACAAGGTTTGGGTAACCCTTTTTTTTTTGTGTATTTTTCTATGGTGTGATCGAGTCGGGAGTTGTTGCTAAAGTGTTTCATGTATCTAAATTTTCCAATCTTTTTTTTTTGTTCATATTGTGTAAATTTTGTATTACATCAATGATAATAAAACTCCAATTGTACATAATTATTTCTCCAATTATATAAATTCAAATCGCATCATCTACATCTTTTATTCTTTTTATTTACTTTGTCATCCTCTCTACTTATAGACAATCTAATAAATATTAAATAATCTATATATATATATATATATATATATATATATATATATATTTATTAAACTTAAAATGATAATATTTAAAATAATAATACGGTTTTAATTAATTGTAAGAGTTATAAAAAAAATGAATATTTTTGATAATTTATGGTGGGACTTGCAACAAATTGATGTAAATTTGATATTCATATTAACATGTAATTATATATACCTATCTTTTACGGAGTATCATACAAAAGGAGTGTTTTTTTATGTAAATAGTAAACGTAAAACGATAATAGTTCAAATAATAATAGTGATGACGGAGGATAGTAAGTGCATGCTAATTAATTGTGTACAAAAATGAATATTTTAATAATTTACCGTAAGAGAGTTTCATTTTAAAAATTTAAGTAAATTTGTTATTCATATTAACACCTCATTAATGTAGATTCACATTCTATAACCTCTATTTTCCCATTATAAAACCACTTTGTTCATATAAAATGAGAACATCACGTAAGTACACACCACAAATTAGTTATTTTTGTTTAGATCGTTTGCTTTTAAATATTATATTATTTTAAAAACTAATTTCATCTCACATTGTGTATTCGTTTATAATGGTTGAATTGATATTAGTGATCGATGATGGTGTTAATTAGTTTTAGGAGTTACAAAAATGAATATTATGATAATTGATTGTAGGAGTTACCAAAAATTGAAGTAAATCAACATCTAATTCATTAATTTAGATAAATCTCTTCACATTCTATAACCCTTATTTTTTCTATTATGACCACTCCATGATTGTTCATTCAATTCACATCCGGTTAGTCATTAGTCCAATAGAGGAACACCAAATTAGTTATTTTGTTCATTTATATTTTCATTCAAATATTATTTTAAATAATTATTTTATCTAACATTTTTATTAATTTATAAGATTTTTATACACAAATTTTGAAAGCAATAATTTTTCATTGCTTTTAAAATGATGTATAACATATATAATAATAATAATAATAACAACAACAACAACAACAACAACAACCAATTTTTGCTATATTTTTTCCCATCTTTTTCAAATTTTTGTGTTTACGTATTAAATTTTGCCCCGCTATACACACACACACATATCTTTTGGAATGAGAGAAAAAATTTAATTCAAGAACATTTCAAAATTAAAGTTACATATGAATAAATTTTTATAATTTTGTAATTTTCATTTATGAACTACATGATGAAAGAATAAAATCAAGACACCAATAAAATTAAGCTTTTCCCTTGAAACTTCCATGTTTTGGTATATTTATTCAACATATTATCTAACCAATCATTTTTTCTTTTCATTTTCTGTATGATGAATACAAATAATTGAGTTGCCTAAAAATAAAATGATAGTAAAAAATGATATCAAATGTGAAAAGCTTGCCTTACATCCATGATGAAGAACGAGGTCTATGATTGAAAATTGAAATATGTTGGCTAAAGAAGACATGAGAATATTTTTTATGTCATCTCTTTGTTCTTTGTTTAATATAATTTATAATATTATAGTCGACTTAAAAAACTATATTGTACTAACAATTTTGATATATTATATGTATTATAAGAAATCAATAAACATTATAGTCATGTAACAAATACCAAACTGGCGATATATATTTTATTAAGTTTTTTCCGTGCATATCAATTTAAATTTTAATCGATTTTACCATTTAAACTAGAATATGAACAAAAATCTTTTAAAAAAAAAAAGAGAGAACGTAAACAAGATATTTAATAATTAATGTTATTGTAGAAAGGCACTATCGATGAAAATATGAGAATGGATATAAGTTCATAGAGAAAGATCATCAATTTTAATCGACTTTCTTAATGTTTTTCATTAATATATACAAAATTTGTTATTTCTTTTTATTTTTTTAAAAAAATTGGAAAGGTAATGCTCTTTTATATTTTGTTTGTTAATGTTATTGTAGAGAAGCAAAATTGGTGAAATTATCTTGATCTTGACGGAAGACAGAAAGATGGATCGAGTATTGATTTTTTTCCCCCAATTTGTTTGTATATGAGCATTGTCATGATATTTTCATATCATTAGCTAGATCTTTTATGTTTATATTAAATAATTTTAACTGTATTAGAAAGTCACAAATGTAGTAATACTTCACCTCTTACCCTTATGGACTATATAACTCTACGCATATATATACCTCATAAATATCATAACCTCATATATATATATACACCTCATAAATCCCATAAACTGAAATTTATTCATTTTTTAGTCTCCTTTTTTTACCACATGCATTATAGAGAGAAGTTTAATTGTTTTTTCATCATCATAAAAAATAAGTTACAATTATGTAACAAAGAGGAGATATTTTTAAATTTAATCCACATTATTATATCAATATTAAGAAAAATTAACGCCAAAGGACATATCTCTAATAAAAGTTTAATTATCTTTAATATTAATTAAAAATAAATAATGTGTAAATCAACAATTGTGTAAATCATATTACATTTAATTAATAGATCAAACATACCCATAAAGTATATCGGCTAACTAAATGAGTAAACACTGATTAAAACATGTCCCGTGCATCGCACGGGCATGCTCACTAGTACTCTATATAGATGAGACGACGTTTAAAATTTATAAATAAATGGTCTTAAATTTATAAATTGAGTAAAACAAATGTTGAAAAAATTCCAGTATTGAATTGGATAAATCTAATAAAAGAGTTTAAATGTAAATTAAAAAATAATTAAGATTGAATATAACACTTGTCAAGCATGCACCTATCTCACTATCTGTTCTCCATCTTAGATTCTTAATCCATAGCTACATGTTCCATAGCACCTTGTTCAATAATTACCAAAAACTTGTTCAACATATATATCTTTTTTTATTACTAATTGAATGGGGGAAAACGATACACCAATTTTTTTTAACAAAAGAGATATTCTCATAGATGTAAAATTATGTGTTCGACTTAATGCGAGAAAGATAATAGATAAGTAAATATTTTAGATTATCTTTCAAAATCCTCAATATAGAAGGTCGATTGTAATGGTTGGAATAATTTTAACTGTTAAAAATGTTTGCCATACACACCCCTTGTATCGCTTTGTACTAATGAATAAGGTATCGCTTTGTACTAATAGGAACAAGGGGATTTGAACACAAGTTACCATTGGAAAGTGGAAAAAGTCCTCACTCATTGTCTGTCAATTGAGCTAACAAATCATTTATATCTTTCTCTCTTTTTTATTTATATTAATTATATATATGTTTTATCAAAAAAATTGAGGCCCTAAAAATTTGGGACCCCGTGCAATTGCTCGCTTTGTCAAACTAATGTGCCGCCCCCTGGTCGGTGGAGATCATCTAGTCCACAATTGTGGTTCAATATTGTGGTCCGTATCGGTTGATTGGATATGCCGAGTTATTTTATTATTTATCCTAATAAATAGGGTAGTTGTATAATTGCCTTCAACCAATGAGAGAAGGTGGACTATAAAAGGGACCACGATTACGGACCAGAGGATCGGTAGAGTGGAACCACTCGACCATATTAAATCTAAAATGAGCTAAAAAGACCGTTAATGTAAACTCAAATGATTATGTGAATTTCGTCCATCATATATTAGACAATGCAAAGAATATGGATGGATCCGAGTATTATTTTGAGGAAAACAGACTATGAGGTCATTGTTTTGAAGAAGAAGAAAAAAGCAATCACCATGTGTTAAGCTACGTATATCATCGATAGTGGAATTGACCTTTCGAGAGATATGGTTCGGGCCCTTCACCTCCAATCTTCCATCCTTGAGAAGCCATCTACACCATTGGGAGGGTATGTCCCATTAGAATTGGCTTGAAGCATATTAGAAGCAATCTTTGATTCTCACACAATCACAAGACTTGAATTGGGCTTGGTCAATTTAAAAGAGAAAACATATATTGGATGTACATGCACAATCCTCATGGTTGCACTACCGTCTACACAAAAATTATTCACCTGTTTTAAATGATTATTCTTACATAATAATATAATTATTCGTCTCTACAAGGATGATTGTTCATATGTATTTATGTACGAATAATCATATAGTACCAATGAATAATTTCATGTGCATAAGTTAATTTTGAACAATCATCTAATATCAATGAATAACCGCATATCACTTTCAAGCTCATCTATTTACTCTTTTTTATTCAATAATCTAAATTTGTTAATATGATACATTATAAGAGCTATATACAAGTGATCTCTATATATATTTATATATATAAAATGTTGTAAAGTTCAAAGAAAAGAACTATTAGGTAATTTGATGATACATTATCAAGAGATCATATTTCCATATATTTCCATCATTTACATCACTATCATGATCAGACACGGAACCATAAAATAAAGTTTGGGTAGGCTAGATAGACTAAAATTTTCATATATTCATAATTTCCATTAATAAAACTTTTATTCTAATAAAAAATAAATGATTTTTTTCCTTTTTTTTTTAAATGGGGCGGGGTAGAGCGGACGTTATCAGGCCCCTAGTTACATCCCTAATCATGGTATTAATTGTTGTTTCCATCACAACATTGAAATATCTTGCGAACCAAAGTAATTAAAGGTAAGGGCAATAATGTTAATTTGAAAAACATCCAAATAATTTATTTAGTATTGATATGCGAACATCAAATAAATTCGAGGTTTAGGAGAAATATACATATTCTCAACAAGTATGCTACATAGTAAGGGCGCGAATCATTTATATATGTTTTAGCAAAAGTATTCATCCAATTCAGTATGAAATAATAAGCTTATATAAGTTGTGCATAGGTCACATTCTCAAAGCCTTCACATCATCAACCTTGCATACTTGTATTTTATCCAATTTTAAATTTTAGTTACTATCTTAGTAAGGTGAGAAAACAATGAATCAAAATAAAACAATAACAAGATAGCAAGATGTGCCCACAATGCCAAAATTACACATTAGATTACATCGCCACAATTTCAACTATTTTTTTTTTATCTTTCGCACCGTCTTGGTTGTTCTCATCATTGTCCACATTGTATTTGTCGTTTTACATCAAAAGAGCAGTCAATGTTAAACCATCGCGTGCACATACAAAGTTAATGCTACTCCATGACTTTCTTTTCTCCTTCAATTCTAAAGTAAAACAACAATTTAATATAGAATTTAGACTCGCTACTGAAATGTGTGATATGTATATGGAAAATAAAGTTTCGATTTCATTCAGAAAAGTAAAGCAAACAATTACCTTATACAAATTACTTGAAAAAAAGACTTCAACAAATTTATTAAGGAAAAATTGCATAAAATAGCACTAATTTTATGGGTGATTGCACTCAGTGGCACGAACTTAAAAAAATACAAAAATAATCACCAACTTTGGTGTTTAGTTGCGGTCAGTGGCACGTATACCCCCTATCTCGCTAATGTGGACCAATGAGGGTGCTTACATGGAAATTTTTTAACTAAAAAGACATATAGCGAGATATGAATTAATGCAGTGAGGATCCCCTGTAACACCGGGTGTTAAACGCGGTGTTACACTTAATTATTTTATATATAAATTTATATTAAAAAAATAAAAAAATTATATTTATATTCTATACACTTATATTAACATGTTTATAAAATTTTATTATTAAAAATTATTATTAAAAATTACGGATAATTAAAAGATTGATTATTTTAGAAAATAATTTTTTTATTTTTCTAAAATATATATTTTCAAAATAAAAGTTTATAGACATGTTATTATAAGTATATAGGGTATAAATATAATTTTTTTAATATAAATTTATACCCAAAATAATGAGTAACACCGGGTGTAACACGTGAAGTGTTACGGGGGATTTCAAGTGGAATTAATGAGAATGCTTATATGGTTTTTTTTAAAATTAAAAGACATAAAAGATGTGCCAAAATTATAAAACTAGATAGGTTCCAATTTTATTTTTTATTTCATGTAATTCCAAATCAAAGATAATTGTGACAAATATAACATTTGCAAATTAAAATTTGGTACTAGTTATTTTAATTTGCAAATGCTATATTTGTCACAATTATCTTTGATTTGGAATTACATGAAATAACGAATAAAATTGAAACCTAGCTAGTTTCATAATTTGAGCACATCTTTTATGTCTTATAATTTTTTTTTTTAAAAATTCACGTAAGCATTCCCACTAATTCATATCTCGCTATATGCCTTTTTTAATTAAAAAAATTTCATGTAAGCACCCCCACTAGTCCACATTATCGAGATATGGGGTATGTGCCACTAGCCGCAACTAAACCCCAAAGTTTGTGATTATTTTTGTATTTTTTTAAGTTTGTGTCACTGAGTGCAACCACCTCTAAAGTTCGTGCTATTTTATGCAATTTGCCCAATTTATTAATACCTCCTATAAAACGTTGGGCAATGTCATAATATTGAAAGTTAAACCCCCAACATATATGTTAATATAGAATTTAGTTGAAGAAAGAGATGAATTAGCAAATCAAAAGGTTAATTTGGCTCATTTCAAAAAATTAACTCAAACCATTTAATTTCATTCGTTATAAGTGATGATAGTTTTTTTTTTATTAGGCAAAAAGGGGGCAGGAATCCCAGAAGGATGCCACCCTAATCATCCTTGCGGATAATGATACAGAGATCCCTATTAGAAGGGAGGCTAGAGATAGTACAACTGTCCGTAGACTTAGCAATAAAATATGCTGCTACATTTGCTTCTCGAAAACAATGAACGAACTCTATTGATTCAAATTCAGTCTTCATTCTATTGATGAGTTCCACCTGCCGTAGAATTTCCCATCTTACTTTGGAGCTGCCATTAATACTTCTGATGACTTCTAAGCAGTCTCCTTCAATTATGACTCGTCGTAATCCTTTTGCTCGGGCTAAGTCGACCCCTGCACAGAAAGCAACAACTTCCGTTTGAATTGCTGACCCGCTAGCAATCCTTTGCTGAAACATGTCCAAAACACGACCTTCACAATCCCTCAGTATCCCTCCCACTTGGCAATAGCCAATGGGTTTGGTCGAGCCATCTACATTAATTTTGTAGGTGGCCCTTGGCGGCTTTTTCCATCCAGCATTCCTTTTGTTAGTCCTTCGGTTGCTAGTCTTGTTATTTTCTTGTGTCGTGGCTAGCTGCCACTCCCTGAACTGAATAAATGCTGTATAGGCTATTTGAGATGGAGCATCCAGGTTTTTGTTCTTGAAAATCATATTGTTTCTGGTTTCCCATAATCTGTGCCAAATATGACACAGATGTACAAAATTCTCCTTGTTCGGTTTAGCTTGGATGAAGTCCTGTACAGTTATATGAGTGTCTCCTGGTAACATTAAAGGTTTGCCTGTAAGTTGTTCATAGCTTGCTGTAATTCGCCTTGTGAATGGACAGTGCGAGAATAAATGACTGTCACTTATAAGTGATGATAGTTAAATTTACTAATTAGGTAAGTCTTAAAATCAGAATATCATGGTTCAGTAATGAGGTAAAACAAAATAAACAATGTTTTTAACATTTAAATAAAGATATTCAGTTAATATTGTAAATAATTGGTAATTCAGATTCATATTTTAACTATTTGGAGTAAAATATTCTTAACTTATCGGAGTAATGGATACATATTTTTTGTGTCTTTCCTGCCGTCTTGGTTTTCCTCACCATTGTACATATTATACTTGTCGTTGTACGTGACAAGATCAGTCAATGTGAAACCATCGCGTGTGCATAAAAGTTAAGGCTACTCCATGACTTTATTTTCTTCTTCTTTAAAGTCTAAAATAAAGTATAGGTTTTCAATTTCATACAGAAAACTAAAGGAAACAATTACCTTAATATACTTGGTGAATTCAAGTGTGAGAGTATTTGGTCCGAATGGAATGGCAAGATAGATAGTCAAATTAGGTTTTTTTCCCGATGTTTTTTCCTTTAATTTTCCTATTTCCCCAACTAAATTCTTTATTTAACCTATTTTCATTTTTTTCCTGCAATATCAGTGTCATGACATTATGCAACAACTTATCAAAGGCATGTGCGGATGGATTTACTGGAGTCTTTCGTGAGTGGTTGTGTGGCAACTCTAGGTTGTATGAGGTAATTGTTTCCCTTGCTTGTATTAGATTGAAACCTTACTATCCGTATATATTGCAGTTTTAAACCTTAATTAAAGAAGGACGAACGAAAGCCATGGAGTAGCATAAATTTTGTATGCACACACGATAACTTCACATTGGTCGGTCTTGTGTCGTATAACGAAGAGTATATTATGGCCAATGGAGAAAATAACCGAGATGGCGAGGAAAACACTATCAGTTGGAATTGTGGTCAAGTAGCATAATATATAATTCTGTACAATTCACGAGTTATTGCTTTGCCTACCTAATATGTTTGTATCGTTCACGTGATATTGCTTTTCTTGGGTTCATTTTTTACTTGCCTTACTAGAATAGAGTAAACTCTCAGGAGGCACAAAATGCAAGTGTTGAGGTGAATATTTTGAGAATGCATCAAATGCGTAACTTCATCCTATGGTTTCCCAAACAAGATAAATAAATAATTTTAAACTAAATTACATGAATACTTTTGTTAAAAAATATATATGGATGATTAGTCCCTTCTTATATAACGGTAACATACTCTCTTTAAATTATATGGATACATGTTCTGATTAACGTTATTTTCATCATTTACTTCAAAGGATGTTCCAATGATATATATGGGTGACGAATACGGGCACACAAAATGGGGAATTAAACAACTATTCGTATTGCCATGATAGCAATGTAAGTAACTATCCCTTTTCAATCGGGCAAGCCCAAGCCCATACACCTTGTTTATTATAATGGTAATGATCGATCCCTACGAATCAGAGATGTTGAATTATTTGGTCTTAAATCAAAATTATAGGAACTCATATTGATCACTTAACATATGCAGATTAATGACTTTCGTTGGGACTTGAAGGAAGGTAATATTTCTAGCTTCTTTCATTTCGTTCGTCTGATGATCAGGTTTCACAAGTAAGTTAACTCTAATCTATGATCTATCAGTAGCTTTGAAGTGGTGCTTTTGTCATTTTCACGTAATGTCACCTTACCATTAATATATTTGCTCTCAGAGAACGTGATATACTTGGTCAAAGAGATTTCGTGAAATCGGAGATGAAAGAGTGGCATTGTTGGAAAGATCCTCACACTCCAGACTGGTCGGCCACTTTGTAGCGTTTACTCCGATATGTCAAATAGTGAAACATAAACAAGCAACTTAATTAAATCTTTTCATTTGACATTCCTGTCACAATCATTCCTTGTTTACAAATGCAAAAAGATCTTGATGCCCGCACCACTTGACAAAAGAGGTACATGGCTAATATTTAAAGCTATGTATACATCTCTCTCCTCCGGATTTTATCATCTGCAATGACAAGTACAATATGAACAATGGTGAGGAAAATCAAGACGACAGGAAAGATAAAAACAGTACTTATACATTACTCCGAAAAGTTAAGAATTCTTTACTTCGAAAAGATAAAATATGAATCCGAATTATCAATTATTTACAACATTAATTACAACAACAACGACAACATTAACTGAATATCTTGTTTCACCTCATTGTTGAACCATGTAATATATTGTAATTTTGACACTTACCAAATTAGTAAATTTAAGTATAATCGCTTTTATTCTTAATGGAATGGAATGATTTGAGTTAATTTTTTGAAATGGGCCAAATTAATTAACCTTTTGCTTTCTTAATTTGTTTTATTTAAATTAACTTATTGTTAATTGCTTTATTTTAAACCTTAAAGAAGGACGGACGAAGCCATGGAGTAGCATAAATTTTGTCTGCACACATGATAGCTTCACATTGACCGATCTTGTGTCGTATAACGACAAGTATAATATGGCAAATGGAGAAAATAACCGAGACGGCGAGGAAAATAGTGTCAGTTGAAATTGTGGTCAAGTAGCCTCATATGTAATTTTGTACAATTCACGAGTTATTGCTTTGCCTACCTATCTATCTATCTATCTATATCTATCTATATATAACATAAAAAGTTGTGTTCAAGAGCCATTTATTGCTACTATTAAATACATGAAAAATTTACACTATTTTTGTTTTCTTATTCAATTTTAATCAAATTGCCTTTCATTAGCTCAATGGTTATAGGTGTTGGGAATTACCTCTTGGTTGAGGGTTCAAACCTTGATAGCTACATTTTTTATTTTAATTTTCCACTTCTTCATAGCTACATCTTTTATTATTATTTTTGGTCATTAAATTTATATATGTAATATATAATGTTCGTTTTTTTTATCAATTTAATAAATTGTCAATTCAATTATTTCTCCAATTATATAAAAATTATGTTTATTTAATAATTATTAATTTAACTTTATTTTTTTATTAGAAGGATTGTCTTTAATTCAAAAAATACATCATTTATTATTTTTTTGGTCATTAAATTTATATATGTAATATATAATGTTCGTTTTTTTTTATCAATTTAATAAATTGTCAATTCAATTATTTCTCCAATTATATAAAAATTATGTTTATTTATTAAGTTAACTTTATTTTTTTCATTAAAAGGATTGTCTTTAATTAAAAAATAATAATAAAGGCTCTTTTCATCTTCCAAATGAGTGTTTACTATCTCCAAATGAGTGTTTTTTTTTTAAATAATAATAATAAAAAGCAAAATAAATAAATAAAATAATAAAAGCATTTGGTTTATTAAACCGGTTGAACCGGACCAAACCAAGAAAAATAAAATAAAATGGAGAACCAGTTCAAGTGAACCGCTCCTTCCTTCTTCCTCCTCCTTCCCGTGTGCGTTCAAACCGTACCCTTTAATGGTGGTTTTTAATTTCGCGACGGTTCACCTCCAAAACGTCTTCATTAACTTTGATTCAACATCCCGATGTCAAAAACGTGTTTAGTTTGTGATATCATCAACGAATTCAGCCCCGTTTTCGTCCAAGTTCGTTTTGCCCCAAATCGAATTTGGTGTCGTTTGGGATGATTTTTCAACTGTTTCTTGCAATTAAATATATAAAACTGATCATTAGAAGGAGATGAAGAGATTGGTATATTTAATTTGATCTTTCGTGCACGTTTTAAAGATCAACTATAAAATGGGCTTCAACCTTCGGGAACTTGGTACACCATGGAAGGCCAATCTCCGAGCTCTGAATGTAGTTCATTGTCTTCTTAAACCTTTAATCTACAATCTCATTCAAAAAGTTTTCAGAAAAACATACAAAATAAAAACTCCCCAATTTCGATCGGACCTTCACCGAAGCCGCTCACCCACCACCTTCCAGTCGCGCCGCCGCCGCTAAAACCACCGGGGATGAGCGTCACGCTTCCCGGAATCCGTATCCGCCTTAGCCCACCTTCCTGATCTTTCGTCGCCGCCGGAGTTGCAATCGACCATGCCGGAAAAAGCTGTTGGAAGCCTGGAACGTGCTGTCGAGCTATAGGTTGGAGAAGGTTAATTACATAAAACCTTCCCAATCTTTTAATTTGTTTAAATTATGCCCCTGTTTCAATTTTATTTTATTTAATTTTTTTTCAGAAATTTTTTATCCATAGCCATATATTCATGTTCAAATGTTCAATACTAATCTTGATTTTGTTCTTTGCAATTTTTTTCTGTTGTGTCCTGTGTCCATAATTGTTTAATGTAGTCGGGCATTGTGAATTACTGCAGTTTGTTATGGCAGAATAGGAACTCTGAATGTCAACACTGTCAAGTCATGGAGATGGCTATCTAGAAAGAGGAGTGCCTTTCCAAATGAGGTTAGTCCATTGTCTACTTTCTACAAGTGTTCATTTTAAAATTGGTCTCATTGTGAAGAGGTTGTCCAATTTCGGGACAATGTCAACCAGGAGCTTTGATTCTCTTACTTAATATTGCAGGGAGCAGCACCAGGAGCTTTCTACAAGGAGGGCATGGGCACAAGGAGGGCATGGGCTCAAAACTGATCTCTTGCTTAATAATGTAATTGAGAGTTATAAAATGTAATAAATATTAATCTAGCTTATCTCCGTGCCTAAATAATCATTTTCATAATTTACCTTTTAATTTTTGTAATATTTAAAATTATAATTGAATTCATTTTTAAGTTTTATATATTGAACTTCATTAGCTTTTATATATACCAGCGAATTCTAATTTAATAGGTGCATTTAAGACATTTTCAATCATCCTTTATATTCTCTTTTCTTTTGTATCTACCTATAGTTATATTTTTAAAGGCCCGGATTTTTTTTTAAATAATAAATAATATAAATGGATTTAAGTCAAAAAAAAAAAAAAATTTCAGATATTTCAAGAAAAACTCGTCCTTAATTTCCTAAATCGAAATTGAAATCCTTTAAGCGGATTCCGGCCTAATTTTGAACTTTGAGGGACAATTCCGTCATTTTACCTTGGGATTTGAAATAAACTTTGGGATGTCGACGTCTTTGAAATTTTGAAGCGTTATCTTGATCGAGTCGGGATAAGATCGAGAGTGGGTTTCTTGATTTATTTTGGATATTTTAAATTTAGGGTCTTGGGACCACTCTATAGACCTGTAGGCCTCTTCCTCTATCTATTTCCCAACTCCTTTTTCCCCTTTCCCTTTGTCTAGTAGCAACAACAGTAGATGCTCCTGAACTTGGAACAGAACCCACGCCAATCCATCCCTCCCCATTTCAATCCCCAATACCCCCTTATCTTCTCCTTCCTCTTTGGCCGGAGCAGCTCCTCCTCCTCTTTTCCGCCACCATTCACCACCACCAGCCACCATCTTCCTCCACCATCTCCCCTGTGAAGCCGCCACCGTCTCGCATCTCTCCCCCCCCCTGTCCTCCGTTGCCGAGCAGCAGCACTGGGAGTCGAGCTCCTTGCTCCTCCGACGTCCCAGGTAGGGGACCGACCGGCCGGGAGCCGCCAGTAGATAGCCGCCACGAGACCGCCGATGCCTCCCTCCTCTGTTTTTCTCGATTTCAAGCGGTAAGCCATCCGTCCTTCCCCTTCCACTCGATTCGAAGATAAAGGTTCGCCTTTAACCCCCAATCAGTTTTCCTAGGACGAGCTCTCTTGATTCCATCTTCGTTGAAGACAAACGCGCCTCCGGCGAACATTCCGGCGAAGGATTCAACTCTCTCGGTGAGCTTGCTTTACTCCCCTCTTTCTTGCTCGCATCTGAATCCGTGTGTGTGGGTGTGTTCGGGGTGGGGGTTCGGTCGGAGTGAGTGAATCCCAGGCCGAGAGGCCGCCGGCGAGGCACGGGTTTCCTTCTTCTTCCTTCTGCCTTTCTTTTCGTCGCCAGATCTGGGGGTTAGAGAAGGGTTCAGTGTGTTTTGTTTTGTTTTTGGGTTCGGTTCAGCTTTTTCTTTTCAGTGAACCGGTTCCCTCAATTTCCCGGTTCATTAAAATGGAAATGGGTTTTGGGCTTGTTTTGTTTGGGTTTGGGCCTAATTTTCCGGGTCCCCTTTTCTTCTTTTAATTTGGATCCGGGGTTGGGATTTTGGCTGAGCTGGGGACTGGGCCTATTTCGCTGGGCTTGTATTCGGGTTGGGCTCCGTGAATCCGGGTGAGGGCTGAAGATCAGGCTCTTCCTTTCTTTCTGGATCCGGGTTGAGTTGGTCTGGGCTTGGGCCGATTTTAAAGGGGTAAGCTTTTGGGCTTCTAGGCTTGTGTGGGTATTGTTTTGTTGTTATTATTGTTGGGTTATATATATTATATGTTATGATTTATATTATTGTTAGTCTATTAGAACATTAATATTACTAATATGTGATATATTATGAGTATATATTATTCCCGATTTTTGAAAGATATATTTCCTGAAATTAAGATTATCCATTTTAAAGGGTTTTAAAATAATATTATTGAACTATGTATTTTGTGATGAGTAAATATTTTATCTTGGAAAGTATAAGATGATCTATTGTTATTAATTTGTAAATGTGGTTTGGTGTTTATTTTAGTTAATACAATTTGGTGACCTAATTACACGGTTTTAGGTTTTGAAATGAAAATGCCGGAATTATTTTAATGGTATAAAATTGTAAGTTGATTAAAGATTTAATGTTTATAAAGGGATTTTGGCCAGACATGATTTGAGAATTGTTTTGAATATGAGTTGAATTAATTTGGGATTTAAGAGTTTGGAAAACGGTTTCACTATCGGTTGGTTTTGAGTATGTTGGGAACTTGAGTTTCGTACGTATGAATACCGGTCTGGTAGCTTATGGAATTGACTTGATGATAGGTGTGTATTGCGGTTGGATTGTGTTGGACTTGCATTTGGGCCCTTGCTTGCGTTATTTTGCTGTTCTGCATCTTCAGGTAAGTTCCCTAGGGGCTTACTCAGATTGGACATTCATGCCTGTTGTTGCATTTTATGTTAGGTGTTGCATATGCATAAAAGCATGCCATGTAGTATCATGTTTAGGTTGCACTAATTGATTGAGCATCTGTTTACTTTATGCATTTGAAACAGAACGGCCGTTATCTGTGATAGTCCTAGAGTCTTTGCTAGGGTCATAGGGTAGCCCAGCCTCATCGGGTACCCTGAGTCAATCGAGTCATGAACTTCCTTATATTATTATATGCCTGCGGGCTTTATTGTGGAGCGGGTTAGGCATGCGTGCCGCCCTATTATGAATGAATGCATTCACGAGCTGGCCAGTCTCCGCCTATCGGAAGGGGTGGAGGTAAGAGAGGGATATGCCGTTGGCATTGTCTTGGGCCCTTTACAGTATTTCTGCACATTATTATGACTAGGAGCATGCTAGTGTGTTTGACTTTCGTATTGCATTAGAGCATCTTTATTAGGTATAGCACATACTATGTGGCCTCAGCGAGGACTGCCGGTCCCGCATGAGTGGCTCGATCTGATTCCTTTCCCCGTTCTTTTTTTAAAGGTATTCTCTGCAGATTTGAGTGCTCGATTTCTATAGGACGGGGTTTCCTTTTTGGCGAATCGAAGAACCTAGCTAATATTATAACTTGGTAAAAATGTTAATCACTTGCTTATGATTTGTTTTGACCTGGTTTTGTCAGGGCATTTGTATCCTAGTTTTGCTTCCGCTTTACTTTCGGTTGAATTGGATTTTTCGATATACTCTTAGGATAGGTAAAGGGTACCCAACGGCCCTACGATACTTTAGGGTTTGAAATCCCTCTTTCTACTGACCTTTGAAATGAGTTTGAAACCTCGACCCGTACCTGGATTGCAAGATCCGAACAAGGGTTTTCATCCCTTGAAACGTAACCCGGAAATCATAATTCCGGGCCGTTACAATATTAGTCTACATCCATAATCTATAAAATTAAAGTTGTGGTCACTTTCAATCTATTTCTCTATTAACTTTATGAATAGCTATTTTTGAAAATTTATTTAACCAATTGATATCAATATGACTCATTTGGTTAATTGGAGAAGTAATAGCCAAATACAATAAATGGTCTAAATTTCTAATCCTCTTAATGGTATTATCTAATATTTTTGCTCTTAGAGTGTAGTGTCACTCTAAGATTATGCCCCGGGCGTAGCACGGGTCTGCCACCCTAGTAATATATATTTTTGTATCATTCCCGAGTTATTGCTTTGTCTCTTATGTAATTTTGTGCAAAATGCAAGTGTTGATGTGAAGATTTTGAGAATGCGTCAAGTGTGCAACTGCATCCTATACATGTCTTATGGTTTCCCAAAAAAGATAAATAAATAATTTCAAACTAAATTACATGAATACTTTTGTTAAAATATATATGGATGATTAGTCCCTTGCTATATAACAGTAACAGACTCTTGTTAAATTATATGGATGTATGTTCTGAGTAACATTATTTTCATCATTTGCTTTGTAGGGTGTTCTGATGATATATATGGGTGATGAGTACGGGCACACAAAATGGGGAATTAAACAACCATTCGTATTGCCATGATAGCAATTTAAGTAACTATACCTTTTAAATCGGACAAGCCCAAGCCTATACACCTTGTTTATTCTAATGGTAAAGTTCGATCTATACGAATCAGAGATGTTGAATTATTTAGTCTTAAATCAAAATTATAGGAACTCATATTGACGGTTCGGATAACCTATAACCCACAAAGTAACCCTCTGTAACACCCCATCCCACATCATATATAATAAGGATGTTCGGAGTGATTTATAAGTGATTCAACCCTTACCTAACTAACCGCTCAGTTGATTTTGTGTAATGTTGCCCACCAAAAACACGGTAAACAAGTGGATCCCTCTCGATCTTGCTTCTCACAAGTCCGGGGATGTCTATCACGTCTTCTTGAAGGGAGATTTCAAAGGGCTTATGTACGAATACCAGTTTGTCTCGTCCTCGTGTAGGGTGTTCCGATGATATATATGGGTGACGAGTACGGGCACATAAAATGGGGAATTAAACAACAATTCGTATTGCCATGATAGCAATGTAAGTAACTATACCTTTTAAATCGAAAAAGCCCAAGCATATACACCTTGTTTATTTTAATGCTAATGTTCGAACCCTACGAATCAGAGATGTTGAATTATTTGGCCTTAAATAAAAAATTGTAGGAACTCATATTGACGGTCCGGATCATCTATAACTCAAAAAGTATCCCTCTATAACACCCCATCTCACATCATATATAATAAGGATGTTCGGAGTGATTTATAAGTGATTCAAGCCTTACCTAACTAAACGTTCAGTTGATTTGTGTAATGTTGCCTACCCAAAACACGGTAAACAAGCAGATCCCTTTCGATCTTGCTTCTCACAAGACCGGGTATGTCTGTCACGTCCTCTTGAAGGGAGATTTCAAAGGGCTTATGTACGAATACCAGTTTGTCTCGTCCTCTTGTAGGGTGTTCCGATGATATATATGGGTGACGAGTACGAGCACATAAAATGAGAAATTAAACAATAATTCGTATTGCCATGATAGCAATGCAAGTAACTATACCTTTTAAATCGGACAAGCACAAGCATATACATCTTGTTTATTCTAATGGTAATGTTCGATCCCTACGAATCAGAGATTTTGAATTATTTGGCCTTAAATCAAAATTGTAGGAACTCATATTGACGGTCTCGTCGGTCTGGATCACCTATAACCCACAAAGTAACCCTCTGTAACACCCCATCTCACATCATATATAATAAGGATATTCGGAGTGATTTATAATTGATTTAATCCTTACCTAACTAAATGCTATGTTGATTTGTGTAATGCTGCCCACCCAAAACACGGTAAACAAGCGGATCCCTCTCGATCTTGCTTCTCACAAGACCGGGGATGTCTGTCACATCCTCTTGAAGGGAGATTTCAAAGGCCTTCTGTACGAATATCAGTTTGCCTCGTCCTATTGTTGGGATAGAAACCACTTTTCAACCATACTTGAAAGCGAATGTGGGTAATAAGAAAACCAACAACAACCTACCAACAAACCAATGACCAATCAATAATATCCAATGCAGAAATAAAACAACCAAGCAACCACAAATATAGATAAAAGCACAAATATCGACACAAGATTTACGTGGGAAAAACTCTCTCTAACCAAAGGATAAAAAAACTCACTTTCTGTAAAGGCCGAGATTATTTTAATATTATTTTAATTGAAGATATATTATGTTCTATTCGATTATTAAGTTTTAAGAAAACTCGTCTCAAGAACAATTTTCAATTTAAAAATCATTATAAATAATTCTGGCATCGTTTTGAAATCTAGATTTTTCGGATTCAATTTCCGCTTTCGAGCTCTGAGTTGACCAGGAGCCCTCTTAGAGCTTGTCAGAGCCGCTCGAGCACACACACCCCTGTTCGTCGTCATTGAAGCTGTTCGACCACCACACACGTCCTCCCGAGCAGAAGTTGTGAACCAAGCCTCCAAGGAACTCTATTCTTTGTAGTCGGAGCCACCCAAAAACACCCTGGAGCCTCCAACGCCGCCACCAACTTTCCCGTTCCCCTGTTTCCGCTCAAGTAAGGTCGGTTTGCGATTCTCTTTCGATTCCGATTCAAACTCATAGAAATCCGACCTAAACTCCCTCCCTACTATCATAGGCCCTATCGAAGCCTCTCTCGCGCTCTCGTAGTCAACAACCGCTTTCGGAGCCAGAGTTTTGCCCTCGAAATCTCTCAGTGAGTTCTTCTTTTTCTTCCCCTCCCTTGTGCGCGTTTCATTTCTAAGGTATGGGTCTTGGTCGGAATTTGGGTTCGGTTAGATTGGGAGTGGTTTAGGTCAGAAGGGAGGCCGCCGACGGGAGGATTCTTCTCCTTCTTTCTTCGTTTTCGTTCGTCGTTGAGCAGAGCTCTGTTTGGGAGAGAGAGATTCAATCGGGTTTGGGCTTTTGAGGCTGGATTTCGGGTTTGGGTTGGCATTGGGCTTAAATCCGGGTTATAACATTTGGGAGAGCAAGCCTTCCTTTCTAGTTTCTCCTCTCTTGGATCCGGATTCTGTTTGGATTCGAGTTGCTTTTCCGGTTTGGGAGATTGGTGCACTGCAGGGTTAGGGTTGGGCCTGATTTCTTTCTTTGGGCTGCTGGATTGTTTTGGTTAATGGGCGGTGTTGTTTTAATGGTATAACATATACTCATATAGTTATTGTGTAATTGTTAGTTTATTAGATTATTATTACATGTTACTTCTGATTTTGGGATAAATATTGATTTTCTGAAATTAAATATATATTATAAATTGTTTTAAAAATAGTATTAATTGGAATATATGTATATGTATGATGTTTTAATATGGTGATTTTGAATGTTTATAAAATAGTCTCTTTTTTGGAGAGGAAAAAAAAACCCTTCCTATGTGGCCTGTGCTTGCACAGTGTTGGTGCAGCACACCGTCGACCACCGCCGACCACCATCATCTATGACGGCCTCGCCATCCCACTGGTTTTTAGCCATGTCAATCTCTCTTTGAGAGTACTAAATCTCCTTCGGGAGCCCTAAATCTCCTTCGGGAGCCCCAATCTAACCATCATGTGAAACCCTTAATCTGCGACTACTTGTTCGATTTGTAATCGTTTGCCTAATTGTGTTGGGGCTTTGTTTGTTTTTGGGTTTGTCTTCCCGAATCTGATTTTGCTTTGCCCAATTTGGTATATAACCCCTCAATTGGGTTTTCGGGTGCTTTGTTCACGGGGATCCTCAACTCCTCGCTCTGCCCACCTCCATCTCGGCTTGCCCTGGCCTGGTCCGGCAGTCATTTTGGTCCATTCGATGTCGTGGTTCGGCGCCTCCTTTTCCCTCTGGCTGCCGTCGTCGTGGCTAACCTCGTCTCTCTCTTCTTGCACATATCCGGCCATCTTTCGGCGCCGGTGGCATCCGTCGATCTCCGACGATCCTCTTCCTCTCCGATTGGGAAGTTAGTTGCCTTTTTTCCTTCCTATCGGGGCTCCTTACCTCTTTTTTCCGGCTGTTTCAGTCTTGTTTCGCCTTGATTTGAGCCGAAGCTTCTGTTCGGGTTGGATCGTCCCTCAATCCTTTTCCCATCCAGAGTTGCTAAATCTTCTTTCTTGCCCAATCTGCTGGCCGCCTAGGCTTGGTGGTCTGTTCACCGACTTCGACTTCGCCGCCGGTCTCCACTCACCTGCGACCCTTCCCCTCCGAATTGCTTTCTTCTCCGTTCATCTCCGTTCGATGGTTTGTTGGGTTGGTGGAACCCTCTTTCCTGTGAGTTGCTATGTGGCCTAGGCCTATGCCTATCTCCTGCCTGGGTTGCTTCTGGGCATGCCTTGGGCTTGAAGGTGGCCCGGGTTTGGTGGGTCCTAGCTGCCCAAGGATTAAATATAAATATTTTTATATTTATATTTTATTAAATTTTGTCGGCTCTTCTATATATTTATATATAATTTTGCCAATCTTTCCCAAGCAAACTATATCAACGTACGTTATTAAATCCGGATTACTTTTGCGCTCTTTGCCCTCTCACGGTCGTGCTTCATTTTCTAGAGTTGTTTGGAGTTCCGTTTTTTGGTTCGTGGTTAGTTTCGGTTGAGGAGCAGCTCTGCGGCCCTGGTTGATCGAAGTGATCGTGTTGTTGGTGTTCGTGGTCTCTGAAGATCCTTCATCTAGGTGAAGGGAACGTCGTGTGATCCACACTTCCCCATGAGTCGTCTTTGCCCTACGTGGATTGCTGCTTTCCGTCTTTCCGGCGGCGAGACATCGTGTCAGCTGTGCTGTCCCATGCGCTCGCTATCCACCTCGCCACGTCGGGTCTCCATCTTCTCGTTGCTGTGTCCGTTTGTCTGCTTAGGGTTTAGGGTTTTCCGGGTTTGTTTCGTGTAGCTCTTTTGTTGTATTAGGTATTTGTTTTATGTTGTATTTCTTTTGCTATGTTGTATGTTTAGACGGCTCGCCGTCTGCCGACTTTGTCGGCCTCTCGAGGTCCGGGCCTGTCCGGCCTCGAATTTTTTCCTTATCAAAAAATAAAAAATAAAAAAAATGGTGATTTTGAAAAAGGGGTTTACTTGTTGATTATTATTATCATTTAACTAGGGTGGCAGACCCGTGCTACGCCCGACACATAATTTTATATCAATTACATGAATGGTATTATACTGGGTGAATAACGCAAAAAATTAACATTCAAAAAGAAAAGAGAGGTAGAAAAATATATTTTAATTTATAACCATTTAAAAAGATCAAACGAAAGAGAGGCAGAAACAAAACAAATTATAAAAGGCTATGAAAAAAAAGAGAAGCAAAAATTGTCCCTTGCACTTACCATAATGTTGGACTTTAGTCAAAACAAAAGAGAGGTAGAAACATTGTCCACAAATAGAGTATTGAACATGAATATATAAGAGGCAATGGAAAAAAAAATCTGAAATTTATAAAATTGAAACAGGGGCATAATTCAACAAAATAATTAACATATATATTAAAAAAAATAGTCTTCTTCGTATGACATGCCGAAGTTGGGTGGATCGAGGATTCCATGGTGGCGATGCTACCTCCGCTGATCTTCGCATCGAGCGGGATCAAGAACGATGCGATGACGATTAGGCTAGGCCCTTCTTGTCAAAGTAGTCGGCCTAGAAGCGGGCCAGGGCTCTTTCGTAAGTCGTAAGGGTCCGAGCTAGGGCAAAAGCGCGTAGGGCCTTGCCAGGCCAGATCTCAACGATGCATTGCAGGATCACCAGTGACTCGCTGACCGGACGACCGTTGTGAATGAGGACCGGGATATTCTTGTGAACCGGGTACGTCTTGATCGAGGAGGAGTTGGCTCTTGTTGTGGAGATCCTCCTCGTAGTCGTAGTCGACCCCTTTCTCGGCGAGAGTGATCCGGTCGCGCATTCCGAACATGCTGGGTTAGAAATGCAACAACACCACTTCTTTCCCTATTGCAACTGATTGATTAAAATTTGGATGAAATGTGTGAAATTTTTGCGAGGAAGATCGGAATTGGGAATTAATTGGAGATGTGTATGGAAGAAGTTGGGGGTTTCAAATGCAAAAGAGATGGGATTTGGGAGAACATAGAAAAAATAAAATAAAAGAACTTATATATTGGGGGATGCCTATTATGAATCGACATATCAAGGAGAGACAAAGATGGGCGTCGATCATATAATTTTCTGAGTCGATCGTGATAACGTGTTATAAGAACAATAGGAAGCGATCATGAACTCTATTGCTTGTCTATCTCCTCAATGAGCTTTACAAACCTTATATATGGAAGGTAGAAAGAGGAACATAAATTGGTGTCATCATGATGAGAGTTTAGGAGATGAAGAGTCTGAGAGGCAATCCACCCATAAGTATTATAACTAAAAAAAACAATCTCATATATATGTAGATAAATGGATTATTATTATTATTATTATTATTATAATTTATTTTTTTTGGTTTCTTGCTTATGTGATCTAAATTAACGCAATTATTATTATTATTATTATTATTATTATTATTATTATTATTATTATAAGCTTTAATTTAATTAGTTTAGCTAGAATTATCAAAGATTCTACTATATATATACTTAATTATAAAATAATTTTCCAATTGATTTAAAAAAGCCAAAAACTATATATTAGACATCTTTTCATAAATAAAAAAAAGGTAAATTAAAGTTTTTACAAAATACAATGCTTATGGAGGAAATTAAACTAATTGGTTTTAAAATAAGACTTGAGGCTACAATAATGGGTACACATTAATGAGATTGAAAACAACTTTTAACGAAAAATCAATAATCATTATCATATTGCAACCACATTAATAGAGAACGTGAAATGACAAAGTTTATTTGGAATTAAATCATGCAAATTGTAATCAATAATAAAATTAATCAAATATATTTTGGTCAATAATCTTCTTTGTTGAAGTGTAATTTGTTACGATCGAGCTACTTATAATGGTCCATGAAGAGCTTGATAATTAAGGTTTGCTACTCTCATTGATCCATGCAACTGTAAGAATCAAATATAAATTTCTCATATGTTAGAACATTTATTTTCATTGAAATATCTCAAAAAAAAAAGTATTTATCGAGACAACTTAATTCAATGTTTGATCAAATAGACGTTAAAAATCAATGATAGCTCAAATTCCTATGCTCGGCGTACATAATTAATATACATGGTTTGAATTAAAATTTTATTTGATCTAAATAATTAAATAAAATAAAAAATTTCAAACTTATCAAATATTAAGGGAAATTTAGAAGGATAAAATTTGGGTTGAATGTCTCTTCCTTTGTCCTTAAAAAAACATAAAATTAGATGATAATTAACTATATAAACATGCATCTATGGATACAACTACAACATATAAAACAACAGTTTGTAGAAAATATGTCGTTCAAATTGTAAAATCAATACTATATGCCTATGTAATTATTTGATTGTACAATTTGTACTAACCTGCTATGTAGTTTTTCGCATGCTCCTTTGAACGAATGCATATATGTTCTCACTTCATATAACAAATATTGTAGTTTGTGAAGGAGATACACACAAAAATATGCGAGAATAGAAAGGTTGGAAATTAGAAGTAGCTACTAACCTCTTCGAATTTTTTTACAACTTCTTTGAATTCCTTTGTGCTCTACCTATAATAATCGAGGAAAGGATGATACAAATAAAGATACAATATTATGATCCATATCTAAACCTAATAAGATGATACAAAAAAAAATCAAAATGAATTAGTGTAAATATATATATATATATATATATATATATATATATATATATACCTTGAAATAATAGTCCAACTAAAGATAAAATATAAATCTTTACATAAAGAAGGGAAATAAATCAGTTCCTGCAAAACAAAAAAGAACCGGAAAAAAAAAGAGAAATAGATTAATTCCTACAAAAAAAACGAAGACCATTGTTAAGATAAATTCTTGCAAAACTCAAATCAATAAAAAAAATTGAAAGATGAAATAACAAACAAAGAGAGCATATTGCCTCCAATACATCCACTGGGATCCCGTACGTGGTGGCAAATTGCCTCTCGATCGATCTCAATAGCTTTATACGTTGTAAAGAATGCATGTCGTAATTACCCATTAATTAATAAAAAATTAGTTACAACCCCTATTCAGGACCGGAAAGAAGAAAAAGGTCTAATTGAAGAGCGTACGTATGAATGGATACGATTACAAACTGCCAAATTCAATGGCACACATGCGTGTCACTGTAATCTTTTCCTCTTAAATCAAAATAAAGAGGGTAGAAATAACGGAAGAAAACAGCTACACGTTAATGCCGTGTAATAATACAAATTGAAACGGCTAATTCAATCCATCTCCATCAATTGTAACGGGCAACGGCAGCTTGGTGTATATAGATACCAATTCATGCATATAATGTAAAACCTTCGAAATAATAAGAAATGGCTATTAATTAGGTGTAATTAAGTGTTAATTAGAATCATTTTGGGTGTTATGTGTTTGTCCCTATCTTATCTTATATCTAATATAGGTGTTACAATATTTATATATTTATAATTAATATATAATAATTATATGGGGATAATTTTATTTATTTTTGGATTATTTGTGTTTCTAAATGATGGTAACGATGATTATTGTATGAAAATGGGTTGTGGTATTAATTTTCTTTGAGGTTGTCTTATAATTAACTCTGTAATATATATGCTAAAAAATTCTTAAATTATTAATCATATCTTCATATAAAAAAAATAATTATGATAGTTTTAACAATATAATAATATGATTGGGGTATGATGACAAGTTATGCTTAAATTCAATTTATAAAGGATATATGGATCATTGTATGGAAATAGGTTGTGCTATTAATTTTCTTTGAAGTAATAATATAATATAAGCTATTTTTTTAAAAAAACGTTTTCATCATATGGTCATATAAAATAAAAAATATTTATGATAGTTTCAACAATATAAACTCAAAAGAAATTCCTTAAATATTCTCAATATGGCTATATAGAATATAAAGATTAAAAGTGTCATTAGTAGGAGTCGAACTCAAAACCAAGCAACACTTGACAAAGAACCTTTCCATTGAGCTAACATAGACACTTTGTTGCAAAATGTGGTGAAAAAAAGAAAATAAAGTAGATGGAGACATGAAGATAAATGAGCAATAAATAGGGTGGTGAACACAACTTTTTATGTATTATATATATAGATATAGATATAGATGTATTATAGATATAGATAGATATAGATATAGATATAGATATAGATATAGATATAGATTATAGATATAGATATAGATATAGATTGATGATTTATTTAATTGGTTAATTAGCGATTTTTTAGTCATTATTGATTGAGTGTTTAATGGTATTTGAACGGTTATAATTAAAATATACTCCCTCCGTCCTAAAATACACGATCTTTTAGACCTTTACATGTTAATTAAGGAAACCTATTTATATTTAAATCTCATTATTTTTATAGAGATAGGAACTCTTCAATTTTAATTACTATTGTACTTTTTTAGGGTTAATAATTACCCTATACGCCTAAAAAATCATGTATATTTTAGGACGGAGGGAGTATTATTTTTTGAACTGTTTATCCGTGATTTAAATTATTTGAAACATTAAAGTCAAGGTTTTGAAATAAAATGCCGGTATTATTTATATAATATGATTTTGAGAAACTGGTTTTAAAGTTTAAATGTTAATGTCGGGATTTGGGTAAGTACGATTTTAAAAGAATCGTTTGATTGTGTAGTTGATTTCCTTGAGATTTAAAAGGTTTTGACTAACTTTAGGACCCAAATGGGCCATAGGCCCAACACCTATGACCCGTCTCACATCTAGTGTGTGATCCACTGGTCTTGATCTGTGATCACGGATACCCCCAATGCGAGAAAGAACAATGTGTATGCATACAATCATGATGATGTAAGCTCGGCTTCTGGAACACTATCATTGAATTGGTAAATAAAGAGCGGTCATTTCGGGGTTCGAACCGGGGACCTATAGGTATTATCCACAAGTCTTTTTCGGTGAGCCATTCCGGAATGGTTAACTTCTGGAACACTATCCTTGTAGCTAGCTAATGCATAGAAATTAATGTGGTTGCAAACTCATCACAGTTATGGTGCAGTTCAATTCAAATACTTGCCATGGGACAACAAGGACTACCTATGATCAAATTCCGCAAGTAAGTTAGTTCCCTCCAATTTTGTTAAGGTGTTTTTCTTCCCAAATTCAGATATTAGACATTGAAACTTTTGGAATGTTACAAATGCAGAAAGATTCAGTGAAAGGAGAATCAAACTGATCTGAAATTTTCTTAGAAATAAAAGTATTTAATCATCTCAAAAGTCACCAAAGAATGTACATGTTGTTGAGGGGGCTCAAGCCCTATAAACTCCAAGGCTGCAGCCTCTTCTCATGTCGAGGCTCGTGCTCTCGGCTTTTCTGATCCGATTTCATGGCTTCCGAACTCTCCAATCCTACGCTTTGGTAAGGCTGCAACTCCTTCAAGCTCTTCTTACTACCACCAACTCCACCTCCAATGCTCAATGTGAGATCCACCCCACACAAATCGTCTTCCGACCCTGCGTGGCTCGCCCCACTGACCCTCGATGAGCCTGCAGGCATGACCATGCTGCAGCTGCCTTCACCTGGACGAATGATTTCGAAAGCAAAACCCGCCTTTATTTCACTACTGCACTCATCTTTCTCATTCTTGACGCGGAAGTTGTATCCGAATCCTGCTGTACCGCCTTGCGTAGGACCACTCGTAGTAGTCCTCGGATACTTGCTATGATGGCTGTTCTCGTTCTTCATCTCGTCCATTAGCATTCGCTGTACGCTATACAGCCTGTGGAGTTCCCTTACCTGCAACATTATCCCTTAACTTCGTATCTATATATCAACCGATAAATTTGGTTTAAGCCCTAACCTGTTGCTTGAAGACCTCTTCCTGTTTCAACATTGTTTTCTTGACAGCATCAATGTTGTGCTCCATCGAGTCCCTTACCTCAAATGTCGCTGTAACGAAGCTCTTTGTCGCTAAAAGATCGATAGCAACTTCAAGCTTAGTTCCCATATCTGCAAAAGATTTAGACTACCATCATCATCATCATCCAAATTGGTGCTGCACATTGTTCTTTCAGACTTGCAATTAAGCACTTATATGACTGATATATGCTTATAGTCAAGGGCAAAAAAAGAAGATGTTGTACAAAGTCAAAGTAGGTAAAGATGAAGTTAGTTGAATTGAATTGAAACAAGTTGGAGGGAGGGAACAACTTATAGTGGAATCATTTCAAAGCTAAGTGACTCATAGATCCAAAAAAAAAAAGATGTTTTCCATTTGGGTTTTTTGTTTACTTTACCCTTTTTCAGATCAAGCAATAGAACAGGGACCAACACAACTTAACCTACCTTGCTATATTTAGTGGATCGAATCGGATCTCGAATCAAGGTACAACATGAACAAACATAGCAAGGACTAAAAGAGATCAATTCAATATGTATATATACCTGTGAAGAGAAGCCACTAAGTTTGAGCTCATCTAGCATCAGTACTTCGATAAGCGACATCGTCGACCCATAATTGTGATGAGTTTGAGGTCCTAGTGAGGCAAAAATGAAGAATTCAGATCAAGGAAGTTTTCTTAGGGAAGCAACAAAGTAGGTTCTTGAACTTGGAAGTTTTGGATTTAATAAAAATGGTGATTGAAGGAGCAAATGGTGTTAAATAATGGAGGGTTTATGACAGGCTGTAGAGATGATTAAAAAGACAGAAAGGAAGAGTGGGAGGAGATGGGTTTACCAGAAAGGACATGGAGATGCAATGTGGATGTATGTGGGTTTTGTGTTTTTGATTCTTTGAATGCCTATAAAAGGTGAACAATGTATAGTTTGTCTGCTGTTTTTTTTTAGTATAATCTTTTGGGTATTGTGGCAATTAAGCATGTAAACATGAATATAGGGTAAATAACACAAAAGTCACCCTTAAATATGCGACTTTTCACAAAAGCGCTCGTAAAATATTTTTTTCTAGAAAACTACCCAAAATTTTGATTTTTTGTTGAAAGAACATACATGAAACATGTTAAATTTTCATTCTTTTCTTAAATAAACAAAATTAGAATTTAATGTTGTTTACGCAGGTGGTTTTCTGAAAAATCGCAAATTTTAAGGGTGATTTTTGGTAATTTACCCTACATAATATTATAAAAAATATTAATATGAGTTGGATAATTGTAAAAAGATAAGAAAAAGAATAAATAAAGTTTAAAATAGAAAGAAAACAAAAGAGGACTTAGTCCAATGAATTTAAGAGATACTCCAGACAGCACTTTGCAGCAACACTATCACATATGTGAGAGTTGCAAAGTTGCAAGTTATTCACCACCACTTGTTTAGTTACAATTTTTTTTTTTAAAATGAATTTAATAAATAAATAAATAAAGGCTATCTACCTTTGTTTGTTCTTTAATTTGATTTTTATTATATTTTGGGAAAGTTTAGAGATCTGCACTTATGCAATCCAAAATGTAGAATACCATGACATTTGCTGGGAAAGTACCTGTCTACTTCAAATGTTTGGGATCCCACAAACTCTGATTTTTCTATCAAGAGTGCAAAGATAGATATCTTGTTCCCTTTTATTTATTTATTTATTTTATATAGTTAGGTCTGGTTTTTAATTTAGTTTTTCTTGCAACTTTCAAGAATTCCAATGAACCAATAAAAAAAAAATTGTAACTGGTCTAAGTAGAATTAGGTTGAGTGTTGACACTGTATTACTTTATGCAATGAGCAAACTTTTCACAAAAATGTCAAATTATTCTGTTAAAAAAAAACGTACAAACTTTTTGACAAATTTTTTTTTTTTTTAAAAAAAAAACAATACAGGGCAAGTTATTTAGATTATGATATAGACTGAAAAATTGACCAAACAACATAAGTTGTGTTACTTACTTTTACAAAGTTTTTAAAAAAATTGTAGGAAAGTGGGCGTTAGAGATAATTAAACTCCACCACTCACAAGTGGTGCAGTGGTTGTTAGGCTACATCTCATATCAAGAGGTTTGAAGTTCGAATTCCATTGAAAACATGGAGTCGCTTGTGAGTGGGAGGGTCAACCCCTTAAATGGGTCACACAATACCCGATCTAGATGTAAAGTGACTGAGTCGATCGAACTGGACTAAGATAAAAAAAAAAGATAATTAACCTCCATTATATTGTAAATAGGATTTTGAGGGTATGGATTAAATATAGTGCATGTCAAGGCATGATTACACATCTAGTATATGTGTATGGGACAATTTTTTTAAACTAAAAAACACATGAATTAGAAATTCAAGGAATTGGAATTCTTACAAAATAGAGGAATTCAACTTACCAAGAGGGGTGGATAAGATCTACTCCCCCTTTCTTCTCAAAATATTTTATTTATTTTATTCTTTTCATAAAGAAAATCTCTAATTTGTTCATATTAATAAGATGAATTTATTTATATATAAAGTTTATAAAAGTAATTTAAAATCAATTGCGGTCAAATATCCGTGTTCAACCAAACAAAATCCAGTAATTCTATTTTTTGTGAAGTAGGTTCCCACGAATTGAAATTCCCACATTTAATCAAACGAACCATCAGAAAATAAAATTTGAATGGGCTGAATAAATTAAAATTTTTATATATTTATAATTTTCATTAACAAGTAGTAAAAAGTAAAATATTTTTTTTTTAATTTTTTTTTAAATGAAAAGGATTATCAGCTCGTCATTGATTACGTACCGGAATATAAATGACATGTGTATGGAGTAGACCTGTCAAAACACAACCCGACCCGACCGCCCGGAAAATTTTCGACCCGAACCCGGGAATTTTGACCCGGAATTTTTTTTCGACCCGAACCCGAAAAACCGGAAATTTTCCGTGTCATCTGGGTTTCGACCCGGTGACCCGATTAACCCGGTAATTTTGACCCGGTTGACCCGGTTGATTTTTAATTAAATATAATTGATTTTTTTTATATATAATTAAAATTTATTGCAAAATTATCAAATCATGATTTTTTTTAATTTAAAAAGGAAAAAATTGACAAACCCGAAATCGACCCGAAACCCGGTCAAACCCGGGTTCTAGTCAACCCGAAAATACCCGGGATCCGTTTTACCCGGAACCCATTTTACCCGAGACCCGAAGTGATCCGACTCGAACCCGACCCGAATGACCCGTTTGACAGGTCTAGTACGGAGTGAGAGTTGATGGTATAAGAGAGATATTTCTCCTTTACCATTAAGAATTTAAGATAAGAGGTTATTCGTCGTTGTATATATTTTGTGTTTGGGGGACCATCTAAATCGATCCATCTCGTGCATTAAAAATGAAGAAGAATTGAAACTATTATGTTGGGGAGAGGGTCAGATTGATCACATGGGTTAACTGTTGAGTAGTCTGATTCATAGCATACACCCTGCCGAATGCCATATCTTATTCATTCAACCTTTGTATTTTCAAAACATATATATATATATATATATATATATATATATATATATATATATATATATATATATATATATATATATATAGAGAGAGAGAGAGAGAGAGAGAGAGAGAGAGAGAGAGAGAGAATGGGTAACTTGTGCACAAGGCTTAGGATGTGCATTGTGCATTGTGCACAAAATATATATATATATATATATATATATATATATATATAGAGAGAGAGAGAGAGAGAGAGAGAGAGAGAGAGAGAGAGAGAATGGGTAACTTGTGCACAAGGCTTAGGATGTGCATTGTGCACAAAATATTATTCGGTGAAATGTGAAATATTATTCAGTGAAATTTGAAGCATTATTCGGTGAAATGTGAGTATTGTTTAGGGGAATGTGAAACATTATTTGGTGAAATTTGAGGCATTCCATATAAATTGTAACTATTGTTTAGGGAATTGAGGTTTCTTTTATTTGAAATGGATAAATAAAAAAACTAAACATTATTCGGTAGAATGTTATAAATTATTCAGTGGAATTGGGACGTTTTCATCTGAACTGGACGGAAAAAAAAACATAACAGTGTTCAGTAGAATGTTTCACATTTCACCGAATAATGCTTAAAATTTCACCGAATAATATTTCACAATTCACCGAATAATATTTGTGCACAATGCACACCTTAGGGTGTGCACTCTGGAACCACTCCCTATATATATATATATATATATATATATATATATATATATATATATATATATATATGGATGATTCCTTACCTACTTCTATATCTATATATATATACACACTTGGCCTGATCTTATACAATTATTGTATATTAGATCCCTTTTTCATTTTCTTTTGTACCTCTTTTCCTACACAAAAAGGTCGCAAAATTTTATACTATATATACTCCATCGATCCATTTTCAAAATTGTCATTTTAATTATTATTTATGTACATTTTTTAAAGAATTAAAAACGATATAAAAAATATATAGTTCTTTGTGATTTCAAAATTTAGTATGAAATTATTTTTAAAAAAAACATTAATATTTTATATAATTTTTAATCATTTAGTATTCACTAAATGACATGTATTTTTTAGAAGTTGGTGTAATATGAGTTAAGAAGTCCTTATAATATAAAATTAAAATATACTCCTAATAAAATAGATGTGATATGTGGATCACTACTTGCTTCAATCAGAAATACTCTCCGCCTCATCATTTAAATCATTTTAACTTTAGACGTGCTTTTTAATGAGATAAAAGACTTTAAAATATCAATTTTTATTAATATTTAATATTAATTAATTAATTTTATACTTATTATAATATAGTATGTATAAATAAAGTGATTCCCACACGAAGAATTAGACCATCCTAAATCATCTTTTTAAAAGAGGGCCTTTTTTTTTTTTTTCTGAATTGGTTTCAACTGAATTATTTTTTTGTCTAAAAAAAAAAAGAACATTTGTCATTTGTGTAATGTCCTTTTAGTATTAGAGTTGGGGTATAAATGCTTCAAAAGGTGAAATCGCTCATCCCAGACATCCCTCACCCCCCGACTTGACGGAAATTGTGAGATGAGTTAAATCATGACGATAAAACCGATAACAAGTGTCTGGGACTAGTACTCACTGCGCACAAGGATCCCTCTTCATTTGAGAGGTTGCTCCCACACTGCTACTAATGAGAGTCGATTATATTATTGGTCCATGCTCCAAATGTCACCTTCTTCCCTCTTCTATCTCCCTCTGATCTTCATCTTCTTCCCCTAATCTCTTCCCTAATCTCTACCTTTTCTATCTTTTCCTTCAATCTCACAAAGATCCCACTTGAGACATAACAATCTATCATGAGCACCATAAAACCTGCACTCTAATCCTACAACAATTCAAGAAAACTTAACATACATCTCAAAATCCATTGAATGAATTGAGATATCTACATCTACGTACAAGGAAACTTCAAAGATGTCAAAGTTTGATGGATTTGATGACACTGATGAAAACACATGTGCGTTTAATTAAAGTCCAATTCAACATTATAAATTAAACTCGATCAATAATCACCGACCTTAAATATACTTGACTCGGGTGAATTCAAGCCATCTTTTAATGAGCTAGGGATCGGATGTATTCCATTTCCAACACCTACCCGCCTTTTTTCAACAAGGAAAAATGAAGAAAAATAGCATGTTGGAATTGGCATTATTTAGGGCACAAAAAGATAGCAATGGTATATCAATATTTTGCTTGAGGGTGAAGCCTCTCAACTCTCAACAGCCGCAGTTTGTTTCTGATAGATTACATAGGTCTCATATTGTATAGTGGGCTAAAAGCCCATTAAGGCTCAATACCTTTGTAACTTATATATATGTTATATCAATGAATGAAAACCCTCAAGGAGGACTTTACGTCAATTCCGCTATTCTACATGGTATCACAACCTTTTCTTCCTCACGGAACCCTAATTTGATCCTCACACCTCACCTCTCCTCTTAACGTCGCCGGCCTCATTCCGTCGCCGCCGATCAATATCACCGGTCAGCCTCCCTGTTTTCGCCGCCTCACCACCGGATCCCGTCGTCGGCCTCCACACGCGCCGGTCACCCCGCCCTCGCCCTCGCCAATCTCCTCCCCCCAAATTAGCAAACTCAATTTGCTGTTCCAAATTAGCAGATCTCCTCCCCCTAATTAGCATATCTCCATTAGCAATTCCAATTCCGGAAAAAAAAAGAAAAAAATAATCTAAAACCCTCCCCCTACTTTTCTTTAATTTCATATTTGACTCACCTACTTGTCCTCTCCCAAAAAAAAAAAAAAAATGCACCGATACTCCGGACATCCTACCTCTCGACATGCCGGTCCTCATGCCTATCTGACATCGTCTGATCAAGGATATGTTCCGCCGGTTGGGCATCAAGCCTTCTCCTCTATGCAGCCGACATCTTCAGACTCTTCTTGGTACATGGACACTGTTGCCACCTCCCACATGACGAACTCCTCAGGTAACCTCTCATCTATTTCTTTTAAGGGTCCTGCACACTCTATTATCGTCGGAAATGGTGGTCATCTTGCTACTTCGGGGATTGGCCACGCCACATTACAGACTCCAACCCGCCCACTACACCTTAACGATGTCCTCATTGCCCCAAAGATTGTCAAAAACCTTATCTCTGTCCGTCGGTTCACTACTGACAACAACGTTTCCCTTACGTTTGATCCCTATGGTTTCTCTGTGAACGATCTTACTACGGGGGTTACTCGAATGAGATGTAACAGCACCGGGGAGCTCTACCCTGTCACACCGGCCACCTCCCGCATCAAGTCAGTCGCGCCCGGTCGCCCTCTCGGCATCGTCGTCCAGCCTGTGGCGTGCATGCCTGAGCCATCACAGTGCTGCCGTTCTAGATGTCCTCCGTTCTCAGAGTCTTGTCACCTGTCCTAAAGACCCACGCTCTGGTTTATGCTCTTCCTGCCAACTAGGCAAACATGCCAGACTGCCGTTCCAACGGTCTTTGACCTCTACCCTTGCTCCCTTTGATATCATTCATAGTGACATTTGGACCTCTCCCGTGCCTAGCAAGGAGGGTCACAAGTACTACCTCTTGTTTCTTGATGATTACACTCATTATTTATGGGTCTTTCCGTTGCATTTCAAGTCCCAAGTGTTTCCTATCTTTGCCAGATTCCATACCTACATCAAAACACAGTTTCACATATCCATCAAATGTTTCCAATGTGACAATGACCATGAATTTGACAACAAAGACTTTCACTCCTTTGCCGCAAACGGGATCTCCTGTCGCTTGTCTTGCCCCTATACTTCTCAGCAGAATGGCAAGGCAGAAAGAATCATCAGAACCATTACCAACATGATGCGCTCTCTCCTCTTCCACGCATCTATTCCCCTTCCCTATTGGCCTCACGCCTTATCCACCACATGTTACCTCCTAAACATTCTCCCTTCCACTTCCCTACACCATCGCTCGCCAGCTCAGACACTTTATTACGCCGAGCCTAGGTATGATCACCTTCGCACCTTCGGGTGCTTGTGTTTCCCAAACCAGTCCTCCACAGCCCCACACAAGCTTCACCCGCGCTCCACTCCATGTGTCTTCCTAGGCTATCCGTCTGATCATCGCGGTTATCTTTTCCTCGATGTCAAGACCCATAAGCTTATTGTGTCACATCATGTCACGTTTGATGAGTCTCGTTTTCCCTTTTCTCCTCCTCCTCTCTCCTCTTCCACACCTCCTGTGTCTCAGTCAGTGTCAGAGTCAGAGTCATCATTCCCTCACTTTCTGTTTCCCCAGAGCTCTCCCGGTGCTCCTGCCTCTCCCCCTCCCCCACCACCACCACCCCCTACCACCAGACCACACACCCGCAGCGTCTCCGGTGTCTTCCGACCCCGTCAGATCGTCTCCATGACAACCGAACATCGCCCCGCCATCCACCTCCCATCACCTCGCCTAACACCCTCGCCTCACTTTCGTGCGCGCGGCGCCCACCGCAGGTCATGCGGCGCCCGCCGCATGTACAAATGTTGCGCCCGCCGCATGTACAAATGCTGCGCCCGCAGCCTTTAACCCTTCCTTGGCGGCGCCCGCCGCAGGTCATGCGGCGCCCACCGCATGTACAAATGTTGCGCCCGTCGCCTTCAACCCCTCCCTGGCGGCGGCCGCCGCAAGTCATGCGGCGCCCGCCGCAACCATTGCCGCCTTTGATCCGCCCGTCGCCTCTTCCCCTTGCTTAGCCCCTCTTGCCCCCGTCCTTCCCAACTCCCATTCACCCTCTGCCCCCACTCAGACCTCCCTCTCCCCCGTTCCCACCTCCCACAAAACAACCCTCCTCGACCCGAATTGGCAGGCGGCTATGCTCGACGAATACAGGGCCCTTACGAAGAATGGTACTTGGGTTCTTGTTCCTCGCCCTCCTGAGGCGAACGTCATTCGCTGTATGTGGCTCTTTCGTCACAAGTTCCGCTCTGATGGGACGTTGGAGCGCTACAAGGCCCGTCTTGTGGTGAACGGTAGATCTCAGCAGGTCGGTATTGATTGTGATGAGACCTTCAGCCCTGTGGTCAAGCCTGCCACTATCCGAGTGGTCCTGAGTCTGGCTCTGTCGCGCAACTGGGCCATCCATCAGTTAGATGTCAAGAACGCCTTTCTGCATGGTCATTTGAACGAGACAGTTTACATGTTTCAGCCGTCGGGGTTTACTGATGATGAGCATCCAAAGCGTGTATGTCTCCTCAAGCGCTCTCTATATGGTCTGAAACAGGCTCCGCGGGCGTGGTTCCAGCGTTTTGCCTCTCATCTGCTCCGTTTGGGTTTCACTGGCAGCCGTTCGGATACGTCTCTGTTTATCTATCGCAGAGGCTCGGACTTGGCATTCCTGCTGCTTTATGTCGACGACATCATTCTCACCGCCTCTTCTGATGCTCTTCGGACGTCTATAATCTCGCAGTTGAGTGCGGAATTCGCCATGTTTGATCTGGGTCAGCTGTCTTACTTCTTGGGAGTTGCTGTTCAGCGGCATGCGTCTGGTCTGTTTCTCTCACAAAGTAAGTATGCTGCTGAGATTGTTGCTCGAGATAAGATGGTCAATTGTAATCCCGTCGTGACCCCAGTCGATACATCCAACAAGCTCAGTGCTCATTCTGGTCCTTTGGTTGACGATCCCACACTGTACAGGAGCCTCGCTGGTGCTCTTTAGTATCTCACTTTCACCAGGCCTGATATTAGTTACGCCGTTCAGCAGATCTGCTTGTTCATGCATGCCCCTAGGGAACCTCACTTTCAGGCTTTGAAGCGGATCATTCGGTACATCAGCGGCACCCTCGATCTCGGCACCACCATCACTCCTTCCTCTAAGCTTGATCTTGTGGCTTACACTGATGCGGATTGGGGTGGTTGTCCAGACACGCGTCGCTCAACGTCTGGTTACTGTGTCTTCCTTAATGACACTCTTGTATCTTGGTCAGCCAAGCGTCACTCAGTCGTGTCTCGCTCCAGCGCTGAAGCCGAATACAGGGGTGTTGCCAACGTTGTCTCCGAGTGCTCTTGGCTCCGCAATCTCCTGCTTGAGCTACGATGCCCCTTGCAGAAGGCCACTCTGGTCTATAGTCTACACTGACAACGTCTCCTCCGTCTACCTGGCTAGCAACCCAGTCCAGCATCAACGCACGAAGCACATTGAGCTTGATCTCCACTTCGTCAGGGACAAGGTTGCCATTGGACATGTCCGCGTTCTACATGTCCCGTCCTCTTATCAGTACGCTGATATAATCACCAAGGGTTTACTTAGACAGTTGTTCATTGATTTTCGTTCCAGTGAGACTGTACGGACCCCTCCCATTTCGACTACGGGGGTTTGATAGATTACATAGGTCTCATATTGTATAGTGGGCTAAAAGCCCATTAAGGCCCAATATCTTTGTAACCTATATATATGTTATATCAATGAATGAAAACCCTCAAGGAGGACTTTACGTCAATTCCGCTATTCTACAGTTTCAATAAATAAACTAAATAATAAAAAAAGGGTACGGAATAATAATATTATTCATACTTTCACAATATGTTTTTTTTTACGTACTCGTCTTGCTCGGTTTAGTCATGTTTTGTTTTGCTTTTGTAAAGCTCTGGGTTTGCACTAAATTTGTATTTTATGTTTGTTTAGATGATTCCCGTCTGTCGACTTGTCGACCTTCGAGATTCAGGTATACCAGACCTCGAATTCTTTCCTAATAAAAAAAATGTTTTCCCTTTTTGACAGCGTTATCATTAAAATAACCCCCAAACTCCAAAACCTACTACCGTTTTATTCTTCTTCTTTTTACAATATAATTAAGCTATTTTTTTTATTAAAAAAAAAAAGATAAATGATTTTTTTTCTTAATAAAAGGGATAATGTGACTTTAATTATTGTGTTGATTAACTAAATCGACATGTATTGAAATAGTCACTGTTCCTTCCGCGCGTCTAGACTCTTGAAGGTTCCTCACCTTTGAGTTTAGCCGTCTAGATCATTGAAGGTCACCCGCAAGGTCTTGGCGGCCTTGCGGGTTTGATGAGTTATGGAAAAAAACCATTTTGAGATTTTAACTCCTAAAACCCCCCACATGTCGATTTCTCTCTTCATTAGTTCTCAACCTCTATACTCTCTCTTACTCTTGATCCCTCACTCTCATAATCCTCTAACTTGATCGCGACCTAACTCCCGTTGTTAACGCCTAACCTATTAATTAAATTTTATTTGTTTATATACGTATTGTATATGGCCCAGGATTAAAAATACATCTCAAAATAGTAAATCTGCCTAGACTCCGCACAATCCGCATAGACCCTTGATCCTATCTAGTCGTTGAGCATCCGCCAAGCGTTTTTCTGGAACATTGGAAATAGGGCTACCATTAATTTGTTGTTTTTCTTCAAAAAAATAAAAATAATGAAATACGGAGCATTGCGTAGACTGAAATCCTTTTGGAAGTTAACTAAAATGATAATGTTTTTAAAGTAAACAATATAAAATTACTACAATGCCAACATAGTTTGATTTTAAAAAAATATATATGATGAGGTATTGGGGTTGTAGAACAAAACAACACCATAGCTAAGTTTTATTTGATATAGAAATTCCTCAAAAACCCATACTATTCTTTTTTAGTTTAATTTTCCACTAATTTTTTAATCCATTTATTTGAGTTAAATAAAATTTTACAGTTTTAAACTTTACAACTTTTTCAAATCCCAACATGAAAGAATAGAGTTGAAATTAGAGGTGGACACAAATCTAGCGAATTCTTGCATAATCTCAATTTCATTAAAGTGAATTTTATCTCGATCCCATCACACAAAAATTGTGCATGATGAGATATGAGCCGGGAATTTCTCACCATGTAAATCCCGTCTTATCCCACATATATATTAAAATATGTATAATTTTAATATAATGATATTTTCTTTAATATATACGGTATATATGAAACAAACTTTTCATTCTTAATACCTATGCGCATTTTATATTTTTTAGTAAAAATATCAACCGTCCATATCTTGACGTTTGATCCGTCTGGCGTTCTTTGCGCCCTCTCAATTTACCAGACTTACATATAATATTTCCTATTTTTACCTAATAAAAAAATGACAACAATCCACATATAGACCATAAATTAATTTGGTTTGACATTGATATTGATATTCAAGTGTTAAAAAATAATACTCAATAATTTGTGAATTTTTTGGTATTTTTATAATCTTTTATATATGAGAAACAATACTCGTTCCATCTCAGTCCCGACCTGTCTTGCAAGAGACAAGAATATTCCTAAAAAGTAAATCTTATCCCAATTCTATCTAACAAAAATATAAGGAATAGAACGGGATAACTCATTAGCATTAGCTTGGTGGGCATTGTGGTTCTTTATGAACCAAATCGTTTTCAACCACACGAACAAGGTGACTATTAACGAAATCCTTCTGTTCCACAGTACCAGTACCCATTGTTGGAAACAATCTAAGGTTCTGGAGGACGATCCTTCTTGTACGATTCCTTCTCATCATGCTACTGGCAGCACATCCCACTCGGACCACAGGGTTGGTGTTATTCCGACCAGGTCTCTCCGTCGCTCTCAGAAGTGGGATAAACCACCTACTAATTGCTATAAGATTAATTTTGATGGGTCAGTTATCCCAGGTGGTTCAGCATCATTCGGGTATGTCATCCGTGACTCGGTTGGTGAGGTTGTCGCGCTTGGCCGGTCCATTTGTACAAACATCATCTCAGTGGTTTATGCTGAAAACCTTGGCCTCAAAATGGGTATTCTGCGTGCTAAGTTGCTACAAATTTCAAACCTTCTGATCGAAGGGGACAACTTACTAGTTATAAAGACTCTTTTGGGGGATTGGAAATGCCCCTGGACAATTGAGATGCTACAAGCGAATATTTTTTCAGATATTTCGTCCTTTTCTTATGTTGTTATTCGTCATATTTTCAAGGAATCTAATGCGGTGGCCGACTACCTTGCTCGTAGTGCCCATGCATCCCCTGCCGACGTCGGCTGTGAGGATGATCCAGAACTGCATGTTCTCGTCCGGAAGGATGCGTTAGGAAGGGTCTCTGCTGCCAGTGGCCGGCGGAGCCAGGATTTCGGGCAGGGGGGTGCTAAAAAAATTTCGTGAAATATTTTTTTTTTGCATATACTTGATAAAAAGATTTTGTAAAAAAAATATTGAAAAAACACTAAAATTGTGATTTTTTTTGTATTTAAATAGTTGAGAGTAACCCAAAAAATAGAAGAGAAACAAAAAATATAGGAAAAAATGACGAAGAATTATTTTTAAGCCAATATTGAAAGAAAAGGTTTAATATATATTTTAAACATAAATATGACATTTTTAAATGAAATGGTTGATAGAAACAAAACATATAAAGAGAAATTAAGAAGAATTAATGATAGAGTAAAAGTGAAAAAGGTGGAATTTGAACCCAAGACCTTTTAATTCTCTTTACTTTTCCCTTCCTTCTCTTACCACTTGAGCTAGATATCAGTTTTTGTCTCAAAAGTCATTTAAAGATATATATTATCTTAAAAATACTAAATATATGCAAAAAATATTAATTTTTTTGTATTTTCTTTTCCGAGCCAAGGGGTGCTCGAGCACCCCCCAGCTCCATCATTGTCTGTTGTGGCAGACTCGCCCCAATCTTTATCGAGTGTTAAAAAAAAGAAGACGGGATAACTCAAATTATAAATATAAATATTATATATAAAAAAATGAATTCTATATCGTAGATATTAAATTTAATTAGTTGGAACTAGTGTAATACCCGTGTCTTGAAGGCACGGGAGCTTGATCCATTTTAATTTGAACATCATTTTATGTATCTATATAATACTATATTAATATATATACGTGTTTACAACAAAAATATGTATAAAGTATTTTTTATAATTTATAAATTAGTTGGAAGAGATACGATACAAATTTTGAAAATGATTTAATAAGGTAAAGTAGTAATAATAATCAAACACACGACCTAATATAAGTTGAAATAAATATATAATTATTATCATTAGCATAGATCTAAAAAGTAAAATATAAGCTCCCGTGCAAATATTAAAAAAATCATAAGCACATGATTGTGTGAATAATTTTGAAGTTATGTAGATATACACAACTTATTCATTATTTTCATGAGAGAGATGGTTAGAAAGAGAGGGAAATAAATAGTGAAAATAAAGATAAGATGATAAAAAAAAGATCCTTAAAGGTATAAAAGTGATCTAAGAAGCCTCATCCAAGATGTAAAATAAACATTAGTAATCCTTGTGAGTCTTAAAATATTATTTATTTTTCGATAGTCATTTAAGGTGTCTAAAATAATTAAATTATAAAAAAAAACTTTTTTTGGCTCTAATTGATTTTTATAATTAATTTTTGAAATTGAATATTTACAAATTGATTATTACATGTTCGTTGTATGTAGACATTGTGGGGAATATTGCAATCAGTTAAATATGATAAATCAACAAATTCAATATCCAAGAATAAAATCACCCAAACTTGACGAATGTTCAATGTACGTAGACGATTAAAATAGATCACAAATTGACATACAACATATCAAATTAAATAATATTTTAGTATAAAATAGGAAACAAATATGATAGTAGAATTAATATTATTAATAGATTACCTATTATTGAAATAAAATTATAAAAAAATTGAAAAAATAATATTTTATATAATTTTTATCATCCTAACAAAGCGTGAATGAATATTAAACAACATATTTAGCTAAACGAATAGAGAGAGTAGTAAATTTTAACATGATTGGGATAAATGTGATATAATAAACAAATATTTAAATGAATTCAATCCGTTAAGATAATGAATGCAGGCAATCCGAGTACACATTTCATATTTGGTTAATTTATTTGAAAATGAAATACTTGCATGGTTGGTGAGAAAATATGAACATATGTGAAAGTTAATTTATACTCCGTAGCATTTTATAAACTGACAATTGGATATGGGTCTATGTAGAGTATAAATTTTCAAAAATAAAATATACCAAGATTCAAATTTAAGTTCAATGTATGTAGATGAATTATGAGAATATTGCAATCGGAAAAAAAAAATGGAAACATGCCTCAATATTTACGGCAATATAACCGAAAAAAAAAGAATGGATTTAAACCATATTTAAAATAGGAAACAAATATTTTAAAATTTTCATAATAATATTGACAAATAATAAAATCTCATTTGAATAAAAAATTCAACTTTAATTATGGGCGTGACACGTCAGCAAAATGCTAGCAGAATTAGTAATATTAATAGATAGATAGATAAATAGATAGATTATTAACTTATCTAAACTCAAATTATTTAATTAAACCATTTACGACATCCTAGAATAGAGTTAAAAATAGAAAGAAAGGCTGAAAAGTAAGCACGCGTTGTCCCCTTTGCCATTTCCGTTTGCAGTCTCCTCCCACTCACTCTCTCAGCTCTCTTGCTTTCATCATCCTCACATTTATCTTCTTTTTTTTCTTTTCTTTTTTTCTGTACATTTTCGATAAACTATCCCATAATTCACCATAACTATATTCTTAAATAATAAAATAATCAAAATATAGTCACGCTATCCCCTCCCCTTTTTCTTTTTATAATGGAAAAAAATTAGGTCATGGTATATACATAGTCCGGAGCATATATCCTTTCGAATAAGAACTACAGATCTGTATTTAGGTTAGCATTAAGGGTTCGTTTGGTTCAATGTGGAAATTGAAATTCTCGAAAAGTTACTTCATGGGAATTGAATTCCCGAGAAATCCAATTGACGGGAATTCTAAAAATATGTTTGGTTGATTTTTTTATTCTAGGAGATTAAATGCAGGAAATGGAAATTTCCAAGTTAAAAATGGGGGAAGTTGAACTTACCTAGGGAAGACTAGGTAAGTGAACTTACTCCATTTTGGGGGAATTTAACTTCCCGGGAAGTTGAATTCCTGTGTTTTTTAATTTCAAAAACACCAATCAAACACATGAATTTTTCCTACTTCCTGGGAAGTTCTACTTCTTGGGTTTTTAGGTTACCAACCAAACAAACTCTAAGAGTTAAGTATTTCAGTTGGATCAGCTTGATCCCAACGCTATTAACATCTCTATAGATATGACGATTGTCGATCGAGAAAATTTGAAGGAGGTCCAAACGAGAGTAAGAAATAATCATTTAAATCTCTCGGTGACAATTCCAAATATTAACGAGTGAATTAACAATACATAAGTTATCTCCTCCAATTTTGATATTTTTTATATTTTTAGTGATGACTTTGTTTATGCCTCTATACAGAGCTATAGCTTCTGCACCAATGACATAATTGCAATTGCTTTTGTCAATTTTTACGCATATGATGCATGCATTGTGATCTCCAATAATATAGTCAATGGAGGTTTTTTCGGAGTCAAGTATGTAGCCTTCAAAGTTAAATTTAAATTGATTTTCCTTAGGGTTTTCTCATTTATTAATATTTTTTTTCGCACTATTGTTCGTGCATCAATGGGTCTATTCTTAGGTCTTTCAGCATCTTGTTCAATAGTTTAGGATCATTTTCTTTGTAAATGTTGCTACTCCGTTGTTTTAGGGTTTTCCGCTTCGTTTTTAAAAATTACTTGATTTCTAAGACCATCCGCAACTATGGAGAAACCTCTTTCCTTTTTTTTCTTCTCTCTTCCTATCATAACTTTACACCTCATTTATTTTTTTATTTAAAATTATTTTTACCTTTTCTACCTCTTTCTAAAAGGTTTCCTCCACAACCAGGGAAAACCTCTTTTACCCCTTTTTAAATTTATTTTCACTTTTCCTTTTCATTTACATATCTTTTCTTTTATTATATTTTTATCATCATATATTATTGTCAATTATTTTTATTTATAGTTTTATAAATAAATAAAAATAGCAAGTACTTGATATAAATATATTTTATTACATCTAGATTAAAATTAACAAAAGTTAGAAACATTATAACATGCGTAAATACTAATCGAGCTACCTATAAATTCGGATCATAGCCTTGGGCATTCGGGTGTTGAATGATTGTTAAATATTTGTAACATCACGTGAAATTGAGAATTTTTTAGCAGATTTGGATCAAAAGGCATATTTGGAATGGGTGGATTATTTAGATTATTGTGATCCATAGTGAGAATAAGTGCAACTACAATAGATCAAGATGTGGGTCTATATAGGGTAAAATTGAGCTCAAATTATAGAGAAAAATAAAATTAAACCAACAATTAATAAATATGGATGGAAAAGAGAAGATGTTACTTTTTCATAAAAGAAAAAAGAAAACAAAATTAGAAAAGGGAAGATGTTACCTCTTTCTACCAAGATAACCCCTTCCATCCCCTTACTTTAAGGTAAGACCCACAACCATGAACTTACCTTTTACTCACCTTAAGGTAAGGAAATCTCATGCCCTAAAGTACCACGTGCTCCACCACATCGTTGCCAATTTGGTAAAAGAGTTTATCCCCATGGCCTATATATGTTAGATTGTTAACCACATTTCCTGCGTTTTTATTATCACTTATTATGCATGTGAAGACACTAATTAATCGAGTACATCCTCGATCGATCTCGGCTAAGTACAACTAAAAGTCTTATACTACCCCATACATTAATGCTAAAATATAATACGAGTATTAAATTGACAAAAACACTAAATAATCTTTTAAACTAGCCAATGCACATGTATGTTAATTAATTTAATCAAATTCAGATCTGTCGGTGTATGTATCCTAGGGTAGATAATATCCAAATCGTTGTTTAATGTATAATTAATTAATTATTCAATTAAGGATGTTAGTTAATCATTTTATTTTTATTAGTGCTGTTAATTAAGCTTCGGTTGACCCCACATTTCAGCTTGGTTGATGGCCTTCATCTTGTACATGGTATATACTATATAGTATGTATATATATATATACCATGTACATTTTTTCAAGATGTAGTTTAAGCTATATATGAGGAAAAAAATTCTGTTGCTTATAGATTTTTTTTTGTTAGGAATGGAAATAAAATTTGAAGGAAATGCATTCAATCATCTTTGGATAAGGCTTCATTTAGCAGCATATGAGGATTTGAGGGGCCCATTAACGAGCCCATCAAGAGATCAGTCCAGTAAAGAACATATATATAGCCCACTGGGCCAAGCTCCACTTTGCTACATAAAATTATACTCACTCCGATCGCATATTTGATTTTTCTAAGCCTAGTTTTAGGACTACAGTTGTATATAAAATTTTATTTTTTTAATTAATTTTTTTCATAATTTAATACTCCATATTTATTAGTAATAAGTAATAAATTGTGAAAAAATTAGGGTGATTTAGGTGATTAGCCCATTTTAAATATTTAATTAGGTGATTAGACAATAAACTTATTTAATTAGTTTGGGTAAGGACTTTATACGCGCATCTCCCCCAACAACCCGCGCCTCCTTCTCTTTCAACGCACGTGGAATTTCATCAAAGCTTCTTCAATGAACCTCCAAATCCCCTGCAAATCTCAAATCCCAAGCATTAAAAATCACGCTTAAGCCACAAAAATCTCAGTTTGAGGCTCCAAATCGTGATTCCAACTCAACAATGAATACGACAGATTTTGATTACAAGTCGATTTTTCAAAAGCTTTGAAAGCTGTCACCATGAAACCATATGAAGGATGACAAATAGATTGGAATCAAGTAGATTACAACAACAGAAGATGTTGATCGACCATCCTCCATCCAACCGATCTCTTCAATTGTCCTAAAAATTGTCGGTTGTCATATCGAGTTGGAATCACGAGCTTGCGATTGCATCTGAGATTTTCGGATCTCAATCTGCGATTCGATCTGGTTGCCTGCATATCAGATCTGGTGGTGGAAGCTCGATCGAATATTTTAGAGGAGATGTTGAACATGAATATGAGTGGTGGGGAAGAAGGAAGGTGACAAAGAGCGTGAGGGACAAGAAACGGAGGAAGAACGGATGATAATTGCCGGAATAAGGAGGAGATCGGGAGTGAGCTCCAAAAGCTACAAGGGAAGAAGGGGTCAAGTGACCTAAAAAATATTTAAGAGGGGTCACAACGTTTAAAAAAAATGTAAGGTGGCTAATCACCTATTTAAAAGCTTGTAGGTGGACAAAAGACCAAATTTTCTCAAAAAATTAATGGTATTTCTCCATATAAGTAATATAATGTACTTACTCTCTGTTTATATGGAGAGGCGTCGGGTCAACAAATTAATCTAGCAAAGTCGGAGCTATCGTTTAGTAGAAATGTGTCAGAGAGGAGGCGTCCAGACTCCAGAGCTGGTCCATCTACTAGGTATCCGGGAGGTAGACAAACATCAGAAATACCTTGGGTTGCCAACTATGATTGGGAGGTGAAAAACTAAAGATGTAAACCTAATTACATTACATTATTACTATAAAACAGTAACCTATAAGATTGCATTAGAGTTCTACTTCTACCTCAGATGAATGACTGTGTTCAGTAACCCATCACAATACTTGTTGCGACGGTTTGAGCGGGGCGGATCCCTTCGATTCCAGCGGCCCATTTCTCACCCACAGATAGGGCTTCTTGGCAGGAGCTTTCCAGAAACCGAAACCCTGGAAGAAAAGATCTCCTAGTTTATGGCAAAATCAACAACAGCAGGTATTTACATGTGCGGTTCAAGAAAGGGAAGGGGAAAGGAAGAGGATGCGGGTGAAGAAGTTGAAAAGGTTCGTCCTCGATAGGAGACAAAGGCTAATTAAGAATAGAAGAATCAACAGATTCGACTGATTTGAAGAATTACGAGAGTGCAATCGATCGTTGGGGATATTCACTGATTTCTTGCAGATGGATTGATGGGTTTCAGAGGGATTTTAATGGAGTTCAATTTCGGAGAAGATGAACTGAAAGTCTGAACCGGAGTCTTTGTTTCGAATGACTCAGCAGAGTTACAAGGATGACCTTTATATATACTATGTAAAAGGCCTTCTGTGCATCTCTCTTTGCTGAATCAAGTGCATTTTCTAGATTCTCTCTTTGACTTTTCTCTCTCTGGGCAACAAACTCTCGCTCCTTCACCATCTTCAGTTGCTCAAGCTCGGCTTTCAAATCGGTCCCTTGTTCCATCTGTGCAATGAATGAAGCAGTATCTGATGTAAGCCTATCTGCCTCAGCTCTAAGTGTTAACAGCTCCACTGAGAAACTCTGCCAAACTTCATCCTCGTGATTGAGTAGGTTGGATTTCTCTTCAATGTCCAGCAACAACTGATCTATTTGCTCTGCCTTCAAGCTTAGTTGATTGTGAAGATCAAGCACTTGTGCTTCATAATCATCTTTGACTGACTCAAGCTCTTCCTTAGCCTGCTGCAGCAAACCTTCAAGGTGTTTATTAATCAGTTGAAGCTCACTGGCTTCTGTCTTTGCCTTGGCAGCCAACCTCTCGTTTGCCTCAAATGGTGACTGCATTTGCATAGAAAGCCTTTTGAATTTGTCTTGAAGCCTCCCAGCAGTGTTGGAATTTATTCTTTTGGTCAGTCTCAGGGCTTCCTCAGCTCGGATTGCTTGCTGCTCTTACTCCACTTTGGCGCGCATAACAACTTCCAGATCAGAATCAAATCCATGAGCCTGTTTATCTAGTTCTTCCTCCAGGATACGGATATCATCTTCTAGCTCTCTTATGGTGGCCAAGGCATCAGAAAATTCTTTACACTTAACACTTATGCATGTCTTCCAGCTTCTCAGTCTGGTTCTTGAGCTCAATTTTAGCCAATCCAAGAGCTTCCTGTGCTCGGATAGCGTGCTTCTCCTGTTCCACTTTGGCACAAGTAACAGCTTCCAGTTCAACCTTGAATCCCTGAGCCTGTTTTTCCAGTTCATCCTCAAGGTTGCGGATATGATGTTCCATCTCCTTTGCTGCTGCCAAGGAGCCAGATAACTCATTTGACTGCTCCTTCAGCTCCGTTTCTAGCTTCTGTGTCCGGTTTTCAAGTTCATTGATGATAGCGTAAGAACTGGAGCACTCATACTGCAATTTCAGCTGTTCTTGGTTATGGCTTTGGTCTAGTTTATACTACCTCCGTTCCAAAATACATGGGTTTTTTGTTTTCGGCACGTTTTTTAAAGAGCGAAAAACTTTATAAAATATTATTTTTTTAATTAATTTTTTTATATAATTTAATACTTATTAGTAATAAGTATCAAATTATGTAAAAAAATTCATTAAAAACATAATATTTTACATAGTTTTTCGCTCCTTAAAAAACGTGCCGAAAAGTCAAAACCCATGTATTTTGGAACGGAGGGAGTATGACATTTCGTGATTTTCTTGCTTCAATATCTCATAGTCAAGGGCTAGCTGCTCCAACTGCATTTCTAGGTCATCCTTATCTCTCCTATACATTTCCATTTCACTGCAGAGGTCCATAATCTTCTACTCTAGTACGTACGATTCTTTCGCATCAGTATGTTGCCTAACAATCTCTTCCACTGCCTTCTGCTCTTCATCGTCATCACTCTGGCCTTGTTCCACTAAAACTTCAGGAATTTTATTATATCATGCCTGAGCTGATAGGTCAAAATTTCCTCTCCTACATTGTTCTAACATTCGCTCCAGATCTTGGACAGCATGAATAAGTTCAGAATTCGATTCCTGTGTCTTCTGTAGCTGTAATTGCAGATTAACGTTGAGGTCCTTCACATAATTCTAAACATGTAATCTCCTTAACAATCTGCTTGTGGAGCGTTTGCTGCTCCAAGTCCGCCACTTCGGCCTTACTAGATAGAGAGAAGAACAAGATCAGATTTTAACTTATCAGCAGAGTTATCAGGAAAGGCATTTCTTGGGCTATTTGTGGAGTCTTCTGTACTCGAATCGTGAATAGGGACCAGCGCCAATCCCCATCCTGTTTGCCCTTGGTTATGAAGAACTGAATCCAGAAGAAATATATTATTTTTCATTCCGAGTTCTCGCGGAGTATTCAATCCTGAACTGCTATCTGTGCTGGACAAAGTAATATCAGATCCAGTGGAAGCCCTCCTGTTGCGATTTACCTCAGTGGTGTTGAAGATAGTTTTCCTCAGAGATTGCTCCTATGATTTAATCAAGGCGAAAAACAGAAAGTTCAATTATTGTGAATCGAAACAAAGTGCAGTACATACATATTTCTACGCAGTATCATTCAATTTAAATGGAAGACAGCATGTCAAAGTGTTCAAAACCAAGCTACTTCTGTAAGTTGAGATGAAAAAACTTACATCAGCAGAGTTTATGTTGATGTTTTCTTCTGTATCACCAACGCCAAAATGTCTCCTCATACTCTCAACATCCTCGAGTTCGATTTGTGTGCCTTCGGGCAATTCAAGCTCTCTGTAGTGCATCGAAAACATGAATAAGTAAGAATACAACAAAGCATAATATCTTCTTTTTTTTTTTTATAGCAACATACTAGCATTTTATTAACTCGTAATATCCATACACATAAAGTCTTGAACAAGATTCGGAAGTAGCCCGACCTCATTCCACACTACAGGATTAACTAAATCAAGCTTAGCTAGAGTATGCGCAACTCGGTTAGCGCTCCTACGAACATGTGAAACTAAACAATGTTCAAAGCATACAATCATATCTAGAATAGATGCAATAACTCGACCCGAGGGATTCCTCTGGATATCCTTACATTGAAGCATCCTAATGACCACTTGGCAATCAGATTCAATCTCGACCCTGCGATATCCCATACTCATTATAGAAGAGATCCCCCAATACAATGCTTCAGCCTCGAGAGCTTCAATATCCCCATTCGTTTGGACTCTTCTCGAACCCGCCATTACAAATTCACTCAGATCTGTACGGACTATATATCCAATGCCACCCATCCCTTCACTTACCAATCCCGCATCAGTATTAAGTTTAACATAACCTTGTCTTGGAGCTATCCAATGCTCAACATCAGTACGGGGCATACTACTCCCTCCCAACTCCCCTGTCCAATCTACTTCAAATTGGAGTTTCCTAACTACCACTACTGGTGGGATCATACCAACTCCTTCAAAAATATGTTTATTTCTATCATTCCATATTCCCCAAAGCAACACCACCCACCATCTAATTTGTTCAGCAGACAGGGAGCCTTTCATCCGCAGCCACCACTCCCAGCAACTCCCGTCAGGACCCTTGATCATTCTCCATAGTCCACCTGCCTTCCAGATTTCTCGTGCTCTAGGACAATCCCGCAGAACGTGCATTACATTTTCCTCTCCTCCACATCGATGACAACTTGCATCTTCAACAACCTTCCTTTTCTTAAGGTTCCATAAACATGGGATGATCCCCTTGCAAGCCCTCCAAAGGAACGTACGCACCCGGGGTCGCACCTTAAGCTTCCATATATCATTCCAACCCCGCCGCATCGCCCCACCGGTACTGCTACTCTCCGGCTCCTCACCCTCCTTTCTCTGCATAGCAAGATTATATGCCGATTTAACTGTGAATCGCCCCGTCCGATCAAAATGCCAGACTACATAGTCCGGGCCACTTCGACTTGGAATATGAATTTTCTGAATTCTTTCAACATCAAATGCACAGAATACCTGTTGCAATTTATGCACATCCCAAGACCTGTTGCTATCAATAAACTCGCAAAGCCGAGCATCCTCCTCGCCCAAGACCGGCTGTGAGATAGGCCGAAACCCAGTAGATGTTGACAGCCACTTATCCTTCCACACCCTTATTGATGCTCCATCTCCGACTTCCCATCGCACACCCTGAAGAAGAAGATCCCTCCCAGCTAATAAACTCCTCCAAACATAGCTCGGTCGGTGTCCAAGGCAAGCCGACATGAACTCGCCTCGAGGAAAATATTTCGCTCGCAGAATCTGCTTGACCAATGACTCATCCCCAACAATCATTCTCCAACCTTGCTTGGCTAGCATTGCCAAATTGAAGGCTTCAAAATCTTTGAAACCCATACCACCCTTTGCCTTAGTCTTTCTCAACGTAGCACTATTAATCCAGTGCATTGATCTCTCTTGCCCCATCTTACCCCACCAGAATCGATCCACTAGACTATTAAATTCCTTGCACACCTCATTTGGCATTAAGAAACACGACATTGTGTATGTAGGAATAGCTTGTAATATCGACTTTATAAGCACTTCCTTGGCTGCACCCGACATAGGCTTATTCTTCCAAGACAAAACTCTTCTTCTCATTCTCTCTTTCAACTGAGAAAATATAATCTTTTTTGACCTCCCAACCATTGTGCTCATTCCTAAATATCGTTCATGTCGGCTTACCTCCCGAATCTGAAGTCTGTTTCGGATGGATTCCCTAATCCCCTCCCCGACATTGCTACTGAAGGACAACTCAGATTTAGCCACATTGATCTTCTGTCCAGACAGTTTTTCATATTCCTCCAACATTTGCTTAATGGCATCACAATCTTCCTCAGCAGCCCTCGCAAACAAAAGGCTATCATCCGCAAAAAATAAGTGGGATATCGCAGGAGCCGACCTTGCAACCCGAAAGCCTTGCAGCCTCTTAGTACGCTCCAATTCTCGGATCATCCCGGAGAAGCCCTCTGCACAAAATAAGAACAAATAAGGTGATAGCGGGTCTCCCCGACGGAGGCCCCTTGTAGGCACAAACAGATCAGTAGGAATTCCATTAAGTAACACGGAGAATGTAACTGAAGAATAACACCTAAATAGGAGATTCACCCAAGCCTCATTGAAGCCCATCTTGCACATACAGCCTCGGATATAAGGCCACTCCACACGGTCATACGCCTTAGCCATGTCTAGCTTCAAGGCCATGTAGCCTTTTCGACCATGTCTCCTATTCCGCATACTATGGAAAATCTCAAATGCAGCGATGACGTTATCAGTGATGGCTCTCCCAGGCACAAATGCACTCTGTGTCCGTGATATCGCCTTGTCCATACACACTCGAAGCCTGTTGGTAAGAATCTTCGACACAATTTTGTATAAAACATTGCATAAACTAATCGGACGATAGTCCGACATCCGAACGGGATTGTCTACCTTTGGGATCAATGATATGAAAGTATAATTTAACCCCTCCGGTATGTTTCCACCATTCAGAATGTCCAACACATAAGTCGTCACATCAGTTCCTAATAACTGCCAGTTCTTTTGAAAAAATGCAGCCGGGAGCCCATCCGGACCCGGGGACTTTGAAGGATGCATTTGTTTAATTGTAGAAGTTACCTCATCAGCCGTGAAAGGTGCCAGTAACAGCTCGTTATCCGAAGCCGAAATTGTACTCTGTATGCCTTGGAAAGCCTCGTCCGTGATGGGATTATTGGTTGATGCAAACAGTTCCTCAAAGTAACCATTCGCGACCCTAGCCATGTCCGAATGCCTACGCCAATGTCTTCCCTCCCCATCAATCAGTAGCCTTGTTCTATTGTGTCGACGCCTTCCAGAAGCTTTTTGGTGAAAGTACGCCGTTTCAAAGGCAACAAACTTTGTTGACATGTGGCTAACATTTTCCTGTATCCCTTGAATCAAAACCTGTAAATAAAAAAATCAGTTCAAACTAACACCAGGTCATCTAATCCACTCACCGAGAAATAACGTTATTATTGTAGGTTGCTTTTGCAGAGGCACTACTCAGCTGATTTTCATCTGCCAGACTCTTAGATAGCTGAACTTGATTTGCAGGACATGCTACATCAAGGATCCTCTTATTGTCAAGTAAACTGCATAGGAAAAAGAAGATACAGATTACCATAAGGTTAAAGAAAACATTCCAATGACAAAGGAGAGAGATTGTTAACAAAGCCCAACGGTATGGGTCCATTAAGGTCATGGTGGACTAACCCTTAACACTTTCAACTCCTTCAATTCTAGAATCTCTTTAGAGACGGTTCAATAAAAAGAGTTTTTAAGCAACATACCGGTAAGCCAAAAGAACAAAACCAATTGTGAACAGAAGATTGGTAAATTCAATGGTTAATTACAACTTTGGGAAGCTTTTGTTGCCTAAAGTATGTAAAGATGAAGTTGCCTACATGGCTCGTAGAATCCAATTCACGATTTGAGCCAAAAAAAAAAAAGATGCTTTCCATTTGGGTTTTTGCTTTCTTTACGCTTTTCAGGTCTCTTAATTTTAATCTAAAGAGAATAAGCGACAGAATATGGAGCGAGAGAACTTCAACTTCCAATTGACTGAGCTAAATCAACACCTTGCCATATTTAGTGGATCAAACCGGAAACAAAGAAAGAAAATAATATAGGCATGCGATGAAAAAAACGATTTGTCTCGGGCTCTCACATTACACTGCATCATTCTTGAAAATGAAGAATAGGACATTTAGAGTGGAAAGATTAGAGTTAATCCTGACACTCTGTCCATAGTTGAGTAACATTAAACTGCTATTCGACTAAAATACCTAGTACTATAATTAAATATTGTTGGAGCTAGTAATAGTATCATAAGTCTTAGCCATTAACAAAAATGATTATGAGCTATATTATTCCAAAAAAAGTATTTTCCAATCCTAAAACAGATAAATGCCTTCTTTAATTCTCTAGTGCTATAATTAAATATTTACATCTAATCACTCAATTGTGGTTCCTAATCTAAACACTTGAGTCACTGAGCATTTAAAGATAAAATGAAGCACCAGGGATTGGTGTGGATCGAGCATTTGTCTGCATTGTTTGCCTCCTAAGACAGGAATCGAATTTAATAATATCTACATCAAAAGATCATTAAATAGTTTTTTAGAATATATAATTGGCAAAACAGTAATGTTTAATGAAACATACCTCTCCTTTGAACTCGAGATCTATAGGATTGGTTAGCACAACAGCTTCAGGATATGCAAGTTTTTATCCCAACCTTTCATCCGATCCTCTGATAAGGGCATCTTTATTTGCCTATTATCAGCCACTGCCAAGAATCTAAATCTGTTCAGACCGTAGTCATGATGCCAGCATTTTTACTGGTTTCATTAGCAAAACTACATAGAAAAATCTCAAGAACATGTAATAATCAATTGGAAGAGCATAAATTGAGAAGGGAAATCCTTTACCCGACGATTCGACTCGCAATTAAAGACAAAGGCGATGAGCAGAGAAGGAAGAGCATAAGAGTAGAGAAGAAGTCCAAGAAGAGCGGGGACAATCAATTGGAAGAAGACAAAGAGTGGAGGAAAGGAGGCCAATATGAGATTTCACAAACGCCAAAGCCACGAGGAAGAAGACCACAATTCAACCTGTATTCTGAACAAGACTAATCAAAATCCATGCAACACGGGAAAAATTTACAAGCAAAGTCTGAACAGGCTCAAATGCATGAAACTGATGAAAGAATGCTAAAAGAGAACACAAATTCCATCATATTTACCTGATAAGAAACCCTGCCAAATCCCTAGTATGCTCCCACTCAATGTACTCTTATGCGTTAGCCAACACGAGAAAGCAGAAAAATAGTTACCTAATGGCAACATATAAAAATTTAGAACTTAAAAAACCAGCAGAAATTCTACACACATATCAAAATTATTTTTAATTCAATAGACACCTAGTTTAAGAAAAGAAAGCACACAAACCTAACTAAAGAGAAGAAAGCACGTATCAAAGGCGGCAAGAACATACCTAATTGATGAGAACAAAGCACAGATTAGAGGCAGCCTATAAAAACAGCACAGACCCAACAAAAAATTTAAATTCAGTAGACACCTAGCTAATTGAAGAGAAGAAAGAGCAGATCAGAGGCGGCATGAACATACCTAATGGATCCATGCATAAGGCAACCCTGTTGGAGTGTCAAAGGCAGGTAACAAGCGTTGCCCCAAATCTTCAGCTAAAATGAGTAGCTCATCCGAATAAGGTCCTTGAGAAAACATGTCTCCAGAATCAATTGCAAGCAAATGAGCAGAAGCAAGTCCCCCGAGAACTCTTATGTTGCACCATACAGTTTCATCAAGTGAATAAGAAATAATGAAGAGAAATCATCAGCCACATCATGAATTATTCTTAAGAACTAAACTGATCCCATTATTCAAATGAGAGCCGAGGAAAACTGATTTGAAATATAAAAGTTAAGTGTTGATAGATTTTTTACCTCGAATAAATTAACCCTCGCATCCACATCAAATTCAGATTCTGTGAAAGCCATCAAACTCCCTTTTCGAAAAGGATAACGTGGTAAATAAAGAAACATAATTCACAATCAATAACCAAAAGGATAACGTAGTAAATAAAGATCAATTATAATTAAAATATAAACCTTACAATTAAGAACTGTTTCGCATCATCCATAGTTTCACCCTCAACAATGTTAAGAAAAGAAGAAACCAATTGCTCTTGGGCAGGAAGCGAGAGATCGTCGTTCACCATTGAAATAACTATAAACCAAAGAAACACAACAAAAGCAGATGAGGTATGAGCAATCGGACAAGGGAAGAAGTAGCTAAAGCCAGGAAATCAGGTTTAAGTTTTGGCTCATAAATACTGCATTTATGAACTTGGACCTTTTTGTTATTGCATATATTTCAAATGATTGTGTTCCCATCCCATCTTACATGACAGCGGGTTGTAGGACAGCCGGTGGTTTCGGGTGTGATCCTGAATGATACAGCTCTATGGAGAAATCAATTGGGTTCCAATCAATTTCCTCAATATACGCATCTGGACCTGGTATATGGGTCTCACATTTCCCACCATTAAGCTTTGCCCTATAACATTCTTTAGCATTGTCAAATGCCTCTTTGCCGGCTGTATCATCCCATTCAAGAATATCACTCTGGCAATGCAAAAACTTCTTACTGCTCAGTACCTTCTCCCATGGAACTCCAGCCAAAAAGCAGAACTTCTTCTCCCACATAGGCACATTGTCTTGCCATTCATTCACCTGATAATATTGAGCTACTAGTCAGATAACATCCCCGTCGACCCAAATTTATGAACATATAAAACATAAACTAACTCAAAGAGATGCACCATCCAGAAATGATAGATACATGCATATACTAGATACTAGATATATAAAGGGAACATATTTTTCCTTAGCAGTAGGCACTGTTGATCAATTTTATCTCTAGTCTCTACATACCAACTTCTATGATAGATTTTCTCAACAATAATTAGAAAACCTTATCTTCATGTGTTAAATGCAAACTCGCAAAGGACCCATCTATAATGTAATTTGATATGATTCTACAACAGTATCTCCCATAAGTGCCTGATATCTTTTCTGATAAGACAGAATTTAGTAAATAAATAAATAAAATGGAAAACAGGAACAAACATAGAACTAAAGAAAGCTTAGCAACAAAAAAAAACTAGTTAGATTATATTATACTCATACAGTAAGAGAGGAGGGACACTGAACGGATTCAAGCAAGACTAAGCTATGCAATGAATACCTGCACTTTTGTTCAACCTGACAGCAATGTGCAACCTTTCGATTGCAGCTTCCTCTCCAAACCGAAAAACTTCAATCCTGACATTACCAAGTCCGCTGTTTTCCTTCTCAAGTGATCAATAAGCCGTTCATCATATACAATCACGTCAGCTTCAGTGAGCCACTTCTGATCCTCCATATAACGGAAAACTTTCCTTGCCTCTTCTACAGTCCCATGCTGGCACATGCCAGAAATAACAGAACAACATACAATATCATCAGGCAGACAACCCTGTTGTACCATATCGTCAATTACTTCAACAACTTTAACAGAATTGTTGGACTTGCATGCATGAAGAATGGTAAGAGAGCACATGAACTCCATCGGTCCACTGCTAACATTCGCTAAGCAATCACGGACTATCAAAAGGGCTGCATCGATCTCCCCAATTTTGCAAAAGCCCTTGGCCAGAGAACAATATGCTGTCACTGAAGGGCAAGAAGACATCTCCTTGATTTTATTATAATAAGAGCATGCCTCTTCGATATCTTCAAGTTCAACAAGACATGATACTACATGGCTGTAAGTTGACGAATCAGGCTCAAGGTTGGAACCCTTCAATTCATTAAACATCGATAATGCCTTCCTTGCCTCCCCGTTTTTGTAAAGAACACCAATAAGGATATTACAGATGGAAATGCAGCTATATCCTCTCGCCTTCAAGTCATCAAACAACTTTAGAGCGAGGATCAAATTCTCCTCAACCAAGAACAAAAAAAGTTTGGAGAGATCATCCATGATACAGAATCCCAAATTCTGCATTTGTACAAGCACGTTGCAAAATTCATCCATTTTCCCCGAGTCTGCGAAGGAGACCAATATAGGCTTCACAGTTGTAAAATCCGGTTGAAGAGACTCCTGAACAGTAACCTTGAACAGATTATAGGCTTTCTCAATCTGTTTTACTCGACATAAACCTTCTATCAATGAATTGTATATTGCCAAATCAGCTCGATAGCCAGAATCCATCAAATCCTTTAACAAATCACAAGCTCGACCAACCTTCCCATCAACAACAAATGCCTCCACCAATGAACCATATATGGCTCTATCTATTAACAATCCTCTCTTCTTCATTTCATTGAATAAAACATAAGCTTTCTCAGCCCGTCTGCCATTACACAAAGCCATGATCACAGTTTTATAAGCCATAGCATCCGGCTCAACATGATCCCTCCTCATCTCATCCCAAACCTTTAAGCAGCCATCCAAATTCCCTTCCGTAACCAACACCCTTATCATAGCAGTGTATGCAAAAACATCCGGCTTGCACAAATTAGACCTCATTCGATCCAAAACCTCAAACATTTCACTCATCCTCCCCTCCTTACATAAACCCTTGGCTAGAATCATATAAGTTATACTCTCCTCCACCAACCCGTCTCCCTTAAAATCATCATATACCGACATTGCCAAATTCAAATGCCCCGTCTTAACCAATGCATCCATGATCCTATTATACAAGAAAACGCGAGGCTTCACCCCAAATTTCTTCATCTTCTCATATATAAAATAAACCCTAAGCCCTCTATTGTTATCAGCATGAGTTCTAATCAAAATCTCAAACTGCTTTTCACTGGGCGGGCGCCCCCGCATATGCATTAGCTCCGGGAGCTGATCAGCTGCCCGGAACCTATTCAACCGATTCAAACAATAAGCAAAGGCATTATAGGAAATGTAAGTGTGCTTGAAACCCTTCTGCTTACCAGCCCAGTGGAAGAACCTTGAAGCAGTCACCGGGTCCGATTCAACCTTTAGCACCTCCGCCACCATATCCGGCGTGACCCGCCGGAGTTTATTGAGATCGGAGATGACGGGCGGACCCCAGCGTCCATTTTTTCTAAAGGAATCGCAAATATAGCGTCCAATTGGGGACAATTTCTGGGCAATGTGGAAGAAATTACGAGATGGAGTGGGGTTATTGGAGGGATTGTGGGTGTTGTTGATTGAATCTGAATCCCAGCGTTTGAGGTTGAAAGGTGCGGAATTGGATAAAGGAGGGTTTGATTTTCGAACTTTGAGGTCACGAGGGTTTAAGAAGTGAGAAGGGTTTAGAGGATCTAGGGTTTGGCGGTTGGAGAAGAGGCCGCCGTGGACTGTGGGTCTGTTCTGAGAGGGTTTCCGGTGGCCGTAAAAGAAGTAGGGATTGTTGGGGTTGAGAGATGGGGATCGGGGAGGCATGATTTCAGGCGATTTCCAAGTCCGTTGCTCGGAATCGCTCGTTCGTTGGCTGAATTGAGCGCTGGGTTTAGAAGCTGGATTTTTGCGGGGACTCCTTAATCCGAATTTCTTGTTGCCCTTGAGTCTTGAGTTGGAAGCTGGTAATTGATTGATGGATTTGGTTTATTTCATCTTCTCAGATTCTCATGTGCTTTGAGTTATGGACTGTTGCACTGGTTTTCGATTCATCACATTAGTTACAGTTATCGGGTGAATTTTGTCGAGCTCAACTCAAGTGTACAGAACTATTTTGGGGCAAATTATACAAAATCGCCCTTATTTTAATTTTTGCAAAACCACCATTTAATTAGAAGATGTTTTTTTCAAAAAAGAGCATGGAGTTTCTTTCTTTTAAATAAACAACCATATCTCTTAGTTGGTTAAAGAAATGTTAAAGGTGTGAACTTATTTTACGTTCACACCTTGAGATAGTTAAAGAAGTTCATGCATTTTTTTTTTAATTAGGAAATAATTCGAGGTCAGACAAACCTGAACCTCGAAGACCGACAAGTCGACAAACAGAAACCGTCAAAAGAAACAAAATACAACGAGGATGCACGAAATAGGCACAAGAGCTCTACAAAGAGAAACTAAGCCCTACTAAACCGGACGAGATGCGGACGTAGACGAACGAACGAAGTCAAGCGCTACAAACAACAACACTGCAGGCCACCGGTACATCAGGAAACACCTGTGGGCAGTGAAGACGAACCTCCAAGGAAGTAACATTCCGAGAAAAGAAGACGCCTTGATACACACTGTCACGACCCCAGTCTGACCCGACTCCGAACAGCCAGAACCCCATCAGCCGAAGAAGAAAAGCCAAACCCCCCAAACCGCAGAGCAACACCACCTGAATCGATAACGCACCATAACCCCAAGCGGGAGATAAACCAACCCACACCGGGGATTATTTATATATGTAAATAAAGGCATATATATGTTTAAATATAATTTAACTTAACCATATTTAATTTTATTTAAAGAAAATTATGTCGGGTCATCTTCGGGCCCAATGCTTTTGCCTTGGGCCCGAAGCACACTAGCAAGGCCCATTACAACGGGCCACACGGGCATAACAGGAGCCAAGCCGGAGCCCGACGAGCGACGTCACCCAGCAGGTAAACCGGAGACGAACACGGGCAAGCGGGGAGGGGTGCCGAGGACACTAGTGAGAAGCGAAGGAGCTAAAACCGAATCCCGATTGGAACAAGAACGACGACGGCCACCCAGGGACCACGACCGGCCGGAGGAAAAACGAGAGGGAAGGGCCAAGCATAAAGTTGATAGTTTGCCTTGTAACATAAAAAGTGGTCACTAAGGCGCATCAATAACTAAATCGACGGGGGCGGACAAAACCAAACCCAAGAAACCGAAAATCGATCAGGAGAAGAGTAGTCTTGGATTAGGATTCTCATCTAAAGCACAACAAAAGCCCCAATAAAATTGGGAAATCTGACCATAGAAGCGAGGTGCCATGGAAAGGGAAAAGGAAACGAGCCCTAGAAGGAGGAGAGCTCGAATTAAAGCCGACAACAAAGGGAGTCGGAGGGGGAGAAACCATGGGCGGCGCCGTTTGGGCAGCGGACTAGGTTCAGAACCTCCCAAGGGAGGGGGAGATTGTAAAGACCGGGAAATTTTAGAATATTAAATTATTGAAATAATGATTTATAATCATTCCGATTCTAAGATTTGGGAGGTTTGAAATTTCCGTCCTTGAGCTATTTGATTTTATTCTAAATATCTCGAAACGAGTTCCGGTAATATTTAGTTAAAAATTTAAAATATGTTTTATCCCGCTTGCTTATGCGAAATTTTATTAAACTCGGATTTAGAAATTTGAAAATCTTTTAAGTCGGGTCGAATAAGGTTAGAGAGCGGGTTTTGAGATATTTATTAGGGCATTCAAATATCTTTTGGTACTACTCTAATTCTATTTCTTCTCTTTTCTCTCCTCTCTCTCTCTCCCTCTCTCCCACACATAACCGTGAGGAAGAACCCCAATGCACACCTATTTGTCTTCTTCCTCATTTTGTTAAAAAATAACCTACCTACAGCTTGCAATTGTTGTCTTCTTTCCCACCTACAGACCTACTCCCTCTGTATGTACTGCAATACCTTTCTCTCTGCCTCACTTTCGCTCTGCATCCCACCAAAGCAACCCACAGAAGAGCTCTCTCTCCTCCTCCTTTCACACCTTGCAGGAAACCCAGAAATTCCCATCCCCAACCCTCGATTTTATTCAAGATTGAGCAACCACTCTTCACACTCGAAAATCGAAGCCACAAGCACCCCTCTTGAACCTCTGTACAGCCTCCGAACTGGAGCACCACTCGAGCCTTCCGAGCGCTGTCCCGAGCAACCGCGGCTCTGTTTTTTCGAGCACCGATCCCCATGGAGTGCCCGGAGCAGCAGTACCTTCCCTCCTCGGCAAGCAGAAGCAGCAACCCGCCTCCACTTCTCTCTCGACGTCCCCGACCCCGAGCTACTCCGCCTCCGTTGTCGCTTCCCTGTTCTCCTCCGAACTGAGCGGTAAGCCTCCCCTTTGCCTCTTTTCGCCTGAAACAGCCATAAAGGACTGCCTTTAAACCTCCCTCTCCCTTTCCAGGCCAACCGCACCCTGATTTCGCCTCCAGCGAGCCCAGTCGAACCTGAATCGATTTCCGATCTAGTTCCCGGCGAAGAGCTTCGATCTCGGTGAGCCATCTTTCTCTCCTTTCTCTGCCCGCGTTTGAGTCTTGTTGGGTCTGTGGTGGTCGGGGAAAGTTTTTCGATCAGATTGGGGGTGGTTGGGTTGAGAGCGGAGCTCCGTCGAGAGAGGGTTTCCTCCTTCCTCCTTCCGTCGTTCCTTCTGTTGAGTTGCAGAGAGCTCCGTTCAACTGAAGAGAGAGACGGGTCTTGCTGGGCCTAAATTTTGGGTCGGATCCGAGGTTGTCTTCCGGGTTATATCGTTAGCAAGTCGGGTTCAGTTTTGGGAGAGGATAAAGTCCGGGTCTTCATTTCCGGATCTGGGTTGTGGGTCTTTTCTTCTTCTCCCGGGTCAGATCTGGTCTTGAGAGGGATTTTGGGCTGGGCTGGAACCGGGTTGAGAGTTGGGCTGTTGAGTTGGGCTTTTTATTGTCATTTGTATTGGTTATATATTGATTATGTTATATGTTGGTTGTTATAATATGTTAGTATGTAGTTTTATATAAATGCTTTATTAGATTAGTATTACTATATGTTATTTCTGGATTTTGTGATAACAATTTTCTGAAATTATTATTATATATTATAAAATGGTTTAAAAGAGACATTATTAAGATATGTATTTTGTGATGTTTAAATATGTACTTTTAGGGATTCTAAAATGATTTATTGGCTCGGATTATAATTACGATTTGTGAAGAGGATTTAAATTTGATATTTTATTTAGTTAAGCATTGTTTGATAAACTATTTTAAAAAAAAAAGATCTTAAGTTCGGAAATATCTTTTAATGACTTATTGTTTGAAAACTAAAATGCCGGAATTAATTCTATAATAAGATTTTGAGGTATTGGTTTTAAGGTTTAAATGTTTAATGTCAGAATTTGGCCAAGTATGATTTGAGGAATTGTTTTGAATATAAGTTGACTTAAATTGGGATTTAAGAGTTTGGAAAATATGGTTGGTACGATTTTATCAATGGGTTTGATTGAAAGAATGATTTTGGTTGATCATATCGGAAAGGTTTTGAAAAATAGTTTTATCATCGATTGGTTTTGACGATGTTGAGAACTTGGGGTTCGTGCGTATGAATGTTCGTCCGGTGGCTTATTGAAATGACTTGATGATAGGTGTGTATTGCTTTTGGATTGCTTTGGACTTGCATTTGGGCCCTTGCTTGTATTATCCTGCTGTTCTGCATCTTCAGGTAAGTTCCCTAGGGGGCTTACTCAGGTTGGAAATTCATGCCTGTTGTTGCGTTTTATGTTAGGTGTTGCATATGCATAAAAGCATGCCATGTAGTATCCTGTTTAGGTTGCACTAATTGAATGAGCATCTGCCTACTTAATGCGTTTGAAACAGAACGGTCGTTATCTGTGATAGTCCTAGAGTCTTTGCTAGGGTCATAGGGTAGCCCAGTCTTATCGGGTACCCTGAGTCAATCGAGTCATGACTTCCTTATATTATGAGATGCCTGCGGGCTTTATTGTGGAGCGGGTTAGGCATGCGTGCCGCCCGATTATGATGGAATGCATCCACGAGCTGGCCAGTCTCCGCCCTATCGGAAGGGGGTGGAGGTAGGAGAGGGATATGCCACTTGGCATTGTCTTGGGCCCCTTTACAGTATTTTTACACATTATTATGACTAGGAGCTTGTTAGTGTGTTTGACTTTCGTACTGTATTAGAGCATCTTTATTAGGTATAGCACATATTATGTGGCCTCAGCGAGGACTGCCGGTTCCGCATGAGTGGCTCGATCTGACTCCTTTCCCCGTTCTTTTTTTTAAGGTATCTTCTGCAGATTTTGAGTGCTCAATGTCTATATGACGGGGTTCCCTTTTGGCGAATCGAAGAACCTGGCTAATTCTCTAACTTGGTGTAAATGGTAATAATTCACTTATGTTTTGGTTTTGACTCGACTCTGCCGTGACAATTTGTATCTTAACTTTGCTTCCGCTTTACTTTCATTTGAATTAAATTTCGCGACATAGCCTTAAGACAACCCAACGACCCGTCGTGATTTTTAGGGTTTGAAATCCCTCTTTCCACTAATCTTAAAATGAGTTGAAACCTCGACCCGTACCTGGATTGCAAGATCCGAACAAGGGGTTTTATCCCTTGAAACGTAACCCAGAAATCATAATTCTGGGCCGTTATAAAGATGGTATCAGAGCTGAGGTTGTGCAATTCGGGTACGCTAGGGTCGAGTGTATGTTTTGGAAAACCGCCCATGAATTTCAAAAGATTTGAAAGGATTTTAAGAAGGGCAAAATGAACTTAAGATGCCTAACAGAAGCTGGGCTAAGTAATGAACTTGACTTGTAATAAAATATGGAAAATCGACTAAAGAGGGGATCGAGTGGGTAGAAAGACGTTAGACCATCCCTATTGGATGTAGTTGGAAATGGGTAGGCGAAATATTAGCTTGTTCTTTACAGATGGGTCTGGAAGACTCCAAGGAGGTCATTATGAGTGTCACTAACTGATTCTGTGTTGAGTGCTTGCTATGCTAGATATCTGATTGGTATGCCTAACAATTAAATGTGTATTGACTAATATGTGAAAACGGGATAATGGGAGTACCCTTGTTTCTGTGTGGTCAAACCCAGCTTGTGTGGAACGAGCCCTTCCACTATGTCTGTTAACCCTTTGACGGTGCTATTGAGTCTTCCTCCCGGATGTCAGTGTCTCCCACGGGAATCGGGTTGGTTATAAATACATTATGTCGGAATCATGTGTGTATATGAAGGTTGTGTGAGTGAATATTGGAAGGTAGTTCTTGATGTCATTTTGAGTCAAGAGTGGTTCTAAGGTTGTCTTCTCAATCCTTATGATGATAAACCAGTGTCTCATTGCCATAAAGAATCCTACCAGAGTCCCACGGGAAAGAGAGGTAATGAGTTAGTTGGGAAAAGCCAATGATTGCCCTTAGGGATCTCTGTCCGGTTGTAATAGTGACTCCCTTTGAATTGCATGACATAATTTTGAAATCTTTGGCATGTTCCTTGCGAATGACCGTTAGTAAAAGATGCCCATGTTGTTGCATCTATGATTAGTCACCCTGCTTAGATCTCGTATTATGCCTTACTCTCTGTCATGATTATATGTTGTCATAGCATGTCTACTTGACCTATCGTACTGAATTTGTTGATGATGGAATGGAAGCATGAGACACATGATATGAATCTATATGGTTGTTGCTTTCCCCTGAATTTGGTGCATGATAGTGTGATTAACTCTTCTTTATATGAATGCGCGTAAATAATCTCATTAGCATGCTAACAGATAAGGCCTTGATGATTATCATACCTTTTGTGACAAAAATTTATAACATGCTCGTCTAATTGTATTCATGAGGTAGACTATTGTTGGTTATTCTTCAATAAATGTTGTTGTGTGTTACTTGCGTTGAGTGGAGGATAGGTTGGTATAATTGAGTCTTGAAAGATGCATCTTTTATCCCAGTATGTGTTGATTTGAACTCCTGTCCCCGTACCTAGTCACATTGCCCGTTACTTAGACTTGTATTATACCTCACTGCATTTCCTCCCATGCGTCTATAACATTGGAATGCGATTGATTGAGCTCTTGCATATGGTCATGTAATCAATTAAAGACATGTATGTATCGTATGTATATTGAGCCATTAGTATCATGTAAGACCCTTGGTTGTGATTGGTGCGAGTTTATACCTTACCTACTTTATTGCTGATTTTCTCTTGAGCTAGGTCCCTGATAGTGTGATTCTCCCTTTTCATATCATCTTAGGTGTTTTACTCAGGATTAGACTAATGTTGAATTCGATGAGCGACTTGCCTTTCGTGATGGTTATCTTAGCATGCTTACATGTTACCTCTCGGTAGTGTTTCTCTATTACTCTGTTTTATCATCTCGCACTTGCATGAATGTAAAACTTGGCACCTCGCACGATCACACACCACGCTATACCATGATTTTACATACGCATAACACATGAATGTTAGAATGAATTTAGTCAAGTTACCTTGATTGTGTTCATGTTCGGTATGTGCTAGTAGTGTCCTGTAGGGCTGAGGATTTCCAATACAACCCGCTAAATGGTGACTTGTCATGCTTGTTTTATTACGTGAACATCCTTGTCATGTGATGCGATAATTATTGTACTACCTTAAGTGCCTCAATGACGATTCCTTTCTAGCACGCTTAGAACCTATCACTCGTGATGTCCTCTTTGTTACTTTGTAATGATGTCTCATATTTTATGAACATTATGTTGAACTCATTAAATCACTTTTAACTATGTCATGCCTTATCATACATCGCTAGCATCAAGTAGGATCTATGTTCTCTAAATATATCTTGTCATATGACTACATGTCATTCTTAACCTGGTATATGATTATTATTGTCCGGTGTGATAGTTACCATGCTGTTTTTATGTGTTCTCGTATGATGTTTCGGCTGATTGTTATGATATATATCGTTATGCTATATTGAACTCAATTGTTGATGAGTATACCATGTTCTTCCATCGTTCATATACATGATACATGTTCTCCTCATTAAATCCCGCATGACTTCGAACCATACATGATTATTGCTGGTTCCGCATAGCTTGCTTGAAGTTGTTAGGCATATCTGCTTTCATGGAGTGATAAACTACTAGCTTGCCTCATATGTACCGGTATAGCGCTCGATTGTGTCTTTTAGAATGAATGTGTATCTCATTGTTCCTTGAGATATGTACATGTTAGTGTGGTTTAAGGTGTGTGGTATGCTCCATGATAAATTTGTGCTTGCTTGTCGCAATTATAACCTAATAGACTTTCATAGGGGCATCGTTGCTATTCTCGAGTCGGAGTCTTGTCTCTGGTCTTGTCGTCTTTAGCATTTGGTCTGTGGTTGTCTTTGGGAGGAACATTGGGTTGTTCGTCCATGTCACTCCCCTATCCCCACTAACTTGGACCCTTGCGCGATACATTGGGCGAGCGACTGCATGGAAGAGGGAAGGAACGATACAGTGCAGCGGAAGCGTGGGCCCATAACCTCCGGGCCTTAGGATCAATGATGTCGGTGTAATGGGCACGCATCGAGAATTACGGTTACTAAGTATGATATGACTTGCAAGCAGGAGTGTTCTTCATTCGAATTTCTAACCCTTTTTAATTTGTTGACGACGATATTGCACTAACCTGACGATGAGATTTACGTGTTGATGTGCTGACTTGGTAATGATTGTTGCCTGATTGTCTGTTGTCTATGATGGTATGATTTTACGCCTTATAGTTTTAATGTGCCATGAACCATGATGCCTTTATGTGTTGATACTCTGAGTTGCTAAGCATGATCTAAATTACTGTACCTGTAAAAGTATGAACTGCAAATGCTGAAAACCTGAATTGTTTATCTTCTGAGGTTATGATGCGACTTGCTATCTTGACTTGATTATGTGCATATATGATGATTTGTAATAATGATTGAGCATGATGGTAAATTGAGACTTGTTGACATAGTTGCAATAATTGATTATGAACCCATGATGCTATGTTTATAAATGCTGGTTGACCTGATGTAGATCTTATGTGTGACGATCCCATGATTGTTTATCCTTTAAACCTGTGGGTGAGATCATTTGGTAGTGTGGTTGGAGAGTGGTGAAAGAATTTGAGCGATTAGGATGACCGATGGTTTATTAGGCAAATCACGAGAGAGAAATGTTGGCAGGGTAGGATGCTTGTGATGTCTTGAGTAGTATGAGAAATGTGGGGAATGACTTTTGAGAGTATTGAGGGTCAGGATATAGTATGAGAGGGTTCTCGGGTGTGAAGTTAGAGATAAGAGTTGGGTTCTTAGAGGTGGATGGTGTGTGGGAGTGCTTGATGGAATGAGGGGTGAGATTGGAGTATCGAAATGAATTGGGATTTCTTCAGGAGATTTTGTCGGAGTTAGTGTTATTGAGTCTAGAAGAGGATTAATCTTTGCTTGAGAGTGGAGATGGGCGAGTGGGGATTCTGTTTTATTTTGACTAGTATGATGTGAGGATTTTCTTAATTATGTGATTTATTAAAATGTACTGACATGATGTTATATAGCAACCATGATGAACCAGATATAGATTGATATTCCATGTTTTTATGCAAATACTGAAATCTAATTGGTAGTGACTAGTGTTATCATGATATGCATTACTACCCTGTTATGCGTTTTAAAAGCATGCCATGTAGTATCCTGTTTAGGTTGCACTAATTGAATGAGCATCTGCTTACTTTATGCGTTTGAAACAGAACGACCGTTATCTGTGATAGTCCTAGAGTCTTTACTAGGGTCATAGAGTAGCCCAGCCTCATCGGGTACCCTGAGTCAATTGAGTCATGGACTTCCTTATATTATGAGATGCTTGCAGGCTTTATCGTGGAGCGGGTTAGGCATGCGTGCCGCCCGATTATGATGGAATGCATTCATGAGCTGGCCAGTCTCCGCCCTATCGGAAGGGGGTGGAGGTAGGAGAGGGATATGCCACTTGGCATTGTCTTGGGCCCTTTACAGTATTTCTGCACATTATTATGAATTAGGAGCATGCTAGTGTGTTTGACTTTCGTACTGCATTAGAGCATCTTTATTAGGTATAGCACATACTATGTGGCCTCAGCGAGGACTGCCGGTCCCGCATGAGTGGCTCGATCTGACTCCTTTCCCCGTTCTTCTTTTAAAGGTATTTTCTGCAGATTTGAGTGCTCGATGTCTACATGACGGGGTTCCCTTTTGGCGAATCGAAGAATCTGGCTAATATCCTAATTTAGTAAAATGGTAATTACACACTCATGAATTGGTTTTGACCGGCTCTGCCGTGACGCTTGTATCTTTACCTTCCTTTCGCCTTGCTTCCGTTTGAAATGGATTCCGCGACATAGCCTTATGACAGGTTAAGGGTACCCAACGGTCCTTTGAGGTTTTTAGGGTTTGAAATCCCTCTTTCTACTAATCTTAAAATGAGTTTGAAACCTCGACCCGTACCTGGATTGCAAGATCCGAACAAGGGGTTTTATCCCTTGAAACGTAACTCGGAAATTATAATTCTGGGCCGTTATAGAGATAGGGAACCTACAGCCGACGACGGGGACCGACGGAGGAAGGTGGTGGACCGAGGGCAACCACCAAAGTCCGAGGCATTCAAATCACCCAAATCGGGTGGGTTAGGGCTCCCGAAGGAAGGTTAGGGCTTCCGGAGGAGATTTGTATCTCCCGAAGGAGGGTTGGAGTTCTCCCGTCAGGAGAGTTGCCATGCATTTTCCTTTTAAAAAATAGTTAGAAAGCTAAGTTCAATATATTTCTTAAATTTCATTTTATTATAAAATATATTTTAAAATTAAGTTCATATATTTTTTGTTAAAAAATAAGTTAAATAACCAGACATATCTCTTAATATGGTTCAAGAAAGTGTGAACTTATTTCCCTTTCTTTTAACGTTTCTTAACCTTTTTAACACATGAAAGGGTTAACCATTCCAGATTGGCTCACTGAAAATGATTTGTGGGTAGTACCCATAGGTCCCCGGTTCGAACCCCGGAATATATTCCAATATTTTTTTATCATTGCGCTTTCTTACCAACCCCTTCGCACCATGTTTTAAGAAATGATGAAATATAGTGAATTCTATTAAATTAAAATGGATCTCTTTACAACAACAAATACATTATATTCCATTCAGACCATGGCCTAGGAAATCTCGTTGTATGTTCTCTTTACACAATATTTTACGGAGTATTAGCAAATAAAATATGTAAATGTCCACGAACCAAATGCAAACATCTAAACCCTATAAAACAATTTCACTTTTTTTTTTTCCATTTGGAAAATCAAAATCAACCGTTGTTTCACAAACTAAATGTAGATAGCTTCACATTTTATTTATGGAAAAAAATGTCACATTAGAGGGCATGCAAGACATTTGATTTGACACGATTTAAATTTAAAAAGTTATGCAAACAAAGTAACAAACATGCACATAAATTCAATATTGTACAATTTGTACAGATAAGCATCTGCCTATGTAAATCATATTTTAAACACTTAGACTAACATTTTGCCATCAATCTTTCCTTCTCAAACGAACATATGCCACAATCCGAGCCATTTTGCTATCATTCCTTGACTATCTTGAAATAAATACACTTTTACATTAAGAGTGTTTTAATCCTATTTTAAACACTTTGTTGTGTCTTTCTCAAATGGTATCATGTTTTATTGCTTTCTCAAATGGTACAAGGAAACTTCTCATTCCTTGCTATCATTCGAGGACCGAAGACCTAGTTGGGACAATTTTATTAAAAGTTTTTAAAAATGGTGTGGCAAAGCTTTTCGCGATTTAAACAATCACAATATATTGAGTACATTTTGAATGGGTCAATTATACCCTTCTTCTTATGAACTTGTTTTTATAAGTTTAATTCAAAATATAAAACAAATATTCTATTTAATTATATAATACCGTATTAATTTATTTTATTATTAAATTTTTATTTTTAAAAAATCGCATCGGTAACTCTGCTGTATTAACTCTACTAGTTTGAGTAGTTTCTGATTATTAAAATATATACGCGCATCCCTGGTCTCCTCGCTCTCTGGCCGTTCGTCTCTCTCTCTTTGCTGCCGCCGCCGGAGTCTCCCTCCACCTACGACCTATCTGCCCTTCGGACTCTTTGCTTCGACCAGGCGCCAGCCCACAAAGCCTCTCCTCTCCTTCTCTTCGGCTTCTCAATTTCTCAGCTTGAAGTACTAAAGGACCAAGGTTTGTGATTATGCCCTTTGTCATTCTTAATCTAATTCCAATTGTTTTTCATTGTTGTATGCTGGTTTGAATTACTGAATTCAATTTGTTTTTAAAAGGCTTTTATTTTGTGACCAGGGTTAAGTTGTGATTTGGTCAATTGAGATTTTTGGAAAGACAAATTGATGCCTGATTTTGGTTGATTAACACCCTTTACTTGCTTGTTTTCTTGAATTGGTGATTCTCTCTTTTGATCGCTTATTTATTTTGTTTGATTTGGGATAAATTTTGATTCAAATTCTTGTTACAACTCTCTCCATAATAAACAAATTTAAATGATTCAAGATTACCATTACGGATGCATTCAAACTGTTCGATGAAATGCCTAAAATATTTTTTTTAATAATATTGTGAAAGTTCTCGATATGTTCTATTTTGGGGATTAATGAAACAATTTAGCCCTGCTGAATAAGTATAACCCATACTTTTTTCTTATTGTACTGTTTTGTTGATGAGAGAATTATTTAAACTTTTCAATTCTCTGCCTGTAATATGACTTCTTCTGGAAAATGACTTGTGGGTCTAGAAGGAGATATATAGAATCAAATAAAAAAAGTTCGAAGTTAATCATCTAATGAATACCAAAAAAAGAATGAAGGAAATATTAGTTTTCATTTCACACAAAATTTGAAGTTGGGGAAATGAAGAAGAGGATAGTGATCACAAATTGGGGCAACAATGGTTGAATATTTGTGGTTAGGAGAGTAAAGGGACTCATTCATTATATAAATATGTGGTCTGCACCTGAACAAAGTCTTTAAGTTGCCCTCTTTTATAAGAATTTTTTTTTTAATCATCAACACACAATAAAACTAAAGGGGATACTAAATTACTAATAGCACTGTCATGACTAGGAATACCTTCAAATTGAAGGTGAAGTGGGTAAAGATATTGTGGAGTTTGTGGGGAGGAAAAAAGAAAAATTAATATACTGTCATACTAATATATAATAAGTGGAGAAAGCCTTTGGGAAATTGTAAAAAACACCATTTTGCTTAATTCTTATTGAAATTTCACTGCCCCTTTAATCATACTATGTTAAATTAATTTGTTATTCCTTTAAGGTATGCATTATGAAGTATGCTTTTTCCTTCTGAAAATTCTCAAACGAGTTCAAAATGACCAAAATCAGCTATTGTGATGCATATCAGTAATGCAACATTCATTTTTCATTTTTTATTTTTGTATTTGATTGAATCAAGTCTGTTGGAGTTCAAAGGACTCTACTTATTATTTCCCCAATTCTTCACCCCTATCCGCTCCCAAATCTCAAATTGGGATCGTTCAATAATCAACTCACCAACTCCACCGTTCAATTCGGAGGCCCTGTTGTTGAATCAGAGCATCTTCTCATAGGTGTAAGTTTTTATTCTTTCCCAATCTGTGATTTCCGGTACCACCGACCTAAACCCTTGGAATTTGATCGGTCTCTGATCTTCGCTCTCATCTGGGCTCAGTCGATCCTCACCATATCTTTGATCTATTTTGGAATAAAAATCGATGGCAATTGATTTTCAGTCATCACCCTCTTCTTTGGCAAATGACAAATTCCAATTGAATTTTGGATTTCAAAAACCATAGGTTCGATTTGCTGATCTAATATGTTCGAGATAGCGAAAGCCGTTAAATACACTGACCTCTTTCGAAAGGTTTGCATTTGTTTTTATAAATTTGGTTTGTTAATTCTTGTGCTATCAGTTGCTTCTTTGAATTAGATTTCAATCAATCTTATGTGATTTGGGGTGCAGTTGAGGCTGCTGTTTGGGTCGGTGAAAGCCAAATGTGACTGGCATAAGCGTGAATTAAATTAAATTTGGTAGTGAGCACAAAATTTATGGGATGAATGGCCATTGAAAAGGTTGCTGTGAAATGTGAATTTTGGAAAACAAACAAAAATGAAAATAAGCAGGAAGAAATATTTTTTTGGGTGTAGTAGACAATATATAGAATGAGGCGCAAGTACAGTTGAAAATTGAGCAGTTGAGCTAATCACTTTTATACAGTAGATGGGATCGGTGGGAAAACCATTGATTTCTCATTATTTGTAGGGATACAAAGAATATAGGATAGAATAAATCCTAGCAGATATGGTAAATCCTAATAGATAGAACAATATATCTCTGCTCCCTCTAAGAAAAATCTTGCTTGCCTTCGTATTGCATCTTCAGATTGGTGCAAGTTCACAATAGCCAAACAGTTAAAAGTTTAATCAGTAGGAAGGTACACCAATGGGTAGAAAAGCTATTGATGTGTGGTAGACCTGTGAGCAAGGAAAGGCTTGAAGTTCATAATCTTTTATGTTCTTCCTTCTTCCAGTTTTCTTTTCTTTGGTTTCTATGGTTCATCTTTTTCTGGTTTGTTTCGTTAAGTATTCTTCTGGTTTTTTAATGGACTGAAAGGGGATGGAGGATTTGTTTGATAGACATACTTATAAATAAACAATACTTGTAATAAGTTGTAAATAAAGAAACACATAAATGTTTAACAAACAGTGCTGAATCTATAAAGGAATCCGGGTTGAAAATGAAATAAAAAGAACTCAGTAAATACAATGGACTTTACATGTAACTTAATAATTGTGAGGTTTTAAAGCCCTATGTACCTCACATTGATGATATATTCAAGGACTTTACATGTAACTTAATAATTGTGAGGTTTTAGACAAATCCTATGAACATGTAAGACTCCTATTTTTTTTCGTTTTTTCTTTTTGTATGGGGGCGAAATGGGGTTAAACTTTTCTAATGTGGAATATATTCTCGAACATTTATTCGTTACTTGTGGTGACTAAAATAAGTACTAGAAGTACTTTGCTTGATTGCTTGTAGCTTTTCAATTTTGGAGAAGTGGCACTTACTATCTTTCGTTAGACACTGTATCATATAGATTTAAAAACATCCCCATTTTAAGTTGACTTTGCATGATTCTTTCGCTGGCATTTTTTTCTCAATAGTACAAACTACTTAATACATCCATCGTAATTAGAGTGAGTGGCTGATTTTTGTGCAGTCTTAGTTATGTATGTCTTGTTGGAAAATAGAAGTTATTGAGCAAATTATAAAATAAAGAGAACTTGAGCAACTTCACAATCACAAATTAAAGGCTTACATGCATATATGCAAATAAAGAGAAGGGGCATTCCTATTTGTCCCCATTAAAAAAATTTGAAGTAAATTTAGAGAATCAATATTCTGTTTTCTTTTCCATTGTTGATTTACAGTAATAAACTAAATTTGCTGAGATATAATACCACCTCCTTTAGAAAATGTTTAGCGCAGGAGATGAGAAAATCTTTATTTGATGGAAAATATTGCTAACTGAACCTTAATGGCTAAAGTGTAAAATTTGAATAGAGTGTTTGCTTATACAATTCTTCGTATCTATGATAACAATCGTATAGTTTTAAGAATGAGTGTCTTTTTGTTATTGTTTATAATTATTGTAGCGTCAAGGAGGCAATTTCCTTATTTTTCAGAAATGTAAAAGTTCCTGGTCAAAATCACATAGGGTGAGTGGGCAAAAGTAATTTTGAAACAGTAGGAAGGATCACCCTACCAGTGCCTCTCCTTCTGAACGCTCTTAAATGAGAGAGGTTGTTTCAATACTTATAGATTCTCTGTTTTGAATCTTTTGATCTCCTTAATCTAACTTACTTGTAAATTCATTCCTCCCTTTTTTTTTTCAGTTCATCAAAATAATTGATGATTAAAACTTCACAAGGATGAGTGATGTTTTGAATCTTTTAATCTCCTTAATCAAACATACTTTTTTTTATCAGCCCCTTAATCAAACTTACTTATAAATTCACTCTCTTTTAAAAATAAAATAATTTCAATTCATCAAAATAATTGTTGATTACTACTCTCTATTATCATTTCAATATTGAAGAGGTGAATAATATGCTGTGATATTATACTTACTAGGTGCTCCAGTATTTTGAACGTGAATGAGTAATCTAATTAAAATTGTTGAAATAAAGATTGGGGAAATGCTTATATGTGGTTTAATATGATACACTTGTGTCAATTGGTTGTTTCGTGATAAAACATTTAAATATTAAATATGTTTGTTAAAAAAAATAGTAAAATGGTTTAGTTCTAGGAATATAGTTGAATCTTCTTTGATTATTCCTTTTCCTTAGTAAAATGCTATTATATGATTGATTAAAGTTAAATGTTTCTAATTATCTGCCTAATTTTTAAAATTTTGATGGAAGTTGGTATAGTCGAAACTTAAATCTTTACTCTAAAAATTGAATATAATAATAATAAAAAAAAGAGGATTTAAATGGGATTAACCACTTTTTTTTTCTTTTGCATAATTGCTTGATTCTGATTTCAGACAGTAAGCGATTATGGAGAACATTGAAAAAGACAATCAAAAGGGTGATGAAAGCCTCAAGCTGAATTGTATTTTTAGCATGATATCTTCTTTGTGAATCACCAATTCTGATGAGATGTAATGGTCTAGCAAACTGCTCAAGTTCTAGAGTTAAGAAATTACACTTGCATTTAAAAAGTATTCATCAAAACTTTGAATTGGCCTATAGATCCACCGCTAGTTATCCAAAAAGGGTTTCAGTTCTCCCGTGGTCCTAGAAAAATCAAATCTTAAGAAGCCGCCATGGAAGGAGGGCAAAGCATCTACAAAGCAGTGAGAGAGATAAAGAAAAGGGAAAATAGCTTGCTTTACAATGCCATCCGATCCGTCTACGAAGACTCCATATTCGTCGGAGAGATATCGCAGTTGTGGCCCTCACTCCCGTTGGTTGCCAATCTCCGATGTGGTCTTTGGTACTCTTCCCGTTTCCAATCTACCTGCTACTTCAAATCCACCGACGGTCACTGCAATAACTGGTCCTTCAACACCTCTCGCCTCAACCTCCACCTCGCCCTTCTCGCCGGTATTCTCCACTTCTTTTTCTTAATTTTTCTCATTTGGGTTTCTATGATTTTGCTTCAGTTGCCTTAGTTTTTCGATTTCTTTTCGAAATCCTTGATGGGTTTGTCCTGGGTCTTCTGAGAATCGTTACTAGGGAGGATAAAAGATTGTTCTTTTTGATGTTTTAGTGTCCCTCAGGAGTTAAAATTTGTTTGGTATTGATAAAGTGATATCTATACATCGGCTTTACATATATAGTGTTTGGTTTGGTATATAGTATATCGATAATGATATCACTTGTATCTTTGGTATACTGATTTTAGGTTTTTTGGGGCTTCTGATCTACTGATTTTGAAGGTATATCATTCCATATCGATAGATATTAATACTGAATGGGGTCATTTCTATGCTGATATCTAGGTAATTGAAGTTAAGCTGTTTCTGACTATGTTTCTCGATGTACTTGGATATGGTTGTGTTAAAAAATTTTCAGTTCATTTGGGTCGTCAGTTCTTTATGCTTGTTTTTGCAAATAATGTTTACAATCTTTGATGAATTCAGTCTGTTGTTGACTGAACTGATATGATTCTTTTGTAGGCCATGGTTGATGAAAAGGATGTTATAGTTTCTATGAGATTTTGTGTTGTTTTTTATGGCTGAATTTTGCCTTTTCCCCTTTCATTGTTTTTTCTATGAATTGTTTAGGGCAGAAAGGAGGATGTGTAGTTGTGGACTCGACGAGGAAGGGGAAACGATTTCCTGATAGTATGTCTAAGACAATACCCATTTGGATATGTGTATTGAATAGAGCGATCTGTAATCATAGAAAGTTGATGGATCAAAATGCCTCCATGATGACGGATACGGTAAGTAGCAACTATTTTCTTCCAATAAAATGCTTTGCCTTTCATTGTGGCCTTTTCCAATTGATGTGGCTCTCCTTCCCAAAGAAGCTAATGGGATGATTTTCTTAGCTTATACTTTGTACATCTCAAGAACTTTAGTATATAGCTAACCAGATAGGCATCATAGATATGTTTTCTATACATATTCATAAAATTAGAAAAAGTGCAACATAATAATGTACATTCTTCTAGTAATGTTTCTACCTTGATTTGTCCCATGTAACTATGTTACATCCTTCCAGAAATGTTTCTACCTTGAACATTTTTTATCATTCTAAATGGTTTTGTTGGTGTGGTTCATTAAAAATTTGTCTTCACAAATAGGGAGATTTATGATTATACTCTTAGTTCCCTAAATTTTTTGTCTCTCCAAGTAGTTTATGATAAATTCTGCTGATCACGGACAAATTTGCCCACTTTCGCTGTTATTGACACGATTTAACAGGGTTCAAATATATCCTCCAATGCAGCAGCTGAAAACACAGAAGGCACTTCACAGCAGTGGGATTGTTCCTTGCACCTACCTCTGTGGATCTCCGAGATAGAAAAATCTTCCATCGAAGATCGCCTTGAAGAATGGACAAGAAATCTAGAAGCAAGCGGCGCTGATATTGCTTCTCTTTCAGACTCCCTGAGAAAGCCTCTCCGGCCCTTGTGGATTTCGCAGCAATCAGTTATTTGGTTGAATGAAGTTCCTGATCATGATTCTTGGGACTTCACCCCTATCATTCTTGTTTCGGCTTCCTCCTCCGGTGGCGGTGTTTATCAGCAAAGGACAAGTTCCGAGTTTAGCTGGAGTTATATCCCCGGTGCTGGAGATGACGAGGAAACCTGGTCAAGGGGCTTAACACCGACCCTTTTCTGGAAGCATGCGTATGATCTTATAAATGTGGGCCCTGGTTTGTGTAACCAGAAGGTTGCTGAACTCGTTGAGAAGGATAGAGTTTATCGTGCTCAGAGGGGAGAGAATGCTCCTCAGATCACTATCAAGCCTTCACACCCTCACGAAACCAACAGGCATCCTTCTTTAGACGAGGAACTCTCTCTAGCTTCTGAGCTTTCACACCTCAGCATTCAAGGAAGTTCTTCTAATGATGATGGTATGATGTACTGGCTGGGATCAACACATATTGCAGTAGGATCAACAGAAGTAGGTGAGCTATTTATGCATAAATGTCAAATCCTCCTATATTCTGCATCCCGAGCATGAGGTACTGAGATTTCAGTAAAGGCTGGGGATTGATCAATGACTAAAAAGGTTTGAGGTCATACATTTTTTAAAATTTTTTTATTGTCCCTGCAGCTACTACTGCGCCTCAGGTTGATTGCATATTGAACTGTGACAAATGTCCGATTGATGTTGGGACTTCTTACCAATATTTGCACCTACCCACCATGGTTTGTATAGATTATGGTTTCAGATGTTTCAAGAATCTTTGATGCATACAATTGCATCGCTCATCAAGTTTTACTTTTTTTTTTTCTTTTTCTGGAACAGAACTCCAAGCTGGACAGGTTCTCCTTGCTAAGCAACCTCCCTTCTTCCATAAATTTTGCAAAGAAAAACTTGGGCCAAGGAAAGACACTGTTGGTTTGTTGTGGTGATGGTAAGCTCACTATTGACTGCTGACGATTGCTGTCTTCCTTTCTATCAGAGCCTTGTATTGTTGACTTGTTGTGCAGTTGCGCTTTTTCTTATTTTCAGTTCTTATTTTCGGTTCTTTGACAGCAGTGAATAGAAGTATAGAACTGCGTGTTTGTATGAAATGATGCATTCGAAATGTTTTAGCAGTTTGTTGAATGGTGTTTCCAGGAGAAGACATTAGCATATGCGTTTGTCTGGCAATCTTGATATCTCTGTTCGACGAAGAAGGTAATAATTCTCCTAACCTTCTTTCTAATCAAAACCATCAGGACATTGATTGGGACATCTAAATGATTCTACTTATTCATGTTATATAGAAGGTTTTTTGAACTGTTTTTCACTTGTTTCTTGATCAGGGTCCTTCGACGGTCAGAGATCCTCAAACGAGATGCAGATAACCAAGTTAGAGATGCGGAGACGACTCGTGTATGTCTGCAAGTATGCAACGAGTGCTCGCCCCTCTAGAGGTAATCTTAAGCAAGTCTTCAGCTTCCTCAACGGAGGAAGAGCTTCGGGTTGAGAGCCTACAGATGGTTAATCATGGCATAATCTATAGTCTTTCCATCAAATTGAGACGCATATTTTATAGTATCAGCAACTGAATGTACCTTTACATATATGTTAGGGAGACAATAATGCTTATAAAAAATGCAAGTTGCCAAAATTTGCTTCTATTTAAGGAGAGCAAGACGCATAAGATAGCGTGTAATATGCATAAAATTCACACATATATGCATATATTGTGATAAAATAACAACAAAAAATTCTGCAAGAAATGAAGAAATGTCCTTTGATTGAAAGGTGAAATAACTATATAGCAGAGCTGTGCGACATTGCATCTTCCAATTTCTGCTGCATATACAATTTTCTGCCATATCCACACCTGCTCAAAATCAAGTATGCATCTCCTTCAAGCCGTTGTACCAAACTTGTTTGCCATCAGTTTCTCCATTGTCAGCTCTACATCGAGTGCTTAAAGATATGACAGAGGATTAAGAATCGACTAAATATATTTGTGCAAAGACCATGTATCACGAAAGGACTAAATATATTGATGTTCGTTTTCACTTTATACGCAATAGAGTTGTTGTAACCATTCCGGAATGGCTCACCGGAAAGGACTTGTGGGTAGTACCCATAGGTCCCCGGTTCGAACTCCGAATGACCGCTCTTTATTTACCAATTCAAGCAATAGAGTTGCTGCTCAAGAATTAGATGTGGAAAAGATAAACGGCGACTTCAATCTAGTTGATTTTGGGACGAAGGTTGTCCCTGCTAACAAATTTGTGTTCTGTAGGGATTTTCTCCATCTTGGAGAACCACCTTAGCTAAAGGTACTTGAGCCGATGATGTTGTTGAATAGCTCGAGTTTCATTAATCCACTAAGAAGTAAGGTTGTGTTTTTAATAGATCTAATTCTTGGATTATGTTTTTAATAGATCTAATTCTCGGATTAGAAGGGCAAATTGTAATGTCTATTTAATCTAAGCATAAGACCTAAAAATATTGGATGGCCTTAAACTTAGGTTAATTGGTAGATTAAGGTATAACACTTTCATACATATACTTTATACTAATATACTCTAGCATATATTAGAAGTGTGAGTTTATAACCTATGCTCATATATGTCACACAATATAAGTATATAGTATATATGTGAACTTTATGTATGTGTATGTCATGTTTGTATGCTCGATTGAGATTTTATTGGGCTTAGCCCAAACAGAAGCCCAAAACCCAGCTCTGTAGTTAACCCGCCTTAGTTACAGCTCATTTGAGACCTTATTGTTGAACGCTGCGTTTCAACTTAAAGCTCTCCTATATATAGGAAGCTACGGTTCGGGTTCGGCACTTAATCGTCTCAGTCCTCAGGTAAGCCAAGAGAGAGGGGAAGAGAGGGAGAGGGAGGGAGAGGGAGAGGGAGAGAGAACTCCAAGCGATGAGGGTTTCAGCGATCCTAGCTCCTGCGAAGTCTCTGGTGGTCGGATCTATAGCGTATATCTCCCTCAGAGACTCTAGATCCATCACTTGGGAAGAAGAAGAGGTGAACCGTCCTAGTCCAAGGGAAGATCTCTTTATCTGGTTCACTCCGACGACGATCTGACTCCAATCTTCATATCTAGGGTGTATTAGGGTGTATTCTTCCTTATTTGCTTCGTTCTTTCTTCTTTTACACATGCATGTTCAGATCTCTTTTGAAATTTTAGTTGCTATCTTAGTTGCTATCTTAGTAACGTTCAATGAATCAAAATAAAGCAATAACAAGTTAGCAAGATGTCCATAATGCCAAAATTGCACATTAGATTACCTCGTCACAATTCCAACTGTTTTTCTTTTCTTTTCCACGTGCACTGTCTTGGTTGTTCCCACCGTTGTTCATATTTTGCCTATTGTTTCACATCAAAAGAGCAGGCAATGTGGGTTTAAGAGGTGCCAACTCATGCTACATAATCCTCTCAGGTCCGTTATCCTCACTTGGAGCTTAAAAAGGAAGAGCTCTTGTAACATGGGTAGGGATTGAATCACTAATAAATCACCTCCCACGTCCTTATGATATCTGATGTGGGACGGGGTGTTGCAAAGGTTTCAATTTCATACAGAAAAGTAAAGCAAACAATCACCTTATACAAATTACTTGAAAAAAGACTTCAACAAATTTATCAATACTTCTTAAAAATCGTTGTGCAATATCACAATATTGAAAGTTAAACCCTCAAAATATATGTTAATATAGAATTTAGTTGACAAAAGAGATGAATTAGGAAAGCAAAAGGTTAATTTGGCCCATTTAAAAAAATTAACTCAAACCATTCCATTTCATTCGGAATAAGTGATGATACTTAAATTTACTAACTAGGCAAGTGTTAGAATCAGAATCCCATGGTTTAGTGTTAGGGGAGTAAAGTATATCAAAATAATCTCAAGCTAGCCAATTCCTAGTCCTAGCAAATAAAATTACAAGACTCCCCCATTGTAGTGGAAGGGAATTAGGATTGATTCTCGAGGAAGTTAGTCAGCGCTTGCCAAAGTAGTCCAAAAGTAGGTCTTTGTATCGACCAGAAGTGATCGATCTTTTCTCAGCAAATCTTGCAAAACACAAACAACAGACCAACGTCGACTAAAGAAAGTTGATGTCGAGTAAGAAACTCTCGATGTCGACTAGGTCAGTCGATGTTGAGTGACAGAAACGTAATACAATATCTTTTTAGTTCGACAAAGAAAGGTCAAAAGATGGAAAAAAGAAGAAGCAATGATCAGAAATATCCAAAGGATTTTCCGTTTTCAATAATAATATAAAAAGCTTCCAAGGTTAGAGATTTCCGTGACAATAACCATGCATGCTAATAAACAAGAATTATGAAAGATTATGCTTTTATCATCATAAGATAACTTTGCATCGACAAATAGATAAGTAGAGGCTCTCGCATAAATCATATTTGTTTCTATCCTTTTCATAATTAGGGTTCAATCGACTTTTGCAAATCAATCCTAATTAATATCCAAATTTACAATCAATTCACTTTCGCTTCATAATTACAAATAAAGAATCGTCCTCTACTTTCGCAAAGGATTAAACATGAGATAGATGATAAACTCATAAAAACTCAAGCATACTTACATGTCGATCGTCGGGTTCACCCCAACCCTAGAAGTGAGACGACTACTCACTCGTCATCATCAGGAACATCATCATAAACATAAGAAATAACCTTGAATTGAACTAAACAAAAGACTACAACTGAAACTCTATCCAAACCTTCCTCTCTACTCTCGGCCGCCTCTCTCTCTTACTCTATAACTTGATTACTCAAGTGCTAATGGATTATTGCATACCAAGAAAGTAAATTCTATCTAAATTGGAAAAGATAAAATTTCTACCTAAAAAATAAATCCATCTAAATAAAATTCTCTAGGGTAAGTAGAAATTACCCTTAGGAAACATCTAAGGAGAAAAAGATAGATAATAGGCGTGGCTAAGCAATCCAAAGATCTGGCCCAATCCACGCAAATTTGTCAGCGCGTGACCTTCAGTCGGCGTCGGGTGAACATGTCGGCGTCGAGGGATCCTCAATGTTGGTCAACCTCGGGTGCTTGGTCGACACATATCTTTTTTCCTTAGTCTCAGCATGGCTAACTTCACCAAGTCGACATCGAGGTGATGTAGTCGATGTCGAGTGCTCTTTGTCAAGATCGAGTAGTGGTCGATGGCTAGGATGGATTTTGACCACTCTTTCTTCAATTTCAGCAGGTTGACTTTCCCATACTTATCCAATTTCATCATCTCTTGTGGTTGACGTTGAGGACCAGTAGTCGACATCGAGCTCCTCTTCAGCTCGTTCCTTTCTTCTCTTGCAATTGAAAACGTTCCAAATCCTGCGAAATTAAACAAAAACTTGTGTAGACCTCCATATCTTGCAAATAAGTATAAACTACACAAAGTCTCAACTTTTCCAACCCAAAGTATAAAATATAAACAAGAATTTGAATAAAAGTAAGCATAGAACGTGTTCAAAACTAGGCACATCATTTAGCAATAAGGTGAAACAAAATAAACAATGTTCTCAACATTTAAATAAAGATATTCAGTTAATGCTGTAAATATATAATTGTTAAGTCGGATTCATATTTTAACTATTTGGAGTAATGTATTCTTAACTTTTCGAAGTAAGGGATTAATACTGTTTTTATCTTCCCCACCGTCTTGGTTTTCCTCACCATTGTACATATTATACTTGTCGTTGTACATGACAAGATCAACCAATGTGAAACCATCGTGTGCACATAAAAACTTAATACTACTCCATGACTTTTTCTTCTTCTTCTTTAAAGTCTAAATTAAGCAATAATTTAATATAGAATTTAGACTAGCAATTGAAATGTGTGATATATATACAAGGATATAATAAAGTTTCAATTTCATACAAAAAATTAAAGGAAACAATTACCTTAATATACTTGGTGAATCCAAGTGTTATAGTATTTAGGCTGAATGGAATAGCGAAATAGAGTTGATTTTTGGAATTGAGTCAAATTATGTTTTTTTTCCTATGCTATTTTCTTTTATTTTTCTGTTTCCTCAACTAAATTCTTTATCTAACATGTTATTTTTTTTTTTTTGCAATTTCAGTATCGTGACAATATGCGACAGTTTATCAATTGTTTTGTGTGCACGCACAGATGAATTTGCTAGAGTCTTTGCTGAGTGTTTGTGTGGCAACTCTAGGTTGTACGAGATAATTGTTTCTCTTACTTGCTTGTATTAAATTGAAATCTTTCTATCTGTGTATGTTGCAGTTTTAAATTAACTTGTTATTAATTGTTTTACTTTAAACCTTAAAGAAGGATAGACAGAAGTCGTGGAGTAACATAAATTTAGTTTGCACACACGATAGCTTCACATTGGCCGATCTTGTGTTGTCAAACGACAAATATAATATGCCCAATGGAGAAAACAACCTAGACAACGAGGAAAACAATATCAGTTGGAATTGTGGTCAAGTAGCCTAATATGTAATTTTGTACAACTCACAAGTTATTGCTTTGCCTACCTAATTTGTAATTTTGTACCGTTCATGTGTTATTGCTTTTCTTGAGTTCATTTTTTACTTGCCTTACTGAGATAGAGTAAATTCTCATGAGGCACAAAATTCAAGTGTTGATGTGAGGATTTTGAGAATGCGTCAAATGAGCAACTTCATCCTATATATGTCTTATGGTTTTCCAAACAAGATAACTAAATAATTTCAAAGTAAATTACACTAATACTTTTTGTTAAAATATATATGGATGATTAGCCCTTTGCTATATAACAACGACAGATTCTCATTAAATTATACGGATGCATGTTTTGATTAACGTTATTTTCATCCTTTGCTTCGTAGGGTGTTCCGATGATATATATATGGGGGACGAGTACGAGCACACAAAATGGGTAATTAAACAACCATTCGTATTGCCATGATAGCAATGTAAGTAACTATTCCTATTAAATCGGGCAAGCCCAAGCCTATACACCTTGTTTATTCTAATGGTAATGTTCGATCCCTACGAATAAGAGATGTTGAGTTATTTGGTCTTGGGACTCGTCAATTATTTCAATGAGGGAGATTGTAACACCCCGTCCCACATTACATATAATATAAGGATGTTCAGAATGATTTATTCTTCTTTAAAATCTAAAGTAAAGCAATAATTTAATATATAATTTGTATTAGCAATTGAAATGTGCGATATATATACAAGGATAATAATGTTTCAATTTCATACATAAAACTAAAAGAAATAGTTACCTTAATATATTTGGTGAATTCAAGTAATCAAGTGTGAGAGTATTAATTCCGAATGGAATGACAGGGTAGTTAATTATAGTTAAGTTTTTGAATTGAGTCAAATTATGTTTTTTTCCCTATGTTGTTTTCTTTTATTTTCCTGTTTATCTGACTAAATTCTTTATTTAACATGTTTTCGTTTTTTCTACAATTTCAGTATCGTGACATTATGCGACAGTTTATCAAATGCACGTACGTATGGATTTGCTAGAGTCTTTGATGAGTGTTTGTGTGGGAGCTCTAGGTTGTATGAGATAATTGTTTCTCTTACTTTCTTGTATTAAATTGAAATCTTACTATCTGTATATGTTGCAGTTTTAAATTAACTTGTTATTAATTGCTTTACTTTAAACCTTAAGGAAGGATAGACAAAAGTCGTGGAGTAACATAAATTTAGTTTGTACACACGATAGCTTCACATTGGCTGATCTTGTGTCGTATAACGACAAGTATAATATGGCCAATGGAGAAAACAACCGAGACGGTGAGGAAAGCAATATCAGTTGGAATTGTGGTCAAGTAGCCTAATATGTAATTTTTTACAACTCACAAGTTATTGTTTTGTCTACCTAATATGTAATTTTGTACCGTTCATTTGTTATTGCTTTTCTTGAGTTCATTTTTTACTTGCCTTACTAAGATAGAGTAAATTCTCAGGAGACACAAAATCCAAGTGTTGATGTGAAGATTTTGAGAATGCGTCAAATGGGCAGCTTCATCCTATATAATTCTTATGGTTTCCCAAACAAGATAACTAAATAATTTCAAACTAAATTACACTAATACTTTTTGTTAAAATATATATGGATGATTAACCCCTTGCTATATAATATAAACAAATTCTCATTAAATTATATGGATGCATGTTTTGATTAACATTATTTTCATCCTTTGCTTCGTAGGGTGTTCCGATAATATATATTGGGGACGAGTATGAGCACACAAAATGGGGAATTAAACAACCATTCGTATTGCCATGATAGCAATGTAAGTAACTATTCCTATTAAATCGGGCAAGCCTAAGCCTATACACCTTATTTATTCTAATGGTAATGTTCGATCCCTACGAATAAGAGATGTTGAATTATTTGGTCTTGGGACTCGTCAATTATTTCAATGAGGGAGATTGTAACACCTCGTCCCACATCACATATAATATAAGGATGTTCGAAGTGATTTATTCTTCTTTGAAATCTAAAGTAAAACAACGATTTAATATATAATTTGTACTAGCAATTGAAATGTGCGATATATATATACAAGGATAATAACGTTTCACTTTCATACATAAAACTAAAGGAAATAGTTTCATTAATATATTTGCTGAATTCAAGTGTAAGAGTATTTAGTCCGAATGGAATGGCAGGGTAGTCACGTATAGTTAAGTTTTTGAATTGAGTCAAATTATGTTTTTTTTCCCTATCTTGTTTTCTTTTATTTTCCTGTTTATCTTACTAAATTCTTTATTTAACATGTTTTTGTTTTTTCTACAATTTCAGTATCGTGACATTATGCGACAGTTTATCAAATGCACGTACGTATGGATTTGCTAGAGTCTTTGCTGAGTGTTTGTGTGGGAGCTCTAGGTTGTACGAGATAATTGTTTCTCTTACTTTCTTGTATTAAATTGAAATCTTACTATCTGTATATGTTGCAGTTTTAAATTAACTTTTTATTAATTGTTTTACTTTAAACCTTAAAGAAGGATAGACAAAAGTCGTGGAGTAACATAAATTTAGTCTGTACACACGATAACTTCACATTGACCGATCTTGTGTCGTATAACGACAAGTATAATATAGCCAATGGAGAAAACAACTGAGACGGTGAGGAAAACAATATCAGTTGGAATTGTGGTTAAGTAGTCTAATATATAATTTTGTACAACTCACAAGTTATTGGTTTGTCTACCTAATTTGTAATTTTGTACCGTTCATGTGTTATTGCTTTTCTTGAGTTCATTTTTTACTTGCCTTACTAAGATAGAGTAAATTCTTAGGAGGCACAAAATCCAAGTGTTGATGTGAAGATTTTGAGAATGCGTCAAATGGACAACTTCATCCTATATACAGTATGTTTTATGGTTTCCTAAACAAGATAACTAAATAATTTCAAACTAAATTACACAAATACTTTTGTTAAAATATATATATGGATGATTAGCCCATTAATATATAAGAGCAACAGATTCTCATTAAATTATATGGATGCATGTTTTGATTAACGTTATTTTCATCCTTTCCTTCGTAGGGTGTTCCGATGATATATATGGGGGACGAGTACGAGCACACAAAATGAGGAATTAAACAACCATTCGTATTGCCATGATAGAAATGTAAGTAACTATTCCTATTAAATCGGGCAAGCCCAAGCCTATACACCTTGTTTATTCTAATGGTAATGTTCGATCCCTACGAATAAGAGATTTTGAATTATTTGGTCTTGGGACTCGTCAATTATTTCAATGAGTGAGATTGTAACACCCCTTCTCACATCACATATAATATAAGGATGTTCGGAGTGATTTATTCTTCTTTAAAATCTAAAGTAAAGCAACGATTTAATATATAATTTGTACTAGCAATTGAAATGTGCGATATATATATACAAGGATAATAACGTTTCAATTTCATACATAAAACTAAAGGAAATAGTTACCTTAATATATTTGGTGAATTCAAGTGTGAGAGTATTTAGTCCGAATGGAATGGCAGGGTAGTCAAGTATAGTTAAGTTTTTTAATTGAGTCAAATTATGTTTTTTTTCCCTATGTTGTTTTATTTTATTTTCCTGTTTATCCAACTAAATTCTTTATTTAACATGTTTTATTTTCTACAATTTCAGTATCGTGACATTATGCGACAGTTTATCAAATGCACGTGCGAATGGATTTGTTGGAGTCTTTGCTGAGTGTTACTGTGACAGCTCTAGGTGGTACGAGATAATTGTTTCCCTTACTTTCTTGTATTATATATATATATTGCATTTTTAAATTAAGTTGTTATTACTTGCTTTACTTTAAACCTGATGAACGGGAGCCGCGAAGTAGCATAAATTTTGTCTGCACACACGATAGCTTCACATTAGCCGATCTTGTGTTGTTTAATGATAAGAATAATATGGCAAATGGAGAAATCAACCGAGACGGCGAGAAAAACAATATCAGTTGGAATTGTGGTCATGTAGCCTAATATGTAATTTTGTACCATTCATGAGTTATTGCTTTGCTTACCTAATATGTAATTTTGTATCATTCACTTGTTATTGCTTTTCTTGAGTTCATTTTTTGTTACATGCCTTAATAAGATAGAATAAACTTTCAAGAGGCACAAAATGCAAGTGTTGATATGAAGATTTTGAGAATGTGACAAATGCGCAACTTCATCCTACATATGTCTTATGGTTTCCCAAACAAGATAAATAAATAATTTCAAACTAAATTACATGAATACTTTCGGACCGGAAAGAGGCTAATATGTATGTCTTCTTCCGATTTGTTCGTCTAATGATCAGGTTTCACAAGTAAGTCAACTCTAATCTATGATCTATCAGTAGCTTTGAAGTGATGTTTTTGTCCTTTTCACGTAATGTCACATTACCATCAATATATTTGCTCTTAGGGAACGTGATATACTTGATTAGAGAGATTTCATGACATCAGAGAAGATAGTGGCATGGTTGGGAGGATCCTCACACTCTAGACTAGTCGGCCACTTTATAGTGTTTACTCTGGTGTGTCAAAAAGTGAAGCATAAGCAAGCAACTTAATTAAATCTTTTCATTTGGCATTCCTATCACAATCATTCCTTGTTTACAAACGCAAAAAGATCCGGATGCCCGAACCACTTGACCGAGGGGTACATGGCTAGTATTGAAGGCTATGTATTGTATACATCTCCCTCCACCGGATATTGTCTTGTGCAATGACAAGCACAATATGAACAATGGTGAGAAAAACCAAGACGACGTGAACGATAAAAACAATACTTATCCCTTACTTCGAAAAGTTAAGAATTCTTTACTTTGAAAAGATAAAACATGAATCCGAACTATCAATTATTTACAACATTAACTACAACAACAACATTAACTAAATAGTTTGTTTCACCTCATTGCTGAACCATGTATTTATAATTTTAACACTTACCTAGTTAGTAAATTTAAGTACCATCGCTTTAAAATAGGCTAAATTAACCTTTTGCTTTCCTAATTTGTTTTCTTTTCTTCCTCTCTTTCGTCAACTAAATCATATATTAACATATATTTTAAGGGTTCTACTTTCAATATTGTGATATTGTACAATGATTTATAAGAGGTATTGATAAATTTGTTGAAGCTTTTTCCAAATAATTTGTGTAAGGTAATTTTATGCATAAAACCGAAATCTTATTATTATATATCGCACATTTCAATTACTAGTCCAATTAAATTATTTATGGAATATCACTAACTTTGTATGTGCACCTGATGATTTCACACTGATTGATCCTATCATGTACAACGACAATAAATTAAAAATACAATAAATTGATTTCCCAAATCTTGCTAAGGAACCAAAATAGACACTCTCAGCGCAACACACTTTGCAGCCTACACAGTACTAGCTCCCCCATTCCCATTTCCTACTCGCTCTTTTCCTCTCTTCTCTGACACGAATATGCTCTCTTCGATGCTTTCCTCCCACAGCGGCACCGCCCTCGTCCCACGGCGGCACCACACTCCTTTCATGGTTGTGTCTCTATGTATGTGGAGAACGACGTGGAAAACCGACAACTCTCTCTATGTCGTTCCTCTCTATGCGAGGACCGAGGTCCCTCCTCCCGGAGCCGTTTCCGTTTATGCGTTGAGTCGCGACTTCAAGTCCGAGACATTCTTTGAGGCTTTCCTTGGGATTCCATCACCCTTTGGTGTTAGCCCCGGTGACGGTGGCTTTAACTTCTCCATATTTTGTCGACGACCCTCTTTCTCGACCTACCTCTGCTTGATGACTATGGAGGATCTACATAAGGTACTTTAGTTTTCATCTATTTTAAATGCTAGTTCATCTTTTTGGAGGAAAATTAGAGCGCAATCATGGGCTTTCCTTAAGGAGAGGTGCACAACACCCTTAAGCCTAACACACAAGCAAATGTGGTTTCCACCCAATACCAATCGGCGTTAAGTACTTGGAGTAGCCCAACTACTTATATGCTAGCTTGGAACCCTCTCAACAGACAACAGTCGATGTGAAATTGCTTGTTTTCACATGTGCACACCCAACATTTTATATAATTTCTTCTTTGGATTAATCCATCGTTTACCTTTTTCTGAAGGAAAATTAGAGCGCTAAACTTTTTTTTAGGAAACTTAAATTAGATTTGTCAAATTTCTACCGTTAATTCATTGATGTTTGACTTACGTTCTCGCAATCTAACTATGGAGTATTAACTTAATTTTTTCTTCATCTGCTTGATCACTATGGAGGATCTACAAAAGGTACTTTGTTTTTCATCTATTTTAAAGGTTAAGGCATACAATTTCCTTGTACTTGTATGTTTCTATGTTAGGGCATATAGTGTAACACCCCGTCTCACATCACATATAATAAGAATGTTCAGAGTGATTTATAAGTGATTCAACTCTTACCCATGTCACAAGAGCTATTCATTTCCAGGCTCAAAGCGAGGACAACGTACTTGAGAGGGCTAGGTGGCATGGACTAGTGCCTCTAAAGACCCCGGGTCTTACATATAGTTTTTTCACCTTATATTATAACATCATCGATTCCCTCGACAATAACGGAGATATCAACCAAATCTTAGACCTACCTAAAACCAGGCATTAATACTTCACAACCCTAACTTATCTCTCAATTGATTCTCAATTGATTTGTGTAATGTTGTCCACACAGAACACGATGATCAATCAGATCCCTCTCGATCTTGCTTCTTATAGGACCGGTGATGTCTGTCATGTCCTCTTGAAGGGAGATTTCAAAGGCTTTATGTACGAATATCAGTTTGCCTCGTCCTATTACTGGGCTAGAAACCACTTTCTAGCTACACCCGAAAGTGAATTCGAGTAATAAGAAAACCAGTCTTATTGTTGGGATAGAAAGCCCTTTCCCGCCACACTCGGAAGCAAATTCGGGTTATAAGAAAATCAACAACTCACCAGCAAACCAATGACCAATCAATAATATCCAATCCGAAAGTCAAAACAACCAAGCAACTACAAACATAGATAAAAGCACAAATATCGACACAAGATTTACGTAGGAAAACCCTCTCTAACCAGAGGATAAAAAAACCCACCTTCTACCCACCAAAGCAATCAATCCACTAATCAATAAATTAGCACAAGTGTTTAACAACCTAGTCTCACACCGAAACAAACAAATATGGAGATCTCAAACATCAATCTAAATACAATCCAGATCTAGAAATGATTCATCTCCAAAAACTAGAAACACTTGTAATCGAATTAGATTTCGAAGGATTAAAGAATAGATATATATCAACAAACACTCATTGTTGGCTTGTCAAATATGATAGATGGATTATTAAATCAAGAGACGAAACTGTTGTAGGAGGAAATCGAGTATGCAAATAAAATATAAATAAATCACAGCAAACCAGATTCCGTCCCTTGCAAATAATTACAAGACCTCCTCCTGATGTAGCAGCGGGAAGTCAGGATCGATCCACGAGGAAGCGTGTCAGCGGATCCTAGGCAGCGGAGAAATCTCACGAACAGTCGACCACATATGTCCTCGATCTCGACTAGGGTTAGTCGATAGAAGATCGGACAGTTGAGCACAACGCAGCAGCAAGCACAGGTTGTAGTCGATCTCGACTAGAGGGTACTCGAGATCGAGTAGGCTTCGTCGACGTCTAGTTGGGCTTTGTCGAGTACCTGCACACATAAGCTACAGCGATGCTAGATCTAGAATTAGTACTCGATATCGAGGAGACAGAAACTAAAACGAAACGAAAGAAAGTAAAAACAATTGCTTGGGGATTTCGAACTAAACATAATGTAAAAGGCTTCCAAGATTGGGGTTTGCAACAACGATAAACAAGCATGCATAAGGCAAAGATAAACAGATAATCATGTGGATTGCATCAAAGGACAAGCTTTCGCCTTTTCCAACAATTAGACAACTCTTTCAAGAAACCCTAATTGTCTCTACTGATCTTATGTTTACAATCCAAGTTGTTAGCATGGATCTCCATTAGACGGGTAATAAACACATAAACAAGTAGTAGATGCTCAAAACATGATAAAAGTCAAATCTTTACCTCAAGCGTGCATGGCTATCGTCGGGCTCGCCCCAACCCTAGAAGTGGGTGGACTACTCGCGCTTCATCGCAAACTCAGACATCATCGATTGAAAGGAAATAACTAATTGCATTAAAATAAACCAAAGTTTACAACCGCTTGAAGCCAATTCCGCTCTCGCTTCACAACTCCAATCGGCCGCTCACTCTCTCTCTCTACTTCTCCTACTTACTTCTCTCTGGAATTGAATGACTAGAAATCAGCCCCAATGGCTTTATTTATAGGCTTCTAAACCTTGCTACTCAAGGATAGAAATCTTTATCTATATCTAAAGCATTAAAGATAAATAAAAGCAATAACATAATTAAATCTAAATAAGGAAAATATATCTAAAGTGTCTCAAGTGGATAAATCTTCTCCTTCTTTGATGTATCTTGATAGATCGGATAGAACTTTGGCAATCTTCGAGCCCAAGTAATCCCACACCGAGTAGAATTGATCAAACCGCGTAACGCGTCTCCGGAAGTCCCCTCGATCTTGAGGACCCCTTGTCGACATCGAGTAGGGAGGCTTGTCGACTAGGTTTGGCTTGGCTAGTCGGGCAACTCTTCTCGATGTGCTCGGTTATGGCTCCACATCTTTATCGATCTCGAGGACCCGTACTCGATATCGAGTTGGGTGGTTCATCGACTTGACCTCCAGGGGTTGTCGAGCAGCTCCCCTCGACATGCTCGGACATGGTGCTCAGCTGCTCGTCGACATCGAGGAAGGTTACTCGATCTCGAGTAGGGTGTGGAGTCGGGTTCTTCGTCTTCAGCTTCTCGACATGATCCTCCTCGATCTTGGCTGGTGTCTAGACAGGGTTTGTCGAGATCGACTAAGGCTAGTCGATGTCGAGTAGCTTTGAGCTCCGGTTCTTGCTTCTTGGTTTTCTTCCCGAAATGTTTCCATATTCTGCAATATTAAACAGAAACTTATGTAGATCTCCATTTCTGACAAATAAGCGTATACTACATAAATCCGACATATTCTCAACCCGAAATATGCAAAATGTAAAGAATATGAAACTAAAATATGCATAATGACATGATTACTTTGGAGACATCAAAAACACCCGCTCAAATCTCTTATCTTTCCTCTCCTTTCTCCTTTCTCTTTACTTCTTTAATTGGTCTCCTTTTTCCTTGGTATGCAGTTGTTGCATGTCCTCTCGTGTGTCCTAAGACAAAGGTTAAACCTTACTGTACCTTTTATTAGCCAACTTGTAGCTTAAATTGGGATGGACCCAAATTGGCCATAGGCCCAACACCTATGACCCGTCTCACATCCTTGTCGATCTATGCCAACTGCCAAGGTGTAGTGTGTGATCCACTAGTGGATTATGTAAGCGGCGGAGCTTGCCGGGCCCTGCCGTGGCTAGAGAAGTGGTTGTTTTGCTGAGATTTCCCCGCCAAAAATTTGGCTCCTTTTTCTATAATTGGCCACGACAATCTACCGTTGCTATGAGTTTGGCCTTCTTTTCCATAGTTTGCTACAACAAGCTACCGTTGCCAATTCCTAATAATTTTTTACCTATTCACACCGATGTCCCTGTTTAATTTGTAAACCAAACATCAAGTATTCAAACATAAAAAGGTGTTTCTTCCACAACACACTTTCATATTAAGCAAACCCCAAACAAAATTACATAACATAAGCTAGATATCTTGCCAATTCAAGTCTACAGTTTAAGTTTTCCGAAAAAACACGAAACCGAAAAAAACATAGTTATCTGAAGTTGTACATAAGCTTACTAGCTTGTACAAAATCCTCCCCATCTCATTGAGTAGCTTTGTTCAACATTGTCTTCAGCAAATAGAGAAGATCATACCTAGACACCATGACTTGTCTCATTGAGGAGATCCCGAGGGTTGCTTCATTACCTAGACACCATATAAGATAAGAATATATAAGGTGCAACTACTCAAAAGAGAAGATCATATCCTAAAGATTAGCATAAGATAGAGCAAATAGAGAAGATCATACCTCTTCTGTTATAATTTAATGAAAAAGAGTATTGTTGTATTAGGTACATAAACTCAAAACTAAAAGATAGCATAGAAAATAATACACCGACAAAGAAAAACATGTACTAATAAGTAAAAAAACTTATCTAAATCTAGCTAGGAATTCAAAACAGTCGTTAACTTGTATAAATCTAACCACAATATAATCTTCCATGAGAAACAAATAGATGAAAGAGCTAGCTTTTGCATTTTTCTTCCATATCATATACTATATACTTATAATGTGATTATACTAATAAGTAAAAACTGAACAAAATCCAGCCCAGAATTGAAACAACATTCGGAACTAGTAATGATCAATAAAAAAAGGGTTGCTTTCTGTAAATTTTATTAGTTATATGAACAAAATTTATTTCTGACCAATGAGTGCATTTTCTTGGATCCCTAATTGGCTTATATTTTAATTGATTTATGTGGAGTATGCTCAACAACAACACTTACCCCCTCCTAGATAAGAGTGACATTCATGTGAAAGCTCAACTGGCCAGCCATTTTGGAATTTTTACCCACTAAAATAAGAGTTCAGAGACATCATTAATAGTTCAAACACTCCAAAGGGTAGAGTGAATAAAATCTAAAGGGAGAAATCATCGAAATATATAGCCCTCTGCAACCTTGAGAAACCTTAGAATCATATAAATATCTTGTTCTCCATTTCAAGATAACCTTAGAATCATATTCGCTACATATATGATCTTGTAGCAGTTTTGCCATGCAAAGATGCATGAATATCAGATGGATACAGAAAGACAACAGTTCTGATAGCACCAGCCTATATTCACCTATGGCAATTTAGAAGAAGAGTAACCAAGGGTCTTGTCTAACAGGGGTTTAGCACAAGCAAACACCTGAATAGGGAAATCAATAAGCGTTAGAAATCTCCCATCCAAATGCCATAACCATAGGAAGATTAAGAGAAATTAGGATGAAATAAGTCCAAACCATGGATGCATATAACTAGCCAAATCTCACCCATTGCTGGTTCTATATACATTATATTTTACAAGAATGGTGTGTAATCCTTCATTAGGATGTTCTCATACACAGAAATATTAAACTGAAAAAGGTGTGCTTTGTTATAGTTGTTTCATTTACTAGATATGCATATCACAAGATACAAAGGAGGATAAACTGAAGGATCAAGGATATGTGCAATTATTTCCCAAATTAAGTATCTAGCAGTCAAGCTTCCAAAGAAGAGAAAGTTGTCACACAAAGGTGACAAGTAAAACAAGCACATACAAAAATCATGCCCACAAAGGTGACATAAGAATTTAAAGCATGCTAAGATTTATAGGTAAGGACATTTGGACCAGTGTAAAATAGGAAACATAACCTTTATGAACAAGACTTGAAGGAGAACACATGACTCATGAAGAGACTTATGCAGCAACCCAAACAAACTGAAATGAAAAAGGTAAAGGTGCAAGAAAGACTTCCTTTGATGTTTTTGGAGAGAGCTTTGATGCAACAAGTATCTCCAAGGATAACCATATCCATGGCTTCCTAGCAAACTTGATAATTGATGAAGCGGAAGGAATGACATATAGTTAATTCCTTATTTTTAGCACCATCCTTTTTTATACAGTTTTCAAGGGTCTTGAAAGCTCATTGAAGTTCTCTTGCAAGAAGGAAAAAGGAGTTAGTCCTCATTAAAAAAAAAACAGGAACGTTTTTTGATCAACTAGAAGCAAAGGCGATAGGGGTTAGGATTTGCAAAATCTTCTCTTATGGCTCCTAGCTCAAACTGATGCTCAAATCGAAATGAGAAGAGGCTAGGTGGGCTCACCCGGAGAGCTAGATAACGATGGCCTTGTGACCTATAGGCCTCAACTGCAATCAGTTCTGCAATAAAGTTGTAGCAAAGATGGCATACATTAGGAAGAATTCCTTCTGAGACCGCTAGAACGTATTTGGTACTCAATAACAATTCATATATTTCATTAGATACTAGAGGAATACACAAGCAAATCTCTCTAACCACACTCGAGAGGGAAACAAATAGCAAGCTTAAACTGGACACAAGACAACTGATTACAACTGGCTTTTTGGATACTGGACAGCAAGAGGGAAACAAATAGCAAGCTTGGGTATACACATCCCTCTTAATTCTTCCAACTTTGGTGATGGTGATCCTCCCCCTTTGAACATACTTGGGTATACTTCATACAAGCGGATTGGTATTATATCAACTCAAATTATGCAAAAAAAAAAGAGAAGAAAAATAAATCTAAGCTATGCCTATCAAATTTAGGTAGCAACCATACCAAGAAGCATCAAATACTTCAAGAGCATGTAACAAACATGAATAAAAGTGCAGCAATATATATTAGCTCAGAGAATAGGTGGTTATATAAGGAATGAATCAGATTTATAGGCAAGTAGGAATTTCATAACATATACTAACATACCCCATATATGTAGCTTGAAAAGAAACCAAATATCAAAGGATAAAGGATCAGCAATAACACATTATCAACGAGATAAAGGGAAGCATGACAAGTCATCTAAATCTAGGTCACATAAGACAAGGAATGAGGGCTACAAGTATATGCACCACTCTTATAACAACACTTAATACATCACTCTTAAACATCTGTGTAACTAGCTCACTAGCTCAGAAGAAAATAGAAACGTCTTTCCGAATCAAAGGTTATATAAGAGCTTATAGCCACCGACATGAAGATAATACAGAAATATTGTTATCTATGGTAGTAACACTAGCAGCCGCATATCATAAAGGTCAAGGTACTCACTTTCTATCAATGATAGAAAAGCCAATCTCCTACGCAAAGAGAGAAAGATCTATATAAATAAGATTCTCAATGAGAAAAATCATTCTCAAAGCCAATTATGATCAAACTTCAAAGCAAGCCTCTCCTTATATTTCATATTCCATACATGTTCTCATTTCATTTGAAAATACAGTGAGTTCACAGTCAACCTAGCATCATTGCTAGCTTAGTCATGTTTACTAGCATACTTTGATTACTTGCCATCTTAATCTTAATTCTCATTTAAACTTAAATTCTATACAAATATGGTACCAAATTGAATAACAACTAGGAAAATATGGAGATTATAGGCAAAATGCATGTTTGATTCTCCAATTTCTCTCATAGACATTTTATCAAAAACCTAAAGTGCATCAATAGATCACATGTCTACACCCTCTGTTTCAAGAGCTTTCAATCTACTAATATTCAGTGCTAAAAACAAACCTACTAATAATCACATATGTGATCAATAAACAAACAAAGTACCTCATAATCCAACAAATCCAAAAAATTTCATCCGTATCTTGTAATTGAGCAACTATTGACATCATCAAAAGCTTCAAAAGAAGCCATCAATTTTTATTTTTATTTGAAATTACTCAAATTTGAATCTAATTCAAAATCAAACCAATTAAATGAACCCAAATCTAATTTTGAAACATTAAAATTGTACACTCTAACTTTGATTTAACTTTTCGAACCTGGACTGTGTGTTGATAAAGAAGAAGATGACGACAAGGACCTGCTGGAGGGAGGGAGTTGTAGTCGAAACCTGCAGGAGGAAGGACAGATTTGAGCAGTGACAAAGTTAACAGTGGAAACCCGGGAGGTGAGAGATGACGAGATGGAGACGTCGGCCATGGCAACAAGCTTTATCTCTTCAGTGAGTCTGAACGCACTCACTCTCTCTCGTTTGCTCCGTGGAGCAGACAAAGCTACGAACTTATTTGAGGGCGAGGGAGGTGAGGAAGGAGCAAATCGGAGAGAAGCAAATCAGTGAGAAGGGAGATTTGTGGATATGACTCTCAGATCAGCGAGAAGGGAGAAGTAGATCTGCGAGAAGGGAGGTGACAAAGTGAGAGCCTGAGAGGAAGGTTGAACGAGGATGAGCGGAAGGGAGATTTGTGGCTATGACTCCCAGATTAGGGTTTGCAAATGTATCGAAGCGAGGTCATGTTATTAAAAAAAGGATTTTCTTTTTTCTTTTTAATTATTTTAGCCACGGGAACCCTTTTGGCGTAGCAAACTAATCGACTCTCCCATATTTTTGCCACGGCGTCACGTTGCCGGTGCAAATATCACCTATCTATAGCGAACTTAGCAACGACAACATCATTGCCATGGCAAATTAAAGCTACGGCTTCTGTGTCGTGGCTTTGCCGTAGTAAAATTGACTCATTGATCACGGTAAACCCCTGCCGTTGCTACCATCGGTGGCAAATATGTTTTTTTTTTGTAGTGACTGTTTGGATATGAGTATATTTTGTATATCCTATTTATTCAGATTCCATGAGCCATACACATGCCTTGGGTGCTTGAGCCCAGACTATACCTCATCTGATTTATCTTCCTAGTGTAGAGAACTGTGAAAAGACAAGCATAGCCACGAGATAAGCAACTTCAGTGTATAGCCCTCGGAACACACAACTTATTCCTTATGTAGTCATATCATATCTCCCTTGATAAGTTGATACAAGTGAAACTGATTTTAGGTTCTCTTCCTTTGCTCCTATCTATCCCAGGCTGGATATTTTTCCATCATACAGAGAGATGTGGTTAGAGATCAACATGCACAGGAGTTTGAAAAGATACTCTTACAATAAAAGTTATAAATAGCTGCCTAAAACACCCATTTCTTTAATCATTTTGATTAACCTCTAATGAACCCATTAATTCAGAAACCTAAAGCAGATACATGTAGTTATGATCTTATATTCTTGGGCACTTTTATCCAGTTCTCCTCTTCCTTCCAGCTAGATCTTCACTCTTATCAAACCCACTTTTTTCACCCCAAATCCCATATTCAATCACCTTTGGAACTTAACAAAGCCCGAAGTGTTCTTTTCAATACAAAACACTTTATGTTCCACATTTTTTCCCTTATGAACCTTAATGAGAACATGGTTAGGGATAAAAGATGCACTAAGCAACATTCATGTCAGAGAGAATTAGGTTGGGCCGCAAAGGATTTGGTAGAGATTGTATCCATTCCCCACCCTCGTGGTTTCTTTCACTATATCTCTTTCACCACCCCCGTTCTTACGTCATGCTTCCTGTTTTTGTCTTTGTTTTACTTTTCCGTGTGGTGTGTTATGTGTTTATGCATGTCACTCTTTATACATAGTTGGGGAAAGAGTGCGTACAACTTGACTCTCCAAACCCTGCCTAGGCAGGATAATTGGGAATGTGGGTGTTTACTTTTTCCCCCCTTCGGGGTTTTGAGATTCCCTGCATTATATTATTATAGCCCTTTAGGCTCTTAACTTCCATGACGAATTAACTTTTCTTGCAGGATTTGGGAGATCCTCCCATCCGAGGGAATACCAAATACTTGCATGTCGTACCAGATGTGGTTAGATCGGTTTGTGTCACTATTGGCCCTGTATTTAGGACACCCATGCTTGTTTTTCATAATCTCCTCATCAAATGCTCCATGTTCTGATCTGTACTTTAGAGTCTCAAAGGTGACATGAACACCACTATCTTCTGTTTGATTAATCAAACACTCCCTATATTTGCTGTTTATTAATATGTTTATGATCCGTTATCATTCAATTATGAGGTTAGATGAACTGAACCTTCCCATTTCGGTACGATATAAAGCCATCTAGGTACTTGTTAAGAAATATTGTAGGAGCAAGCAAAATGTTAGAAACCCTTACTACTGTTTCCCTTTTCTTCCACTTCTTTACCATGTTTTTTTTGTTCACAATCCGTCGCTAGAAGGGAAACCCCGAGCTCAATGGTATTCGACAAGACTCATTCAGGGACCCTCACTACACCAAAAGTCATTTCTGGTGCATTGAGGTTGCAATCAGATGCAGATTACATTGAGCCGACGAAGGAAGTTAGGGATGGATATCTGATATCCCTCAACTTGGGCATACCTTCTCAGGTAGTCCAAGTGTATATGGATATAGGTAATGACCTCACATGGACATGGGTGCCCTGTGGGAACGTGTCGTTCAATTGTCCTAAAGTCCCTTGTCCTAACAATACTTGTATGCTCAATGGTGACCACGATTAGGACGATCATCTTACTAGGATCACGTTCTACTTCTCGGGCAATGCTAGTGTAGTTTTGCCTAGGGGAAACAGTTTCTATGATGTGTCTCCTCTGAGCAATTCGAGTATCGTGAACTGCTTTCTCTACCGAGAGATGGACGATGGAGAGTTTGGGCCAGCTACGGTTTTCGGGAGCTTCCAACAGCAGAATGTGGAGGTAGTGTATGATTTGGAGAGGGAGAGGATTGAGTTTCAGCAAGTGGATTGTGTTGCTTTTGCTGATTCTTTGGGACTTCACTAAAGCTAATGCTAGATATGTGATCCAGCTGAGATTTTTGTGCTGTTATTTTCACCGCTAATTTTACTATCTCCAATGCTAACCATCGCACCATGTTGAGGTGAGTTAATTACCCCTAATTATATACATCGTAGCATACATCGGTAGATATGATCCGATATGTGAACCGTTTCAAACCCACCGCAATACAGTGCGGTGGAGGTCAACTGATAATTTTAAACCCATTGTAATGTGGTGGGCTGAAATATTAGATAAGCGAGATAGAATCAAATCTCCTAAGATAGATAGTTATTTGTTAAGATATAAGTTTATATTGATATCAATCTATCCTAGTCTAAAGATAAGATTTCTTATTGTATTATATATTGTAATCTTGTGAAGGTCAATACAATAAAGTCCAGTTTATACATCTTACATGGTATCTGGAGCTTAGGTTTTTTTTTTCTTCCAATCCCTTCGGCCCTCCTTTTTCAGCCGATAGCCAAGCTCTTCCTCCTCCGTCGAACACCATGTCGACTTCCAGAACCAACAATAACATCCTCCTGTCTACCGGTTCCTCCACAAATATGCAATTTCCTAACCTTTCGATCAGGCTTGATCGATCCAACTATTATTCCCGGCGAAGCGTTGTCTTCTCTACCCTTGAAGCCTATGACCTTGAGCACTATGTGCTCACCAAACCCAAGACTCCTCCTGTCGATGGTGCCACTCCGACTGCAGAATACAAGGCTTGGCGGAAAGTTGATCGCTTTGTTCTTGTTTGGCTTCGCTCTACCTTGTCCGAAAAGCTCCTTTGTTATGTTGCCAAGGCGTCCACATCCTATGATGCCTCGACCATGATCTCCTCGATGTTCCACTCTCAGACATGTGCTCGCCTCATGAATCTCAAGGGGCAGCTTCAGAATCTGTCTAAGGGCTCGCTCTCTATGATGGATTACATCGAGAAGAAGCGTTCCATTGCTGATGCTCTTGCTGAATGTCAATATCTTGTCCAAGATGATGATTTTGTTGCATCTCTCCTTCATGGTCTTGATGCATCTTATGGTCCTTTCAAGGCGGCCATCAATGTTCGTGTCGAGGCTGTCTCTCAGAATGAGTTAACCAGTCTCCTTCTTCATGAGGAGGAGCGTCTTCAGCACGAGTCGAGCCTCCTCTCAAGTACTTCTGGTTCTTTTGCCGCCCCTCCCACTGTTGTCGGCGACTCCTCAACACCACCGGTTGCAAACACGGTCTCTGGCGGCTCGCAATCTCGGTCTGATGCTCCTACCCGTGGTCGCGGTCGTGGTGATCGTGGTCGGGGCAGAGGCAGGGGTCGCTCCTATGATTCCTCTGCCGATTCCAATTATGCTCCTCAACAATCGTCTCACCTTGTCTGTCAAATCTGTGACCGTCTTGGTCATCCTGCCTGAAATTGCTTCAACATGCTTGACATGAATCGGTTTCTGTCCACCTACGTCCCCAAGTCTGCCAATCAAGCCGTTGTTGGGTCTCCTGTCGGCGGTGATCCTTCTTGGTATGTGGACTCTGGTGCATCTCATCACGTCACCAACAACATGAGGAACCTCTCCCTTCGTTCTGAATATGAAAGTACTGATCATCTTGCTCTTGGTGATGGTAAAACTGTCCCTATTACTCACATTGGCTCCTCTTCTTTTGGTCGCTCTTTAGCTCTACGCAATGTACTTGTTGTCCCTAAAATTGCTAAGAACCTCCTTAGTGCTATGTCCCTAACTAGGGATAATGCTGTCTTTATTAAGCTCCATCATAACGGATGTTTTGTGAAGGATTTGCAGGGTTGGATGCTATTGAAGGGAACCGTTGAAGGCGGACTATACCACCTATCCCCATCCTCACCTTAAGCCCTGTTGTCCTTCCGCACCTCTCTCCAAGGTTGGCACAACCGTCTCGCCCATCCATACGTCGCCATTCTCAAGAGTCTTCTTTCTCAATTTCATTTGCCTGTGTCGAATAATAAGTTTCCGAGTGTATGTGATTCATGCCAACTTGGCAAGAGTCGTCGTTTACCAATGTCTTCTACACACAAACTGAGTTCTGCTTGTTTTGATTTGGTCTATGCTGACGTTTGGGGTCCTGCGTCAGTCCTTTCAATTAATGGCAATAAATATTTCGTTCAATTTGTTGATGATCATAGCAAGTTTTGTTGGATTTATTTCTTGTCTCTCAAATCCCAGGCCTTGCAAACTTTCGAAATATTCCACAAAATGGTTCAAACACAATTCTAAACTTCCATCAAACACCTCCAAACAGATGGTGGTGGTGAGTTTATGGTCTTGACCCCTTACCTTCAGCGCCATGGCATATTACACCGAATCTCTTGTCCTCACACCCCTTCTCAGAATGGCACTGTTGAGCGTCGTCATCGCATAGTTCAGGAAAAAGGTCTCTCGCTTCTTGCTCAGGCAGGTCTGCCCTTCTGTTAATGGGAATAGGCGTTTCACACGACTGTATACCTATCCAACCGCACTATCACTCATCTTCTCCACCACACCTCTCCATTTCACAAGCTATATAACAAATTTCCTGATTACACTCGGCTCAAGACCTTTGGGTGTCTCTGTTATCCTTACCTCAAGCCCTATAACTCCACAAAATTGTCCTATCGATCGCAACCCTGCTTGTTCATTGGGTACAATTCCAAACACAAGGGCTATGTATGTTTGCACTTACCTACTGGCAGAATCTATATCTCTGCTCATGTTGTCTTTAATAAAGATCAATTCCCCTACAGACACAAACTCGTCACATCTGTCACCCCTCCAGTGACGTCCTCCTCGGGTCCTTCCGCTCCCTCGCGGCTTTAAGGCTCGCTGCCGAGTCTGTTGTGCCCGGTCTTCCGTCACCCCCACTATCACCCTACGCCATAGTCACCCCCTCCCCGGACTCGCCTTCCCCTTCAACGTCTCCCCAACCCTTATCCACCAGCACTACAGCATCTCACACCAATGCCGACCCATCATCACCCTCTCCCTCTGTCCCTAGTCCGTCTTCTGGCGCTTCGGATGATGCATCGACCCCTGCCCCCGTGGTGCCTGCCCAGTTGCGGTTCTTGACTTCTTGTGCCCTGCCGATGACTAACACCATCCTATGGCTACCCGGGCTCGAACAGGTGATCTCAAACCGAGAACCTTCACCAGCACGCTTCATCCCTCTCCTGTTTCCTATACTGAAAAGGAGCCTTCTACCTTCGCTGCAGCTACAAAATCTGAGCACTGGCGGGCTGCGATGCAATCTGAAATTGATGCACTGCATGCTAATCGCACTTGGTCTATTGTTCTATGTCCTTCTCGTGCCAATGTTGTCGGCAACAAGTGGGTGTTTCGCATCAAGCGGAAACCTGACGGTAGTATTGAACGCTACAAAGCTTGCCTGGTTGCTAAAGGCTTTCATCAGGAAGAAGGGGTAGACTATTTTGATACCTTTAGTCCTGTTGTCAAACCGACTTCTATCAGAATTGTGCTCTGCATTGCTCTTTCTCGTGGATGGAATTTTCGTCAGCTTGACATCAACAATGCCTTCCTCAATGGTGATTTAACTGAGGTTGTCTACATGTCTCAACCAAAGGGTTTCGTTGATCCGCTACACCCTAATCATGTCTGTAAACTCCACAAGGCTCTTTATGGCCTAAAGCAAGCTCCTCGGGCATGGTTCACCAAGCTCCGCCTCTATCTGCATACGTGTGGCTTTCGAGCCTGCTTTTCTGACACGTCTCTGTTTGTGCTGAAAACTCCATCTTCCATTACTTATGTTCTCGTCTATGTTGATGACATCATTTTTACGGGCTCCGATTCAGTCTTCGTGTCTCGCTTCATCACCTTGCTGAATCAGACGTTCACTCTCAAAGACATCGGTCGGCTGTCCTTCTTCCTTGGCGTCGAGATCATCTATTCAGGTTCCACTATCCATCTCTCTCAACAGAAGTATCTTTATGATTTACTTGATCGTTGCACTATGTTAGAAGCTAAATCAATTTCGTCTCCGATTGATCCGTCTGTCACCAAATCAGTTACTGGTCCTGAGTTACCTTATGAGGATCCGAGTGCATATCGTCATGTTGTAGGCATCTTATAGTATGCTCTTGTCACTCGATCCAAAATCAGCTTCGCCGTCAATCAAGCATGTCAGCACATGCATCGTCGGTTAACCTCACACTGGCAACACGTCAAGCGGATTCTCCGCTATCTCAAAGGCACTCTTGATCATGGTCTCACCCTCACAGCATCCCCTCGGTCCGATCTTGTGGCATACTCAGACTCTGGCTGGGCGACAGACCCCGCTGATTTTCACTCTCAACATGGCTTCGCAGTATACTTTGGCGGGAATCTTGTTAGTTGGTCCAGTCGCAAGCAGAAAGCACTCGCTCGCTCTTGCACGGAAGCTGAATATTGAACTCTAGCTTTCACCGCCATTGAGCTCGCTTGGCTCTGTCGACTACTGCATGAGCTTCTCATTCCTCTTTAGCACCCTCCGGTGCTCCTATGCGACAACTTGTCGGCTACCTTTCTCGCCAATAATCCAGCAATCACGTCCAAATCCAAACACATTCAGCTGGACTATCATGAGACCTCCGGATTCTCAAACTAACGTCTATACCACTTAGCCAATTCATACTTCTTGTTAATCTAAAAAGGCAAATATAATATATTTCATTTCACAACCCAATGATCCACCGCACAATACTGCGATTGTGCGGTGGATTGTCTCAATCTCTCCAACCCACTGCGCTATACAAGGGTGGATTCGATTATCCGTAATGTGCGGTGGTTAGCAATAGTAAGTAACCAAATGGAGTAGAACTGAATGTTTCTTCGAACTCATCTGATAAAATTGGACCGATACAAGGAATGCTTTTAAAAAGGGCAAGTGAAAGTTGTTTTGTTCTCCTATGGTAAGGAAAGATCTCTTTCTCATTTAGTGTAATAGTTTGAAGCCAAATTTATGAGGGTGATGGGCTTAGAACTTTTAAAATAAAAACAAAAATTCAATAATGTCATTTTAAAAGAAAGGTTGATTGTATGATATACTAGTGATATGGAGCCCATGTCATTAAAGCTTTTATAAGGGTGTTTGTAAATAAGCCTTGGATCTCTAGCCCATACAATAGAAGGATTTCTAGCTAAATCTCAATTGATAAACCCTAAGTAGTTTATTTAAAAAAAAACACGGCTAAAATATTAATTCACACTTGGAGAATCTTTCTCAAAATAGATACTTAACCTAGTGCCAAGATCAAATCCCATTCGTCTATTTGCAGGCTGATAAATTATCAGCATTTTTGCTAAGTGTGTGCGATCTTGGTAGGAATTGAGTCTGTCTTGTATTCTCTTGCTTAGTTTATCCAATTCGTCTACTTTGTCTACTTTGCTAATGGTCATACGCATAGATCGAAGATTAGTCGAATCTCAGAACCTCACGTTATTAAAACAAAAGACTTCATTTCAATTTTCAGCTCTAATTGATATAAACTCGATCGGATCCATCTAAATTCAATAAGTTTGAATCAAAACTAGTTTCACATCTTACTCGTATGAATTAAAATTTATATCTAACTTGACTGTTTTAGTATTAATAGTTTCCTCTCTCAACGTAGCCGGAGAAAAGTTGCGTACAACTTAATCTCAAATCCTGCTTAAATGAGATATATCGAAAATGTTGTCGTTGTTGTAATAGAATACTCTCTTATTCAAAAGTAATGACTAAGCTTGGATATAACATTTCGTCATATGAACTTATATGGATATATATGACTAAATCATACTACCTCTGTTCCACAATACATGTCCTTTTATATTTTGGCACGTTTTTTAAGAAGTGAAAAACTCTATAAAATATTATTTTTTTAATTAATTTTTTTATATAATTTGACACTTGTTTTTTTTTTTGACGCAAGATAAGAATTAGGTCGGGTCGGCCGCAACAGAGGCCCTTCCTAGCGCATCCTTCCGGACGAGAACATGCAGTTCTGGATCATCCTCACAACATTCGATTCCCTGAAAATATGACGAATAACAACATGAGTAAAGGACGAGATATCAAACAATATATCAACTTGTAGCATCTCTATTGTCCAGGGGCATTTCCAATCCCCCAGTAGAGATTTTATCACCAGTAGGTTGTCTCCTTCGATCAGAAGTGTAGAAAGTTGCAACTCTTTTGCACGTAACAGACCCATTCTGAGTCCGAGATTTTCGACATAAATCACTGAGATATTTGTACAAACATATCTGCCAGCAGAGACCACTAAACCCGCAGAGTCACGGATGACAAAACCATAAGACGAGTTGCCACTCGGGAGTACCGAACCATCAAAATTGAGCTTATAACAATTCGGTGGAGGTTTATCCCACTTCCCAGATCGATTCTAAGCCCCGGTTTTCCTAGCACAACCCCTAATAGCCTGGTTGGGCGTACTGCTATGACTGCGATGATTAGGGATCAATGGACCAGTCGGATCATCATCTAAACGTTTTGACTGTTTCCAACAATGACTAGTTGTGCTGTGGAACAGCAAGATTTCATTGATAGTTACCTTGTTAGTATGATCGAAAACGAGTTGGTTTCTAAAGAACCATATAATTTGACACTTGTTACTAATAAGTATCAAATTATATAAAAATATTAATTAAATAAATAATATTTTATAGAGTTTTTCACTCCTTAAAAAATGTGCTAAAAATCAAAAGGACATGTATTATGAAACGGAGGGAGTAAAGTATAAAAATCCAAGTTCCTGAAAGTTTTCAAGATCAAAGTAGATGGATTTTCAATCACATATAGTCCCTCTCCAAATAACACATTGAACGTATAGTAGTGCTTCTCGAATCACTCAAATCACATTAATTACTTGATTTGAAAAGGAGCTTTAATATGGTATAAATGTAGGGCTGTAGCAATTATTGATGGGAGTTGTTTATAGTTGGATCAGATTCCATTCTATGTCCAAATTCATGTGCCCACTTCAAGTTCAATCAATGGACCATAATTATGAAATGGAACTTAAAGGCAATAAAAGAGTGAAGGGAAACAACTAAATAAGTGTTTTTTTTTATAATTAAGAATTCGTTCTAAATCTCAACCGTCAACAAGTCGATAGACGGATGACCATCGAAACTCAAAACATACAATCGGTCGAATCGGATGTAATACAATCATCATTTTGAATAAATTAAACATATCATATTTATTTATACTCCATCCGTTTCAAAATAAAAATCGTTTGATTTTTCTACACGCATTTTAAGAAGGAAAAAACTATACTCCGTCCAATAATACATGGGTTTTTAGAGGTAATTTTTGTTCAACAATAGATGGACTTTTATGTTTTCTAGGTAGAAAGTTATAATGATTTGTATTGTTCGTGTGTTGTTGACTTTTTTAAAATAATTTGATTGGTTAAAATATGTAGTGGGTGTTAAAAAATAATAAAATTTATGAAAAAGTTAGTGCAATGATGATGTATTTTTAAAATTAAAGTGTTTTTATTAAAACTTGTGCAAAAGGCTAAAAGCCAATGTATTTTAGGATGGAGGGAGTATTATTTTTTTCATGAATTTTTTTCGATAAGTTTATATTTATGACTACTAAATATGAAATTATTAGAAAAAAAATTGATTAAAAAACAATATTTTATAGTATTTTTATCTCCTTAAAAAACGTACAAAAAATGACAAACGATTTTATTTTGAAACGGAGTGAATAATAAATAATCTCATCACTTAGGAAAACAATCATTTTAAATAGTAATAAAAAAAATCCATTTTCCATTGCAATAACTAGAAGGAGAAACGCCATTTATTACGTGGTCTATTGTTGTGCATTTAAAGTCTCGAATTATTTTTTCAATAAAGATAAAAATAAAAAATAAAAATAGCTTTCATGATTTTTCAATGAACAAAATTCATACCCAAATCATAATATATACAATATCCAATCATATAGAGTCTAATATATAATGTAATGTCTATTTCTATTCTTAAGCATTTTGATCTAGGAATAATGGATGGCCTTAGATAGAGATTAATTGGTAGACTAAGATAAATACACATATAAATATAATATGTATATGTATATGTATATGTATATGTACTAGCATATGTTAGAAGTGTAGGTTTAACTACTTATGCTCACATATGTTACTATGTATAGATATATGTATAAGTATATGTTATATATATGTACACTTTGTATGCACATTATGTATTGGGCCGAGCTCGCTTACCTGATGAGAGCCTTCAGCTTCTGGATGCTTGCAATGCAACATTTCATTTAGAGCTCCCTTATATAACCGAAGCTGGAGCTAGGGTTGCCTCACTTCTTCTGGTCCGACTCTTCAGGTAATCCAACCCTGAGAGAGAGAGAGAGAGAGAGAGAGCTAGGGTTTCCTCCAACTCGGCTCCGGCGAAGCTCACGGTAGTCCGATCTAGAGTGAATCTCTTCTGAGACTCTAGATCTTGGTTTTAGGAAGAAGAAGAAGGTTATCTGCCTTCTTTTCAGGTGAAGTTTCCCTTCTCTGGTTGAATCCGACGAAGATCTGACTCTGTTCTTCAGATCTAGGGTGTCCTCTTCCTTTACTTGCTTTGTTCTTGCTTCTCTCGTGCATACTTGTCTTGTATTGTGTGTTTCTGTTTTTGTTTGCCTTAGTCTATATCTAGGGCAACCTGTTCTGTAACCTTGCTATTTGATTAGTGGATTGAGATCTCAAGTCGATCCGGCTGAGGCTCCGTGGACGTAGGCTCCGGCCTAACCACGTAAAATCGCTTGTTGATTGCTTGCTTACTTTTCTCTCGCGATCTCCGATTGCGTCCCTGTTCTTGGCTTTTGATCTGTAAAGTCGAGGACGCTTGGGAATCACAAAGTGGTATCAGAGCTTGAGTGTCCCTTTCCTTACCTACTTGTGCCATTATTAGTTCTCAAGGGAGCGGGATTGGAGGCAGGACATTGGGTAGACCTTCAAAAAGCTCAGGCTTGGTGTTATTCCTCTCCTGTCTCAAGTACCACTGGTCTAGATCCATTCCAGGACCTATGATTCTAGGGTTTTTTGGGGTGTCTTGTATACTGTTGCACTCATTTAGCTTCTGCTTGCATAAACTTGGGCACTTACCTGTTTCTTGGACATTGCAGGTACCAAATACCATGTACAGTACTTTAAAGATCAAACCATTCGATGGTGTTATAGACTTCGTCATGTGGCAAGTCAAGATGAGATTTGTTCTCATCAAAGAAGGTTGTTGGAAGGCGGTCTTGAAACCTGCAACCACAACCTCTGAGATGACCACCCTTCTCAAGGGTGTTGACATCAATGATGAGGATCCCCCAAAGCTTACTGAAGAACAAGAACTGAAGAAGGTTGAAGGAGGATCCTCTACCCCAAAGTCCACAGCCGAAGAGCTAGAAATGGACATGAAAGCCCACTCTGAGATAATGCTACGCCTCATCGATGGTATTGCTTGACAAGTGGTAAAACACTCTTCCGCTTTCTCCCACTGGCATGCCCTGGAGGATCTCTTTCTCTCTAAATCCTTGCCCTCCAGGATTTCTCTGCTATATCGTCTGTTCACTTTTAAGATGAATACTGCTTTAACTCTTGATGACAATCTGGACAAGTTTCTTAAGATGACTTAAGAACTAGAATGCTGTAATGATGACATAAAAGATTCTCACCAGGCTATCTTACTTCTAAATTCTTTGCCCACTCAATTTTTGATAACTTCAAAGATGTCATTCAATTTAGTCGTGATGAACTTACTAAAGATAAGCTAATTGAATCTATCATTGAAAAGAATGAGATCATGAAAGTTTTCAAGATTAAAGGTTTGAAAAATGATAAAGCTGACAAACCTGAGGTTCTGTTCACTAAAGGAAATGACAAGAAGGGCAATAAACACAACAAGAATAAGAAGAATAAGAAAGATAAGCATAAAAATGAGAAATATGAGAAATCTGACCCAAACTCTAAGTGTAATTACTGTGGCAATATTGGACACTGAGTCAAGGAGTGTAGGAAAAAAGAAAAGAGCTAAGGAATTGGCTAAAAAGAACAACACTGAATTGTCTGCTTCTGTGCTTGAGAACATGGGTGATTATTCTGCTGAATTGTTTATGTGTTCTGCATTGACATCTCTTGATACATCTGATGCATGGATACTAGATTCAGGTTGCACAATGCATGCCATACCTAATAAGCATTTCTTTAAAAACTTAAATGAATCTGCGTGTGGTGATGTTATGCTGGATGATCATACTTCTTTGAAAATAAAAGGAGTAGGAGATGTTCCATTACTTATGCATGATGACATTCTTTGAGACTCCCCAATTCAAATGGATAGGAAAACAACCCAACTTAGCTTATTTGAAGCCTTTTGGTTGTGCAGCTTACCCTCATGTGAGTGAGGGAAAACTCCAACCAAGGGCTTTAAAAGGCCTTTCGCTGGGTTATCCTGATGATGTTAAGGGCTACATGGTGCTTCTTTTGCAACCTGGTCCATACAAAGTTATACCAACAAGAAGTGTTAGATTTAATTAAGATATTTTCCCTCTTAAATTCGAACTAACAACTTATCCTGAGCTGACAGGTACCATTGAGCAGACTAAGGAGTTGATCCCTGATGATGATGATTCCTCTAATTGTGATGATACTGAGCAAGACACTGGAAAGATTACAACATCAGCTAAGAAAGTTCCACCTTCCACACTACAGGGGGAACACAAAGGAGAAGAAAAAGATTATAAATAAGAAAGTAAGGAAGAGGCACATGCAGACTCTGAGGAAGAGCAACCTCCAACTTCTCCTAAGGATGTTTCTCCATTTACTTCTCCTCCTCCCTCTCCTATTTCTGGTCATGTAAATGGCCATTCTAATGACTCCCAAAAGGAGTCTTCTGTTTTCTCCTCATCCCCTTCTTATTTGCATGCTTCTAATGTTCCTGCATTACCTACTCTGCATGACTATCAGTTAACTAGGGATGCAGAGCCTAGAACTATCATACCTAATAGAAAGTACACTTAATATATTGTGGAATATGCATTCTTAAATGCTGATAATGTTAGGCATCCTTCCACTCCTAGCTCATATGAATCTGCCAATAAGAGCAGTTATGCCAAAGACTGGCTAGCTACAATGAAGGAAGAAATGAAATCAATGTACACAAACAGAACGTGGACAATGGTTCCAAGACCTTCTAAAACCCGGCCCATTGACTCTAAATGGGTCTTTAAGCTAAAAGAAGGTCTAAGTCCTAGTGAGCCTCCTAGGTTTAAAGCCCGTCTTGTTGCTAAAGGGTTTTCCCAAAGAGAAGGCATAGATTATAATGACATTTTCTCTCATGTAGTTAAGTACAAAACTATGAGATTAATGCTTGCTATCTGTGATGTGTTTGATTGGGGACTAGAGCAAATGGATGTAAAAACAACCTAAGGGGTTTGTAAACCCCAAATATCCTGATCATGTTTGCCATCTTAAAAGATCCATCTATGGACTCAAGCAGTCCCCTATGCAATGGAATCTTAAATTTGACGTTGTGATTAAGAAATTAGGTTTCATAAGAAGCACTTATGATTCATGTCTTTATTTCAAGAATATTTCTAAACAATCTATGATCTATGTGCTTTTATATGTGGATGATATACTGCTTATCTGCAACTCTATGATTCCTATTAGCAATGTGAAAAAGGATTTAAAGAAATACTTTGATCGACATGAAAGATTTAGGGAAAGCCAATAAAATCCTTGGTGTGAATATCATTAGAGACCGACCTAATAAGAAGATGTGGTTATCTCAAGATGACTATGTTCTTAAGGTTATAGAAAGGTTTCATATGACTTCCTCTAAACCTACATCCATACCCTTAAGAGGGCATCTAGAGCTTATCAAACAAAGCTGTCCCACAAAACCCGAAGATATAAAAGAAATGGCTAGGGTCCCCTACAATGCTGTTGTAGGATCGGTGATGTATGCTATGTTGTGCACCTGCCCAGACCTTGCTTTTTCCATTTCTGTGCTTAGTCGTTTCATGTCCAATCCTGGTTCTGACCATTGGACTGCTATGAAATACTTGCTTCGTTATATTGCTGGTACTAAAAATCTATGTTTGCATTATACCCTGCATGAATCTATTGATCATTTATATGGCTATGTTGACTCTAATTATGCTAGCAATAAAGATACTCAAAAGTCCACTACTGCCTACTACTTTACGTGGCCAAGCAACTGTGTGTCATGGAAATCTCAGCAACAATCAGTTGTTGCTTTATCTTCAACTGAAGCTGAGTATATGGCGGCCACTGAAGCTGCCAAAGAGGCTATATGGCTCAAAGGAATTCTAAAAGAAATCCTCAAGAAGCCATTTAAACCCGTAATCCATATGGATAGCCAAAGCGCACTATACTTGTGCAAAGATCCCATGTACCACGAGCGGACTAAGCATATTGATGTCCGTTTTCATTTCATTCGTAACATGATTACTGCTACAGAACTAGATGTGAAGAAAATAAAAGGAGACATAAATCCAGCTGACTTCAGGACAAAGGTAGTTCCTGCTAACAAATTTGAGTTTTGCAGGGATTTTATCCATCTTGGAGAACCGCCTTAGCTCACATGTAACTTGAGCTAATGATGATACTGGATCTCTTGAGTGTTTTAATCCACTATTATATAGTCAGGTTTTAGTAGGTCTAATGCTTCGATTAGGAGGGCAAATTGTAATGTCTATTTCTAATCTTAAGCATTTTGATCTATGAACAATAGATGGCCTTAGATAGAGATTAATTGGTAGACTAAGATAAATACACATATAAATATAATATAATATATATATACACGTACTAGCATATGTTAGAAGTGTAGGTTTAACTACTTATGCTCACATATGTTACTATGTATAGATATATGTATAAGTATATGCTATATATATGTACACTTTGTATGCACATTATGTACTGGGCCGAGCTCGCTTACCTGATGAGAGCCTTCAACTTCTGGATGCTTGCAACGCAGCGTTTCATTTAGAGCTCCCCTATATAACCGAAGCTGGAGCTAGGGTTGCCTCACTTCTTCTGGTCCGACTCTTCAGGTACTCCAAACACACACACACACACACACACACACACACACACACACACAGAGAGAGAGAGAGAGAGAGAGAGAGAGAGAGAGAGAGAGAGAAAGCTAGGGTTTCTTCCAACTCGGCTCCGGCGAAGCTCACGGTAGTCCGCTCTAGAGCGAATCTCTTCTGAGACTCTAGATCTTGGTTCTAGGAAGAAGAAGAAGAAGGTTCTTTGCCTTCTTTTCAGTTGAAGTTTCCCTTCTCTGGTTGAATCCGACGAAGATCTGACTCTGTTCTTCAGATCTAGGGTGTCCTCTTCCTTTACTTGCTTTGTTCTTGCTTCTCTCGTGCATACTTGTCTTGTATTGTGTGTTTCTGTCTTTGTTTGCCTTAGTCTATATCTAGGGCAACCTGTTCTGTAACCTTGCTATTTGATTAGTGGATTGAGATCTCAAGTCGATCCGGCTGAGGCTCCGTGGACGTAGGCTCCGGCCGAACCACGTAAAACCGCTTGTTGATTGCTTGCTTACTTTTCTCTCGCGATCTCCGATTGCGTCCCCGTTCTTGGATTTTGATCTGTAAAGTTGAGGACGCTTGGGAATCACAAAGTGGTATCAGAGCTTGAGTGTCCCTTTCCTTACCTACTTGTGCCATTATTAGTTCTCAAGGGAGCGGGATTGGAGGCAGGACATTGGGTAGACCTTCAAAAAGCTCAGGCTTGGTGTTATTCCTCTCCTGTCTCAAGTACCACTGGTCTAGATCCATTCCAGGACCTATGATTCTAGAGAGAAAGAGAGAGAGAGAGAAGGTGACGGAGAGAGAAAGCTAGGATTTCCTCCAACCCGGCTCTGACGAAGCTCACGGTGGTCCGATCTAGAGCGAATCTCTTCCGAGACTCTAGATCTCGGTCCTAGGAAGAAGAAGAAGGTTCTTTGCCTTCTATTCAGGCGAAGTTTCCCTTCTCTGGTTGAATTCGACGAAGATTTGACTATGTTCTTCAGATCTAGGGTGTCCTCTTCCTTTACTTGCTTTGTTCTTGCTTCTCTCGTGCATACTTGTCTTGTATTATGTGTTTCCGTCTTTGTTTGCCTTAGTCTAGATCTAGGGCAACCTGTTCTGTAACCTTGCTATTTGATTAGTGGATTGAGATCTCAAGCCGATCCGGCTGAGGCTCCGTAGACGTAGGCTTCGGCCGAACCACGTAAAACCGCTTGTTGATTGCTTGTTTACTTTTCTCTCGCGATCTCCGATTGCGTAGCCCATTCTTGGCTTTCGATCTGTAAAGCCGAGGACGCTTGGGAATCACATATAAGTTGAGTGAGATGTCAACCTAAAGTCTAATAAAAAAAGAACGAAGAGAGTATTACTTTGAGTATTATATACTGCATATTATTTTTTTATAGGAATATTTTTCTTTCAAAGAAATAACATATAATATATAATCTACAAAACAAAGTGCCAAATAAAAAACCCATATTGCGTAAAATTAGCGAGGACAAATGGATTGTAATTTTTTTTTTGAGCATAAACCAAATGAATTAACCCAAATCAGCTTCTACAATGTTTAGCAAACCTGCTGGCATAGAGTAATTAGAATATGAAATAAAACCATCAGTCGGTCGCATCCCCGCAAGAAAGTGCGCCGGTGCATTGGCTTCCCTCCGAACATGCCGCCAGCTGCACCTTCCAGTTGGACCCAACAGCTGCCCAATCTCCTTGATCATCGTCCCCAGCACTCCTCTTGGCGCCTCCCCTTTGATAAGCTTGCTAATTAGAGTCTGACAGTCCGACTCCCACTCTATCCTTTCGAAATCAAATTGCCGGACTGCTTGCGCTGCCCAGAGGATCGCCTCGGCCTCCACCATCTCTACCTCTGATGCTTGCTATACTCTCCTTGATCCACATAATACCACACTGCCCTCTTCGTTTCTCACTTTAAATCCAATTCCGCACCCCTTTTCGCTATCAACTGCTGCATCACAATTTACCTTAACCAAGCCTCTCCCCGGTTTAGTCCACCTCCTACCCAACCCATTTTGCTTCGGCATCTCCTCCTCTCCATGCTCCCTTCTCTGTACCAATCTATACTCCTGGGCAGTAGCTATAGCCTCACCTATTATCCTTTGTGGGTCTCCTTGGGCTCCTTAAAAAATTCTCAAATTCCTTGCTCGCCAGATTGCCTCTGTAACAAAACCCCACACCTGAACCATCTCCTCCTTGGGGCTTCGATTAATCTACTCAAAAAAATCGATCAAGGAATTACACCCCTTCCCCCATCTCCCCACCTCAGGCACTTGCTTCCAGAACCGACGCGCCCAATTACATCTATATAGCACATGAAATCCGTCCTCGACCTCCCCGCAAACGTCACACCGTTCGTCCTCTAGGACTCTTCTTCTTACCAAGTTTTTCTTACATGGGAGGATCTCCCTGCACGCACGCCAAATAAATGTTCTGATCCTAGGCGGGATTTTGCTTTTCCATACTTTCGACCAAAGCGACGCCATCCTCGAGTCATTCGACTGACCAGCTTCACCCTCCCCCTTTCTCCTCTCCATTGTCTCCCAGTAAGCCGATTTGACAGAGAACATCCCATCTTTCGTGTGATGCCAAATCTGCACGTCCTCTGCATCCGCCCGGATCAATCGCATTTGGAGCACAAGGTCTGCGTCCGGTGCCCATAGGAGTTGCCTCACCTTTCGTTCCTCCCACTCCCCTCTCTCCCAATCAATTAACTCGATCACTCTCATATCCTCATTCCCCGTTGTCGGTCGGTTCGGCGCCCTCATTTCCCCATCCCTCGGCATCCATCTATCCTTCCACATACTAACTTTGCTTCCATTCCCTATACTCCACCTCAGCCCCGCCTCCAAGACCTCCCTACCCTTCAAAATACTTCTCCATGTAAAACTAGGATTAAAGCCAAGTTTTGCATTCAGAAAGTCTGACCTTGGATAATATTTTTCCTCTAACATTCTAGCCAATAACGAGGAAGGTTCTTGAATTAACCTCCACCCTTGTTTAGCTAGAATCGCGACGTTGAATGCCTCAAGATCCCTAAACCCCATACCGCCCTTTTCCTTCGGAGCACACAACCTCTTCCAACTCAACCAATGAACCCTTCTCTTGTCTTCTCCACCCCCTCACCAAAAGTTACACAAAAGTTGCTCGATTTCCCGACATAACTCATTCGGCAAAAGAAAACACGACATAGTATACATCGGGATTGCTTGGACAACTGCCTTCAAGAGTACCTCCTTCCCGACACTAGAACGAGTTTTCTCTTTCCACCCCCGCAACTTCTTCCACACTCTCTCCTTCACCGTATTAAAGATCACCCGCTTAGATCTTCCCACCATGGTAGGAAGTCCCAAATACCTTTCATATTTATCCACCTCCCTAACCCCTAGGATGCTCTGTATATTCACCCTCCGAGTCACATCTACATTCTTGCTAAAAGAGAGTTCTGATTTTGCGAAATTTACCTGTTGTCCCGATGCATCTCCATACACTTGGAGGATCCTTACAATTTCGTTTCTCTGTTGACAGGTCGCATTTGCAAAGACCACATTATCATCGACAAAGAGCAAATGAGACACCCGGGTGCGTTTCTAGAAAATGCAATCCCTGAAAGTCGCCCAGCCCTTTCACTCTCCCGAATCAATCCCGAAAGCCCTTCCGCGCACAATAAGAACAAATATGGGGACAATGGGTCGCCCTGTCTCAACCCCCTCTTCGGGATAAATTTATGCGACGGATTGCCCTCAAACAGGACCGAAAAAGAAGCAGAGGAGACGCACCTCATGATCATATTCACCCACCGATCCTCAAAACCCATTTTCCTCATACAGTGATCCAGAAAACCCCATTCCACTATGTCGTATGCCTTTTCCATGTCAAGCTTAAGTGCCATGTATCCCTTCTTTCCACCCCTCCTCGTCTTCATATAATGGAATATCTCAAAGGCCGCAAGAACATTGTCCGTGATGAGCCTCCCCGGAACAAACGCACTCTGACTTGGAGAGACCAGTTTGCCCAAGCACTTCTTCAGCCTGTTTGCCAGCACCTTCGAGATAATCTTGTAATTAACTTGCAGAAGCATATAAGCAAGTTCCGTATAACTGTTAAGGTGAAGACAACCAAACTGGTCAATTATTTTTAATGACATATTTATAAATAGAATATCTGCATAATTTTAAGTGAAATAAATCCCTATATGTTAAAGCCTTTTTTCCTCCGGGAAATTTTTGTGACAAATCAACCACACGTTCATCACTCTTCTACCTAAGAATGATAATCCTTCGATGATCAATCATTATAGACCTATTAGTTTATGTTTAACTTTATACAAAATTATTGCAAAGGTCCTAACTGCCAGACTATGCACGATTTTTGACAAATTAATACATCCATTATAAAACACTTTTACAAAAGGTCGGTCTATTCAAGATAATATCCTTATAGCTGACGAGATTCTGCACACTTTTAGACTAAAAAAAGGCAAGCAAGGCTTGGTAGCTCTAAAACTTGATATGAAAAAAGCTTAGGACAGAATCGAATGGCCATTCTTGTTCCAAGTTATGTCCAGTTTTGGATTCGATCCTAAGTTCATCTCCTGGATTAGGGAATGTGTCTTCACGGTCTCTTACTCTCTTATAGTTAATGACGAGCCATCTTTGATTTTTCTACCTTCCAGAGGCTTGAGGCAGGGCGATCCTCTGTCGCCTTTTCTTTTTATACTGGCGTCAGAAGTTCTGGCTAGAAACCTGCAAGTTGCCTCCATGGTTAATAAGGATCTTGGCATCTCATTTGGTCACTTTGTTAAAATTCCTTTCCTGGCTTTTGCTGACGACATTCTCATTTTCACCAAAGCTTCTCTAGAGGCATGTACTGCCGTTTCAACTATTTTGGACAAATTTTGTGTCGCATCGGGACAGAAGGTAAACTTACATAAGTCTAGCTTTCAAGTTTCCCCCAATACAAACTCAGCATCTATCCGATCTATTACCAATACATTGGGGATTCCCCAAGCCAATAATCTTGAAAAATATCTGGGATGCCCTATTATAAATGATCGTGTCAACAGAGACACCTTTGCGGAAGTCTTTCTGAAATAAAAAAACCAACTCACCAAGTGGAAAGCCAGTGGCCTTTCGGTTGAGGGTAGGAAAATTCTGATTCAGTCAAACCTTAGCGCTCAGCCGCTTTTCCTAATGCAGGCTTTTCTCCTGCCAACAAATATTCTAAATGAGTTGGACAAGGTCTACAGATCTTTCTTTTGGAATAAGAGCTCTGGGTCTCCCCCGCTGATTAGTTGGGACAAAATCTGTTCCGATACCCTAAAAGGCGGTCTGGGACTGCACAAAGCAGAAACCATGAATATTGCCCTACAAATGAAATTGCTTTGGAAGATTATTGCGGAACCTTCGAACATCTGGGTCCGAGTTATCTCGGAAAAATACCAGAAAGGAACGCCTCTGCTCGACTTTGTTAAAAAACAAAATACCTCCTCACAGTGGGGTAGACTGATGTCTCTCAGGACGCTCTTCAAACCAGGGTTGCGTTGGAGTATTGGTAACGGTAGATCCGTTAATTTCTGGCCGTTAATTTCTGGTCTGACTGCTGGGCTTTTGACACCCCACTTATAGACCGTCTGTTGGGCGAACTCCCAGCAGAAGTATCTAAACTTACAATATGCCACTTTATCCTACATCCCAATATCTGGGATTGCCATAAATTGTGTCATACATTGCACCAATACTTATTCCCTATCGATATTGCCCACATTACGAATATCCATCTCCTAACAAACGAGCTATCGGACCGTCTGTACTGGGGCCACAACAAGGATGGCTGGTTTTCGACGAACTCCGCAACTAAATTGCTCACAAGCAATGTCGGTATATCTTCTTTTGACGGAGGTTGGATCTGGAAGCTAAATGTCCCTAACAAAGTTAAACATTTTCTGTGGAAGCTAACCAGAGATGGTCTCTCAACCAAATATCGTCTTTTGAAATCCCACATCTCTGTCCCACAAGGCTGTGTCTTTTGTGGCAATACTGATGAGTCGCAGGTTCATTTTTTCATTAACCGTCCTTTAGCAGAAACTCTCAAGCAGAGGTTGTGTCTGCAATTACCTAACTATATTGTGAACATGTTCAGAAATGATCAACTGATCCCTATTACGTCTATCTTTAAATCTATTGGTCCTAAGCTCATGGAAAAACTAGCGCTAAGTTGGTGGTTGATCTGGTTCTTCATGAACCAAATCGTTTTCGATAAGGCCTTGTCGGTTTCGATTCACGAAATGGAAATTTTTTACACTACAGTGTCCCAGTCATGGTCGGAAGCAAAGGTTCTTGAGGAACCGGGGTCTCCTTCGGGGTTCCCGAAAGGCGTGGCCAAGGATCGCCCGATTTTCCCGACCGATTGTTCCCGCGTGCCTTCTGCCCGCAGGGGCTCTTTGTCCGGTCCGCTCACTTGAGAAGTGAGCGTTGGGATAAGCCTCCGAGGAATTGCTCCAAGCTAAACTTCGATGGATCGTTGCGCTCTGATGGTTCTGCGTCCTTTGGGTTCGTTATTCGTGACTATTAGGGCACTGTGCTCTCTTCGGGTGCTGGCCTCTGTAACGGAAATTCGGTTCTGTTTGCGGAGGCGTTATGCCTTAAAAAAGGAATTCTTAGTGTTAGCAACTCTGTATCTCTAATTTACTAATCGAGGGGGATAACCTCACGGTTGTACGGGCGCTCCTGGGGGATTGGAAGTGCCCCTGGAACATAGAGCTCCTGCAATCAGATATATTTATTGATCTTCTTTCATTTTCTAATGTTGCGATTCGTCATATTTTCAGGGAATCTAATGATGTTGCTGATCGTCTTGCACATCTGGCCTACAGTCTCCCTGCCGACGGACGTTTAGAAGATGATCCAGAACTGCGGGTTCTCATTCGAAAGGATACACTAGGAAGAGCTATCTCTCGGGATCGTCCGGCCTAATCTTTATCTGCTTCAAAAAAAAAATCCCTATATGGTTTTATTTCAAATAAAATGAGTTTGTTTGCTTAACTACGATATTGTAAGCATGTACTACATTTGTCTAAAAAAACTTGTTATTTAACTTTTTTTACACGTTTTGTAAGAACCTAAAAACTCTTTAAAATATTAGTTTTTAAAATAATTTTTTTTAATAAAGTAAAGATTTAAGTGGGGTCAGGCCCTGCTGGATCACCACCTAAGGGCATCCTTGCGTATGAGGAAACGTAAAGCCGAGTCGGCGAGGAGGTCCTGTGTGGATATCGTATGGAGGAGACTCGCAATCCTGTTGGCGGTCGAGTTGACCTCCCAGAAGACGTGGCTGAATCGCACCCTTTCAAATTGTTGGAGAAGGATAAGGGTGTCAAAAATCAGCATTTCAATCTCCCACGTGCAGTTTCACAATCTTCGCAAGCAGTTTCTAACGGTCAGACTGTCACCCTCGATCATGATACGAAACATGCCAAGCTCTTTTGCCTTGGCGACGCCATCTCTGGGGGCTCTTAGCCACAACTCCTGGAGCGGAAATGTGCCCACATTTGAATCCGCCACAATCGATGACAGAACCGTGGTGGTCCCTAATAATGAAACTTGCAGAAGTCTCACCTGATGATAGTTTAGATCCATCGAAATTGATTTTGAAAGATCCACCAACCGATTTGCTCCATCTCAAATTTCTTCTTTTTCTTGGTTCATTTGCTCGTATTTTCTGGTGATATTGAGGCTCGTCCTCAAAGGATAACTTAGAAGCAGCTCAATTCTTTAGTTGTTGATTGATATAATTTCATAAATAATTGTATTAAGTATGAAGTTATTTTTAAAAATTAATAAAAATAACTGATATTTTATAGAGGGAATTTGGTGTTTCGGACCCTTTGGCACATTTGATTAAGTAGTTAGCCCCCTTAATTTTTTTTATTAGATGTGCTAGACCCTTAAAAAAGAAATTTAGCCGCATGAGACCTTTTCCAAATTGATTCACTCGCTATCTACTGTCCGCTCTTCTCTTACCTGCCGCTCGTTTGCGTCGGCCTAAGGCCACCGATCACCGCCGCCGGTCACCTCCTCCGGATGTAGCTCGTCGTCGGCGCCACCCTGACCCCAACCGAACCTTCTCCCCGAGCTCGCTCCCTACCCTCGCATCCCCACCCCTCGCAGACCCCCCCCCCCCTCGCAACCCCTCCCCTCGATTCCAGACTTCAACACCCCGAGCCCATCCTCAACTACCACCTAGCCCCTCCCCTTGGTCGCCGGCGTCGTGGCCTGATCCTCCCTCATCCCAATACCTCAGATCCGCTCCTCTTAGTCCGAACCGCACCTCCCAACCCACCCTTGCCCGGAACCCCGACCCCCGAGGTTCTCCCTGGTGTGACCCCTCCTTCGCCCATGCTTTAGGTCTCCAACTACCGACCTCCGACCTCCGGCCTCCTCTCCCCCCCGACATCCGATGTCGCCGAAGAGCTCCGCCTCCCTTTCGCCATGCTCTGTTCCGAGGTCGCCGAAGAGCTCGACCTCCCCTTCCTAATTCCCTGCAATTTGCAAAATCCAAATCCCCCCAAATCCCCATTTCGCCAGAAATAAAAAGAAAAACGTGATTCTAGACTGCAATTTTAGGTTAGAAATACAACTTTTATCACAAAATAAAATTAAAATAAAATTAATTATAGAAACGCAGTTTCAGCCCGCGTTTCTTTCGTTAATTTTTTTTCACTTTTTCTTCCAATTTTAAATATGTCATCTTAGGAATAAAACGCGGTCTAGGACCTACCCCGGACGGGAATCTGCTTCTTCAGCCCCATTAATTCTTGGATTATTACATTAATGTCACATTGTATTGATTTTATTGATTTCATATTATATTACTTACATTGAAGCATGTTTTTGAGTTTTTTTTTTACAGTAGGCAATAATTTATGCATGTTTTTTAGTTGATGACATGTTATAATAGGTGCTTATATATGTGCAATAAAGTGACAATATTTTGATTCCACGTTTTAAGATCTTATGTCATCAATTATATAAAATTGTCTCCATAAATAATTGTGATTAATGAAGCGTAATAACAAATGTCATCCATGAATAAAAATTTAATGAACATGTCACCACAAGTAATTGCATCAATGAAGTATAATCACAAACGTGTCATCAGTGAATGAAAGTATAATCGATGAAAATAATTCGATATACAATTGATTAAATTAAAAACATGTGGCATCAATCGATTTGAATAAAAAAGTGGCATCAAATAATTACATTATAAAAATGACATCAAAACACCATTTTGAAAAAGTTGTATCACATTAAAGAAAAAAATGTCATCAAAATACTACTTTGAAAAAATATCATCAAAACACTACTTTGAAAAAATATCATAAAAAATATGGCATCACGGTAAAAAAAATATCATCAAAAAATTGACATAAAAAAAGTTGCATCAGTTGTTAACTGTAAAAAAATGGCATCAATGGTCAACGTGACATTACAGTAAACAAAAAATGTCATCAAGGTTTAAAAAAAGTGGCATAAAAAAAGTGTCATCCAATCATTTCATTAGAAAAGTGGCATCAGAGTGAAAATAAAATATAATAAAATTTTGGCATCAAAATGGTAAAATATGGCATCTCAAAAAATTACATCACTTTAAAAAAATCCAAATAGGTTGGTCAACGTTGACAGGTCAATGGTCAACCAGTTGACCATTGACCACTATTTGGATGAGGTCTACCAAAAACTAATTAAATTAGTTTGGAGCATCTTCCCCAGTAGGCCACAATGACTAGGGAAAATAGCCTACCAAAAGAGAATATTCTATGAAATATTCTCTTTTGGCCTATTGTGCAGTTTGGTTGTTCCCACCGTAGGCCAATTTTGACAGGCTAATTTTCTATAAATACTCGTACAATTTAGAACTTTCACATCTCATTTCCGTCACTCGATTCTATCGTTATCATTTCGATTTGAAGAGAGTAATGCGGATCTACTAGAATATTAAATGTGACCATAATTCAATAGTTGGTTGTTGTATTTTATATTTGTTTTTTCTTCTTTAGTACTTTAAGCGACTTAATATTTATTTTTTATTATAATTTTGATGAATCTATAATAAAAAAGATTAATGTCATTTTCTAAAAATATTATTTGTGCAATAATAATTCAAATATGTCAAATATTATAGTCATATCGAAGAACTCTTGAATATCTTAACAATACTACAAATTTTATTTTTTAATTGAAAATCATAACTATATAATATATAGGTTTATAATTGTATTTTTGTAAATTTACATAAATATTAAACACTTAAAAATAAATAAATAAATAAACATATAGGCTTTGGCCTTCCAAAAGTTGAAGCCAAATTTGGCCTTTGTTTTAGAATTAGGCCAAATACAAAAAGGCTAAAATGAGTTTTGGCCTAAAGTGAGAGTAAAATTTGGCCAAAACCCATATTTTGGCTTATCATGGGAGATGCCCTAAGTACCCAATTGAACATTAAAAAATTTCTATCTACCAAAATCACCCTATTTTATATAGTTTTCATCTTTTTAAAATAAAAATAAATTAGAAGTAAAAAAACGACTATTTTGAAACGGATGAAGTACCATTCAACAAATATAGAGGGTGCTAACATTGTTAGTAAAGTGTTATTGGTAATGTTTAAGACTGTTTACTTTAATAGCGACGACAAAATATTTACAACTACACTAGTTGAAAATTGAAATGCTAACATTGCTCGACGAAATAACACAGTATTTTTTTAATTAATCGGACTCACCGTAAAACAAGTTTTAAATGCAGCTTTACTCCAATTATCAAGTGATTTGACTGTTTAGAAAAGCTGAATAAAGCATACAAAAATAACAATAATTGTGCAATTTTTAGGCTCAAACTTTGGCAAAGGACACCTTAATAGTGTTACATTTATTTCCAAAAACAGCAAGTAAAAACACCTACCAATGTACTGTGTAGTAGCCAGTAGGCCGCACTGCCATAGCAATTAGCAAGTTGCCAACTTTTTCATCCACCAAACACCATCGTCCATCGATCATAACTAAAACAAACAGTGCAAACAGTTGATCCAAAAGTGGGTGGAATACCCACTGTTGCTTTTGCTGCCCTCTCCTCTCCATTCACAGTTATTTCACTTCAATTGAAAACCTTCTATTCACACATTGTTCGATCAATTGAGTTTCCATACAATTAGATGCAAATTTGTGATAGCGTGAAGACACATTTGATCAATAAGAATCAAATTCTAATGTTATTTCCATTGGACACCTTAAGTATTGTGTCAACCTGATGTCAATGTAACGTTATATTAACACACATAAAAAGAGGGATGATTGATTGGCATCTGGGTGCAGCCGCTTTAATTTTGGCTCTTTTTGCATCTCTCTCTCTCTCTCTCTCTTTTTCCTTCCCGTCCATTGCGAATTGGTGTTGTGTGCAAAATCCACCAATCTCTCTCTTCTTGATGAGGACCCATCTTGCAGTGTCATGGATTCCATTGGAGTGGCAAAAATTTCAAGACTTTCATCTTGCCCGGTACACCCATTTATTCCTATTCCTATTCCTATTCCCTCTCTCTCTCTCTCTCTCGCTCTCTCTCTGGTTCCTCCGTACAGCAATTGGCTCTGAACAAACCTGAAGATTGCAAAATCATGTCTTTTTCTGGGTGCAGGTAGAAGTTGAGGGTTTTCTTGGCGGCCTTCAAGTTCAACAGTCTCCAGATTCAGTGAACTACCATAAGCAACAACAACATCATGGATTCCAACTTTCTGGGCAAGTTGCAAAAAATTCTCTTTAGAGGGAGTAAAATTGTGTGCTTTATTGACATTTATGTGTCAATTTTTAACCTTTGTTCATATATGTGGTGCAATCTATGTTGTTCTTGCTCCTTTGGTAACATGTGTAGGGCAATTTGAGGAAATTATCTGGATTTGGTGTTGGTTTTGATTTCTGGGATTTGGGTTTTTGGATTGATTGATTGAATGGTGGGCCCAATTGTGTGTGATGCTAATCTTGGTGGTTGGTAGTTTGTGAAAATGCTAGACCATTGCCAATTCAAGGCCACTGACTAGTTTTCCTTGAATGGTTCAGCTTCCATTTATTCCATCACCAATCACAGCAAGTTGGCCAAGTTTCCTTCTTAAAAAGATTCACATATTTGCTTGATTTGGTTGCTTAGGAACTATGCTTGATCCGGTAAAGTGTGGTAAATTGAGCTTGGAGGAGAAGAGAGAGCTTGTTTACGAGCTATCAAAGCATCCGAACGGGACCCCTGAGATGCTACTGTCATGGAGCCGTCAAGAGATTTTGCAGCTCTTGTGTGCAGAAATGGGGAAAGAGAGAAAGTACACTGGTTTGACGAAGCTGAAAATTATCGAGAACCTTCTCAAGATCATATCAGGGAAAATGACTGCACAGCAGATGCCTGATTCTGTTGATAATCGAGCTCCAAAAAGCCCGAGGAAACCTGATCATAGCAGCCTTTCTATGAGCAATGGTAGCGCTGATTTCGCCCATGTTCTATATTGTAAAAACTCGGCGTGTAAGGCCAGCTTAAGTCAACAAGATGTGTTTTGCAAGAGGTGTTCTTGTTGCATTTGTCGAAAATTTGATGACAACAAGGATCCTAGTTTGTGGCTCAACTGCAGCTCAGATCCTCCTTTCGAGGGCGAATCATGTAACATGTCCTGCCATCTTGAATGCGCTATGAGACATGACCGGTCTGGACTTTCGAAGATTGGGCAAGTTTCCCAGCTTGATGAGAGCTTTTACTGCGTATCCTGCGGCAAAACGAATGACTTATTGAAGTAAGTTTCATCCTCTCTTTATGCCATTCCCCTTTTAGTTTCCTTATACCTGTCCTTAAGATTACATTTCTGCATATTGCACTATATAGTAGTTGGAGAGTTTTTGAAGCCTATATTTCTGATGGTTGGAAAAGTACTGTATGTTTATTGTTTAGCCCTTTTGAAAACTTAGCTTGGAAGTGCAACTGAAGTAACATATCATTGCTAGTTTAAACAATCTATATAACTATATTACTAGTCCTTTGTATGACCAATTAGTTACCATACACAATGAGTTTCTTATCTAGCCTTAATCAACTAGCTACATTCTCTACCTTCAGAAATCATTTACCTTATTAGGTCATAGGAAAGATCTCTGGGTGCCTAGGTATCCACCATAAGCCTTTCCTTGTTTGAACCTCGCCCTTAACTTTAAGGGTATGCCATCCGTAAGGTGCTGCTAAGCTAAATGGAAGGATGAAACAGTAGACATGTGAGACTCAAAATCTCGTGCTAAAGAGTGAGGAACTTCGTACCCGAGGTTGGAAACATACAAAAATTCAAAAGAAATTCTTTATAGCATGTTCTTTTGGGAGAAATTGAAAGAATTTTGGCCTCCTAATATGAAGATGCAATTTTTATGTCAGTAACACTTGCAAGAGAAATTGCATCTTCACATTCGGAGACCAAAATTTGGCCTTTTTTTTTTTTCTTCTTATGATTGCTTTGTTTCATGTGTTCTTTTATATGTAGATGCTGGAAGAAACAGTTGATGATTGCGAGGGATACCAGACGGGTGGATATCCTATGCTACCGCGTTTACTTGAGCCAGAAGCTGATCTCTGGAACAAACAAGTATCGGAATCTGTCTGACATTGTAGATGAAGCAGTCAGCAAGCTGCAAGCAGAAGTTGGGACGTTAACCGACATAACGGTCAAGATGGGCAGGGGCATTGTCAACAGGATGTCTGCAGGTCAACAAGTTCAGAGACTATGTGCTTCTGCTGTGGAGTTACTGGACTCGATGATCTCAGAATTACCAACTCGGATCCTAACTCATCATGTTCACCAAGGTGGCTTAGATCAAATTCCGTCGTTGCTTTTTTGTTATAGATGTGTTGCTAATGAGACTAAGTTGTTACAAATTGTGGCATTGCAGTATCTAGATCATCTGCAGTTAATACCTTCAGATTTGAGGACATTAGTGATACATCTGTTACTGTGATCTTGGGCCCTGCCAACCAAACGTCGGAGCTTAATGTGCACTATAGATTGTGGCACCGGAAAGCTGTCGATGAGGAGGAAACTTGTGAGCAAACCTGCACTTTGTCGCCTCCTGGGACTCGAGTTGTTGTCCAAGGCCTTGCTCCTTCCACAGAGTATGTTTTCAAGGTTGTTTCTTTTGAGGGCTTCCAAGAGACTGGCACACACGAAGCTCGAGTCTCAACTAATGAAGAGGTTGTTCCGAAGTCAGCACCAGAAAACAGTCACAGCCCTGTGACCAACTGCAGTACCCTCTCCAATCCTTCTTCAGTCGAAGATGAAATGAACAACATTACTAGCGGTTTGATCGAGAGCAATAAGGTTGACAATCACCTCAGCTTTTACAAGAATTCAATGGATGAACCGATAAATCGCGTTGGTGGAATCATTCAAGATGGAGTTTCTGCATCAAACGGAAAAAATGCTCGGAATGATACTGTCTCCGATCAATCTGGGGCGGTGAAGTTTGAGAGCAACCACTCACAGGAACACCGAGTTAACGAGGAAAATGGGTCGAACACTCCAATAAAGATTGGCCTGGAGATTGTACCTTGTCCGCCTCCTGAGGCAGGGCTGCCAACGCCATGTCGGATTGACATTTTGGGGACGGTCAGAAGGAACAGGAGGTCCAGATCAAGCAAGAAGGATGCAGGCAACAGATTTAGGAATGGCGAGGATCAGCCCCGACCTATCAGCTCCTCGAAGAAGAGGAGCAGGGAGAGCAAAGACGATGATGGTTGCGAGGGAAACACAGACTTGGAATTCCATGTAAAGGTGATAAGAAAGCTCGAGTGTGAGGGTCACATTGAGAAGAGCTTCAGGCAGAAGTTCTTGACTTGGTACAGTTTGAGGGCCACACCTCGAGAAATGCACGCAGTTCAGGTGTTCGTCAATGCTCTTAGAGATGACCCGGCTTCCCTTGCCGAGCAACTGGTTGATGCTTTCGAAGATATAGTCTCGGACAAGTGCTCCGAGGCTCTTATCCCATCCGGGTTCTGCATGAAGCTTTGGCACTGACTGGCGAAAATATGTCCTGGGAAGTTCCTAGTATTTGTTTCAAACCTTCATTCTTGATCATGAGCCTACCAGATCATGATGGCAACCCCTTTGGGGTGCTAATCATCCTCAATTGGATGACTATGCAAGGACTTCGGATGCCTCATCCTGATGATTTCATGTAAATTTTAACCAGTATATGATCTGAACATGTTAATAAAGCACAGAACATAGCATTCACATCAAGGTGTCAGATGTTGCAATTGAAGTATAAAAAGAGCTACGAGGCTTTATTTGGTGCTGCAGAGCCACAGCTAGTAGCAGCTACTACGAAGTGTAGAAGCTGTAGACAAGCACAACTTCCTCGTTATAGCAATAAACTACCTAACACCATGACGCAATAAACTACCTAACACCATGACGGGAGAGCATCGCCGTCAATTATTCAGCTAGCAGACCAGATGCTGGCTTAGAATAAAGGTGCGCGCTTTGGGACGCCTTTGCGTGGGCGTCTCCTTGGCTTGGCACCGCTGGCTGATGGAAGCTCATAATTGGCATCAACAGGAGCATCAGCTGGAGCAGGAGCCTCTATAGGAGCAGGAGGATCAACTTGAGCGAGAGCGGGCAGATCAGCTTCCTCTGCGACAAGACTGGCAATCAAGGCTCCAGAAGCTAGGGCAATAATATAGTCACTGTCAATCCCATCATCATCATCTGGCACAGCTGCTGTCTTCTTGGTAGTTTTGTGACCAGAATTGACTTCATCTGTGTCTACAGTCTTGGCAGCTATCTTGGTGGTCTCTTCACCAGAGTTGATCTCCTTGGGGTCTACAGTCTCAGCAGCTATCTTAATGGTCTCTTCACTGGAATTGATCTCATTGATTTCTTCAGTCTCGGCCAACTCCCTTCTAGGGCACTTCTTTGGCCGACCCAACTCCCCTACTTCGACTGCTTCCATCTTATCCATGCGTCTCTGCAATGACAAATCACGTCTTCTGGTTCAATTACTGTTAGCTTCTTTTTTGGAAAGAAAAGGCGGAAGATGTGGAATTGGCGTCCGCCGGCTCAAACTAGAATTGTAAGTGAAGACAAAACCCAAACGAAAAATATACGAGCTGGGTACACTTAATTTTCACACCATTTGTTCAGTGGTATTTCACCACATTGAAGTTTCTTTACAGTAATGAAATGAGATTCATACAGCAGAAGAGCAACTATGATCAAATGAAATGAGATTCTTACAGTAATGAAATGAGATTCTTACAGTAACCAAATGAACATCATACGTATCAAAGATGGTGGGCAACCTATGATCAAAGCACAGTATATCAAGCCTTTGATTTGATCAAGCATGCTGACAACTAAGCTTAATAAAACATTGAAAAAAAAAACAAGGAAATGCCCCAGTCATAAATCTCAGAACCTTGATGCATTGGACATGCAAAGGATTGCGGACGCTAGCATGTTTCTAATTTTCTTTCCTTGTGTCCAAAAAAAAAAGAACCTTGATTCATCACACCATAACTTGTCAATGTAAGGAACATTTAAGTCCACGCTGATATATCTAGCTTCCCCACCCCACCCCACCTCACCCCAACCCTAACATACCCCAAACTGTAAATTCTTACCATATGAAAGGAAGAATCTTTCTATGAAAAGCTTCAAACATTTTAACTTGATAATCATAACTAGGATATAAGCAAATTTAGTATCAAGAGACAAAACTGGAAATAGTCTGATACTCCGATCACAAAGCAAGGGCAGAAAGCTCTGGCAATAAAATAACAATTCAGAAATATTGTTATCATTCAAGTACTAGAGTATTTACAAATACTGATCAGGGATCCACACATAAATAGAAGTCCACCACCCCAAAAATCACATTAATCTCAAAGCATAAACTTACAAGCATGTTGAAACTTCAAAAATTTAATGTATTCTTACCAGACTGGCAGACAGCAATTTATAAGCGTAAAATGACAATAAGAGAAGAATGGCGGTACTGAGAAAGAGTCTCAAATGTTGCGGACACGTGAGCCTGTTGGCAGAGGAAGCTTGCAAGGAAGCGGGTCTATGCACCAATTTCCCCTATGGAATCTATATAATAGGAAAGTTTTTCTTCCTATCTTTTTCATTTCAGTGTCGTGCAGTACATGCGCAGAAACAAGTGAAGGGGTAAGATAGATCCTTCTTCTTAGACAATAAGATACGCAACATGAAGAAGAAACGTGATTGAGGTAGAGAAATAGAGAAAAAAGGTTGTTGAGATATTCTGACATAAAGCAATAGGCGTTACTCATTTTCGGATAAAAAAAAGAGAAAAAAAGTCATAGGCATTACTCTTTACCTGAATTCTTCTGCTTAGGTAACTCTAGTTAGATCTATTCAACCCAGGTTACCAACAAGACGAGCCTACAAACAATTTCACCCCTCGAGTTCTGAAAAATATCATGCATTATTATGCATAATATCTATTAAGATCCATGCCATTTATAACATATCTTTAATAAGGAGAAAACATGAGAAGGCGCATCACTTGCTAGTCTGATAATCTGTTTTTTTTTTTAAATCAAATTTTATGGATTTCATATACAAACCTCTCATACAACCCTTTCATAATCTTACTGATGTTTGTTGTTTTCCTTCTTTAAAGAATAGCATTCAGCCTCTACATCATTACTACCTTCAAAAGTTATGCATTGAAAAAATCACACAATTCTACACAGAAAATTGATAAGATCGGGATCTGAGGTTCAAATCATGTCTAGTCTTCCAGTTATTTGAACTGCTACTGAAATTGGCGATCCAAGATATCAATGTAGTATGTAAGACTAGCCTCAGTTATAGCTGTTAACACCTGATGCAAGGAGATTCAAGTTTATTTTTTTTTCCAACCATATGGGTAAAAAAGTGCCGATAAAAATGTAAGATATCAACGTAGTGTGTAAGAGTAGCTACGCTGTTAACACCATATACAAGAAGATTCAAGCTTTTTTCCAACCATAACGGGTAAAAAGTGCCAAAAAAAAATGTTTGTGATAAGATACTAGTATTACTAAGTGCTAACCCTTTTTTCCCTCTCTTAATATCCAAAGTTATGGACAATAGGATGCACACCGACTAATGGAGAGGTGGTAAAGGGAGCAAACATGAGATGGTGAAGGATGGTGGAAAAAGATGCACCTGTTTGTGAAGTATTCTTTCTACAAAATAAGGATATTTGCTTTACAGGTATCAAGGGTCAGTTGCATCAAACAACACAAACTATTAATGCTGTACTGGTATTAACATTTTTATTAAAAAAAAAATGATGTGGAAAGGAACTAATGTACATGGTGTTGCTAGGTAAGTTCACGGTGTGACAATGCCACATATGAAAGATGAGATTCTTCAACACCATTAAATAATAGCACATATCAATAGTTTGTGTTATTTTACAAGCATGCATAGTTTGTGTAATGAATTTCATACGAAACCTAAAAAGAAACTTTTTTTTTTTTTTTGCCATTTTGTTAGAAGAATTATCAATGTTCTTGGATCAGTTTGCAATTTCACAAAGTATACTCAATAATCCAATCAAATTAACACAACCACAAAATTCCAAACAAAAACCAGAAAGAAGGATTCATAACTTTTAGCAGCATAAGTGGGAAATGGGAAGAGAAACAAAATAGTTTATGTCCAGAAAAGCACATACCATGATCACAAACAGATCTCCTGTGAAGTATTAGTGGAAATTGTGATGATTATTCCACAACTCAAATCCAACTTATGAAGTAGTGAGCTTTCCCCCCCAAATCCCATCAAATGCATAGAGAACTCCATTAATCCACCTTCTGGGAACAACAAATCCCTCCCAATTGGTTAAATATCTTCTCTTTAGTCTGCATTGCCTTCATGTCGATAGCTCCATCCTCTATGATTCTATAGTAAATCCCGTTTCCGAAACCTGATGTTGACAAGATCAAATTACTCTAATAGAGGATGCACAAATGCATTTTCACAAAAAAGAACCAAGACTTTTAGTGCCCATTTGATTGCAAATTATAGAAATGGAAAGGGTATTTCTCAAATCTCAAGTATAATTTGAGCAAGGAGGTAATAGATTCTTGTGTAGGATCAAATATGTTTAGTGCAAACTATATACCTAGGATTTCATGTTTTCAACCCTTCTCCAGCATACTCTCCTCTTCCACAAGCTCCACCATAGAAAGGAACTCCCTTCCTTCTTGTGAAGTTGGCATGATCAAATAATACTATGAATTTGATTGGAAGGCGTGAATTTTTCATTTTAGACTATGAAAATTCATAATTCGATTTTAGACAATGTGTTAAGTGAATTGTGAGAATCCGATTCTTAAAACTTTAAATAGTAGATAAGTACACAAATTGAAAACCTACACCAACCTAAAAAACTACACCATGAAAGACAAAACAAGCAGACAAATCACACTTCACAAAATTGACTAGCGAAACCAACATTCAAGCCAAAATATGCCCCAACATTGGCAATCAAGATTTGTGCCTAGGTCAAACCCTAAACCGCGCCCAATTTTGAATAAAAAAAATTGCAAGCTACAATTAGAGAGCGATTATTTGGGAGGGAAAAAAAGAGGAGAGAGAAGTAGAAGGAGCGAGGGAAATCTACCAGAAGTGGCGCCTCGCGGGAAGATGATCGCGTTGAGTCCGGCTCCGCTATGCTCGGCAATTCCCTCTCCTTCTCCGACGCGCGCACTCATTGCCATGCGAGGTTGAATCCGATTTCGCATATCGGCACCGGAAAAGTTCTCCCGTTGCTGCCCGGCGATCTGTACGGCTATCTTCTTCTACGGTGGATGAGTTTTCTCTTTTCTGATCACCCAGTGCGAATGCGACTATGTGCGAGTGGCAGCTTGTAATTTTACAACGAACTTAGGAATTAAATGGGCCGAACATTTTAGGCCCAATCGAACTCTTTTTTTTAGGCCCAATAAAAAAACGAGAGAGGCTTGTCTAGAGATATCCATGGGTCATGGGTCCGGGTCGACCTGGCTGGCGGAAATCCGATAGTTCATGGGTTGGGGACTTGGGACGGGTTACGGGTTAAGGTTTGGGTCAAGGGATTTAAGAGAAATGTTCTAAAAAAAGGTTTAACGGATGTTCGGCGGTAGAGATTTCATGGCGGATTTTTCACTCTAGGTGGGTTTTGGTGATCTTAACGACCTTGAAGGTGGGGCGATGTTAAAAGTTTAGACGGGGTTTTAAGTGAGCCTTGCAGTTTTTTTTTTAAACGGTCAACTCATTAAATTGTTTCACAAACATAAAGATACCGCCGTAATTATGATTATACGGAGTACTACGTAATTTCCTATTTCCAACGGTACGGTGAAACTATACAGTACTTGATTTGGGTTTCAAACAGATTAATTACAGATGGACATAAAGGTATACATAATTTATGAAGAAATAGCAAAATTAAATTAGGTGTAGTGAGTACAACGGAAAGCTAACCCCATCATGTCTTAAGGAGCACGAACACTCCATCTTCATGTTCAACATGCTTAAACCATATTTATATTTTTATATTATTTCTTGATTTATATATACTCCCTCCGTTCCATATTACTTGGGCATTTAGGCCTTAAGTTTTGTTTCATAATAGATGGCCTTATAACCTTATTAATTGCATAAAAGTACTAATTACGAAGAGAATTTCACAGAGCATTAATTACTTGTACTTTAAAATTGATTCTAAATTGAAAAAAAAAAAGAGGAAGACTTTTCAGCTTCTAAATCCCTTTATTTATTCCATGTTTTTCTTCTTCTTTAATGAATGATGATGATATTACTGTATTGTTGTCATCCCATCTTTCAGAAGTAGTACAATATTGGGTAATTAAAGCTATAATTTATTTACACTAATAGCTTTCTTAATTAGTGTGCACAATCCTAAAAACCCAAGTAATATGGAACGGAGGGAGTATAGTTTTCTTCACAAACTCTTTTTCAATTATTATAGATTTTATAGAAAATTTGCGCCGAAGGCTCAAATTTTCGATCAAATTAGCCAAATATACACGTTTGTGTAAAATTGCAAAAGTCCAATCTTAATTTTTAACAAAAAAAAACCCCAAATCTCTCAGATCCTTCTCGCTCTTTCTCATCCGTTTCCATGGCCGCTCCTCCTCTCCGTTTCCATGGCCGCTCCTCCGCTTCTCCTCCTCCGTTTCCATGGCCGCTCCTCCGTTTCCATGGCCGCTATCGCAATTTCAGATGCTGCCATGGCCAGAGGATTCGCCGACAATTTAAATTGCCATGGCCTCTCTTCCCCGTCTTCAAAGTCCAACTCAAAATCTCTCCGATTGATGTCGAACGTTGTCGCTTCCTCTCGATCCATCAACAGCCTCTCTTCCCCGTCTTCAAAGTCCAACTCGAAATCGATTTGCAGCGAGAGATTCATCCCATTGAGATCGTCGTCGAGGCTCCACGATTTTGACCTAATCGAAATCGATTTGCATCGACGGATCCATCTCCGCTCCTCGCTCCTCAGCGCCTCCGCTCCTCTCTCACCCGAGATGGATTTCGATCACAATCCATGGATTTCAAGCGAAAGGCAGCAACGGAAGAAGATGACTACCTTCGTCCAGATCCATGGATTTCGATCGCCGTTTTGTGGATTTGATAGTTCAGGCCTCTCGCACTACTCAGAAACCAGACGCTAGGGTTTGGATCCATCAGTACCTCCGGCGGCGCATTCACTACCGTGAGTCCTTCTCCTTGCTCGAGTTCCGGCGGCGCTTCCGGGCGGTGCAACTTCAACTGTAGCGAGTCCTCCACAGGTATGTATTTCATGTCAGCATTCAATCTCAGATTTGAATCTTAATGAAACAATCTCGAAACCTATTCCCCCAATTCCTTGTATCATTTACATCTATTGTGTGTTATTGTTCTTGTCTCCTTGTTTGCTGTAATAGAAATGAACAACCTGTCATCTGTGGTATATACTACTGATTCATGCTATGGTTGCTTTGGTTAAGTACTAATCGGCAACTTTCAAGCTACTGATTCATGCCATGGTTGCATATAATGTTCAAGCTGCTGATTTCGAATAGATAGCTAGTTGTAATAGAGCAGCTCCAGCTCCGTCAGCGCTCACATCCGCGACGTCCACGTAGTTGATTCTGACAAGGTGATGATACAACCCGTATGCTCTCTATCTCAATTTTGAATTGGCTTCCTCTGATTTGAGTATGGTATTTGATTGATAGCATTTGCAGTACTCTTTGTGATTGATGATAGTTTTTGGATGATTGACATTGATGCACTTGTGTTATATATTGATATGTTAGGTCTAGAACTTCTTTGATGGTTGTTGCTGCTGAGTTTTTGGATGATTGACATTGATGCACTTGTGTTATATATTGGTATGTATTTCATGTCAGCCTTCCATTTATCTCTCGGTGATGTCTTGCTCCTTCTTTTCTGATGTTATTAAGCCAGATTGAGGTTATGCTGACACTGTCGGTGGCCTGTGTGATGGTTGTTTGTTGAACTGAACTGTTGGGATACACTTTTTGATTGATGATATCATAAAGCTAGAGAAGAATGGGATAAAGAGCAGACAAGCTCCAGAGACTCAATGAAGTGAGTTTCTTCTGTTTTTTTTTTTTTTGTGCAGGAAAATGATTTGCCTTCAATATAAAGCTACGTGTATATCACGGCCTGCTGTAGGGGGAGATGATATGTTGTTTAAGTGGTAGCTTATGGCTGAACGTGAAGGTGGGGCTGATGCAAGTCCTACTCCTCATCCAGGCAAACAACCAAAGCGTAAGAATTCATCCACTTTTAGGAATCAAGGAACTGGAAAAAAGGATTCATCACTTGCATTTGGTAAGGAATTTCTTGTCTTTTCTCTTTAGATAAAGGGCTCAGTAATACAACAATGGTTAATCTTTTACTTGAGGTACATAATAATGTGATGTATTTGATTGAATTTGTAACAATTTGGTACTGTGAATTTTATAATCATGAAATGATTTGTCAAATAGCTTTTCTTCAATAACATGGCTTCTTCCATTGTTTTTATACGTATTTTTTAGTGTTGACATCATTTTTAGTTGAATATTATATATGTAGGTATATTTATATACTTGAGTTCTTAAAAACTAGTTTGTTTCTTAACGCTGACATCGTTTTTATGCATATTTTTTAGTGCTGACATCGTTTTTAATTTGATATTATATATGTAAGTATATATGTATGCTTGAGTCCTTAAAAATTGGTTTATTTCTTAGTGCTGACATCGTTTTTATACGTATTTTTTAGTGCTGACATCGTTTTCATGCATATTTTTGTGTAGGTATATATTTGCTGACATCGTTTTTGCAATATAAGAGATGGATGAGGAAGGAGGTCAGCATCGTCAGCGTCGAAAAATTCTTTATTTCTCACTACAAAAAAAAATAAAATAATCTTTTTTTTTTAAACATTCCTTTGTCTCTTTGTTCTCCCCCTTTTATATTTTATATAAAAATATATTGATCTTTGATGTCATCACCGTCGGCGTCAACATTCTCGTAGAGGGCGTCCGTAATGCTGATGTCAGCATTCCTGACTTCATCGTCGGCTGCATAGCATCCTCGTAGACGGCGTCAGCATTCCTGACGTCGGTGTCAACATCCCTCAAACGGTGTCAGCATCGTCGACATCCCCGGTGTTAGCATCGTCGACGTCCTCCGCGTCAGCGTTGTCGGAGTCTGCGGTGTCAGCAATGCGGACGTCAACATTCTCGACGTTGGCGTCAGCACCGACGCGTGGGAAAAAAGAAAAAAAAAGTTGGCGTCAGCATCCTTGTAAACGGTGTCAGCATTCCCGACGATGATGTCAGCACTGACGCGCGCAAAAAAAAAACTTCATTGTAAACGGTGTCAGCATTCCCGACGATGACGTCAGCACTGAAGCGCGGAAAAAAAAAAAAAACTGCTGACATGGAGGGGGTCACGCTGGAGGGGGAGGGGGCACATAGGAGGGGCACAAGGCTTTGTGGTAGTGTTGTGTATAGTTTTGCAAAATTCCCAAAATCTTGTATATTTGGCTAATTTGGCCTTTGTATTTGTATAGTCCGCAAATTGACCCTAGATTTTATTTACAAACTCTGATTACATTAAATATGGAAAAGAAATTAAACCGCGTCTACTAAAGTATGTAAATTCAATTTATTTAAGGGGGATTTTGCAAAATAGCCACCAAAATGGGCTTATTTTGCGAAATGTCCACGTTTTGGGACAATTTAGTGAAATAGCCGCTATATAAACACACGCTTTCTCTCTCCTAACCTAATTCTCTCCCCGCTCTCCCCAGAACCTCTCTCCTGATTTTGGACAAACAGAAGCTTGGAACGATTGTAATCGGCGCATCCATCAATTACTTGGATTTGTGTGTGCTTGGAACGATTGCAATCGATCTCAATTGCAAAATCGAGGCCGGATCTAGTCGACATCTTCGAAGGCGGTTGCGGAGGTGGTGAGCGAGCCGGATCCGAGATCTCCTCCAGCGAGATCTGTACTCAAATCGTCGGCGTCGAGGAGGAGAGGCCGAGCTCGGAGATTGATTCCTCTGGCTCGCCGGATCCATGGCGATCGAGGAAGGTCGAGCGAGGGCGGATCTTAGATCTGAGACGAGGTCGAGCGAGGTGGAGCGAGCAAGCGAGGGAGGGATGCGGTGGTGAGCGAGCGACGGAGCGAGGGAGGGAGCGAGCGACGCCGGAGCGAAGGAGGCCGGAGCGAGCCTGCGGCGGGCCGGCGTGCGCGGATCTCTTCGCAGAGATCGGGAGGAAGAAGAAGAAGAACTTTTGATGAAATTACAAAAATTACCCTACAAATATGAGAAATTAAAAAAAAAACTAGCTATATTTTATTATGTGATCCATAATTTATATTTTTGTTTTTATTTTTGCACAACAAAATGTTATATTTTCACAACATACAATTATATTTACACAATTTACGGTTATATTTGCACGACAAAATGTTAAAAAAAAAAAAACTAGACTTGCTTCAATTTATTCTGAATCGCTTACAATTTATTGAGAAAGTATGAAATTATATTGAGATGCAATAAGATCATGTTGAGTATAAATTCATAAGTCTCGATTGTTTGTGCAAAAATAACCTATAGTTGAGCAAAAATAAGATGACGTTGAACAAAATTTCACCAATCCCCCATGTTGTGCAATTATTGTCTATTTATGAGCAAAAATAAGATCGTGTTGTGCAATAATCTATTAAAAAGTATAAAATTATATTTAGAAAAAGTAAGATAATGTTGAGACACAATTTCACAAGTCTCAAATGTTGTGCAAAAATAACGTATTGATGAGCAAAAATATGAGCATGTTGTGCAATAATTTATTGAGAAAGAATGAAATTATATTGAGAGAAAATAAGATCATGTTGAGAACAAATTCACAAGTCTCGATTGTTGTGCAAAAAAAAACCTATTGTTGAGCAAAAATAAGATGACATTGAGCAAAATTTCACCAATCCCCCCATGTTGTGCAATTATTGTCTATTTATGAGCAACTCTTACAACAGAGTCGTGCAACTCTTAAAAAAGACCCGTGTAACTCTTAAAACAGAGTCGTGCAACTCTTAAAACAGAGTCGTGCAACTCTTAAAGATAATGTTGAGCACATTTCCATCAATCCCCCATGTTGTGCAATTTTACTCTATTGATGAGCAAAAATAAGACCGTGTTGTGCAATAATCTATTAAAAAAGTATAAAATTATATTTACAAAAATAAGATTATGAGGAGACACAATTTCACAAGTCTCGATTGTTGTGCAAAAATAAAGAATTGTTGAGCAAAAATAAGAGCATGTTGTGCAATAATTTATTGAGAAATTATGAAATTATATTGAGAGAAAATAAGATCATGTTGAGAACAATTTCACAAAGTCTCGATTGTTGTGCAAAAATAACCTACCAAGTATCTAACAATGGATTTGTCGATATTAACCCTACTAAAATCGACAGAAACGCCACCCTGCATCATCTTAAGCTTATCCAAGAACTCAGTCAACTCTTAAAACAAGAGTCGTGCAACTCTTACAACAGAGTCATGCAACTCTTAAAACGAGTCGTGCAACTCTTACAACAGAGTCGTGCAACTCTTACAACAGAGTCGTGCAACTCTTCGAATTGAATCTAAAAGCAAGAACGACGACGATCCATTCCAGTTCTTCATATCCCATGCCGAAGGAGCTTCGTCTAAAGATCCGGCGTCGAGCGAGAGGGCGAGGACGAGAGAGCGAGAGGGCGAGCGAGCTCGAGGAAGCGACCAGAGAGATCGAGGTAGCTGGAGAGATCGAGAGAGTCGAGAGTTGGAGAGAGAATTGGGGATCTGTTTGTTAATTGGGATCTAATTGAATTAGTATATGTAGCGAACATTTTGCTAATTTGTCAAAAAAAGGTGGACATTTCACCAATTTGTCCAAAAAAAAATATTTAACAAAACATATTGTCTCCTTCCTCCCCGATCTGGACTTGAATCCGGATCCACCTCAGGTGAGCTCCGGCGTCGTTCACTCGCTCTAGCATCGCTCGCTCAGGCCTCCTTCGACCTCTCCGTTGCGCCTCGCCGCCTCCGATCTCTCTCCGTCGCCCGCTCCCTCGCTCACAGCATCCGGAGACGACGACCAGATCCGGCCTTTCGCTCGCTCGATCGGCCGCTCGCTCACCACAGATCCAAGCACACACAGATCAATTTGAGAGATCGATTTTGCAATCCTCCTCCAGACGATGCAAGCCAGAGATCTGAAGACGGAGATCCGACTTCGATTTTGCAATTGATAAGGAGGTCGGCGCCGCTCATCCTCAAACTCAATCACAAACAGATGCGGCCAACGACTTCGAAGCTTGCAAATCCGGCTGCCATGGCGGATTGGAGCACTAGAGATCTGAAATTGTCCAGCCATGGCAAGGGAGATTGGTGAGATAGCGAGAGATCGAGAGATCTGTTTGTTTTCCAATTTGAGTATTAGTATATATAGCGGACATTTCGCTAATTTGTCCAAAAACGTGGACATATTGCAAATTCGTAAAAAAAAAAAAAGTGACTATTTTACAAAAATTTTCTTTATTTATTCCGGCCTAAATCATGTCGTATACCAACCGTAATTAAGTGGGAAACTAAAAATCATGTCATGTATTTATATTATATTATTAGGAAGTACATATAATCAAGAATTCACACACACACATATGTTAATTTCCCTATAAAACCGAGTGCTAATATATATGATGAAAGTTGTGATCGATCGATAACATTGCAAAGATGGGTTCGGGCTCGTTATTAATTGATCAAACGGGTCGGATCATGTCGAGGCAATCCACAGTGGGAGGCTCATCGTGGGTGGGGTACTGTCGGAGCCCCGAAGGATTCCCATTCGAGTGGGAGGAGGAGCCGGGGAAGCCGATTGAGCCGCAGCCGGACAAGGTCATGCCGCCTCTTAGTCCTCCACCGGCTGTGTTGAGCTTAGGGTTTGCGAAACCGCACATTGTAGTCGGAGATGATGATCACGATGGTGTGGTTAGGGCTAAGTCGGATCCAAGATGGGTGTGGGGGAAGATCAAGAGAGGGTTGAAACGGGTGGTTACTAGGAGGGTGGTGGCGGGGCGGTGGCCGGTGACACATCATCATCGACCGGACAAGTGTTAATGTATCCACCTCTTGTGTGTGAATATACATTTACACATTCATTTTGAATTCATAACATAAATAATCTATGTTTCTTATACTCCTTTATTTATTGATTCAGCAAGATTTTTTTTTCCTTTTCTGACTAAAATTATTGTTAAAAGTTTGGAATTTCATCGAACATTCCTTGGAGGAGTAATCCTGGCCACCAACATTTCATTCTTAGACTTATATGAAAGAGTTGTCTCCAATAAGCGTCAATTACATAAAACCACAATTAATACCCAACTTTTCCATTTAATCACCCATCCACCCCTTATACTTATTAATTTAGAAGCAGCTTCTTTGTAAAAATTTATGTCACGTGTCCACCTTTTCACAAAAATAAGAAACTGTCTTTCCCTTTCCTCCAAACCCACGTTCTCCCCATCCATGCTCAACGATTTCAATTTCCTCCTCCATCCATGCTCAATTTCCTCCTCCATCCATGCTAATCTCAAGTGCTTAGATCCGCCGACGCTCAACGATTTTAAAGTCTGCTACACTCTCTGCCATCCTCAAGACGAACACATGAGACACCAATTGCGATTTGATCGCCAGGTCTGCGGCACCTTAATCTCCACAAGCGACCGAATCACAAGCGGTTAATCTGGGAGGCCTGGTACTTGATCGGAGTAGACGAGGGTGCTACTCGATCTTCATCCACGGGTATGTATTCAATTTGAAGCTATCAAATTTGTCAAAAATTAGGGTTTACGGGATTCAATTTACACTATTTGTGCATATCGGATTCATGTTTCTCTGTAGTATGAATTGTTTGATTCATTTTCCATGTGTGATGTGTCTGAATCTCACAAATTGGATCTTTTGGGACGTTTCCTATTTCCAGGCACATTGAAATGGCCTGCTGCAATTGCTTTGGATTTTTTTTGAAGCAATCCCTGAATCAATTCCCAGCCCACGTTCTCTCAAGCTCAACCATTTCTTCACATTAGAAATTGGCATGATATGGGTTTCTCTTCCACGTTCGTCATCAGAATTCATTGGGGACACGATTTTGATCCAGAACGATTGAGTAGATATGTGATGAACTGGTCACAATCATCAAGTGAGTTCATGCCCCTCTCCTCCCGAGTCCTCAGCCGCCATAAACCACTCCATCGCCACCATGCCGCCGCCGAACTCACCCAGCCACGCCAGTGACACCTCCGACACCCAACTCCGACCACCATCCCCGGTCAGCCTCTTCTCATCTTTCCTCTCTCTGTTGAAGATTTAAGGTAAAGTTTCAAAACCCCAATTTCTAGGTTTTCTCAAATTCTTAATCAAAATACAGAATCGGTTTCTAGGACTTTTGTTGCTGTGTTGGTCCTCTTCCTCTCGGCTCTTTGTTTCGCTTCTGTTGTCCAATCATAGATAACTCACCCCGAAGAACTATTTTGTATCACTTTTTGTCTGAATATTGGTGAATGTAGTTGGTTAATTACTGTTTTAGAGCTTGATTCCGAACATAAACTGCCTCACAATCGATTTCAAGCAATAAGTCGTATGCATTTGGCACTTAACTATTATGCAATCTCCAGGTAGGCATATTTGAATTTTATGGAACATGTTTGACATTTGATTTGATTTTGTTACAAAGTTTCTATTTCAAACCTGCAGTTAAGGTACTAAGGCCTGTTAAATTGAGTATATATGATCCAAAGAATCAAGTACTCTTAGCCTTCGAGTATGCCGAGCATGAGCTGTTGAGGTTTAGTCGTATCTTCTTTAGGTCCCTGAATTTACCTTTTCTTTAAGCCTTTTTTATGAAAATTTAATGAGCTGTTCTTTGACATTTATATGTAGAGATTTGAGGGCATTTTTGGCCGGAAAATTGACAAGGCAATTGCATTTGAGGAGATTTTGTTTCTTTCTGGATTCATGTGTAAAGGCAGCCAAGTAAAAGGGTTTAGTGTGCTATTGTTCTTGATCTATCCATATTTGCTTGGTAAATAATGCTAGAGTACTAAGTGGATGAACACATTAGTGATGCATACGTGTTATGATTAACAGATGGATTTGACTTTCACCAATTGTTACCGCTATATACATTATTGTCTGACTAAGCTACATTTATGATGATTGTTGTAGCCTGTAGGTTAGTCAAGTGCTTTCAGTTATGTGTATTCTCTTGTAATGTTTTAATAATGAGCTAGGGATTCTAACTTATGTTAATTGCTGATGTGATGTCTAAGGAATGGTGATATTGGTTTCCTCTAAGGATTGATCCCCTTCAAGTCTTGATTATAAAAAAGTAGTAATTAGTTTCAATGGTGGAAACACTTTATTTCTCATGAATCTGTTGAAGTTCATTGTACCTTAACCCGACACTATCGTCTCCCACTTAGTTTTGAGTTGTCTTGATCATTGCTTCAGTAAGAGAACGAATTTGTTTTAGTGCCATATAACTATCAGTCTAGCACCATGGCTCTACTCATGGTGTTGAGTGTTAATCTGAATATGTATTAAAATAATTTGATTATCTTTTTGCAGGATCCACGTCCTGAATACAGCCTTTTTGGTACAATTGTACATTCAGGATTTTCGCTAGAGTCTGGACATTATTATGCATATATTAAGGTTTTTCTGTAACTGTGGCCTTATACAATTTTTTTTTATGTATTTTGATGACATGTTCATACATTGATTCTAATTCCCCCAAATTGTATTTTTGCTTGGACAGGATGTCATGGGGAGGTGGTTCTGTTGCAATGAGATCTTCTTTGGTAAAGAGGATGGCAACTGAGGTGAAGTTTGATAAAGCGTCTTCTAGCTTGCAGACAAAGTTCAATGGCTTGGCAAATTCTCTTTTCCGAAAGCCTTCAGTTACTGGTAATGGTAAAATTGATCCTTACAAGCTTCAACCTGCTGTAGAGAATGGGCATGACAACTTAATACATTGCAGCTATTGCAAAGATACTCCGATGGGTGACAGAAGGCTTTACTTCTGCTCAAGCCGAAGCAGCTACATGCCAACCAAAGAGTTACAATTACAATCCATTCAGCCGAAGCAGTTGAATGGAAGCATAAATATGAGCTGGAAAAGGCAAAAAGCCGACGGCTGGAGCTTCGAGGTATATTGTAATTGTGAAGCAATAAGCTTTATATTCTTCCCATTCTTTTTCCAACTTCTCTGTTGTTATATGCGTGTTCGTTCATGTTACTATGCTAGAACTTTCTTTGGAAAGTTTAGGACATATGCCTGCGTCTCTTATCTCTTATGTCTCCGTAAGAGAAGGCTGGAAAGGATAGAGCTTTAAGGCTGGAAACTTTCCAAACTACAAAAAACTTAGAAACTATGAATCTACTATAGCCTAATACGTTCGGATAAGGTATGCGGGGTCTATAAAACTTATAGAAACTATGAAGCTATTAAGTTCAGATTCTCTTCTGTTTTCTAAATGAACTTCGATAAAACTTTTAGCAAGTATGACACTCTCAATTAGGTGGACACTTGGGAATTTTGTTTTTGGATTTGGGTAATGATATCTCAGGGTTTAGGGCTTAGAAATCAGATTGAGACATTCCTTCTATTAGGGGGGCTGCTGCCCAACTCATTCTCTTCCCCTCTATCTGATTTAGGGTTAATTTGTTTTGAGTGAGGAATAATCAAATTATGAAACTTACGTTTGAAATTTGGATTTGGGAATTTTGTTTTTGGATTTGGGTAAATGGTATCTCAGGGTTTAAATTTTCTTTTATGTATTGTTTTGGGGTTGAAGCGGTTGTCATTGAAATTGAATTTGGGATTGTTTAAAAATAAGATTTGAATTCATCTTCAATAATTTTATTTTTTTAAATGGTTCTTGAGCTCTTTTTGTACTCCGCATAATATAAGAAGATGCAGTCCATGGCAGATGTAGTTTTAGGATCTATCGAAGTTGGATCTCCACCTTTTAATTTGGATTGATTCAACATTCTATGAAGAAATCAGTATGAAAGTCGTGATGCTTATGCTTTTTACCCTCATCTGATAGTTTCTAATAGAGTTAAGTGGATCCCAACAAGAGACGTGCAAGAATCAATTATATGGGTTTTGATGACTTCCTGTATTTTTCCTCCAGCTTTTCTTTACTTCATTTCTTGGGTTGTTTGTTGTTCTTATATTCTTCCATTTTGAGTCTGTATTGGTAAATAAATTTCCATACAATTCGGAAGAATCATTGGATTAGCAGTTGGACATTGCAGAAGCGGGGGTTTTCTCTTGGTCGAATTTTCAATGTCAGTCCGGGTATTGGTGAGTTATATTATCTTCGACTTATGCTGAATGAAGTTAAAGGGGTGACCTCATTTGCAGACCTTAGAACTGTGAATAGAGTAACATATGCCACCTATAAAGAGTCATGTTACTCTTTGGGATCGTTGGATGATGAGCGAGAGTATATTGATGGTATCATTGAATGTAGTCGATGGGGTTCAGCTCATTATTTAAGGAGTTTATTTGCAATGTTGTTATTGATGGGTACATTGAATCAGCCATAAGTTGTTTGGAGTCAAACTTGGCATCTTCTCGCTGATGATATTTTGTATATGCAACGACGACGACTCCAATTCCATGGTATGTTCAATAAACCAAATATATGATAGTGTGTTATGCTGTTGTACCTATATTTGTTGTTATATTTTGTTCTCGTTTAAGGATAACTTACCATGCGTATGTGTATATATAGATTTGCAGCTTACGGAAGAGGAATTGAAAAATTATGCATTAGTAGAGGTGCAGATAATATTGGAACGAAATGGAAGTAGCCTTCGTCGATTTTCTTCGATGCCTTTTCCTAAGGAGTCTATGGTTGGTGAGTGCAACAACAAATTGATAAAAGAGGAACGTAATTACGATCGAGCGTGGTTGGCTGCAGATCACTCTCAGCTTGTATCCACAATGACGGTGGAGCAACGAATTGTATATGACAAGATCTTATCCGCTGTGCAGAACAACACCGGTGGTGTTTTCTTTTTATATGGATACGGTGGCACGGGAAAGACGTTTGTATGGAGAGCATTGTGTTCCGCATTGCGTTCCCAAGGTGAAATCGTTATTGTTGTTGCATCAAGTGGCATTGCTTCATTATTAATTCCTGGTGGCCGTACTGCACATTCACGATTTGCTATTCCGTTGAATATTACCGAGGATTCGACATGTGGAATTAAAGTCGGTAGTCAATTGGCTGAATTATTGCAAGTCGCGAAGCTCATTATTTGGGATGAAGCGCCTATGACAAAGAAATACTGTTTTGAAGCCGTTGATCGTTCATTGCGTGATGTGCTTCAATCGTCTAATCCACTTAGTATGGAGCGCCCATTTGGAGGCAAAGTGATTGTGTTTGATGGTGATTTTAGGCAGATATTGCTTGTTGTTTCTCGGGGAACAAGGCACGATATTGTTGGTGCCACAATAAACTCTTCATACCTATGGGAGCATTGTCAGGTTAGTACGTCTTTATTCTTTTAGAGTTGAATTATTTTATACTGAGTTATCATATTTAGCAGTATCTGACTAATGTTCATTATTTAAATATACTCCGTAAAATATATTATATTGGCCATATTTTCTTTCATGGCATGCCAGTGAAGTATGCTGGACAAACTTGGTATTTCTTTTATTTATGATGTTTTTCACTTGTGTATGTCTAACTTAGCTTTTCTCTCCGTATTTTATAATATGTATTAATATATGTAATATATGGTACAAACTGTGGCTTCCTATCTTTCACACATATAAGTGTTGCTATTTTTATGATTATGTGGCTGAAAAATGATCAATTTGTTACTGTTAGTTTAGTTGATTTGGTGTAATTGGTGCCCTTTCATCATTATATTTCAATATGTAATTATATTTCAATATGCAATATGACTTGTGCCTGATTAACATAACGTTATAGGTGCTCACATTATCGAGGAATATGAGACTGGCAAATAGTTGTTCAAGTGCTGATCATAGTGAACTCAAAAAGTTTGCAGACTGGATTCTAGATATTGGGGATGGAAATATAGGGGACAGTGATGAAGGAGATGCAACAATACCAATTCCTCCTTATTTGTTGTTGAATGTCATCAATGATCCTATTTCTACTATTGTTCATGCAACATATCATCAACTTCTTCAGAATTTGAACAATCCGCCATATTTTAAGGAGAGAGCCATTCTAGCAACAACGCATGTGATCGTTGATGATGTTAATGAGTATATGCTTCATTTGATGCCTGGGGAGGAGAAAATTTATTTGAGTGCTGATGGCATATGTAAATCTGATGCACGTGCAGGATTTAATGCCTCCGTATATTCATCTGACTATTTGCACAGCATTCGCTCTTTCGGACTTCCTAATCATGTGTTGAAGCTGAAGGTTGGTGTACCGGTAATGTTGCTTCGTAATATAGACCAATCTTCCGGTTTGTGTAATGGAACCAGATTGATGATCACGCGTTTGGGAACGAGAATAATAGAAGCACAGATCATTAGTGGTCGAAATATTGGGGAGAAAGTTGCCATTCCCCGGATGGTGCTCAGCTCTTCCGATTCAACACTTCCTTTCAAGTTTCAGCGTAGACAGTTTCCGATTATCCTTTCATTTGGGATGACTATAAATAAAAGTCAAGGTCAATCCCTATCGCATGTGGGGTTGTATCTTCTGAAGCCCGTATTCACTCATGGTCAACTGTATGTTGCCTTATCTAGAGTCACAAGCATTCAAGGGTTAAAGGTCTTACTTCTAGACAAATATGGGAAGAGTGTGACGGAAACAAAGAATGTTGTTTACAAAGAAGTTCTTCAAAACATATGATCCTTCCTTACTTATATGGTAAATGTTTATATAAAAGTGTTTATTTGATATTTTTCTTCCTTCTTGTGTGTGCATATATAGAATGTGCAGTATATATTACCATTTGAATACGCTTTGTGTTTGGCAGGACTTTTAGACTTCACTTGTGTGGGATATTGTTTTTGCAGTCATACTTAGTGCAGAATGGTGCCTTTGGGTATGTCAAGTGTCATTGTGATTTGTTACCGTAACACTATGTTTGTAACTTAACATATATACTATGGGACTTTTGTTTATATATATGTGCATTACATGTTATGAGATATTGGGTGTAATAAACCCATCGTTCTGTACGTTTAATGATATAATTTTCATTTCTCCTCTTATCAATTATGAGACTTTTTTTTGTGATTGTAAATGTTATTGTATTATAACAGGGGTTGTAATTGATAGCAGGACAACAATTCAAATCAAATGAAATATATTCATGGTATGTGGGAATACTAAAGCGGTAAATTTCAATACAAATACTCACCCGTACAAGGTACGGGAAAAGTACTAGTTAAATTTAAATTTAAATTTACATATTACCACCCATTAACTGGATTTTTTTTGGCGAAATTGCAAAAAATCACCCTTTACATTTATGGCAAACGTTTGTCGTTTACTATAAAACCACCCCTTAAATTAATATTTCTAGGAAATCACCATCATAAGGGCTTTAAACAAGATGTCGGAATGGTTATTGACAATATAATTTCACCTAAATTACCACATGTCCTTTTTATTTTTTCCGAACACATTGCAAAAGGCTCAAAACTCTCTTTTCCCGAACCGAAACCTAAATATGTGGAACGAATTGTTTTTATCGAAAACAGCCTAAAATCAGTGAAATTAATCAAAATATCAATTGATCGACACACGAATTGGTATATCGCTCGCTTTACATGATTATCGAATGACGATTTTTGGTCTTCGTTCGAAAAAACCGTCGAATGACGGAGCTCGGCAGGTAGGAATGAGGTACATTAAGGAGCTCGACAGATATAGACGAGGTTAATAAGTAACCTCGGTGCATCAAAACGAGGGTATGATGGAGACTCGTCTAGTTTTTGCGAGGTATATAAGGACCCCTTTTGAAGATCTTGCCTGAAGCCTCATTGACTTAAGCCGAGCTAAATAAATAACCTTTGCTCCATTGAGTGAGGTTAATGAAGGAGCTCGATGGATATTGGCGAGGTTATCAAATAGGCTCATTGACTTAAGTCGAGCTTCATAAATTTCCTCGGCTTCTGTTGTTTAGGGTTTGTGATTTAGAAATTTGTTTTCATACGTATTGCATAAATTCATTAAATTATGTAGAGGTATATGTAATGGGTCTTGTTATAATGCAAACTCATATGCTTATAAGAATGAGACAGACTAAATGACTAAATTAGTTTAGAAAATTTTATTTTCCCCACTTCTAATTGTAACTCTGAATGACTAAATCAATATCATAACTTTATCTAAAAAGCAAATTAGTTGTTCTTAAGCAGACATGAAACAAGAGATTGAGCTTTGGTAAAAGGAATATTTTTAGAGACTTGTAAAGAACTTTTATTGTAATTAATAGTTAATCCAGACATATTGGAAAAAGTACTTAAGAGGTTTTTAATCATGTGAAGACTTAAATCACCAGCATGTTAAAAAATAAGCGTATCGTCTGCAAAGGAGATGAATGGAATATGATCACTGTTATTTGTAAGTTTGATTCCAACCAAGGGATCACATTCCAATGATTCTTGTTGCAACATTCTTCCTAGTAGTTCCATATATAACCAATACAAAAATATACGGTGCAAGAGGATCTCCTTGTCGGATTCCCCTATAAGTTTGGAATGTATGGTCAGACAAATTATTAACTAAAAGCTAGTTTAATTTAGTTAGACAGATCATAACCCAATTAATCCATTTAGAGTCAAAATCAAATTTGTTTAGAATAATGCGAATAAAATTCCAACTGATTTTATCATAAGCTTTCTCCATATCTAACTTTAATGTCATCCACCCTAATTTGCCCTTTTTGTTATGAAACGAGTGGAAGACTTCGTGAGCTATTAAAATATTATCTTGAATATTCCTTCCTTGAACAAAAGCTCCTTGAAATGGATTAATAATACGAGGTAAAATAGGTTTCAACCGATTAGCAAATAACTTCGAAGTAACCTTGTAAATAATATTACACAGACTAATCGGACGGTAATGGTTAATGTTAGTAGGTGTATCAATTTTCAGAATAAGCGCAATGAAAGTTGTATTTACCTCATTAAGAAGAATACCGGAATAAAAAAAAAGGATTTAACTGCTTTGCATACCAAGCTACCCACGATATTTCAATATTTTTTATAGAATTCTAGTGGATTCAATTACTTTATTTGGTTAAATAAGTATATACCGTGAATGAATGAAATCAGCGAAAGCATACCAAGTAAAGGGACCCTTGAGTGTACGTGCTCCGTTTTGGATCTAACTAAAATCCCAATCCAATATGATAGAGAAGCAGTGGTGGAGCCAGGAAGTTTTTAGCGGGGGGTCACTATAGTAGTCGACAATAAGATCGAGAAAAAAATCGCAAAACACAACGTGATCGATAGTACAAACTAGTGTCAACCTATGGTTTCGAAAATACTACAAATATATAATACGAAAATAAGGATAAAAAATGAAAAATAAAAATATAAAACGCAATAAATAAACATTGCATTATTAACATGTAATAATGTATAACTAGATATAAAAAAAATTTAAACTTGCGTAACTTCTTACCATATTCTCAAAATAAGTAATATAACCTATGATTTCGAAGCTCTCGAGATGAATTATAATATGTGAATGTCAATTTAAGTAAAATATTAAAGTATTATAATATATTGAAATAAAATAAAGTGATTAATACTGCTGTAATTTTCAAACATTCATAACTTTTTACTCAGATGTCGGATTAGGGCGTATTATATATCAAAACGAAGCTATCGACAAGGAGAATACACCTAGGTAATTTATCGGAGGAGGATGGAGTCACGTGACCCCCTAGGACCCCCCTAGGTCCGCCACTGTAGAGAAGGATAGGTTGATGCATACAATTATACAAACTACAAAAGTCTCCAGCTAGCCTCCTACTGACGTACTGCAACTTTCCCACTTGAAGAAGCAGCCATTACAAGTTGGTTAAGTCCTCGAGAGGAGTGTCATGGCCGATTGGCTGTTTTGTCATACCTTCAATCCGGTGCAAATTATCTGTCCCAAGTCTCCATCCACGGAATTATTTTACATCGAAATTAATATTAAAAAAATTTTAAAAATATATTTAATTTATACATATTTATTATAACATATTTGGAAAAAAAAATCTTAAAAAATGAACTTATAAAAATTATAATAATTTATAAGAGATAGAGGGATTTTTTTAGTATTTAAAAGATGTGAGTTTACTATATATTTTTTTTAAAAATTATAATTCGATTTTCTAAGTTTTTTTCCAAATATATTATAATAAGTACGTAGAAAGTAAATATATTTTTTTAATATTAATTTAGATGTAAAATAATTTCGTGAGACGGAAACTTGGGGCGAGGTTTTGGAGCAGATGATTTGCACCCCCTTCAATCAAGATATTTGCACGTAAGAAGCATTATATGGATAGAGCGTCCCGTCATAATACACGAATTCTATGTCTTAAGTCAGCTCTTCCGTCTAGTCTATCAGTTTCATCTAGATTTTTTTACATACCAAAAAATGAGCGAAACACAAACAATAAATCAATCAACTAAAATAAATGAACAGTTTAAGCATTATCATGTTAATGAGGAATATGTTTCACCCGATTGGATTGACCAAAGTGAATGAGGGTGCTCCCAACCAATTTTGCAATACATATATCCAGCGGCAGCAAGATTTGAACTTGAAAGAGGAATAATTGTAACGTAACCTTACTGCAGGGTGCAAACAAACACCCATCCCTCTGTGACGCACAACTTCCAATTTCACCATCTTTTTCCCGCTAATAGAGGAGCCTCAAATGATTATACAACTCCAGTGATAATGCAAAATCACCCTTCATGTTTAATTCAAAATTTATGCACAAATTAATTTTTAAGTGGGTTGAATTTATACACATAATTTTCATTAACAAAACTCTTATTTTAATAAATAAATACATAATTTTTCTTTTTTTTTTACCTAATTTTTAATTTATTGAAAAAAAGTTTATCCATTTTAAGTATTTTATAGGATAGTTCTCGAACCCATGAAAATTATACTACTGTGGTTGATTTTTTTATTTTATTTTTTTGGTGGGAATTATACTGTGGTGGATAACTACGGGGCAAATGGGCAATGGAAGGCCCCATTGCGTTCACATGTACATAGTCAAAAGTATTTCAACTTGATATTTAGATATGGAAAAGGGTAAAAACACGCGCTTTGAAATTAAGAACTTATTTGTTCAAGGGGTTAGAAAATAAAAGAAAAAGAATTAAAATTTATGCCTAAAATTTATATGATTATCACTTTTTGTTTTTATGGAAAAAGAATAATGTTTAGAATATTAATCAATGAATTTTAATTTAAATACGGACTATATGACGCCAGTGATAGATGTAGATCCAAGGGAGGGTTTGGGTGGCTGAAGCCTATGTTACACGGAAACTGAAACGGAAGCGGAAACGGAAACGAAAACGGGGAAACGACAATCCAAATTTTGTAGGAAACGGAAACGCCGATGAAACGGCAATATAAATTATATGTTCATTTAAATGTGTAAACAAGAGTAATAAACATATCACCAAGTGATACACATTGAATGCATCATTAAGGCTATAAATTAAAATGTTCAATACCTTGATAAACATTGTCCTTACTCCTTAACATAAATCAATACAGACATATCAAATATATTAGATGTCTTGCAAACCAACAAAATAACGTAACTTAGTTTTAAAATAACAACACAAAGTAATCAATCTGACATCAATCTTCTACTTACCTAACTCTTCCTTAAGTTCTGGCTTATCAAGAGAATGTTTTATAAGTGAGAGTTTATTGAAGAGAGCTTAGAGGGAGAGAGCACTGAGCAAGTGAGAGGAGGGACGATCGAAAATGGAGCAGAAGTAGGTGGCAAGGATAGAAGGAAATGAGAGTTTCAGATAAAAGGAAGGGGAAGTATGATTTAGGGTTTTATTTATTTTTTATTTTTTAACTATACAATTAGTGGAAACGCCATCTGGTAAATCTGAAACTTTTCTGACCAAACGAAAACGGTCAAAGTTTCTGACCTCTCAGAAACGTTTCTGAGGTGTTTCCCCGGAGTTTCTTCATATGCAGAAACGCGAAACCTCTATGAAATAGAGTTTCGAGGTATCATAGGCCGAAGCTTTCAATCTAGAAGAAAAACATTAAAAATTAATTTATAGGATTTTTTAATAATTTTTACTAATTTAAAAGATAAATGATTGTAAAAAGAGTAATGAATCACAAAAGGCATCTTAGTCTAGTTGGAAAGGAGGGCATTTCTTACCTTGTTTTAAGGTTTTCTCCAATGTATTTTAACAAAAACATTATCATTTTTCTCCAATATATACATATAAAAAAAATTCTCATTGTTTGATAATTTTTCTTATTTATTTTTTTCTATAAAAATTACTATTTAAATAATAAAGTTAAATTTTTTTCTAAGATATTTAAACAATTTTTTTCAATACATGCATTTTTTTTTCCTAAAACCGCTGCTACCATTATCTTTCCCCATCTAAAAATAAACGAGAGCTAAATATGCATATAAATAGACGACCACGTCTCCGATGGCAATGGGAAACAAACTTTATCCCAATCAACACAACAAGTTAAAAGCGTCGCCGGTGATCGATGATCCAGCAGCAGGAAATGGTAACAAACCTTCCTAATTTGTCAATCTCTCTCAATTTGAGATTTTTCATCCTTCATTCCGTGACTTGAATTTGATTTACCCATCGATCTATATCGAAATCAGGTGCATTAAGTCATCAGATCTTCCTGTAAACAAACACAATGATCGCCTCCAGCAAGCATTCCAATCCCGCGAATTCGCTGGCTTTTTTAGCTGCGTTGCTGCTTCTATTCGTTTCCGCTGCGTCCTCTGATGTTGGGTTCGGGTACTCCATGGAGTGGGCTGATGTTGATTCTTCAGCAAAAACACTCCACGCAGCTCTGAAGCTCATTCGAGCTTCTCCGCTTTATGGTCCGGATGTCGCCTCGCTCTCTCTCACTGCAACGTACACACCTAACAAACCCTTTCAAATTCTCTATGTAAGGAAGATAATGTATTGATTCAACGGCTTCTTTTGGTATAACAGTTTGGAGAGCGATCACCGGTTGAGAATCCGGATAACCGACGCCCACAACCCGCGTTGGGAAATCCCACAAGACGTCCTTCCTCGACAGGCGCATTCACCGCTGGATAACACGAGGTGGAAAAGGGGACGTTCTAAGGTCCTCTCGGATCCAACCTCCGACCTCATCTTCAAGATCCGCAACACCACCCCATTCGGCTTCTCGGTCACACGTCGCTCCACCGGCGACGTCCTCTTCGACACGGGGCCAGCCGGGGCTGATGGGCTCGTGTTCAAGGATCAATACATCCAGGTCTCATCCTCCCTCCCCAAGGAGAGGGCCAACTTGTACGGGCTCGGCGAGCACACCAAGCCCACTTTCAGGCTGCAGCCCAACCAGACGCTCACCTTGTGGGCTGCTGACATAGGCAGCTTGAACCCAGATGTGAACCTCTATGGGTCCCATCCGTTCTATCTCGACGTGCGGGCACCTTCCGGGATCGCACACGGGGTGCTGCTGTTGAATAGCAATGGGATGGATGTCGAGTACAAGGACGATCGGATCACGTATAAGGTGATTGGTGGCATTGTCGATCTCTATGTGTTTGCCGGCCCGAGTCCTGATATGGTTGTGCAGCAGTATACTCAGCTCATTGGACTGCCTACTCCAATGCCTTACTGGTCCTTTGGTGAGTAAGATCATACACCTTCCTTAACCTCTTCAAGTTCATCTGTGTACGTCGAAAATTGAACTGGGTGTCAACTGTCAAGTAACCAAATCAATGGAAAAACATAACAAAATGCATTTGAAGTATCATCTAAACATAACAAAGTGTGTGATTGCGAATTGGATTGAAGGTTTTCATCAATGCCGATGGGGGTATCCGAACATAACGGTGGTGGAGGATGTAGTGCAAGGATATGCAAAGGCCGGAATTCCTCTAGAGGTGATGTGGACGGACATCGATTACATGGATGGGTACAAGGATTTCACCGTGGATCCTGTCAACTATCCATTGCCTGAGATGCAGAGATTTCTCACCCAGCTTCATCAAAATGGGCAAAAATATGTCCTCATCATTGATCCGGGTGTGTTTCCGATAAGATTTTCGGTACTTCATGGTTTCTATCATTCAATTGAGAAGAAAATAGTGATTGATGTTTTGTTGGTCTTTGAAATGTCTGCAGGGATTAGCATAAACAACACTTATGGCACGTTTCAAAGGGGAATGGAGGCAGACATTTTTGTGAAACGACAAGGAGTTCCATACGAGGGTGTAGTGTGGCCGGGGAAAGTCTATTACCCGGACTTCCTAAACCCGAAAACCACAGCTTTTTGGACAGACGAGATTCAGAGGTTCCTAAGGACCCTCCCTGTGGATGGCCTCTGGATCGACATGAATGAGGCCTCAAACTTCATTGACCCCCCTCCAATCCCTGGCTCAACTCTTGACAACCCGCCCTATGTGATCAACAACTCTGGAGACCGGAGGCCAATAAACAACAAGACAATACCATCAACTGCAGCTCACTTTGGCAATGTGTCCGAATATAATGTACATAACCTTTATGGCTACCTAGAGGCAAAGGCCACAAATACAGCCCTCAAGAAGGTGACGAAACAGAGACCTTTTGTGCTGTCAAGATCAACCTTTGTCGGGTCAGGAAGGTACACAGCGCATTGGACTGGGGATAACGCGGCCACATGGGATGATCTTGGTTATTCCATCCCCACAATGCTTAGCTTTGGGTTGTTTGGGATTCCAATGGTTGGGGCTGATATATGTGGGTTCGTTGACGACACGACCGAAGAGCTCTGTCGTAGGTGGATACAGGTGAGTTGTGCAGAAAACACAACTAATAGATGCACATTTTTGTATATAAAGCAATAACAGTTTGATTATTGTTTTCAAATGCAGCTTGGGGCATTTTATCCATTCAGCAGAGACCATTCAGCCTTAGGAACTACGCGCCAGGAGCTCTACTTATGGAAATCAGTGGCTAAAAGTGCAAAGAAAGCACTTGGCCTCAGATACCGGCTACTGCCCTACTACTACACATTGATGTACGAGGCACACACCAAAGGAACCCCAATTGCCCGCCCTCTTTTCTTCTCGTTCCCTGAAGACCCTAACACTTATAGCATCAGCACTCAGTTTCTCATTGGAAGAGGCGTCATGGTGTGTCCGGTTCTAATGGAAGGAGCAACATCAGTCGATGCTTACTTCCCGAGAGGGAACTGGTTTAATCTCTTCAACTATACCAACACTATTAGTGTGACTTCAACAGGGACCCTTGTGAATCTAGATGCCCCACCGGATCAAGTAAATGTGCACCTTCGTGAAGGAAACATCTTGGCCTTGCAAGACCAAGCAATGACCACAAGAGAAGCAAGGAAGACACCGTTTGAGTTGGTGGTAGCAGTAAGCTACACTGAGAATTGCACCGGAGCTGTTTTCTTGGACAATGGAGTTGATATTGAGATGGGAGGCGCAATGGGAGGGAATTGGAGCTTTGTCCAATTCTACGCAGAATTGGAAGGAAGCAATAGCATAACAATCAGGTCAGATGTTGTGAATGGGAGGTTTGCTTTGTCGCAAAGATGGGTGATAAACAAGATAACCATTTTGGGTTTGAAGAAAGGAAAACCAACAAAGGGTTACACAATGCCAGGCAGCGGAAGACAAGTGAAAGTCACCGCAAATGATACTGGGAAGTTTACAGCAATGGAAATAACCGGGATAAAGCTGCTTGTAGGTAAGAGCTTCAAGCTAAATGTGGTACCAGAGATTTAATAGCTATAGCAACAACATACTAATAAAACCAGATCAATATGCTGATCCAATAGGGTGAAGCTTATGCTTTGGTGTATCAAATTGAATGAATTCAAGATGCATGAAGTGCACCAATGTTTCCTTGTCTATGATGCGAATCATGTTATGTATGGAAGCATAAATGCCAATGTTTCCTTGTCTATGATGCTTTGCCGCAATGGCAAGGTATGGGATGATTGATCATGATTCATAATGCAGACACATCAGAAATAGCAATAACTTCAGGAGTTCATACTGAGTAAATTGAATAACATGATGAAGAATGTAACCAAACAACTGACACCACATCTCAGACCAATAACCAACGTAAAGCAAGTCACCACTACATTGAAAACTAGGACTCAAGCCTAAAATCTCTCACCCCTCCCCACCCCAAATTGGCAATCAATAATCAAGATATATTTCCTAGACTGCACATTTAATTCGAAAACAACCCTCAAATCTAAAATTTTAAACCAATGTACAGTAACAGTTTTACCTTACCTTAGAGTTCCTTGTACATTAGGTCATTGATTGTTACTACTCTTGTGGATTTGGGCTAAGTTTTTTGCTTTTCTAAAGGTGAGACTTGTAGGTCAAATCTCCACCCTAAATTGTAAGAATGAAGCAACGTGAAGGGCCGTTAGACCTCTACATTTCAAAGGATGAGGTGCAGCTGAAGCTAGAAATATCCATCTATATATACCATATTTCTAATATAGGTTAAGAATCCTCCTTTCATAACCATCTCCATCCCGAATTCCTGATCTACTTGATCATACTGTCATTATCCCCATCGATATTGGTAAAAATACGAAGGTCCTGATCGATGGAAAAGTTGGTAGTTGCCTAGTTGGTGAATGACCAAAATGGGTCACACGGTCAACTATGTAGTTAATTTCCCGAACCATACACTTATCATCAGTGGCCAGTGGCGACCGCAGGATATTTGGGGGAAAATAAAAAAATTCCGGCGAAGGGAAGGGTGGCCTGCTTATTATGAACCTTAAGTGAAAAATATGCCCATTGATAAGCAATGGAGAAGAAAGATAGATGGTTGAAAATGACATATATCCATATTTTTTGTTGAAATTTTCTTCTTCTTTGGAGTGGGGACAAACCTTATCAATCAAACCCACAAAAAGTCTCTACCCTCCATTTAAAGTTGATGCAGTAGCAACAAGCTAGTAGGCCTCTTTAAATCATCCCTGTGGAATTCAAAGAAGATGCAGCAGAAACTAGTAAGCCTCTTCAAATCAATCTTCATCTCTCTTTAATTTTGTGCCTTTTATGAATTAACTCAATGGGTTTGACCATTGATCCTTTCTCCAAATCAGCTTCTGTACTCCTCTCCCCTCAACGAGGAACAACAACAACAACAACGATGCATCAAAACTTCCTATAAGCTTCCACTTCAGTTCCTGAAAAAATTACAATACTGTCACCACACAATGAACACCTTCCCCAAGCACTCCAACCCAGCCAAAACGGTGGCATTTATAGCAGCTTTGCTGCTTCTATTTGTTCTCGCAATGTCTAAGTTACACAACGAGGAGCTCCCGTCCTCTGATGTTGGGTTCGGATACTCCGTGGAGTGGGCCAAGATTGATTCTTCAACAAGATCTCTCAACGCAGTTCTGAAACTCATTCAACCTTCTCCTCTTTACGGCTTGGACATCGCCTCTCTGACCCTCACTGCAACGTATGTTTCAAGTTATTTGATGAGTCTACCTGCAAAGTTCATGATCTTCTTGTTGTTTTTTATATTGATTTGACTCCTTTTTTGTGGCACAGGTTGGAGAATGATCATCGTTTGAGAATCCGGATAACTGATTCCCACAGTACCCGATGGGAAATCCCACAAGAAATCCTCCCTCGTGAAACCTTCAATGGCGAAACAGATTCATCCCACACATTGCTGCATAAGAAATGGAACAAGGGACTCTTAAAAACAGGGACATCACCACTAGTCCTCTCGGACCCGAGCTCCGACCTCGTCTTCAGCCTCTATAGGACTGCCCCATTCGGCTTGTCCATCACCCGCCACTCCACCGGGGACATCCTCTTTGACACTCGATCCAATCATCCCGTCGGGCTTGTCTTCAAGGATCAATACATCCAGCTCTCCTCCTCCCTCCCATCCGACCGGGCCAACTTATATGGGCTTGGCGAGCACACAAAGCCCACGTTCAGGCTGCAGCATAACCAGACACTCACTTTGTGGGCAGCTGACATAGGCAGCGCAAATCCAGACGTCAACCTCTATGGGTCCCATCCGTTCTACCTCGACGTACGGGAACCATCTGGGACAGCTCACGGAGTTCTGCTGTTGAACAGCAATGGGATGGACATTGAGTACACAGGTAACCGGATCACGTATAAGGTGATTGGTGGCGTTGTTGATCTCTACGTGTTTGCTGGCCCAAGGCCTGATGTGGTTGTGCAGCAGTACACTCAGCTCATCGGAAAGCCTACTCCAATGCCTTATTGGTCATTTGGTGAGTAAGATCATAGCTAGCCTTTAACGTTATGGTAGCACAGTGTGCTGATTACTTTTTTTGATCCTGTCAGTGTGTTGATTACTAACAAGTAGTTTATCTGTGCTGAAGCAATCTTTGTCAAACAATCCCTTAATCTTGTACTGATTAATGAATGATTGTTAGTACTGACATATGTATGTCTGGGTGATTGTGAACCGGGTTGAAGGTTTCCATCAGTGCCGATATGGATATCCGAATATAAAGGTGGTGGAGGATGTGGTGAAAGGCTATGCAGAGGCTGGAATTCCTCTAGAAGTGATGTGGACTGACATTGATTACATGGATGGGTTCAAAGATTTCACTGTTAATCCTGTCAACTACCCTTTGCCTGAGATGCAGGGATTCGTCACTAAGCTTCATAATAATGGCCAAAAATACGTCGTCATCATTGATCCTGGTACGTTTTCGATAAGATTTCCGACGTCTCATATAGTTTTTTACCAAGAACTTATTTGAGTGTTTGGCTTTGGGTCGGTTTGAAAATCTCTGCAGGGATTTCCATAAACAGCACATATGGGACGTTTCAAAGGGGAATGGAGGCAGACATCTTTGTGGAACGTCAAGGAGCTCCATATGAGGGTGCAGTGTGGCCCGGGAAAGTCTATTTTCCGGACTTTGTCAACCCGAAAACCACAGCCTTTTGGACAGACGAGGTTCAGAGGTTCCATGATGCCCTCCCTGTGGACGGCCTATGGATTGACATGAATGAAGCCTCCAACTTCATCACTTCACCGCCCATCCTCGGATCAACACTTGACAACCCGCCCTATGCGATCAACAACTCTGGAAACTGGAGACCCATTAACAACAAAACAATACCTGCAACTGCTGTTCACTTTGGCAATGTGACCGAATATAATGTACATAACCTTTACGGCTACCTAGAGGCCAAAGCTACGAATATCGCCCTCAAGAAGGTGACAAATCAGAGGCCTTTTGTCCTATCACGATCAACCTTTGTCGGGTCAGGAAGGTACACTGCGCACTGGACTGGGGATAATGCTGCAACATGGAATGATCTTGGCTATTCCATCCCTACAATGCTTAGCTTTGGCTTGTTTGGGATTCCAATGGTTGGAGCTGATATATGTGGGTTTTCTGGCAACACAACTGAAGAGCTCTGTCGTAGGTGGATACAGGTGAGTGCACATTGCACGTTATTTATTGCCTGAATTGCATTGTATACCACTGACTCTATGCACTTAACGTATAAGCACTGTTTATCACAAAGAAATAACGCTTTCATGATGCAGCTTGGGGCATTCTATCCATTCAGTAGAGACCATTCTGACATCAATTCTAAGCGTCAGGAGCTGTACTTGTGGAAATCAGTTACTGAAAGTGCGAAGAAAGCCCTTGGCCTCAAATACCGTCTACTGCCCTACTACTACACGCTGATGTATGAGGCACACACCAAAGGAACCCCAATTGCTCGCCCTCTCTTCTTCTCGTTCCCTGAAGATCCCAACACTTATGGCATCAGCAGTCAGTTTCTCATTGGAAGAGGTGTCATGGTGTCTCCGGTTCTAAAGCAAGGAGCAACATCAGTTGATGCTTACTTCCCGAGAGGGAACTGGGTTAATCTCTTCAACTATACCAACAGTGTGACTTCGCCAGGGACCCTTATGACACTAGATGCCCCACCGGATCAAATTAATGTGCACCTTCACGAAGGAAACATCTTGGCCTTGCAAGGCCAAGCGATGACCACAAGAGAAGCAAGGAAGACGCCTTTGGAGTTGGTGGTGGCAGTTAGCTACAAGGAGAACAGCACCGGAGCTGTTTTCTTAGACAATGGAGTCGACATTGAGATGGGGGGCGCCATAGGAGGGAATTGGAGCTTCGTTCATTTCTATGCAGAATTGAAGGGAAGCAACAGGATGGTTCTCACATCAAACGTTACGAACAGGGAGTTTGCTTTGTCACAAGGATGGGTGATAAACAAGATAACTATTTTGGGTTTGAAGAAAGCGACATCAGCAAAGTGTTTCAACATACGAGGTAGACGAAAGCCAGTCAAAGTCACCACAAATGATGCTGGGAGGTTTACAGTGGTGGAGATAACCGGGATAAAGCTACTTGTAGGTAAGAGCTTTAAGCTCGATCTGGAACTGAGGACTTAATAGCTATAGCAGAAACACACTAATAAAACTGGATCCATATTCTGATCCAAGAGGGCAAAGCTTAAGCTTTGGTGTATCAAATTGAATGAATTCAAGATAGGCAAATGGATGCTAATCATGATATGTATGGAAAGAGAAACGTCTATTTTTAATTGTATATCATGAAGCCTTTGAACAATGGCAATGGCAAGACATGGCATGACATGATTGATAATTCACTATATTCAACAAAACCAGTATATTTATGCAGAACAAATCACAAATAAGAGTAACTTGAATGATGAATGATGTGATCAACACAACTGACACTAGATACGAGATTCAAAACAGCCACAAGAACAAATTGAAAAAATTACGAGGAATCAAGCCTAAGTTTGCCCCAAAATTGGCAATCAAGATATGTATCAAACCCTAAACTGCACCCAATTATGATTCAGAGAAATTGAAAGCAAAGATTAGAGAGATTCTACCTAGGAGATGAGAGGAGAAGAAGGAGCGACGAAAACCTACCAGAAGAAGCGCCTCGCGGCGAAGTCCGGCCGGGTTGGGTCCGCCGCCACAGTGCTATGAAAATCCAACGGCTTCCCCCTGCGCGCAACTCGTAGCCATTGTCATTTGGATACAATTACCAAACTTAACACCGGAAAAGGGCTCCAGTTGATGCCGGCCAATTTTATCTTCGTCGACACAGAGATGGGTTGTCTGATGGGTCAGATACTCAGATCATCGGAAAAAGTTTGAAATAGAATTCTGTTTATTTTTAGGGAGATTCATTTGGTACCGATTTCGTACAATAAAGCACACACAAACAAATAATGTTCCCTCCGTTCAAATGTGTAAGATCATTTACTTTTCGGCATGTAGTTTAAGAACCTAAATACTATATGAAATATTAATTTTTTTTAAATTATTTTTTTACATTTTAATATTTATTAATAAAAAGTGTTATATTGTAAAAAATTAATTTTAAAAAAATTAATATTTTATATAGTATTTAGTTCCTTAACCTATGTGCCAAAAATTTGAAATATGATAATTCGTTATTGAAGTTCTAATGACTATTTACAAATAATATCATTAGGGGGTTGTTAAATACACCGCTAATTTTTACCGGATACACCGCTAAGCTACGCAACTTCTTGCGTAGTTAAGTCCGTACTCGGTTGCATAATACTCTGGACGTCGTGCCAAACAGGCTTAAAAAAGAACAGTTACGCGGCAACATGCATACCTTTTTGTTCTTCCTCAATCAGGTATTATCACTGCTATATTGCCTAATTCCAGACCGGTGGCCGAATCTATTGGATTTGCAAATGGTGAAAAGTTACGCAATGTGATGCGTAGCTTTTTTTTTTTTTTTTTTACGTATAGGTAGGGACTCCGCATCCTAATGCGGACCTCACTCCGCAACGTCTTGCAGATGTTTTATCGAGGGTCTTTTAGGGCGTGTTTGGCACGATGTCCGGGGAGGTCCGCATCTCGTTGCGTAGCTCAGCCCACATGAGGTTGCGTAGCTTAGCGGTGTATCCAGTAAAAATTAGCGGTATATTTAGCTTTTCCGTATCATTATCATTATCATTATTTAATCTTTGCCTTGTTTAAATAAAAATATCAGGTGGTTTTGTTTTGTCCAATATTTGTCAAAGTTTGGCAAACAATCGGCCATTTTGTATAATTTTTAAAAGCAAGGTTGCTTAGAAGATTTTTGTTCTTGTTGCATGTGGCATCAAAACTACTAGGAAAAAAAATTGAATCTCCACATACAGTCATACACTATGAAATAGTCCCTCCTTCAATTGGTAAATAAAGAGCGGCCATTTCGGAGTTCAAACCGAAGACCTATGGGTACCACCCATAAGTCCTTTCCGGTGAGTCATTCCGGAATGGTATGAAATACTCCATCCGTTCGGCAAAACATGTCGTTTACTATTTACGTACGCTTCTTTAAAATGATAAAAACTATACAAAATATTCTTTTTTTATAATTTTTTTTAACAAATTTGTACTTATTAATAATAACTACGAAATTATTAAAAAAATATTTAAAAAATAGATATTTTATATAGTTTTTATCTCTTAAAAAAGAGTACATGAATAGTAAAATGACATGTTTTGTCGAACGGAGGGAGTATGAATCTAATAAAATTAGGTAGACCTATCTCATAGTAAAATGCACCTTGCACAAATGTATTTTTTTATTACTTTTTAAAAACAATTATATATTTATTACTTATGAAATTATTTTAAAATATTAATAAAAAGTTAGTATTTTACTACATTTTTAGCTTATTAAAAAATATATGTAAATCCTAATAAAAGACTTAATATTCTTGAATGATGTAGTATACTAGTATTCAACAACATTTTAAAATATGAGGGACCAATGACCTCTTGCTCTAGTAAGGAGTAAAGGAGAGGTGACTCTTACAAGAGATCAAGGGTTCAAATTCCATTACGTACACCTCTGTAGAGATTAGTCGATCGACAACCTCAGAACCTCACGTTACAAAAAAAAAAATTAATAAAAAATAGAGGGAGTATCTATATCTATATCTATATCTATATCTATATACCTTCTTAATTTCGTATACCTTGGGCTTACGTGGCGATCTCTCCGCAATTCACTCCTCCCGAGCCAATCACCTTTTTTTTTTTTTATTTACATTTTTTTTCCTCCCACGTCACCGGCCCTTTGCCCCAATCCCGCTAGGGTTCATTTGCAGTGTTTCCAACCCGTCTTCCTTCTCACGCGGCTCGCCCCTCCGCCGCTTCGTCCTCTCGCCCTCCCAATCCTGTCCTCCGCTTCCTCCTCTGGTTCCGTCTCTGTTCCTTCTCTCTTCCTCCTCCGCCGGCAAGGTTAGACGCCCCGGGATCATTTGCCTGCGTTTCCAACCCGTCTTCCTCCTCACGCGGCTCGCCCCTCCGCCGCTTCCTCCTCTCGCCCTCCCAATCCCCTCCTCCGCTTCCTCCTCTGGTTCCGTCTTCGTTCCTTCTCTCTTCCTCCTCCGTCGGCAAGGTTAGACGCCCTCCTCCTCATCTTCGTCGTTCTGCACTCCTCTTGCGCCTCCGGCTGTGGTCGATTCGAAGATTGTCGTCGGATGCTTCAGGTTGCTTCTTTGCCCCTTCTTTTTCATCTGATTTTTAAGTTCCTTCTCTCTTCCGTTTCCGTTCCTTCTCTTTTTTTGTTGTTTCGATCTTGAATTTTTTAGGGTTTTACATTCTTTTTTCTTTCAGTTTCGCTCGCTTTTATTATCGATGTTTCCGTTTTTTTAATAGTGTTGGCAGTTGCTGAGATCGTTGCTTCAATTCGATACCAATATCAATCAGCCTACGATGTCAACCCCAAGATAAGTTTCTTCTCCAATCCCGATTTCTATGCTTTTTTTAGGTTTAGTGAATCTTGAGACATTTGGAGACATTTGAGGATTTTTATTGAATCTTGATTTTTAAGCAACGATCTCAGCAATTTGGCCAGGTTTACATTTCATTGATTTTTTATGCCCTTTCGCTTATCCCGAAGATTGATGTAGGGTTTTTTGGTTGCAACCTTATCCTCGACGATACACACCCTTCATCAACAACAATCACACCCGATTTACTAAATTAGGGTTGAAGCCCAGTCGCTCATTTATGATGAAATCTGCTTGACTTCCTATTTGATTCTAAACTTATTTAGCATAAACTTATTTACCCGATCCTATTTTGCAGACAAGTCTTTTGGATCTGATTTATGCTGCACAAAATTGGGCTTCGTATTGCTGGCCATGAATTCAATCCTGGCCAAATTCGAAGATTTCACACCGACTAAGACAAGCTCTGCAGATTTCACACCGAATGGGTTTGGATTTAATAGCATTTCCCCTTTTAATCGATGTTTTTAAGAGTCTATTAAGATTGATGGAATTATGTGTCGATGGTTTAAAATATGAGAATTCAGCATCAACATTTATGTAAATTCTCTTTTAGGTCTTCCTGGTGCTATATAACTTATTACTATAAAACTTATCCTCGACTATACACACCCTTCATCAACAGGAATCACACCCGATTTACTGAATTAGTGTTAAAGCCCAGTCGCTCATTTATGATGAAATCTGATTGACTTCCTATTTGTTTCTAAACTTATTTAGCATAAACTAATGTAACCGTGCATTTTGTTCTTTGTATGTTCTTTGATGGAATAACTTATTTGATCTATAGTTATAAACTTTTAGGATTTTAGTCCCAACAATTAATTTAATCCCAGTTAACTGAAACTGAAACTGTATTCTTTCTTCACATTTTTACATGCTTATTTTTATCGTGCGAAGTGATTCTGGGTGATTCTGGACTCACCAATCCAATCAAAACCCAAATGTAACCGTGGATTTTTTCTTTTCCAAGCTTAAGAGGAGGAGAATAGGCAAACATCACTTGCAAATCCACCCATTTCCTTACACTGCAAGAGAAGATGGCAGTTTTGTGAATATTTTTTCTTCCCTTGCATAAGATCCAAGATCAGATAAAGGCAGAGCTTTTGAAGAGGGTCAGACCAAGGTGTTAGCTTTAACTCTTTAATCAATTGATTTTGTGTTTTTTTTTGGTGGGGGGGGGGGGGGGGGGAATTGGGTTTTGTTGTTATGCATTTTTGAAGGTTTAATGGCAAAGGTGACAACTTTGTTTGTAGATGGGGAATGTTTCTTAGCATGGGAGGTGCTCCAAGGTAATGGATGATCCTGTGAATGTGATTGCTTCACCCAGAATCAATCCGAGGGGTGGGAGGCTTTTGGCTTTTCGAGAGACCGGAGTTCTGAAGGAGGAGGCGGATTCATTCTTCTCAGGTAAGTGTAAAGTTCTATTTTACATTTCATTTTCTCAATGTGATATGCTTCGGGTGATGAAAAATATCAGTAGCTGACTGATGTCATTCTTCTCTTCTGATTCTCATGTGTAAAGTTGTTGGTTCTTAAAATGTCATCTTCTCTTTGTTGACTTTCATATGCAAAAATATGTATTCTTCTCAGTTCCTCCTTTTATCTGCTTCTCTTCCCTCTATATGTATTTATTCTTTTCTTTTCAAGTTCTTACTTTTCTTGAGTGGTTACAATTTGTATACCTTCTTTTATTACTTGCAGTTCCTAATTCTGATTTAAAAAATGCAGACACCAAAGGCTAACTTAGATAATGATTTAAGTGCTACATAGACTTTTCCCTAGATGTAGGTAGGAACTTCCTTAGTTATGCAAATACTCATCTAATTGAGTTCTTAAGTTGTTGTGACGATTACGTGGTTTAGTTTGGTAGTTGTGTTAGTTTCTGATGATCTCAAGGTTAATTGCACTACAAGGAGGGATTGGCAGTTACCTTTAGCTGATATTTGTCTCTCACCAACCATTTTTATTAATGAAAATTTTGCTTTTCGAATTAGGGTTTAACTTGATTGAGCAAGGTTGTTTAAATTTGTTCACTTCTCTCTTTTCTGTTTTTATATATTTTCTTATAATAATTTGGCATCTCTGGCTGCTATCTGCAGGCAAGGACTATCTATGGAATCATTTGATTCTTCAGGAGAGGAAGAGTAAGCATTTTCATACTGTAAATTTTATTTTCTTTGATAAAATGTTGCACAAAATTTCAGAAAATATAAAAGGCTACATATTCCAGTTTTATTTGCTTAAGATTATTTCCTCTCATGGCAAAAACAACGACAGTTCACAAGCACTGGGAGGTATGCTATGAGTTTTTAAAAATGTCTTTTTCTCATAAGCTACTGTATAGTTTAACATCATCATTCAACTTTAACATTATTCCAGTTTCTGCATCTAAATTGTTTTCATCTGAAGTTGCTTTTCAATAATTCTTTTTCAATGATTTTTTTCAATGATTTTTTATGCAAAGATGTCCCTCTCCCACATTTAATATCATGTTTTGCTCTTTTGTTTGCTTTGTTGGGTCCACATGATATCACACTTCATATAGGGTTGCTGGAAATCTTACATTCCATACACTTGATTCCCTCCCATTTCAGGGGAAGTGCAAGTTTACAATATTTCTTTCAGTACATCTTTGCATAAAAATACTTCAACTGAATATTTTGTTTGGTTCTATCATAATAGGGAAGTAGGAGTGGGTGTAAAGGATTTGGATATTGCATGCGGAGGGATTATGATGAATTTGAGTGAGAATTTGCTTCTCAAAAACAAAATATGTATCATTTCTCCACTTCCAATGAAAGCGTAAAATACATTTCATGATATTGAATTAGGTTACTAGCGATTGTTAACTCCTAAATTTTCATTTCTGTCATTCTATTTTTTAAATTCTGCAACTGTTACTCTGTTTTTAAAATTCAGTTCTTTAATACTGTATTTCAGAAATTCGGTGGTTGCATTTCTAAATTTGAGTTCCCTTACTGCACGGATTAAATTTCAGCATCTTTGAATCTCATGCTACAAGCTGAATCTGGGAGAGATTGTCACGAGTCACGACTATTCCAACCATTGGTAAGTTTCTCTCATTTAATTACCTCAAGCTAGAATCTGAAGCTGGTAGAAAGTGAGGGAATAAGGAAAGTGTGATTTGTTCATTCTTCACATCCTTTACTTATTTTTTAAAACTAAAAATCTTTATGTTCTCTATTTCGTTGTTTCATTTTCTTTATTATTCTATTAAGCTTGAAAATTTTCCCTGCTGAACTTATTATATGAGCCATTGAACGCCTTTGTGATAAGATGGTAAATTTACTTTTGGATATTTCTTAGGAATCACAGTTACTGCTATTCCTTTCTGCCTTCTTTATTATTCCTTTCTTGAATTTAAGTTTTGATTTTACATCATATTTCCATGGAGGCATCTGTGCAAAAGGTGGCAATGACGAAGTTACTAGAGTTTTACCACCATTATTGTATAAGTGTAGTGAAGAGCAAATGGAACTCAATCAATTCTTTGAACAAATCCCACATTTAATATCATGTTTTGCCAATCATCAAATGTTGATGATTTACATTTTGTCCAATACGGAGTACTTTTGTTTGTAGTTTTGGTAAATCATTTTTTTGTATTTCCAGGCACAATAGACACAATGTTCTGATCTTGAACATAAGTTGAATACTTCTAATATTAAGGTATTTCACATTCTTGGGACTAATAAAATTGTGTTTAACATGGAGTGATAAATGGTGAATTGGTGAACTTGAATGATTGTATTTCAAATACCTCCGTCTTTTTTCCTGAATCCTGATTTCTTATAACTGAAGGGGCGTGAAGGAGTCAGAAGTAGAAGGTTTAGTGGATGATGTGCTGGTGACTGGGAAGCAATAGGATAGTGGTGTTCCGGAGCCATTGTATGGTGCATGTGTTTGTTCGTGCCCAAACAAATAGTGATAAGAAATGCGGCGTTTGTGGCCCCATCCTCATCGAGAATTCAATCCAGAGAGTTGGCTGAGCAGATTTCTGTTTATGCTTGCTCAGACATTGGTGGACACAAGTATGCAGGAATTGTGATCATTTTTGGCACAAGCTCTAAGGGAAAAGTTACCGGCGACCGGTAATATTGCCTGATTTCTTTCTTCAATTGGTGATGTGTGCCAAAAATGTGGTTTGTTCATGCATTTCACTGTCACCTACCACAATTTGGACCCGGGACTGTCGACCGTCATGTCTTATAATTCTGGCACTTGCAGTTTGTTACCGTATTTTCAATATTATTATGTTCAAGTAGATTGTTTGTTTCGTTTTTTATTTGGAACTCATATTTAGGTCGTTTTACTTCATCCTTTGGAATTTGGTTGTTGGTTGATTATATAATAAAATAATAAAATTATTTATTTAATATCGGTACGGCGGTACCCCTTCGTTCAATAACAATGTTGCTTTTTTAGACTTTTCAAACATTTGTTTATATTGTATTTGGTCTTTTTTTTTCATCGCATCCGTGCCATGGCGCGGGTATAACACTAGTATATCTTAATTGATTATGGTTTATGATTTTAAAATATAAATCACTTTAGGATTTATACATAATAAAATTTAAATTTATTAAAATAATTTTAATTAATTATGAAATTATTTTTAAAAAAAATAATATTTTTACTGTATTATTAGTATACTATACTGCATTATTTTAAGATTGTTGGAAAAAGGACATGGCCATTGAAATTTGAAAGAGACAAACCAGAGGATAACTTGTCGAATGCTTAGTTGGAAAGGTGTAGATGATTGAAAATGACATTAACCAATCCCCCAATAATTTGCACACCTTATCCGCTTATCAATCAAATTCACAAAAGTTTCTACCCGGAATTTCAACTGCAACTGCTTGTAGATCGAATTCAATGAAGAAGATGCAACAACTAGTAAGCCTCTTTAAATCAATCTCAATCTCTCTTTAAATTTGTCCTTAATTTGTTCCTTTCATGATTTAATTGATGATTTGCCCCATCGATCCTTTCTCACAAGGAGGAACAACAACAACTCATCAAATCTTCCTGTAAGCTTCCCCTTCAGCTCCAGGAAAATTTACAAAATTGCCACCACACAATGATCACCAAAACGGCGGCGTTTATAGCCGCTCTGCTGCTTCTCTCCGTTCTCGCCATGTCTAAGTTTCACATCGACGAGCTCCGCCCCTCCGATGTCGGTTTCGGATACTCCGTTGAGTGGTCCAATGTTGATCCTTCATCAAGAACTCTCACTGCAGCTCTGAAGCTCATTCAACCTTCTCCTCTTTTCGGCCCCGATATCGCCTCTCTCTCCTTCACTGCAATGTAAGAACTAACAATCCGCCTTCAAAATTCAAGTTCAGATTTTTTTTGAAAATCTTATGTAGCACAGGTTAGAGAACGATGATCGATTGAGGATCCGGATAACCGATTCCCATAATCCCCGCTGGGAAATCCCGCGGGAAATCCTCCCCCGCAAGGCCTTCAATGGGGGAATTGATAGGAAATTGAAGATGGGGCTCTTAGAAATGGCGCCATCGCCACAAGTGCTCTCCGATCCGAGCTCCGACATCGTCTTCAGCCTCTACAGCACCGCTCCATTCGGTTTCTCCGTCTCTCGCCGCTCCACCGGGGACGTCCTATTTGACACCCGGCCCGCCGGGCCAGCCACCGGGCTCGTGTTCAAGGACCAATACATCCAGCTCTCGTCCTCCCTCCCATCGGGCCGGGCCAACCTATACGGGCTCGGCGAGCACACTAAGCCCACGTTCAGGTTGCAGCATAACCAGACCCTCACTTTGTGGGCAGCTGACATACTGAGCAAGAACCCGGACTTGAACCTCTACGGGTCCCACCCGTTCTACCTCGATGTCCGGGCTCCATCCGGGACCGCCCACGGGGTCCTGCTGCTGAACAGCAACGGGATGGATGTCGAGTACACCGGCGATCGGATCACCTATAAGGTGATTGGTGGCATTGTTGATCTCTATGTTTTTGCTGGTCCGAAACCGGATGCGGTTATCCAACAGTACACTCGGCTCATCGGAATGCCTGCTCCGATGCCTTATTGGTCTTTCGGTTAGTAAGATCGATCTTAGCTACTCCGATTTCGTGTTGATTATTGATTGATTGCTAGTACTGATTGCGAATCGGGTTGAAGGTTTTCACCAATGCCGATACGGGTATCCGAACATAGAGGCGGTCGAGGGTGTGGTGAAGGGCTATGCAAAGGCCGGAATCCCTCTAGAGGCGATGTGGACCGACATTGATTACATGGATGGGTTTAAGGACTTTACCGTTGATCCTATCAACTACCCTTTGCTTGAGATGCAGAGATTTGTCAATGAGCTTCATACCAATGGGCAAAAATATGTCCTCATCATCGATCCGGGTATGCTTTCGATAGGCTTTTTCGACATCTCGTTGTTTCGATCAAGAGCTTATCGGTTCCGAAATCTCTGCAGGGATTGGCATAAACAACACCTATGGTACATTCCAAAGGGGAATGGAGGCAGACATCTTTGTGAAGCGTCAAGGAGTTCCATATGAGGGCGAAGTGTGGCCGGGGAGAGTCTACTTCCCTGACTTTGCCAACCCGAAAACGACAACATTTTGGACATACGAGATTCGGAGGTTCTACGACGCTCTTCCTGTGGACGGCTTATGGATTGACATGAATGAGGCCTCTAACTTCATCACCTCACCGGCCATCCCCGGTTCCACACTTGATAACCCGCCCTACACAATCAACAACTCTGGAGACCGGAGGCCTATTAACGACAAAACGATACCAGCAACTGCGGTTCACTTTGGCAATGTGTCCGATTACAATTTGCATAACCTCTACGGCTACCTAGAGGCCAAGGCCACGAATGCCGCCCTCAAGAAGGTGACGAATCAAAGGCCTTTCGTGCTGTCAAGATCAACGTTTGTCGGGTCAGGAAGGTACACTGCGCATTGGACTGGAGATAACACGGCCACATGGGATGATCTTGCCTACTCCATCCCTACAATGCTTAGCTTCGGATTGTTTGGGATCCCGATGGTTGGAGCTGATATATGCGGGTTTTTCTACAACACTACCGAAGAGCTCTATCGTAGGTGGATACAAGTAAGTGTACATTGCATTGCAATGCAATACATTTATGAATCGAATTGCAACAGCAACACTTAAAACCATCGCTTTCGAATGCAGCTAGGGGCGTTCTATCCATTCAGTAGAGACCATTCGGGCAAAGGATTCAAGGACCAAGAGCTCTACTTATGGAAGTCAGTGACGGAATCTGCGAAGAGAGCCCTTCGCCTCAAATACCGGCTACTCCCTTACTACTACACGCTAATGTACGAGGCACACATAAAAGGAAACCCGATAGCTCGCCCTCTCTTCTACTCATTCCCGGAAGACACAAATACATACGGAATCAGCACTCAGTTCCTCATCGGAAGAGGTGTGATGGTGTCTCCGGTTTTGAAGGAGGGAGCGACATCAGTCGATGCCTACTTCCCGAGAGGGAGCTGGTTCAACCTCTTCAACTACACCAGCGCGGTGGTGAGTGAGGCCTCGTCTGGGGCCAATGTGACTCTAGATGCCCCATCGGATCAGATAAATGTGCACGTTCGAGAAGGGAACATACTGGTCTTGCAAGGCGAAGCGATGACCACAAGAGAGGCAAGGAGGACGCCGTTTGAGCTGGTGGTGGCGGTCAGCTACGGTGAGGGTTGCAGTGGTGCGGTTTTCTTGGACAATGGAGTCGATGTTGAGATGGGAGGCGCGGTGGGAGGGGATTGGAGCTTCGTCGAATTCTACGCAGAGTTTAAGGGGAATGGTAGGATGGCGATCAGGTCAGATGTTGTGAATGGGAGGTTTGCATTGTCACAAGGATGGGCGATAGAGAAGATAGCTGTTTTGGGGTTGAAAGAGGCGTCGGTGAAGGGCTACGATGTAGGGAGACGAGGAAGGCCGGTGAAGGTGACGACCAAGGATGCTGGACCGTTTACGGTGATGGAGATAACCGGGATGAAGCTGCTTGTAGGTAAGAGCTTCGAGCTAGATGTCGAACCCAAGACTTGAATTGAATGATATATGGCTAGTACTTACCTTCTTCAACAATGGTAGGATGTGACAATTTACATAGATCATAACAGTGATCAGTGATGATCAAGATAGCTACTGGACACCTAAAATTTAACACTCAAAATACATACACAAAGGCAAATATTAATTAGACTCTATTCTATTTGATTCACATCAGATAGCTAATAGAAAATACCTGCCTAATATATCTTGATGGGTGATTATTTGATTCTTATTATTTATTTATTTTCTAATAAAAAATACAATTTCCACAATCTAAAATGTTGAAGATATTATACATTTTTTATAATAGATTTTCTATCCTGTGCCATTGGGGAATAGGATATATAAGAGACTAAATTGAGAAATATTTCCCCTAGATATAAGGTTTAGTCATTTTTAAACTAAATACATGGTTTAGTCTATCCTACTACGTATTAAAGTATTCTTATCCTATGCCCCCAAGGGCATAGGAATATAGGATAGAAAAACCGTTTATACAAACCTTAAACACGTTAGTTCATACTTTCTCGTAAACAGATATGCGCACGATTCTCTTACACACGTCTTCGTAAGGTCAATCAGGTGGTAGACAAAGTGATACAACTCATGCACACGAGCATGATGCTATCATGCCACACCAAAGTCCCCCCCCCCCCCCCCCCCACAATTTTTTTGATTAGGTAAAAAGTCGACGCACCGGACAGACCCGACCCGATAGATCGATAGGCTGAATCAAACCGTCAATACAAGAAAATTGCAAAGCAACACCAAACCAAATAAACCAAATTACAACACATTCTAGTACTATCAAAGAAAGAACAGAAGCAAAGTGCGACATCTCGTCTATCAGTTGGTAGAGGCGACGCAGGGAATCCCCGATGAATTAAGTGGAAACCTCATATTTGGACTCTATCGACGAGCCTTCAGATTTCGAGTACGTCCACGACCTCTCGCACGTCAAAAATTGAGAAGAACATCGCTATTAATTAACTGCTAGCCTCAAAGCCAAAAAACCAAAAAACCAAGCAACTCGGCAAACCTAGTCAATCCGCTTTTTTTTTTCTTTTTCCAACGGGTCGCTTTGGGCCCAAGGCAAAACCTTGGGCCCAAATGAAAGCAATCGGGCCGTAGCTAGGAAGTCAAACCCAAGCCAGCAACCAGCGATCACCAACCGCCAACGCCGAACCTGCGGATGGCCAACCACCAGCGGCCAACGGCAAGGAGAAGCCACCAGTGCCGAAGGAGAACACAAGAGCCTAGGCGGAGACGAGGAATCACCACACCCAGACGAAGCAACAAGGAGGCGAATTGGACATCAAGAGGGGATAAAAGAGATACACCAATAGCCCGAAGGTGGAGAGGAGCATCATCACCGCCGGCGAGGGCCCGAAATAGGAGGATAATGAGTGGCGGCACCACCCCGACGGCGATGGACAACAGCGGCAAACGGAGGCCACGATGGACACCGACAAGGATGAGGATGGAGAACGCCAATTATAGTAAAAATTGGAAGATAGTCAAACGGATTGTCGCTTGAATATTTGGGGAAAAAACAAGTTTAAAATTGAGTCTTTTTTGACACAAATTCTAGAGAAAGGACAACGCCCATCTCTCATTCTCTCTAGAATTTGGGTAGTACTAGAGTTCTTTTTTTCTTGTCAAGAGAGATGCAATATTTGGATGGTGCATAAGTTTAATATCATTCAAATTTTTATCTTTTATTTAAAAAAAAAACTATGAACACGGTTCAAAACCAGCGTAGAATTGATTCATATCTATATACATAAACTAAAATCAATTAATAGCATTCTAGGCGACATGTTGTGGTTGATTTTAAGGGGAAAAAATCCCATAAAAAATTTATAAAAATAATATGTTCTCATTATTTATAGAAAGTTATCATAAGTCATAATATATTTATCTATCTATTTTTTAAGTTAATTGGTAAAAATATAAATCAAAACTATTTCATGACTTGCCAAAATATTACTAATAGATCATAAATGTCTGATAAGTATTATTTTATTTATAGCTAGATTATTTTTTATAAACAAAATTATTATTTATATCAAAATTAATTATTTGACAACTGTTAATTTATTTATATCTATATTTTCTGGTAGAATAAATTATTTATATATGGATTAAGTTTTATTTTATATTTCATGCCCACTTTGATCGTTATTAGTTTAATTCACACATTATAATTCAGATTTATTTATTTTTCATATTTTAACAGTTTTCTTAGAAATAATAGATGTAATTTTATAATATTGTGTTAACATCTTCTTCTTTTTTTCTAATGCAAGGCGAAAGTTTGGGAGTGGTCAACCTCGGTTGAACCACTGCCCAATGGCGTCCTTACAGACTAAATCTTCAATCTCGGCTGGGCACCGCTCAAAAGAGAAAGAAGAGGTCAAACTAGTGTGCGCCAATTTGTCAGCGACCTGGTTACCTTCCCGTAGCGTGTGGGAGAAATCGATGGTCTCGAAAGATTTGCAGAGGCCGAGAACATCGGTAATCACCATCTCAATAGTCTACAGGCAAGTATTGATCCCACGCAGGGCGTTGACAACGGTCAGACAGTCTCCTTCCACCACGAGGCGCGAGAAGCCCATCCTAACAGCAGAATGAAGACTGGCGTGAAGACTGAGACATTCAACTTGTATTGAAGAAGCGCTCCCAAGATCATGAAAACCGCATGACACCACTCTCACACTTATTGATGTAAAATATATCATGATATTTTTCAATTTTTTTCTACCACTTCATCATCATTATCCTTCATAATTTTCCCTTCTTATTTGAAGTTAAACTCTTTTTTTTAATTCATCATATTAATGTTCACTATTTCATTTATTAAAAAAAACCGTTAAAAAGTTGTTATAATGATGTAAACTTGGTACCTTGAAACAAACTCTTAAATTATATGTAATTTGTGTTACCATACGCACTATATACATTAAAATGGTGTAATCACGTATGCAAGCCTTCATCTAGCACGCCTCCATATGCAACACTTGCTCTTTGCATTCATCACATTTAACCAAAACATGACCAAAATGGATGGACCCGTTGGTTTTGAGGGATATCATACTCTATCTCTAACCAACAATGACACCGAGGAAACTCAATCAAACTATAGACATCGAAAATCGTATCGGATTTATTAAAAAAACATGTTATTTTATTTTTTTATATGGAGTATACGCTTTTTAATAAACTATAAATTAAATATTAACCTTTTAAAAATATATATATGATTTCATTCATATTACTAAGTAATGAGTATGAAACAAGTACAAAAAAATAATAAAAGAATTTGATATGACTATGTTTGGAAAAAGAGTAGCTGACGGAATAGCTGATGAATTATTTGTGCTAAATATAAGCTTATAAGCTAGTATGATGCTTGATAAATTTAACAGTTAATATAGCTGATGAAAACCTATGAATAAAAAAACAAAACTCCGAAGTTTGAGTGAGTAACTATTCAAAAACATAGATTTCAAAAGTTAATTAAACTAAAATCTTATATTTATTTCATTTAAACTATATAATATCAAAATTATAAGCGCCGAAAAACTATCTTCCACACAGAGCCATACTCTCTTCGTTCACTTTTATTTATCGTTTACTATTCACACACATTTTTTTCAAATAATAAAAACTATACTATAAAATATTAATTTTTTAATTAAATTTTTTTTAATAATCTCATACTTTTTAGTAATAAGTGTGATATTATTTAAAAAAAAATTATATACTACTTTTTATCACCTTAAAAAACAGAAATTATTTAGCTAAATGTCCATTTTATCAACCTCTTTTTACAAAATGTCCGATTAAAAAGAGTTTTTGCTAAATGTCCTAAATATTTTTGAAAACCCCGTTTTGCCCTAGCCCTTTTCTCTGTGTTTCATTTCCAACCGCAGAAATCCGTCTTTGTTAATCCCCAATTCAATTTCTTCCGATCAATTTCTTCCTCCAATCAATCCACCATTGTTAATGAAGCAGAAGCTTCAAAGGTTGATGACACCTGAATCCACCAACCCCTTCCACATCGTAACCATAGAGATCGTCTTCCTCATCCTCGTACGTCTTCACGATCTCGATCTGGCGGCCTCCCATGGGCGCGATCTTCGCGATCTCGATCTGGCGATGTCCTATTCATCCGGCGCGATGTACGTCGACGCAAGGACGAGGCCGTTTGTTGAGGAGTTCGCCGGCGGCGAGAAAGGCCAGAAGGCGTGGATCTGGCGGCAGAGAAGAACGCCTCCTCCAGACCCCGCGCGATGTACTGTCTCCGATCTCTCCTCCGCCTCTCTCATCTCTCCATTGCAGGTGCTGCTCGTCTCGTCGATCGTCGCTCTGTAGTCCATAGTTCTGGAATTCATTTGATTTCGAGGTATCGGCGCGGCGATTATTCTGATGACGATGATGACACTGCAGGCTCGGGCTCGGCATTTTCCATTCCGGCCTTCAAGGTCCGAATTCCCTCCCTCTCTCTCTGTTGCTTCCACGAATTTGTTTTCTTTTTAGATGTAATCCAACTTGATTTAGATCCTGTTTTCTTTCTGCCCGCCGATTCCACGAATTTGTGCTTTGATTTCGTGATCCGAGTTGTTTGCATGTAGTTGTTTGATTTTTGTAGCTATTGATTTCATCTGTCCGAGTTCTGATTTTTAGTTTCAATTACAGCTTGTGATTTATATCCATTTGCATCCTGAATTTTTGTTGCTTTGCGCTGGCTTGTGATTTATATCCATTTGCATCCTCAAATTACAGCTTCTGATTTTTAGTTTCAATTACAACTTCTGAATTTTTGTTGATCAGGATGAAGTACAGCTTCTGAATTTGCATCATCATGTTTTTGGCTCCAGATTCAGTTGAGTTTCGTGTATGCATTTGTGTCAGTTCGGTTGACAGGTTAAACTTCTATGAATCCAAGCTCCAGTTTCAACTTCTGTGAATCCAAGCTTTACTTCAATTTCATTTTAGTTTCCTACATGTATTTGGTGAATCCAAGCTTCTGTGTACGATGAAATTGACGATGAAATTGAGCACAAATGGGGGTACCTTACTGAGATGGTGGTGAAGAGATCTCTGGTGGTTCTTCATGAATTAGCAATTCTGAATTACAGAGGTAGGATTTGGGGGGTTTAGAGGTCTTTGATGTTGAAACAAGGAAGGACTCAGAGATGTGGCAGTGTAGAATATAGATGCCCCTTTTTAAGAAGATTGTTTTTGTCTTTTAATGTTGGCTTGCTAATACTGTAATAATGTCTTTTATGTTAAATTTGAACTATTTTTTTCATTGATGCTTTGAAGATTAGGTTTCATGAAATCACTCGTAAAAATTACTAATTAACTATTCATTTTCAGTGTTACAAGGAATCCACTTTTGACTATGTTGTGTTTTGTTATTATAATATATAATAAATTACCTTAAATCTTAATAAAATGTATTTATTATTATAGTATATGTATCACCACTTATAAAATGTAAAAACAAAACTGTCAACCAAAAAAAAAATGTTGTCATCACATGTGTCACCAATAGTGTGACCGCAAATAAGAGTGGTGACAGTGATAAGGGTGGTGACCGTGCCCATTGATAAGGGCAGTGACAGTGATAAGGGTGGAAACATCGATAAGGGTGGTGACAGTGCCCTGATAAGGGTGGTGACATCGATATGGGTGATGGTGACGGTGATAGGGGTGGTGGTGACAACGATAGGGATGTTGGTGACATCGATAAGGGGTGGTGGTGACAGCGATATGAGTGGTGGTGACAGCGATAGGAGTGGTGGTGACAGCGATAAGGGTGGTGACAGCAATATGGGTGGTGGTGACAGTGATAGGGGTGGTGGTGACAACGATAGAGGTGGTGACAACAATATGGGTGGTGGTGACAGCGATAGGAGTGGTGGTGACAGCGATAGGAGTTGTGGTGACAACGATAGGGCGGTGACAACATAGAGGTGGTGACAGTAATAAGGGTGGTGACAACGATAGGAGTGGTAGTGACAGTGATACGAGTGGTGACAATGATAGGGCGGTGACAACGATAGATGTGGTGACAACAATAAGGGTGGTGACAACAATATGGGTGGTGGTGACAGTGATAGAGGTGGTGTTGACAGCGATAGGAGTGGTGGTGACAACGATAGGAGTGGTGACAGCGATAGGGAGATGACATCGATAGAGGTGGCGACCGCAATAAGGGTGGTGACAGCGATATGGGTGGTGGTGACAGCGATAGGGCGGTTACACTAATCTCGTTAAAAAAAAAGTCACCAAAAAATTTGGTTATCATCATACATGTGTTACCAAAGTTGTGTCATCAAAGTCATTGACCGATGTCACCACTTATAAAGGTGGTGACACTAATCTCGTAAAAAAAAAAAAATATTGTCACCAAATTTTTTTTCGTGTCATCAAAATTTTGTCACCAAATTCATTGACTTTGACCGGTCAATGGTCAAAATAAAAATGGGAAGGAAGGAAGGGACTTAATTAAAAATGGAAAGAAGGGGCGAAAGTGTAATATTAGGACATTTTGGAAAAGGGAATATCAAAGTGGACATTTTGCAAAATATTTGTTAAAAATGGACACTTAGCTAAAAAATCCTAAAAAACATACATAAATAATAAAAAAGACAATTAAAAGTGAATAAATGCAGTATTATATAAATTTTATCATTTTAAAAAACATCCTACATGTTTTTGATCCCAAAAATCACCAAATTAATATTGTTTTTTCAATTAAACAATTGAACTCTTGATTTGATCCTAAAAAATGCATCCAACAATCCTATATTCAGTTCCCTAAAAGGCTAAAACATGCACATTATCTGCTTGTTATTATCCATTATGTTATGATTTCACCTAATTTGTCCATTACCCATTTCATTTATCAATCAACTAAATTTCACTCCCAACCTCTCTCTATATATATGTTCACTTCAATCAGCTACATACTCACCCAACTAATCAGCTTCACCAAAAGATGAATCTCATCCCAACAAAAACGCTGCCGTTTATGGCGGCCTTCCTGCTTCTCTCTGTTCTCGCCATGTCCAAGTCGAATACCGACGAAGACATTCACTCTTCCTTGCCCGACATGGCCAATAATTTCGGGTTCGGATACACTGTGGATTCGGCGAATGTTGATGCTTCATCAAGAACTCTTAACGCAGTCCTGAAGCTGGTTCAGGCTTCTCCTGACTATGGCCCAGATGTTCAAACCCTCAACCTCACCGCCATGTATGCAAATCGCATTCATATATTCCGAAATCATATATCTATCTGTCTGTCTGTCGGTCTATCTATGTGTCTATAGTTATGTAATTGATTCATTTATCTTGTTGGTAATGCAGCTTGGAGAACGATCACCGTTTGAGAATCCGGATAACCGATGCAAACAATCCCCGATGGGAAATCCCGCAGGAACTCCTCCCTCGCGACACCTCCAAAGGTGCCGCGAGGTTGAACAGGAGACTCTTGCAAACAGCAGCAGCACCACCACCACAAGTCCTCTCGGACCCGAGCTCAGACCTCGTCTTCACCCTCTATAAGACCACTCCCTTCGCCTTCTCCATCAGCCGCAGCTCCACTGGTGAAGTCCTCTTCGACACCAGAACCACAGGGTCCGATGCCGAACCCCTCGGGCTCGTGTTCAAGGACCAATACATCCAGCTCTCCTCCGCCCTCCCCTCGGACCGAGCCAACTTGTATGGCCTTGGAGAACACAGCAAGCCAACTTTCAAGCTGGAGCCCAACCAGAAGCTCACCATGTGGGCTGCTGACATAGGCAGCACCAACCCGAACGTGAACCTCTACGGGTCTCACCCGTTCTACCTCGATGTAAGGTCCCCATCCGGGTCAGCCCACGGGGTGCTGTTGCTGAACAGCAACGGGATGGACGTCGACTACTCGGGCAATCGGATCACTTATAGGGTGATTGGCGGCATTGTTGATCTCTATGTGTTCGCCGGTCCAAGGCCTGATGTGGTTGTGCAGCAGTACACTCAGCTCATTGGACTCCCCGCTCCAATGCCTTATTGGTCCTTCGGTGAGTAACACGAACTCGTAACAGTTTCTTCGACATGTCATACTGATAAGATGCCGATACCATTACTGATATGATCGTCATTTTTCAAGGTTTTCATCAGTGCAAATACGGGTATCCGAACATAGCCTTTGTGGAGGATGTAGTGAAGAAGTACTCAGAGGCTGCAATCCCTCTAGAGGTGATGTGGAGTGACATTGATTACATGGATGGGTACAAAGACTTCACTGTAAGTCCCACCAACTACCCTTTGCCTGAGATGCAGAAATTTGTCACCAAGCTTCATCAAAATGGCCAAAGATATGTCGTCATCGTCGATCCTGGTAAGTTTATTGAACAAATTTCATTCTATGAATGCTCCTATATATACGAAATCTGACGGTTTTGAAAGCTCTGCAGGGATCAGCATAAGCGAGAGCTATGGGACGTATCAAAGGGGAATGGAGGCAGACATCTTTGTGAAACGAGGAGGAGTTCCTTACAGGGGGAAAGTGTGGCCTGGTGATCTCTACTTCCCAGACTTCCTCAACCCGAAAACAACAGAGTTTTGGACAGATGAGCTTCGGAGGTTCCACAACGACCTCCCTGTGGATGGAATCTGGGTTGACATGAATGAGGCAGCCAACTTCATCACTTCCGGTCCTATCTCCGACTCCACACTTGACAAACCTCCCTATGCGATCAACAATGCTGGAGGGCGGCAGCCGATCAACAACAGGGCGATACCTGCAACTGCTGTACACTTTGGCAATGTTTCCGAGTACAATGTCCATAACCTTTATGGTCATTTGGAGGCCAAGGCCACCAACATTGCCCTCAAGAATGTGACGAATCAGCGGCCTTTTGTGCTGACCAGATCCACCTTTGTCGGGTCTGGAGCGTATGCAGCACATTGGACTGGGGATAACGGGGCCAAATGGGATGACCTTGTTTATTCCATCCCAACCATGCTTAACTTCGGACTGTTTGGGATTCCAATGGTTGGAGCTGACATATGTGGGTTCCTTTACGACACTTACGAAGAGCTCTGCCGGAGGTGGATACAGGTGAGTAAACACTAACACTGCAAGTTGTGCATAAATGATAGAAACAGATGTGCTTGTTTTGTATCCAAAGCAGTAACACTTTGTTCCGTTGTTTTCGAATGCAGGTTGGGGCATTCTATCCTTTCAGTAGAGACCATTCCAATTCTGGAACAAGGCCTCAGGAGCTCTATGTATGGGAATCAGTGGCTGAAAGCGCGAAGAAAGCCCTTGGACTCAGATACCGGCTACTGCCTTACTACTACACACTGATGTATGAGGCACACATCAATGGAACCCCAATAGCTCGCCCTCTCTTCTTCTCGTTCCCTGAAGACCCCAAAACATATGGTATCAGCGCTCAGTTTCTCATTGGAAGAGGTGTGCTGGTGTCTCCGGTTCTAAGGGATGGAGCGACATCAGTTGAGGCGTACTTCCCGAAAGGGAATTGGTTTAATCTCTTCAACTACACCAGTGGGGTGAGTCTGTCTTCGAATGGGGCGTATGTGACTCTAGATGCCCCATCAGATCAAATAAATGTGCACCTTCGGGAAGGAAACATCTTGGCCTTGCAAGGCCAAGCGATGACAACAACAGAAGCAAGGAAGACGCCTTTTGAGCTGGTGGTGGCAGTTAGCGACACTGAGAGTACCACTGGGGAAGTTTTCTTGGACAATGGAGTCGACATTGAGATGGGAGGCGCATTGGGAGGGGATTGGAGCTTTGTTAAGTTTCACACGGAATCAAAAGGAAACAACAGATTGACAATCAAGTCGGATGTTGTGAACGGGCAGTATGCTATATCACAAGGATGGGTGATAGAGAAGATTACAGTTTTGGGTTTGAAGAAAGGAACACAGGTGAAGGGCTACAATGTGCAAGACAGCACAGGAGCGGTGAAGATCACCGCGAATGATGCTGGGACGTCTACAGTGGTGGAGATAACCGGGCTGAAGCTTCTTGTAGGTAAGAACTTCGAGCTAGATGTGGAACCGAAGGTTTGATAGCTAGCTATAAGAGAAGCATACTAATAAAGCTGGACCCAATATCTACTGATCCAAAAAGGCAAAGCTTATACCATTTTGTATCAAATTGAATGAATTCAAGATTCATCAAGTGTACCAAAACATGGAAGCAGAGTTGAAAGTTTTCTAGAATATATATATATATATCTTATCTCATGGTTTTTAACAATGGTATGATGGACAGGAATGATCATTTTTCATCTTCTTCAACCAAAAAAGAAACAGTAAAATTAAACAGACTCGTCAGAAATAACAGAAATTTAAGGAGTTCATCGCAAGTAATTTGGATAATATTTTATGAACCTTTATCAGGACAACTACCCCATACCTATATCTTAACAGCATCCAGCGTCATTTGTCCTTTTTGGTAGTGCTCAAAGAAGAGGTCCATGTAATTCTTCACCTTCTTGTACAATTGGGGACGATCACGACTGACAAGTTCTTTGAAGGGCTCGGTTTCTGTATCGTTTGAGGGGAAGCAAAACATGACCAGTGAAATCCTCTCCCTCACTGAATTCGTCACCACTCTGTGCACCGCGCTTTTGAATATGCCATTGGTCATTATCTGCCAACACCATAAAATCCAAGTATACACTTTTGATGTGAATATATGCAAAATCCGAACTCATTTAGGTGAACTAGGATAGTCATGCAATTGAATTTAGGTATCTGATGATCAAGGAAATTGTTGGGAGGCTTTTATACCTCTACCAAATCACCAGCATTGACAAATATAGCACCAGGAATGACGGGCACTTTAAACCATTGATCATCTTTGAAAACCTGAAGACCATCAACTCGATCATCCTGCAAAAGAAAGGTGAGAGTTGATCTATCCGAGTGTGCTTTGGTACCAAGAACACGTTCAGGGGTCGAACAATGTGGATAGAAGTTGAATCTGGCTGACATCAGCACTCCTTGCTTTCCATGCTTGTTCAAGATGCTATTCTCCTGTAAGTTCAGTGTGCGTTCCATGGCCTTGAGTATGACTTCAACCATTTCTTTGTGCTTCATGGTATACTCATGTATGATTTCCCTGCACGTCACCAACGGCAATTACTCAGATAAAATATTGAAGCCACTGCGCCGGATAATTGGCTCTAGTCAGTTAGTAACCTCAGATCTAGTTTAAGGAACATCTCAGTAATCTGAAACTCAGAAAAACTTGCCGAAAATTCTCGGGTTTCTCAGGCCAATATTTGAGATTACGACGCTGTTCAGGATATACGCTTAAAAAAAGCCTATCATTCCAATCCAAGATTTGATCCTGGAAGATAACAGAATCATTGCCATAGCCATCATATCCATCGACTCCTCTGGAGTACTTCTGCTTTTCCTCCAAAGGAAACGCATAAAATTGCCTCATAGCCTCGTGTATCTCGTCTAGAAATGAGCTTTTCATTCCATGATTAACAAGCTAACATGATCAAGGATGCCAAAAATCATGAAACAATCAATAGTGCACAATAAACAAGAATAAAAGATCGAAAACTCTAAATAGACAACAAGAGAAACGAACCTGAAAGCAGCCCCATGAGCTGAGAGCAGAATATAGCTTCCCGAATTCTTCCTCTGCTGTTGGTGACGAGCCAAATGAGGAAAGGAGTGAGAAGTCTATGAGAAGATCCTCCATCCATGGAAGAGTCTCACTTGGCAGAAAATTTATGTTGTTATGGATGTACTTCTCCGGAACTCGATTGCTGTTGAGGATGATGGACTGCACTGTGCTGGGTGGTAGCTCTTCTTTACCAAAAGATGCAGCTGCCATTGTTTCCAGTGGATTTCCAAGAAGTGTTTGTTACTTGTAGAAATGAACAAGATGAATCTAGTTTTTCAATTTTTAGCTGGAATTTCAATCATACTTGCTAGCTATGAGTTGTCTTAGTATGGACACTGACGTTGACTTTGACTTTCTTCAACTCTATTATCCAATTTAACAGCTCAGAATCCAAGTGCTCATCTTTATTGACTAACATACACAATGTAGCTAGGATTAGATTTACAAATTTTACGATTAGGACGGAGTACTTCTCATCTGAATCCGTAACTAGTAATTATCATCAATAAATGTCATTATGTGAACACTAACCTAATCCGGCTGACATCGTTGACAAATCTAAGCGGGAGCTAACTGACATTGGATTGAAAATGTCTATTTCAGTTCTCACTTATATGTGCTGTTGTGACACGTGATATTAGAATCTCTAAACAAACTTAGAAAATACAAAAATCAACTTATCTCATACCTGATAATGATCATATACTTCAAATATTATACCAAATACAGATTCAAATATACTCTATATTATCAACGTTCTTGGTAGACCAATTTAAATCACTATATGGGTTAAAAACAGCTCCAAGAATTACAGACTTCATTGACGGTCAGGGACTGGGAAATGGTGTGGAGCAAGGGAGTGGTAAAGAGGTTTCGGGTTAGATCCGGCCTCCGCCCCTTTCCTTGGGTGGAAATCCAAGATTTGCCTTGTTCTTTACTAGTGAGTTTAGCCGATCGGCACAAGCCGGTTTTCTTGGTGCATGACTCTTGCCAGCAGGGTCACACTAAAAAAAAAACAGAGTAGAACAGTGTAATGGAACCAAATCCTTCCTAAAGTTTAGGCATTAATTACATGACTGCAATTAAGTGCTTCACCAAGCTTTTCCTGTCCAGTCCTCATTTCTAGGCAGTCACATAGAGGATGTGTATATTCGAGGGATTGAAAGAAATGAGTGGAAAGTGGTTTTGAGAAGAAAAGAACAACAACAATTTACTTAAGAAAATTGCAGAATCTGAACAAACTCAACAAAAGATTGCAAACCTGAGAACAAGTATCTTGAACTTAGAAGATAGGGGCTGGGAAGAGGCAAAGCTCTCATGTTTTTTTTTTACTGATATTCCACCCAAAGACAATCCCAATACAATGCTAACAAACCTATCTGTAGTATAAAGGAATCTAGAAGATAAATCTGGGAAGTGGGGAAAAGGGAAAATGGAAAATAGATTAAACTAACAAGCTAATGGGAAAAATAAACATAACAGTTAAATCTATATTTAAACAATGTAGTTGGGTTTGTATGAGAGATAGCATAAATAAACCTACCAAGCAAGATGAACTGCAACAAGTGACTGACTCCAGGTAAGATAATAGTAAACAGCACTTGCCTCATGCATCCATCTTTCTGCATTCTAAATTATGATTGTTAAGAAGAAATTGAAGAATGCTGCAGGGTATCTTCTAGTCTTATTACAGATGCGGCACAGGCTAAAATTTGTTCCATTTCACAGTTACTGAATTACTAGAATGACAGTGAGATTGCAGTGGATGGCTTGTGATTGTAAAGCGAGACAGGGTCCCTTTTATGAAATCTGCAAAAGCTTGCTTTGTGCTCAAGTAAACTTGTGAATAGAGACACAAGCTTGGGCCATTCTTGGCCTGAATGAACTGAATCTTCATGAACAGCTCACCTACGAAGCCTGATTGAGAGGCAGCCGCACAAGGGGCTTCCTCTGTAGACACATACCCACTTGATATTGATGCAACTGACATTAAGGCCCATTTGGTTTAATGTAATAAGAATTTTATGAAAAGTTCCCTATTAATTTTATTTGACGAAGGAATGTTTTTAAGATTAAAGTTTATGATGAATTGAGTGGTTTCTACTGAATTTGTTTCCTTATATTAGCAAACTCTTTTAGTCAATGAAAATTGAAAACAATCCTTCAAGACTTTGAAAGGTTCCTAGCATCCAAACCTCAGTGATAAATTACAAAAGACAGAAGAAAGTTTCATTGTTTTGAATCAGCTATATTCATATTGACCTCGAAAATAAGCTGCACATACCACCCTCCTTCAAGCTATTGAGAAATCACCAATAATGGCGAAAATGGGGCTACTAAATGGTAAAACACAAAAGCTGCTATGAACACTGAACTCAGAAAGCACTTGTGCATTAAAATGATAACACAATCAACATCTTCATATACCATTATACCAATGTTAATATGTACAGCAGTAACCATCTCCAAGAAGTCCCTGGGTGTAGATGATTTACCGCTGATGATCAGCCAAAAACCGACGCTTAATGCAATTGTACTATAGTAACCAGTTTCTTTTATTGTTCCTGCTGCTGCAAGTGTACATTAGCAAAAACAGTTTACAACCAAATATTAAACAATTTGCTGACTTTTTTAATCAGGCAAATGAATCAGTGCAACAGAATCAGTTATGAAGACAAATGGAGATTGATCAATGATCAGTCTTTACCTGGATGGGCTCTGGATTTTCATCAACTTTGTACATGTCGGCTGTGATCTCCGATAACCATAACCCTGGAAATAGCGTCTGAACAAATCCAATTTCAATCAACCAAGGATTAAACAAATTTGGATCCCAATTAAGAAAGAGATGAATCAATACTAACATCCAATTGCTTCTGCACATATTTAGGTCTCTTCTTCGGCTTCCTCGCCGGCCGTCTCCTTATCAGCTCCATGAAATCATCTTCAATTTCCTGCCTCGAGAGAGATACGGAGAACTTCTCCCTTTCGCCAGCGCTGTTCTCCGTCGGCAATTTCACCGGCGGCGGTGAAAGCATCAGCACCGGCCTTGGCTCATCGCCAGCTCCATTCGCATTCGGCTCCTGACACGCCGCCCTCCGCGTCCTCAAATTCCACGGCGGCGGAGGCGGAAGCCGGTGATCGCTTTCTCCGTCCCCACCTTCAGCGAGAATCGCGTTTTTAATCTTATCAACCTCCGTTTGGAGATCGATCATCAGCTTCTCCCTCATCACCTCGATCCTGTCATCCTCAACGCCGAACGTCGCCGGCGAAGAGTTCAGGGGGTCATCCGGGGACTTGCGCTTGCGCTCAGGGTCGGTCGGATCGCGGCGACTCCTGGAGGAGGAAAACGATCCGTCGTACGGACGAGGCCGGCGGTGGTATTGGATGTCGCCGTCAACGGCGGCGGGGGTTGGAATCGGCGCTTCGCTGGTGGCGGGATTGGCCTTGGAGCAGCGGAGGAGGCGTTGGGCGCCCCAGCTGAGACGAGGCGGGAGGGAGAAGTTGTGGAGGCTTCTGGATTTATCTGGAGCGGGAGCCGCGGCTGCCATTAGCAAGGATGTACCTCTTTTCTTCTTCTTCTTCCTCCCTCTGCAACTAATCTAGCAATTGAAAACCGCAATTTTCGAAGGAATTGCTGTTGCAGGAATCAAGATACATAACCTGTTCTTCTAACGGAATTCGAAATTCCCTTCTTCTTCTGTTGGCTGTTTCGATTGTGCATTCTTTTGGCGTGAATTCGGAGGGAGGGAGAACGATTTATAAAGGAACGGAGAGAGAGGGAGAGAGAGAGAGAGAGAGAGAGAGAGCGAGTTTAACGTTGGGGTTGCTTGCGGGGGTGGCTTCGCCGTTGATGGTGGAGGAAGGGGGAGTATTTGCTAACGTGCGCTTTGGGGCTTGGGGTGATGATGAGGAACTCCAATTTGTATTTCCCGGTAAAACCTAATTAAATAACGAGTGAGGCTATTGGCAAAATTCCGAAACGACTGGTGACAAGATAATCTTTCAATTCCGATGTCTTTCAGAGGTCTTCACTCTTCACCTTGTAACCAAATCGCCCTTCTCTGAACTCGCCTCCTTGATCCGCCAGCCACGCATCCATCAATTCTGCCGCATCATCTAGCGCATATTCAATCTTCCGCTTTAAGATCTCCATCCGCAACTGCTTTAATATCTAGTGACATAAATTTGAGTCGATTTGGGTTGTTGTTGTCGAAGGGTGGAAGGTCTACAAAATGGCCAAGACTAGCCTCGTTGTCTGTGGCCGAGGGTAAGGGATATCCTCGTCTATGGCGTATGATCAATTTCGTATGCAGTCTATGATCGAGCGTACGCATTAAGATCGATGTGATTTGGTGTGGTAAAATAAGGAACATGTAGGAATTTGAGTTTGGATATGTGTTAGGGATGGAGAACGATCAAGAAAAATGCAGATCTCCTGATCTTTTCATTGCTCTCCCTCTTGAGAATGTGAACAGTTTAGTCCCTACTTATACAAGGAAGATGATGCTCTGCTACTACTAACAGCAAAATGAAAGGTTGTGGTTAATCCACCGTCATCATCGACTCGCCCGATTTCGACTCGCTACTCACTCATACCGACTCAGACTGCGTCGACTCGGGCGGTGTTCTCCTGTCCGAGTCGTTGATGATTGAGTATTGCTGAAAGATCATCATTCATTCAAAAGATATTCGAAGACTGTCCAAAAAGTATTGAATATTGCTAATCCATTGCATGATGATCAAGACTCAAGACCGACTCTACTCCTTGCGCGAAATTACTTGAAATTGTCTTGAGATCTTGTCTAAAGCCGCTATGATTGGGAATTAGTACTGTAGTAATCTCTTGATCATAAGAATTGCAACGCAACAATGGGGCTTCTGTTCTTCGTAGACTGTCTTCCCTGGATGCCTTAAGCTTGGTCTCCTTCGCCATGGCTACCAAATATGTGACACCAATTTCTAATTTAGGTCACGAAATCAAAAGGGCGAGAATCGGAGATGAGAAAACATCATAGCCAAAACGTAAAAATATCATTCAATGCCCGTTGAGTTCCAGATTCTTAACAAAGTTTTCAATAACAAACGGAATATACTTTAACAAAGTCCTGTCTTCAATAAGAATAAGTATAATAAAAATCATAGAGGGGCGAAAAAATGAAGTTGGAGATTCATGGCAAACAACATTACAGGAGCCAACCCTATGCTTCAATGTCTTCGAATGGTGGCAAACCCCACTCCGCTGGGTCAAAATCCAGCAGCGACTTCAACACTTGGTCTGCAGCACTATGGTACGAGCTATCTAACCTCGGGTCAGGAACCATAACAGCGGACCTGCATGGAAAACAGTATAACCAACCATCATGATGAATGTACATACAGAGAATTGTTGAGAGGATGGCGGATGTGTATAGAAAGTTTTCCGAAATCTCATTGTTGGGTTGTTTATTGCATTCTCGTTTTGGTTCACAAGACAGTTATTAAGAACTGATTCTTAATGCACATCAGAGAACACAAAAATCACAGGTCGGATGGTGAGTTGGTGGATCATAAAAGCAAATTTACAGTTGATGAGGCACTCACATTCCAGCAGCTTTTGCAGCACCTACTCCAGCTGGCGCATCTTCAAAAACAAGGGCATTTTGAGGATCAATTGGACCACCCTGTTCAGACATGAAGATTTGTGTTTACTAACTACAATGCCAATTTCTGGAATTTCATTTCATTGAGCAAAAAGATAACCACGGTGATAGTTGATGAATTAAACTCGAAATTGAGAGATAAACAGCAAAAAAACTGCCAGAAAATACCTCAAATCTTCTAGCAGCAGCCAAAAAAATATCAGGAGATGGCTTCCCTTGCTTGACTTCTGGATCATCTCCGAGAACAACATGATGCATCAAGGAAAATAACTCACGGTGCCTTTGTGTCTTCAACTCAAAATGCCGCTTATGAGATCTTTCACCACCATGAAAAATAAATTGAAAATTTTATAAACATCGCAACATTTCAATTGAATCAAATCGTAAAGCTTATGAATAAAGCAGCCAATAGATTAAAAAAAGACATATCATGACATTGACAGCAAGTCCAATCTAACAAGCGATCAAGTTTACAAAAGGTAATTGTAACTTTTGTATATAATCATATGCAACCTTAAAAGAGGGCTGCTTGAGATGGTATAGAAAACTAAAAACAGGAATGGAAAGCGAACAATTCCTATTTTATACTAGGCAAATTGTTAGGACTTCAAACTAGTAAGAGCTGTCACTAACATTCCCTAACAACCATGTAATCTTAACTGCTCTCCATAATTGCAGAAGTGTCTAACAAATCAACTTCTATATAATTCAATGAGAAGAATACCCAGTAGCCAAGCAAAATGGTATTCCTTTTGCATGCAAGTGTCTGATGAGGCGACTGGCTCCTGCAACACAACAGTGAGATGGTAATATTAGGCACCATAAGCCCAATTTATAATTTCTTCAAGAAGTAATATTTGCAAGCCAAATCTAAAGGCTGTGTATCAGAAAGGGTTCTGGTAATATTAGGCACCATAAGCCCAATTTATAATTTCTTCAAGAAGTAATATTTGCAAGCCAAATCTAAAGGCTGTGTATCAGAAAGATTAATAAGTGATTTTGACATAGAGCTCTCTGTTTCCCTCCTGATCTTGACTAGATTATAGTCTCAAGAATAAAAAAAAGAGACAACGGTGACGATGTCTGGCAGTACTATCTACTGAAGAACTATCTAAAAATACAAATATGTGTAAGACAAGCAGAATATTTGAGGCTTCAAAAAAACTGAAATAAGCAAGTTTAGCACCTGGCATCAGATCACATGTGGGGAACAAGTCTCGGAGCATTGCCTCTCTTTCAACGATAAAGTCTTCAGCTGACAAAGAATCACTAATTCCAGTCTCTTCTACAAAGATTTTTGCAGCCTCTAAAGCCTTTTTCCCCATCATCTTTGGCTTGAGGGACCAATCAAATGTTTTATTATATCTGGCCAATATGATTTCTTGGACTTTGGTATAGAAATTCTCAGTATCTGCATAATGCCAAAACAAGTAACAGATTTATTCCCTTGTCCACAGTCTATACATATCACAACACAAAAAAAGTCTTACAAAAATCTCACGCAAACAGCCAAGATCTGCAAGGCCAAAGAGAGAAGTTGTCTTAATTTGCATAAAAAAAATTCACCAGAGTTCACCTATAAATCTCCAAAGGCCAAATATGATAAGCATCAAGATATTAGGGGAAAAAAGAAGAGAAGATTTGCATTTGGCAGGACCAATTACCACAAGTTTTGTAAGTGGTGAGTTGTGACACGCTATTTTGTTAAGAGTGGCATTCGCAGCTTATCAATTTTTGCAAACCGCCTATCAGAATTTGGGGTATTAACAACGAGATCAATTCCAGGTTTACTATGACACTGCGTCATTGTGCTTTTTTATTAGATAATCCAGAACTGAAGTAAACCATTTGTGGAAAACCTTTATTTTTCTTAATCTCCAGATTTTGTTCTTTGCCAAATTCCTATTTGGCAAAGAACAAAATCTCCAAATTTGGCAAAGAACAAAATCTGGAGATTAAGAAAAATAAAGGTTTGGACATGGATGTCAAGCATCGGATTCAAGTGGGCTGGCAGAAATGGAGAGCCGCGTCAGGAGTCTTATGCGACAGAAAGGTCCCAATCAAGCTCAAGGGTAAGTTCTACAAGGTGGTAGTGAGACCAGCTCTATTATACGGCGCAAAGTGTTGGGCGACAAATAAGGCTCAGGAAGAGAAACTCATGGTGGCTGAGATGAGGATGCTCAGGTGGATGTGTGGAGTTACTTTGCGCGACAGATTCAAAAACGAGGCTATCCGAGAAAAGGTAGGAGTGGCTAGTATTCAGGCTAAGTTGCGAGAATCGAGACTCCGATGGTATGACCATGTTCAGAGGAGAGATCCGAATGCGCCGGTGCGTAGGTGTGACAATTTGGCTATCGAAAGAGTTCGACGAGGAAGAGGGCGTCCTAAAAAGAGCTGGGGTGAAGTGATTAGACATGATCTGGCCGCTCTGGGACTCTCGGAGGAGATGACACGCGACAGGATTCAGTGGAGGAGTGCTATCCGCGTTGACGAACGCTAGTCAGAGACAACATTTTCTCACTCATGCTTCCCTTCTACCTCAACTTTCCTTGCGTACATCCTTTCCAACTTTTCATCTTTGTCCCTATCTTATTTCCAGCTTCTTTGATGTCCGGTCATGGGTCACTCGGAAACACCCTCTCGACCTAGTCGGGGCAAGGGTACGTACATCTCGACCCCCCAGACCCTCCAGACCCTGCTCTAAGCGGGAGATACTGGGTTTGTTGTTGTTGCCAAATTCCTATTTGGGATCGATGTAGCAGCAATAAGCAATGATATCTTTTTGTATTCTTTCAGCTTTATATTGAATCTAATTTGCAATAAGTTTCTCTGCTAAGTGCCACAAAATCAACAAAAACAAATTCCACACAGTGTACATATTTCTATACAACGAAGCTGTGAGATCTCGAAACCATTTAATTCGGTAGTTAGCTTATCAAAAAGACCTACGGAGAGATAACAAAAATTTCAATTGCTTGCATTTCAATCGAGCAAATCTTATTATCATCTCGCACCTCAAGCAAAACACAAAAATATTCCAAATCTAGAAAGAGAATCGGTTCAAAACCCTAATCAAACAATCTGCGAAGATGAAATAGAGAGAGGGGTAAGACGAACCGAGCAATAGGCCGTCCATATCGAAAATCACATGAGTAATGGAGCGTCTAACGGGCTTAGGAGGAGCATCAACAGCCACGGTCGCCATTGCTGATGGGAGCTTGAGGGATTTGTCGGCAGCGAGAAAACCGTCGCCGCCGTTAAGACTGAAACGGATTTGATGTGAATGCGATCGCAACTTAACGACGGCGCGCGCACTCTCAAGTCCCAAATCTGGAATCTTAAACCCTGCGTGGATTTTCAGTTCGCTCCTAGAAGATGCTGCTCGCCAAAAAAAATGATGCGGAGCAGAAGAAAGCATAATAACTATAAGGCCAAATTGCGAAAATTTGCTCAAGTTTCGAAATTGTCAAAAACTATCCTCGACTTGCCGGAAGATGTGTACGGATTGAAACAAATCCTAACAAACTCCGTATATCCTAAGAAATATAACTGCTGATTTTTTATTTTTTATAATTAGGTAAAAATTTGAGATCAAGGTTGACAATTTGTCTTTCGTCTACGTCGACACCCCTTTCGGCCTGGTTGTTTTTAGTTTCGCTTTTGTATGGTGTGTTTGCTTGTATCTGGCACCATCTTTGTATTTTGTATTTATTTAGATGGTTTTTCGTCTGCCGACTTGTTAGCCATCGAGGTTCAGGCTTGTTTGACCTCGAATTTTTACCTAATAAAAAAAAGTCAGTCGTCTAAATATAACTAGAATACAAAGATGGGGCAAAATACAGGCAAGAACATTCTAAAAAAAATGAAACTAATTGATTCTATCCTAACTAAAAAAAACTCAATGTAGCGGACGAGAAAAACCCTAAGGCAACACAGCGAGTCGATTTCCGGCGACGGTTCCCTGACCACCACCGATCGTCTCCCTTCTCTCCGGTCAACGGCCGTGGGAGCCTAGGTACTCCTGTCGTCTGCGTGCGGGTTCACCGGCGTGGGAAGTCTGTTGCTCGGATTTGGTTAGCAAGTTTTAGAAAGTAATTCACTACGATGGAGAAAGAACGAGATAGGCAAGGAAACATGGTTCTAACAGAGGAAGAAGGGAAAGAGATAGCGATTGGGAATGGAGAGACGGGGAAGGAAGCGAGATCGGTTTCGATGTCATTGGTTGGGTCAGTCCTATCATCCAGACCTTTCAATTCCTATGCCCTACAAGCAACTATGAAGGGGGCGTGGAGACTTGAGAAGGGATTCGGCTTCCAAGAGTTGAGGAGAATTTCGTTCATATTCCAGTTTCATGATGAGCACGATAAAGAAAAGGTTTTGAAAGGGGGACCGTGGTCCTTCGACAAGGCTTTGGTGGCGATAAAAGAACCTGGAGTAGAGCAACCATCGAAGATCGTGTTCGACAAGGTTCCATTTTAGGTGCTTGTCTATGACCTCCCAATACAGTTGGTGAATGAAGAGACTGCAAAGGCTATAGGCAATCTGTATGGGGGAGCAATCGAGGTCGATACGGATGAACTGAAGGGTTGTGCAAAGTTTGTCAGAGTGCGTGTTCATGTGGAAATTGCAAAACCGTTGCGAAGAGGAGCGTTGCTTAAAGTTGAAGGTAAAAGAATTTGGGTTGATTTTAAATATGAAAGGCTACCGAATTTCTGTTATCTTTGTGGATGTTTGAATCATGTCGAGTCGGATTGTGAGAATGAGGCGCAGCTAGAGCATCACAAATACGTGGATTGGTTACGTGCCTCGCCGCTGCGACGTGGTTTGGATAGAGCGCCGAGAGGGCGAGAGGGGGGAAAGGAGGCTGGGAAAGGGGTTGGGAAGGATATGAGGGGTGAGAGAGGCAAACATGTTGAGGAAGGGGATAGTGGAGCTACGAAATCTTTACTAAAAATTTTACAAAATGATGAAAGTGATAAAGAAGATGGTGAGACTCAAGAGAGGAGGGAGTTAGGGGCTGATTTAACTAAGCTAGGGATTGACAGTGCGGGAATTATTTGGGGCTTGTCAATAGATGGGAACGAGAAGAGGGAGATGGAAAGAAATCAGGGCGGGAGGGGAATAGAAGAAGGAAGTGTGGAAAATGGGAGGGTGATAGACATGACAAGTGAGGAGAATGGAGATGATAATAATTTAGGAGATGCAAGGGTTGAATTAACAATAGGAAAGGAGGATAAAGGGAAGGGGAAAATCTGTGAGGGAGGGAGAGGCGAACTGAAAAAATGGAAAAGGAGGGCCATGTTGGCCCCGACAGTGGGAGAGGGAGGGGGCGAGAGGACAGAGAAGAGGAAACACTGTGAGGGAGGGGATGATGCTCTCGTGGGGACGGAGGCGGAGGGAAGAGAAGGAGACGAGAGGATGATGTCGACATGATTGATATGGCGGGAGGGGACGTGACCCCCCTCTCGCCGAGCATTATGAGTATACTCAACTATAACTGTCGGGGGTTGGGGAAGGCCCGTGCAGTTGTTAGACTCACCAATTTGGTGAGAAGAGAGGGCCCTAGGATCGTGTTCTTGATGGAGATGTGATGTGATAGAAAGCGAATGGAGGAGATTCGGATCCGACTGGGATTCAGAAATTGTTTTACTATTGATTGTGTGGGTAGGTCGGGAGGTTTGAGTTTGTTATGGGAAGAAGAGATCGATATCTCGGTTCAGACTTATACGAGTCATCACATTGATGCTTGGGTGGAAGAGGGAATGGGGCGAAGTGGAGGCTCACGGGGTTTTATGGGTGGCCTAAGAGAGGGGAGAATCATCACTCTTGGACCCTACTTCGAAGGCTTGCTCAAGAACCTCGAGAGGCATGGCTTTGTATGGGTGATTTTAATCAAATCATTTGTCCGGAAGACAAGGTGGGAGGTATGGCACCCAGGATTGATGAGATGAATGGGATGAGAGAGGCTTTAGACGTTGGAGGGCTAAGTTTGGTACCATTCATGGGACCAAAGTTTACATGGGACAATGGTCGAAAGAACGATGAGTTCATTCAAGAATGGCTGGACTATGTGGCCTGCAATGAAGAGTTCTTAGAGAGGTTTTTGGGAACTAGTTCTGTGCACCTAGAGACACAGGGATCGGATCATCTTCCGATTATGGTGTATAAGCTCCAAGTTGAGAGGGATTGAGGCGGGGAGAGAAGGGGGGAAAGACCGTCCAGGTTTGAGGCTTTGTGGGCTGAACATGAGGATAGTGAGAAGGTGGTTCGGAACGGTTGGATGAATCCAAGGACCTCGCTGGAAGGGTGGGATGTCATGGGGAAGATTTCGAGGTGTATGGAGGACCTCAAGGATTGGAACCGAATGACTTTTGGAAATGTCTTGAAAAAACTTAAGAAGGTGAAGGAGAGTTGCGAGAGATTCATAAAAGGGGTATGACCGGGGAACTTGGGGAAAGGTGGAGAGAGCTAGAAAGGGAGGAGGAGAGGTTGATGGAGGAGGAAGAACTTATATGGTTTCAGAGGGCTAAAGCTAATGAATTTAAGTGGGGGGGATAAGAACTCTAAATTCTTTCATATGAAGGCAAATGGGAGGAATAAGAGGAACGCCTTGATTCGGCTTGTGGATGATGAAGGGATGGAATGGAGGAGTCGAGAGGGGAAGGCTGGGGTTGCAGTGAATTACTTTGAAAAATTGTTCAAATCAAATCCGAGTGCACTTCCTGAGTCGGCTTTTCCAGGAATCTCGCAAAAGCTCACGGAGGAAGACAACCTGGAGCTCCTTCGTCCGTTCTCTAGTGAGGAAGTAAAATCTGCCATATTCTCTATGCATCCCACTAAATCCCCGGGGCCTGATGGTATGTCAGCACTGTTTTATCAACGGTATTGGCATATTGTAGGTCCTGAGATCATAAAATTTATTTTAGACATTTTGGCTGGTGCCCCTTTCCCGGAGGGTCTTAATCACACATACATAGCTTTGATACCGAAGGTCTTAGCTCTTTTCCGGATGAAAGATCTTCGGCTGATAAGTTTGTGTAATGTGATGTTTAAGATCATCTCCAAAATGCCTACAATTCGTCTCAAAGTGTGTCTTAACAAGGTGATTTCTCCAAGTCAGAGCGCGTTTGTACCAGGGAGGCTCATTACGGACAATGTGTTGTCCGCTTTTGAAATCTTTCACTATATGAAGAATATGAGGAAAGGAAAGAACGGTTACATGGCGCTAAAGCTGGATATGGCGAAGGTTTATGATAGAGTGGAATGGGACTTCCTAGATCATTGCATGGAAAAAATGGGATTTCACCAAGATTGGAGGAGACTAGTCATGAGATGTGTGACGTCGGTGACTTTTGCTGCTTTAGTTGGGGGCTCTCTGTCGCAGACTTTTGTGCCTGAGAGGGGGCTTAGACAAGGTGATCCCCTGTCACCTTACTTGTTTTTGTTATGTGCTGAAAAGCCGCCTTTATTCTCTCATGACTAGTCATCTCCCACGGTGCTTTCTCCTTTTTCATCATATCAAAAACACGGCACAGAGAATATATATATATATATATATATATATAGAGGTTTTAATTAATTGAAGTGAAGATACACCTCAACTAGACTCATATATGTAAAAGAAAGACAGTTATGAATGAAGTGGCTTGTTGAGTACCTAACTACAATTAACAGTTAATGTTTGGAAGCAATACATGATGTCGTGTATGATAAATTAATGGGAAATAAAAAGAAGAAGGTGGTTATATATGTGTTCTGAAAATATTTCTTGCTATAATATCAACTTCATAGTCATGAGGACTGAGCTAGCACCTAATCAATAAAGCCGTTAAGGAATATACATTTAGGACTTCGTAGTCATGAGGACTCAGCTAGCACCTAATCAACTTCATAGTCATGAAAAAACTTATATGGTTGGCAGATTCATAGTTGTGGATATACATTTAGGACTTTTTTACTGAATGGAACTTCCAAGTAATTCTATATAAAGAAATTAAGCATTGGACAACTACAAAAATCCAGCTTTTTCCCTCCATAAATAGAACACAGTCTTTGCTACCTATGACTCGAAAACGAAAATTGAGATCACCATATTGGTCTGCCCTATAAACTATAAACCCTCTTGCTAAACCCTACAAACTATTTCAGCATTGATATTCCAGATTACAAAACCCCAAACTATTTCAACATTGAGATCACCATTCACCATATTGACCTACCAACAATCCCTTCTTCCAGAGTAAGAGATCCCACACAAAAAATTAGAAATTACAAAACCCGTCACTCTTGAAATAATCAGCTAAAAAATTAAAATTCTAAAACTATATATTTAGGTAGACCCGGGCAAATGCGGGCGCGGATCGGGCTTAGGACGGGTTTTACCCAATATTTTGTCCCGGTGTCGCGGGCACGGACCGGGCTAAGCCCGCTTAACGGGTTGGATGTTGTGTCCAAGCTCGTCCGGAATTGCGGGCGCGGGCTACCCGCGATTACCTGCGGTAATATATGTATATATACATTGTAATATATTTATAATTAATTAAGTATATGTATACATGTACAGTAATATATGTGTATCAATAGATTCAATACACTGACGCGGGTCGGCCCGCCCGCCCGCTAATATGGGCGGACATGGACAGGGGAAAAAGCCCATGCGGGCTGCTAAGCCCGGCCCGCGCCCGCAGCGGGTACGGAATTGGGAAGACCAATGTACCCGTTGCGGGCCGCTAGGCCCGTAACGGGTACCCGCTATTTTTTTTATTAAAATTATAAAATATATATTATATATTATATATACTTTTTTTGAAATTACAGTGTATATAACTATATTACTATGTATTACAACACATATTATATTACGTATTACAACACATATATACTTACAAATATTTATTAATTAGTGTATGTATATACGGATTATACGGTAATACGTATACAAAAATATATAGATAGTTGCTAGTTTTTCAAAAAAACAAAATAGATATATAGTGTATACATATTACAGTGTATTGAATCTATTGATACACATATATTACTGTACATATATACATATACTTAATTAATTATAAATATATTACAATGTATATATACATATATTACCGCGGGTACCCGCGGGTAGCCCGCGCTCGCAATTCCGGACGGGCTTGGACACAAAATCCAACCCGTTAAGCGGGCTTAGCCCGGCCCGTGCTCGCGACACCGGGACAAAATATTGGGTAAAACCCGTCCCAAGCCCGTCCCACGCCCGCATTTGCCCAGGTCTATCTTTAGGATAGTAGTCAAAATTTGAAACTATTTAGGGAAATAGCCAAAATGTTGACTTTTTGACTTTTTAATTATAGAAAGCTATCTCTATTTATGCTAAATTGCGAATATTATCCGAAATTTTTTAGACTTTAAAATATTACTACGGACTTAATACTGATTGCTTATAAAATGACTTTTGGTGGTACTAACTACCTTAATCTACTAACTATATTATGAATAATAAGTTTTCTGTGGTTTTAAGCCCACCATGCTCTGCAACTAAAACTTCAAGCTAAAGAGGTTTGACCCATACCTGAACGTAGTTACTTTGGGACGTCGGCGTTCCTGTAGCTTCCGACTTTCTATAGGTGGCTAACCTTCAATCAAGCCTCCCTTAGGCCAGACTGAGCACATATCTGTTTCGTTTCCTACCTCAGACCGTACACTCTAGCTTTTGGCTTTGATTTTGAGAGAGTGAAGGGATTTGAATCAAGAAATCAAAGTATTCAGAACATAGTGTTCAATTAAGTAGCTTTCCCTTTCTTAAAAACAAACTTTATTGAATTTGGAAAATCTTACAACATACAAGCACTCCTAATTTAGAACTTAAAAACACTTAACACTCATATCAGAAGATCCATTGAAGGGTTTTGAACCTTAGAGTGATGGAAACACCAATCTACTCAAATTCAAAACGCTTCTACTTCTCTTTCTGATTTACAAGACTCCTTCTCTCTTAGCATATCTTTTTTTTTCTCTCGGGGATTCGGTGCCTTGAGCAGTCTGAGAATGGCTCTATTTATAGAGCTGAGTAAAAAGCATTGCACCTGCAATAACATTGTGAAATCTTTTGGCGTTCATGCATGATATTTGAACTTCACTAAGAGAACACAAATTGAATATAGAAACACTGAGCCCGTAAAGATCAATAGAAGCTAATATACGGAGTAAAATGTAACACCTTTAAAAACAAAACAATTAAGAAACCAAAATGTCACATCATCAACTGTTGACTTACCGACAAGAAGATTGGAGATACCAAAGTCGATCAAGTGTTTAACCCAAGTTAGGATGAAATTCATAAAAGCATAGTTCCCAAAGGTGACTATGATGACATTATCTTTCACCCTCTCTTCCACCAACTCATTTGTCAAACGAAAGGCCTTTAAAGGTGGCATCTTGCTATTATGAGATCGAGGGGACCTCCCATATAGGCTTCACCCCTTTCTTCGTTAGGGTAGGCACTTGTTGGCAACATTGCCGAATTTAGATGGGTCAGATACTGAAACTGAGGGAGAACTTAAGCATGAAAAGTCAACCGAACAATATGATCATTAAAAATCAAATCCAGGAGTTGAGGGAAATAAAAATAGAAGAAACTGGAGGCCTTTTACTACACATACTACGAGTCAATGAGGTTGAAACAAGTGAAATATGGAAATCTGTTTTGTTTATACCATTCTACACAATCAGAACCCCACGGTTTGATCAATGACAAATCATCTTCCTCAGTTTTGTTGATCCAATCACTCTTTACTGTTCTAACTCAGTAGAAATTATAGCACTGAAGATCGAAGGACATGGATGAATAATCTCAATTGTCAAGCACGAAACTCCTATTTCCATATCCACAGGTAGTTAACTGATCATCTGATCCCCAATTGCTAAAGACGCCCGACATCCAAATACATTGAACAGTTTATTTTAAGTTTTCAGCTAAAAATGACATGCGGTTGACTCACCAAACCTTAAAACACAGAACTGCGCGCATTGACAAGAATCTGAAACTTTCAAGTTTCAACAAACATTTCAAAGCATCACGAAGCTCCACAAGCTGACCACATCCAGCGACAACCAAACTTGTTAACTTCACCATGATGATAAGACCTTATACGCAAAGGTTAAGGCCTTCGTTGATAAAAACCAAAATTCTGGTTTCTAGGTTTTGGTAAGGTCTTACGGCTTGGTTCAAAGTGTTACACACAAACTAGCTAGGCTTATTTGTACCTAAGCTTATAAATTCAATTCTAAAGGACCGATTTATATTGAGCCTATATTTGAATCTGGATTGGGCCCAAATGTATTGAACTTCGGACTTTGTATTTATATTGGATTGAGTTTAAACATTCTATCTTATCCCATATATATTAGATTTGGTGGTTGAGTTTTTCCAGGGATTTGCTGAAGTTTTCAACGTCAAGTTTCAAATAGCTCCATCCCTAGCAAAATCAGAGGGTCCAATCTATTCAAAGAGACGAAGGAGGATTGCAGAAGAAATAAGTCTACAAGCGCATATCGATCTATGTAACTCTCGTCTCATGCAAAAGCATTCGATCTCACATCGCTCTCCTCACTAAGTGTTGTATTTACGTGTTGTATTTACTTTGAGTGTGTGAGTTTTTCATTCGAGCTTTATAGTACAATTCATCTAGGTTATACTAAGGGGTCTTTACCCAAACGTATAGGGTATTCCGGTATCCATAGCACTTTGTTTCACTAGCGTGCTTGGGTTGCTAGATAGGTAGAGCTTTGTTTCACTAGTGTGCTTGGGTTGCTAGATAGGAAGTTAGTCTAGAAGAGGGAAGGTCTTCTAGAGGTTGTATCTAGGGCTCATAAGATAAAGTGAAATAAAGTGTGTTGAATCCTACGGGTTGGATAACCCTAGGCGGGGACGTATGCGGTTGTGCCGAACCTCGTTAACAAGTATCGAGTTCTTTTCTTTCTGTTCTTTACTTTCGCATTATTACTTGTTCGCTTTTTCTTACTAACTCGTCTTTGTTTCTCAGATAAAGTCTTACTTCTGGTGGCAAGGTCTTACTATTTATGTAATTGCGACAACCCCCTCTAGAGTATTTGTGTGCTTTGTATCTGCCTATTCCGCACTTCAAAACCCTCTCGAAAATCAAATATCAATAAACAATATCTAAACATCGACATCCAATTCAAGGAGCATCCAAAAAACACGGCAAATCATCCAAGGACAACAATAGAAAAGTAAGACGGAGAGAGATGTACTTGGAAGAGAGTAAGAGGAGAGAGGGATAATAGCGTCGGGCGCGTAGATAACGGAGAAGACGTAGAAGCCAGAGAGAATCACACCGATAATCGCAGTTGTGTAGATTGTGATGAACAATGGCTACGAATTCGCAGCTTCTTGGCATGGATTCTCCCATGCCATTTTATTCGCTGCAATTTCAATTCGAATCGATTCGATTTTTCTTCTTCTAGGGATTTGTTAGGGTTCTTTGCGGATGATAGTATTCTATTTGCAGAGGCAAACTGTCAACATGGATCAGAAATTGTGAACATGCTCTGTGTCTATGGAGAAGCGTCAGGTCAACGGGTTAACTTTGCAAAGTCTGAATTATCTTTCAACAGAAATGTGAGTGCTGAGGTCCGGGAGGAGAATCAGGGATTGGTGGGTGTTGTGGAGGTGGAAAAGCACGAGAAATATTTGGGGCTTCCCACGATGATATGCAAATCTAAAAAAGTCATATAATACCTCCGTCCAAAAATACATGTCCTTTTACTATTCATGCACGTTTTTTTAGGAGTTCAAAAATATATAAAATATTAACTTTTTTATTAATTTTTTTAACAATTATAAACTTATTATCAATAAGTTTATAATAAGTTTATAATTATTGAAAAAAATTAATAAAAAAGTTAATATTTTATATAGTTTTTAGCTCCTAAAAATACGTGCTAAAAAGTAAAAGGACATGTATTTTTGGACGAAGGGAGTATAATGGAGTGAGGGACAGAATATGGAAAAAGCTTAAGGGCTGGAAGGCGACGACTCTCTCGAGAGCTAGTAAGGAGGTATTGCTTAAATCTGTGATGCAGGCGATACCAATGTTCACGATGTCCTGCTTTCTTCTGCCAAGCTATTTGTGCCATGAATTAAAGAAGATGATGTGTGATTTTTGGTGGGGAGATGGAGAGGGTGGAAAGAAAATGCACTGGTTATCGTGGAGAAGAATGTGCCACTCGAAGGAGAAAAGGGGAATGGGTTTTCGAGATATGAAGATGTTCAATCTCGCTCTATTGGCCAAGATGGGTTGGAGGATTATGACTCAACCGGAAGCACTCCTCTCGAGGAACCATAAAGCACGGTATTTCCCACACTCGTCTTTCCTTGAAGCTAGCGTGGGAGGCAATCCGAGCTATGTTTGGAGGAGCTTGATTAGTGCAAGGAGGGTTTTGGAGAAAGGGGTTTACTGGACGGCTGGAAATGGAGCCAACCTTTATGCATGGGGAGATAGATGGATTCCCATGCCCTCGTCGTACAGGCCGGTTGCGAACCCGAGCAGAAGAGGAGAATTCACCCGTGTCATCGACTTTATTGAATAGGAGGCCGGTGGGTGGATTGAGAGCGATGTCCGCGAAGCATTTCTACAATGCGATGCAGAGTTGATTCTAAAAATCCATTTGGATGATTTGGGGTTGGAGGATACACCGACATGGTTTTACACAAGGGATGACAATTTTACCATTCGGTCGGCCTACCATCTGCAAGTGGAGGAACGACGGTAAATTGAGAGCAATGGAGAGACCTTCAATGGGGATAGTGGTGCTGATCTCTGTGGGAGGATTTGGAAATTGCGGGTTGTTCCTCGAATCCGAAACTTCATATGGCATGCCTGCAAGTGTATCCTGCCTAGGCGAGAGGCGTTAGTGACGAGAGAGATCACACTGGAACCCTGGTGTGAGCATTGTGTGATACGTTTGGGATACTGATCCTTCTCTTGTGGGCTCAAGATCAAGAACCACGCCATATATTTGCCCGATCTTGCAATTCCAATATCTCCTGATTAACACAATTAACTAAACTAATTAATAAACTAAACAAAACCAAAAGTTCTTAACTTAAGAATTCTAACAACTAAATATGAAGGAAATAGATTAACTAATTAAACTAAGGATTAACATAAAGGAATTCAAGAACTAACAATTAAAAGTACGTGACGGCAAATATAACTAACTAAACTTTAAAACTAATGAATTAGCAACGACAAGGGAACAAGGTAAGCGAGGAAGAGAGAGCGCGCGAGCACCGGACAGGGTGATCGAGGACTGGTCCGGAGTGCGCGGAAGCAGGCGTCTCAGGGGGCTTGTTCGCAGGGAGCAAGTCCAGACGTTGGGCGAGAGCAGGCCTGAGAACGAGACCGTCGGCGAAGAGCACGCGCGAGCGAGGTGGCGAGACGGCGAGGGTGTTGTGAGCGAAGACGCCGGTGCGCGCGCCTTGCGAGAGCGAGAGAGAGACATCGAGAGCCGAGGGTTTGCGCGCGCGGTGGCGATGGAGCCGCGCTCGCTGGGCGAGCCGGAATGCAGGCCGGTGTCACCAGGGGCTTGCCGAGTCTTCTTCTTGGATGGATCTAAAAGAACGCAGGCTGTGTTTAATTAATTTGATCAAGGTGATGATGACGGGGATGTGTGATGGTGTTTGGATGAATGCCGAATAACATACGAGCCTTTGGGGATTGATAACCGAGAACCCTTTAATCCTATAAAGGGGTTTCTCAATTCTATTCAATCTAATTAATTCAAAGGTTCATAACATGTATATATAGAAAACTATGGGAGATCTAACCAATCCTTTCTTGCAAAGGAAAGGGGTTTGGATAGACTTATTCTATCTAAATATAAATGAAATAAATCTAAGATAAATATTTCCTAATAAAGATAGATATTTAATAACTTGGTGGCCAAGAATTATATCTAGAAGAGATATAATTAATTCCACCTTATTTATCTAAATTGCATAAAATAATAACATAATTAAATTAACTAAATCCGGCCTAAGCACAAGTGTTACTCGGCCCATCCTTGTCGACAAGGGTCTAGGCCCACTCGGCCCAAAGGTATGTCGAGTGCTCCAAGACCAAGCCGAGTATGGTTGCCTCATGGTGGGTGCAAACGAGTCTTCATGAGCTCCGTGTGTGGACGCATGCTCACTTCTTGTGCTGGTGGTGTAACCTTGAGCCAAGTGATCCAGGGTGGCCTGAACCCTTGCTCTAAAGTTCCACGGTGACGGACAAGAAAGGCTTTAGTTGCAGTTTGAATCTTCTTGGCCCTTGCACGAGTGACAGGACCATCGAATGGAACCTTCATGTTGTCCTCAATGTCACCAAGAGTCATCGATAATTGCACGGCATCATTCTCCTCCACTTGACTTCGATTTGTTCTCAAATCGTCGTCAGAGTCATCGTCAGGCACGAACAAGGATAGATCAACGACGTTGAATGTAGAATGGACGCTGTACTTATCGGCAGGGAGATCCAGCTTGTATGCATTAGGACCCATCTTCTGAACCACTCTGAATGGTCCATCTCCCCTGGGGTCCAGCTTAGACTTCCGTTGTTGCGGAAACCTTTCCTTTATGAGATGTAGCCAGACCAGATCACCAACGTTGAACTGCACATCCTTGCGATGCTTGTCCTTCGCGGCCTTGTATTGCACAGTCTTTCTCTCCAACTGCGCCTTGGTACGCTCATGCAAGCGCTTGATGAAGTCCACTTGCTTAGCTGCATCCACGCTCTCCTTTTCCTTATATGGCCGAGGCAGCATGTCCACATGAGTGAGTGGATTTCGGCCATATACCACTTCGAATGGGGTAAGCTTTGTTGCAGAGTGCCTAGACCTGTTATATGCAAATTCTACAAATGGTAGGCATTCTTCCCACCTCCGGAGGTTAGTTCGCAGCATGACTCTAAGGAGAGCCCCAAGAGTTCTATTTATGACCTCAATTTGGCCATCAGTTTGTGGGTGACAAGAAGTAGAAAATAGCAATTTTGTACCCAATTTAGACCATAGAGTTTTCCAAAAAGAGCTTAAAAATTTAGGATCACGGTCAGAAACAATAGATAATGGCAATCCATGTAAGCGAACAACATCTTTGAAGAACAAATTAGCAACATGAACAGCATCATCAGTTTTGTGACATGGAATAAAATGAGCCATTTTGGAAAATCTGTCTACAACAACAAAGATGGAATCATGACCCTTAGAAGTTCTAGGCAATCCTACAATAAAATCCATAGAAACATCTTCCCAAGGTGCATTAGCAATAGGCAAAGGTTGATATAGACCATTAGCATTAGATTTCGATTTGGCTTTAGCACATGTAACACAACTTTTGACAAATCTCAGCACAAAATTAGACATTTTAGGCCAAAAGTAATGTTCCTTAAGTCCTGCTAAGGTTTTTTCGAAACCACCATGTCCCCTAGATTCATGAATTTCTTGAGTTAACAATCGGCGAATAGAAGAAGATGGGATACAAAGCTTGCCCATCTTAAACAAATAACCATTATCAAGAAAAAATGAATCAACTTCACCTTTAGACACACATTGAGCATATATAGTTTTAAAGAAACTATCAGAAGCATACAATTCATTTATCAAAGCAAATCCCAAAACATGTGCATCCATATGGTTTAGGAGGACATACCTGCGTGATAGCGCGTCAGCTACCACATTATCCTTTCCCTTCTTGTGGTGAACCACATAGGAAAAGGTCTCTATAAACTCCACCCATCGAGCAAGTCGCCTGCTGAGCACTGCTTGTCCTTTGAGGTACTTTAGAGCTTCATGATCCGAATGAATCACAAACTCCTTAGGCCAGAGATAATGTTGCCAAGTCTGTAAGCAGCGAACCAGTGCAAATAGCTCCTTGTCGTAGGTAGAATAGTTGAGCTCAGCGGAGCCCAACTTTTCGCTGAAGTAGGCGATGGGACGCTTGTTCTGCAGCAGGACCCCTCCAATGCCAGTGCCAAAAGCGTCACACTCGAGCTCAAAAGGTTGAGCAAAGTCAGGTAACTGCAGCACTGGGGCATGTGTTAGGCGATCCTTGAGGGCGTCGAAAGCCTTTTGATGTGAGTCTATCCAGCGAAATGTCACATCTTTCTTTATCAGCTCATGTAGGGGGCGGCAATCAGGCTGAAATCCTTGACAAAACGTCGATAGAAACCAGCAAGGCCCAAGAATGAGCGGACATGAGTGGGTGTATTTGGCCTAGCCCACTCCTAAATAGCACGAATCTTCTCCTCATCCACCTTCAATCCAGATGCAGTCACTACAAAACCAAGAAAAATGGTAGACTCGGATGCAAAAGAACACTTCTTTAAATTGGCATATAATTTTTCTTTCCTAAGACAATCAAAAACCAATTTTAAGTGACTTAAGTGATCATGCATATTCTTGCTATAGATTAAGATATCATCAAAATAGACAACGACAAATTTTCCTAAGTGTCTTCTAAGCACATGGTTCATAAGCCTCATAAAAGTAGAAGGTGCATTTGTTAAACCAAAAGGCATTACTAACCATTCATATAAGCCATACTTAGTTTTGAAAGCCGTTTTCCATTCATCACCCTGTTTCATCCTAATTTGATGATATCCACTTCGAAGGTCAATTTTTGAAAAAATACAAGCACCATGAAGTTCATCAAGCATATCATCTAAACGAGGAATAGGGTGGCGATACTTAACCGTTATTTGGTTGATTGCGCGACAATCAACACACATGCGCCAGGAGCCATCCTTCTTTGGAACCAAAATGACAGGCACGACACATGGAGAGAGGCTTTCTCGCACGAAGCCTTTATCCATCAATTCTGTGACTTGGCGTTGCAGCTCCTTTGTTTCCTCAGGACTAGCTCTATAGGCGGCGCGATTAGGCAAGGCTGCCCCAGGCACAAAGTCAATCTGGTGCTCAATACCTCTAATAGGAGGCAAGCCTTGGGGTAGTTCAGCTGGAAGCACATCTAAATAATCCTGTAGAAGAGCAGCAATAGGTGCAGGAATATGACTCAATTCAACATTAAGTAATACCTGTTTCATTACCAGGAGAATATGAGGTCGATGAGCATTACATGTGATGGTCTCTTTATGAGGTTGAGAGACCAATGATCGACGTTCTACAGAGCCCTTAAGTGAAGCAGAAGAGGGCTGAGTGGACGGCGAGTGGGAAGGAGGTGGTGCCGAGGGGGCTGCAAGGGCGGCTGGTGGGGCCGCGGGTGCGGCATACTGGGCCGCGGGGGCGGCCTGTTGTGCCGAGGTCCCCTTGAGCTTCTCCTTCCTTTCAGCTTTCTTTTGGGCGTCCTGTTGCTGCTTCTTGCGAACCTGGTCCTTCAGAATAGTTTGTGGCGAAAGGGGTAGGAGAGTAACTCTCCTCCCATTAAAAGTGAAGGCATATGTATTCGCACGACCATCATGAGGAACAGAACGATCATATAACCAAGGACGACCTAATAATATATGACTACAATCCATGCGAGCAACATCACATAATATTTTATCATGATATGTTCCAATAGAAAGGGAAACTAAACATTGTTTGGTGACCATTATATCAGAACCATCATTAGTAATACCATTTAATCCATAGTGAGTCGCTCTAGGAGTAGTAGTTAAATGGAGAAAATCTACTACCTTTTCACTGATGAGATTGCAGCAACTCCCACCGTCGATGATAACGCTTAAGGTAGCCTCGCGAACCACACACCTAGTGTGGAAGATGTTCTCCCTTTAATCAGCCATGGGAGATTCCTGAATGTGTAGGACCCGCCGATTGATAATGCAAAGCAAGTTGTCGTACTCTGAAGTATCGATCTCCTCAATAGGCTCAGACGGCTGGTCCTCCTCCAGTTCACTCGAAATTACATGGTCCTCAACAGTCTTCTCCTCATAGTAATGGTCTCCCAAATCATTGAGAAGAACCTTCCTTTTCCGAGGGCAATTGCGAGAGACATGCCCAGAACCACCACAAGTGAAGCAGCGGATATCTTTGTTGCGATCTGTAGAGGGTGCAGCAACTCTTCTAGTTTCAACCTGATAACCCTATTGAGGTGAGTTGGAAACTCCCTTTTGCTGCATAGAAGGGTTAGAAGTGGAAGGTTTAGATTGACTAGAAGGGTTAAAGGGAACAAACCTGCGACCTTGAGAGGTCTGGTCGAAGCGAGTCCTCTGTTGCCGTAGCTGTTGTTGTTGTTGTTCATACAGAAGCTGTGCTTTATGAGACAAAGTGTTAATATCTCTAATGGAATGGCTAGATAAAGGATTTTTAATAGAAATATTAAGACCAGCAAGAAATTGAGTACACAAAGCACGTTCAGTAAGATAAACATTAGCCTGATGGGAGAGTCGTTCTAGCTCATCCCTGTAGTCATTAGGAGAACGAGTTCCTTGGCGGCAGGATGCGAGGCATCCTCATGGACTCCATGTATTCCTCAGGCACATGTCTCTTCTTCAGGAGATAGCGAAGTTGTGGCCAGGTTTCAACATGTTGCTTGTCCTGACGACGGCGTATCTCACGAGTGCGGAACCACCAGGTGCGAGCTTTACCTACTAAATGCAATATAACAACTTCCAACTTCTCCGTTTCCTCATATCGTAAATGTTCAAGCAGATAGTCAGTATGATTTTCCCAAACAAGATAAGCTTCAGGATCAGTGTTACCATCAAAGGTTTCTAATTTAAGCTTAACATCACGTCTCTGAATAGCTTGAGCATTATCAAATCTAGGATGACCAAAATTAGGAGGGGGTAAATCATCAAAGTTAGGATTTACCTCATGGTAAGCATCCTCCAAATGTGGCGTCTCATACAGATCATTATTGCTGCGGCTGTCATCCCAATTAGAACGGGTGTGCAGTGGCTGCTGATGACGCTGATTTGTCCTCCCTTGCTGGTGATGCTGTGGGGGTGTGGCCTCACGACGATCTTGGTTACCATTGAAGCCCGCTAGATGATCGTTGTCATTCTCTCCATCGAAAGGGTTAGGAGGAGCAGACCTCAGCTTAAAATGTAATTGACCAGAAGGGGGAGGTTTAACAGAATAAGAGGTGTTACCTGCAGGTGGCGGATTACCTGTAGGGGGGTAGGGTATGTTGGAGGTGTACCGTCTGCAGGAGGCGGCATACCACCCAGGGGTGTAGAACCAGCAGCCTCCTGTTGTTTTAGCTCCTCAAGATGTCGCAGAACACCATTGATAGACCGAGTAGTAACCAGGCTAGCTTGTTGGGCCAACTGATCGTGGAAGCGCTTGTTCCAACGCTCCTCAGCAGCTTCGAGGAGTTGTCTATGTTCGGCCATAGAAGCTTTAGTAGTGGCCTAAATAATACGCTCCAAGGTCTCATCAGAAATTGGGCTAGGGGCAGGAGGTGGGGTAGGGGAAGGGTTGGGGTCGTTATCGTTCGACATGTTCCTACAATATCAGAAGAGCAACAAGTAAACGAAGCAAAGACCAGAAACCAAGTAATGCAAGCTCTAGTGATTCCTAAGAGTGATTCAAGTTTTAGAAATCAAAGAGCGAGAAAACAAGGCACAATATTCAAGCAATTCCCCTGGACACAGAATTTTGCAATATTAAAGACAACAAGTAATAATCCAAATTGCAAATTAAATCAGCCACAAGTCGGATATCAAGGATAGTAAGTATAAACAAGCGGCTTAATGTGTAAAGAATAAGAACTACAATGTGATGCTGGAATAATATGAATGTGTAATAATCGACAATAGCAATCACAAGGGCAATCAAGTGTACACACTCCGTCAACTATTATCTGACGGTTGCAACAGGGTTCAGAGAAAGAGGGGTGTGACCAAGGCTCCAGTGTCGGCACAGCACAAAATCACACAAAGTAGGGTTCTTTTGTAATGCTTAAAACCGATCAGATCATCTAACATGTAGCAAGAAAAGAACTAACAAGGGAAGAGTTACTAACTCAACAATGTAATGTATGCTAAACTTTTCTATCATTCTCTTTTTTTTTTTTTCTGAAGCTCTCGGCTTTTTCTGATTTTTTTTAATAACCGAAAATAAGAGAGAAAAATAAAAATAAAAATAACAAGCTACGATGATCTAAAAGTAAGCAAAAATAAAGAAAATAGGGAAAATAGGCTAGAAACTGGAGAAATTAGGGTTCTTTAGTGGTGGAAGTTCATATAATGCTTTTAATCCAAGAATCACAGTCATAGGCATGATATGTAGCAACTAGGAATAAAAGATCACAACTTGCAGTCAAGAACTCAATATCTTCGAAATTCAAGATCCAAACAAAGAATAACAAAAATAAAGTGCCAATTTTGATGGGTGAATAATAAAGGTTCAACTTTTATGCAGCGGCTATGGTAAAAAAATAGGCACGAAAAATAAATCACTCAAATAAGAAATCAAGAGAGTAAATAACTTGCATTAACCTGAAATCCGATACCACTTGATACGTTTGGGATACTGATCCTTCGCCTGTGGGCTCAAGATCAAGAACCACGCCGTATATTTGCCCGATCTTGCAATGCTCTTCCAATATCTCCTGATTAACACAATTAACTAAACTGATTAATAAACTAAACAAAACCAAAAGTTCTTAACTTAAGAATTCTAACAACTAAATATGAAGGAAATAGATTAACTAATTAAACTAAGGATTAACATAAAGGAATTCAAGAACTAACAATTAAAAGTACGTGACGGCAAATATAACTAACTAAACTTGAAACTAATGAATTAGCAACGACAAGGGAACAAGGTAAGCGAGGAAGAGAGAGCGCGCGAGCGCCGGACAGGGTGATCGAGGACCGGTCTGGAGTGCGTGGAAGCAGGCGTCTCAGGGGGCTTGTTCGCAGGGAGCAAGTCCAGACGCTGGGCGAGAGCAGGCCTGAGAACGAGACCGTCAGCGAAGAGCATGCGCGAGCGAGGCGGCGAGACAGCGAGGGTGTTGCGAGCGAAGATGCCGGTGTGTGCGCCTTGCGAGAGCGAGAGAGCGATAGCGAGAGCCGAGGGTTTGCGTGCACGGCGGCGATGGAGCCGCGCTCGCTGGGCGAGCCAGAATGCAGGTCGGTGTCACCAGGGGCTTGCCGAGTCTTCTTCTTAGATGGATCTAAAAGAACGCAGGTTGTGTTTAATTAATTTGATCAAGGTGATGATGACGGGGATGTGTGATGATGTTTGGATGAATGTCGAATAACATACGAGCCTTTGGGGATTGATAACCGAGAACTCTTTAATCATATAAAGGGGTTTCTCAATTCTATTCAGTCTAATTAATTCAAAGGTTCATAACATGTATATATAGAAAACTATGGGAGATCTAACCAATCCTTCATTGCAAAGAAAAGGGGTTTGGATAGATTTATTCTATCTAAAGATAAATGAAATAAATCTAAGATAAATATTTCGTAATAAAGATAGATATTTAATAACTTGGTGGCCAAGAATTATATCTAGAAGAGATATAATTAATTCCACCTTATTTATCTAAATTGCATAAAATAATAACATAATTAAATTAACTAAATCCGGCCCAAGCACAAGTGTTACTCGGCCCATCCTTGTCGACAAGGGTCTAGGCCCACTCGGCCCAAAGGTATGTCGAGTGCTCCAAGACCAAGCCGAGTATGGTTGCCTCATGGTGGGTGTAAACGAGTCTTCATGAGCTCCGTGTGTGGACGCAGGCTCACTTCTTGTGCTGGTGGTGTAATCTTGAGCCAAGTGATCCAGGGTGGCCTGAACCCTTGCTCTAAAGTTCCATGGTGACGGACAAGAAAGGCTTTAGTTGCAGTTTGAATCTTCTTGGCCCTTGCACGAGTGACAGGACCATCGAATGGAACCTTCATGTTGTCCTCAATGTCACCAGGAGTCATCGATAATTGCACGACATCACTGTGGGAGGGAAGAGTCGACATGGAATACCTTGTGGGATTGCCTGAGAGCTCGAGAGGTGTGGAAGCTCCTCCCGGAGATCAAGCAGGGAGGAAGAAGAGCTTCTGACTTCAGGAGCTGGGCAGAAGCCATACTGCGGGGGAAGGATTGGGAGTTGCAATGCTTATGGGCATATACAGCCGTTGGAATTTGGCACGCAAGAAACAAGTTTTACTTCGAACGGGTTGATACCTTAGCTGAATCCATTGTCGACAGTACAATGGAAAAATTGGAGTTGCACAGGGGAGATGTGGAGCGAGTACATCCACCACTTCAAGCATCATGTAGTGCAAGAAGTCTGCACGTACGATGGGCTCTTCCGGAGGAGGGGTCCGTAAAACTCAATTGCGATGCGTCGACGGAGGCTACAAAGGGATGTAGAGTAGGAGTGATAGCGCGGGACGAAGAGGGGGCTGTTTGTTGGGCAATAGCGAAGCGGGTTCAGCATGGGACGAATCCTCTGTGTGCAGAGCTGGAGGCTATATTGACAACGTTGTGATTGGCAAAGGACAAAGGCATCGACTCAGTGATCATCGAAACCGATTGCGCTCAAGCAGTGCAAATCGTGCAGGGGCGAGCCTCTTTCAGGGGTGTGGCAGGACGACTAGGCCATAGAGCGGAGTGTCTTGCTCACGAGTTTCATCGATAGAAATGGAGTTGGGTAAAGCGGGAGGGTAATCGAACTGCTCATTTTCTTGCTTTCCTAAGGTCGGTGGAACCTCTTTCTTTTGTTTCATAACTTGATTTTCCTGATACTCTATTTGACATTATTTCTGCTGATTTGTTGTTTGAATAAGAGTTTGAATTTTCATCCAAAAAAGAAAAACTTACTCCTTTTAAAAATATGTTATTTTAAAGAGAATAATCATGGTAAGAAAATAATGTCATTCTAAATATTTTGTGTTTATTTTCAAAATTGTTCTTGTAATAAGTATTGCGATAATAGTTGTAGTTTTTAATAAAGTGAAAGGTATAGTAATAATTAGAGGTATACTTGTATTTTTATTTATTTTCTTAAAAAATATACCATTTCTAAATTAATATATTTTAATTAATAGAGGTAGTACTTTTTTTGTTGTTGTGCACTTGTTGAAAAATATTGACTTTGTTTCTTCATTTTAATTCTTTAGGAATACCTTTAAAAAGCTACAGTATTTGAAATGGTTTAAAGGTTGGATTAGAATTTCATTATTAACTTTTTTTTTTGTATTTTTGAAAGCATAGTTTTCCAAGTCTCTAGAATAGACAAAAAAAAAAAAAGGGGCAAATCAAGTATCAAAAACTCTTGGTCGGCTATTTACAACCACATTTGGTAGGAATTATAATGTTTTAAGAGTATTTCATGTTTTTGAGTTTTGACATCTAAACATTATAAATATGTGAGGCTTTCAAAAGAAAGCATGGGTAACAAATAGTCAACAAATCATATTGATTAAGATAAAGTGATCAAAAGCCTAGCTAATTGCTATCGATCACCCTAAGCAAAATTGTTGGAGAAGAAACTTGATAATTCACTCTCGCAGAAGCGTTAAACTAAAAAATAAAGAGGAAGAAAAGATGAATATTTCTTATTGATTCTGAATCGTTTCTCTCTTATTTGATTTGAATATAATTACACAATATTTATAGTTACTCGTACACACATTTTGCGATTGATTGAAATTTGCTAAACAAAACTAATCACAAACTAAAAATAAATGTGGTGATAATTTGTTTTCTAAAATAGAAAATGTTTAATTTATTCAAGGTTGATATATTTCTTCACGCCCCCTCAAACTTGAATATATTCTTTAATAAAGTTTCTAGCTTCAGCGATTCTGAGTGACACCAAGCATAGTTCTGAACTTCTCGAATTTTTCTGAGCAAAGTGGTTTTGTCATGATGTCAGCCACTTGTTCTTCAGATCTGCAGAATTCGAGTTGAATTTCTTCATGCTTAACAAGATCTCGAATAAAATGATATCGTATATCAATGTGCTTTGATCTTTCATGAAAAACTGGATTTTTAGCCAATGCAATTGCTGACTTATTATCACACATGATTGGTGTTGGATACTTCTGCGTATGTTGCAACTCCTCTAAATTTCTACGAAGCCAAACTACCTGACATGCTGCAGATGTCGCAACCATGTATTCAGCTTCCGCTGTTGATAAGGCCACCACTTGTTGCTTCTTAGAAGACCAAGAAAAAATACCATCTCCCATGTAGAAAACATATCCCGATGTGCTTTTCCGTGTCTCAACATCTCCTGCCCAGTCACTATCTTTGTACCCTTCTAATTTGTAATCAGTCGACGTTGTATAGAAAATTCCATGATTTCGAGTACCACTAACATATCGTAGAATTCTCTTAGCTGCTTGCAAGTGTTACTGATACGCTTTCTCCATGAAACGACTGATTAACCCAACTCCATAAGCAATGTTAGGTCTAGTGGAAGTCAAATAGCGTAGACTACCAACTATACTCTTGAAATAAGTAGCATTTATCAGTTCTCCGCTACCTTCTTTCTTCATTTCAAGACGTTCTTGAACAGGTGTTCGAATCGGAGAAGAAGATTCCATTTTGAACTTCTTTAGAATATCACCTGCATATTTCTTCTGAGAAACAAATATCCCATCATCTGATTGCACCACTTCAATGCCGAGAAAGTACGACATCATCCCTAAATCAGACATCTCAAATTGAAGAGTCATAGCCTGTTTGAACTCCTGGATCATGGTCTCGTTGTTTCCAGTGTATATCAAATCATCAACGTACAAACACAAAATCAACAAGTCTCCCTTGTCATTTGACTTTGTGTACAATGTGTGCTCATAAGGGCATTTTTGGAAACCATCTTGCAGTAAGTATGTATCCATCCGTGAATACCAGGCACGAGGTGCTTGTTTCAATCCATACAAAGCTTTTTTAAGACGATAGACTTCGTTTTCCTTCCCTTTCTTCAAAAAACCCGGTGGTTGCTCAACATATACTTCTTCTTCAAGAACACCATTCAAAAATGCTGATTTCACATCCATGTGATGAATCTTCCATCCATTCTGAGCTGCAATAGATAGAATCAAACGAACGGTATCCATTCTGGAGACTGGAGCAAATACTTCAAAATAGTCAATTCTGGCTTTTGCTTGTAGCCTTTAACCACTAATCTCACCTTGTATCGATTGACTTTCCCGTCTGGTCTGTACTTTGTCTTGTACACCCATTTGACTCCAACAGGCTTCTTTCCTGTCGACAAAGAAGTTAACTCCCATGTGTCATTCTTTTGAATCGAATGAATTTCCTCATTCATAGCTGATGTGGTCTAAACCAACACAAGAATAGTGTAGCCTGAACCAACCTCGCAAGAATACGAGATCAATTGCAGTATAAGGATATCGATCACGGGGATTATATATGTATCAATTGTTGTCTAGAACTAATAAGCTAAGCCAATAAAGAGGGATTTGATTTTTCAACTAAACTAGGAAAAACAAGCAAAAGTTATGAATAAAATATATATGAGAAATGATTCCAAGGTTAAGGATTCCGACGACAATGTCACAAAGAGTTCAACCCAATGTTCACTCAAACTTCATCTTCTTAATATGTCAAATTGAAGGTAAATTATCTAAAGTCATCACTACTCAGCTGTCGCATGTTGTAGTGATTGTGTCTAAATTAACAAAATCTAGACCCCTTAAGCTCTTTATAGACCTTAGGAGAAAATCAATTAAACTTTCGCTGTCGCGTTCCGCCTAACCAATTTACACCTAAGAATCTACGATAATTTATTAATCCTCAAGAGTCATCAACAATCGTTTAAATGTCACAATAACAATTGTTAACTTCTCAAGTTTAATCCTAGGGTTCTGATGAAACCAATCCTCCTTTCGGGTTCATGAATTCCATCCAAGTATCCAATTTCAATTCGCATCGGTAGCATCTTGAATCTAAAAAGGATTCTAATCGATTGACATCAATTAGGTTAAGCAACTAGGATCAAATCAATTCATAAAATTCAGACAAAGTTCAAGCAACCATCGAAATCAAACAATTTGCGACATTGTCGGGTTCACCCTAACCCTAGAACGGAAAGTTTATCTAAACATAATATAGAAAGAAATGGAATAAATTAAAGACATGCTTAAAATAAAATGCAAACCAGAAATCTTCGTATTCAATCCAAATTGCAATACCGTAAACAAAAGAAACAAAACTAAACCTAATCTACCAAACCAAGTGGTCGGCCGAAGCCGCGGCGCCCCCAAGTCCGAACTCCCCAAAGTCCAACGAAG